>OY735239.1:22892878-22962878 GCA_963457665.1 Thysanoteuthis rhombus
CTTTGTTCCCTTTTCTTCCTTCCCTCCTTCCATTCTTTCTGGCTTTCTTTAATCGTTTATCCCTTTCTTCTTATCTTTCTTTTATTGTATCCTTGTTCTTTTATTTCCTTCTTTCTTCTTTTCTTTACTCGCTTCTTTCTTTGTTTCTTTCTTTCTGCCTCTCTCTCTCCCTAATTCATTTCGTTTCTCCTGTTTTCCTTCCTTTCTTTTTTACCTTTATTCTTTCCATCTTCCTTTCAACATTTCTTCCTTTGTCCCCTTTTTCTTTCTTCCTCCCATTATTTCCATTTGCCCTTTTTCCTCTCTCATTCTTTTCTTCCTGTCTTTCTTTCTACCTTTCATTTTTTTATCTTTCTTTCTTTCTTTCTACGTCCCTTTCCCTGTGCCTTTCTTTTCTCCTTTCTTCCTCTCTTTCTTTCTTTCTTTTTTATATGATTACAATCAGTATTCTCTAAACCAGCCATATTTTCTTACCCACATTTCAGTTATATATCTTACTCTCTTTTCTCGTATACTTTCCCTCTCATAACCATTTCCTTCTAAACCTTTTCCCTCTTTACCATTCAATAATTCTCTCAACGTCTGTCCATTTCCCCCTTTAATATTATTCTCCCTTTTCGCATTTTCCTGTCTATTATTTCTCCAGACATTTGATTAGTTTTTTCTGCTCTCCAATATGGCTGACTTCCTTCCGCTTGAAACCAGCCCAACCTTTATTCGTTTGTAAAAGATTCTCTTACAAAAATCTATTAAAGAAAATGTCAGTCATTTTGGCTGCTGCACATGAACTTTCTGCCTTATGTCGTTAGTCCGATATCAAAACAAACATGGGCTTGTATTTTACCTGTCATCTAGTTCGGAATTCAATATACATACCCCCCCCCCACACATATACACACAAACACGCACACGCACACACACACACACACACACACACACGTATATATATATATATATATATATATATATATATATATATATATATATATATATATATATATATCCAAGTCAGGAAAATGCATCCCTGCACAATGTGTTCATATTATTGTGAAAACTTTAAAGTATTGAATAAGAGTATTTAAATGTAAGATAGACGGAAAATATTATTGCAATAGCACAAGATCACCATTTTTAGGGGCATGTACCCACATGTAACTAGAATTTGTTTGAAAAAATTGTTGAATTTTGGCATTAATAATTTTCGTCTATTTTCAAGTTGAGATAATCTTAATCAATGTTTATTATGTTTTTACGGTTATATTAACATATTTTGCAGAAACACATTTCTGCCACTGGACCCGTTTTCTTCAAGATTTTATTATTCCTCCCTTTTTAGGAGTCATTTATTGCTTATAGGCGAACAAATAGTTTGTCTGAATTGAACACAGCGATCACTCTTCTGATTCTTGCAATTCAAGATTTTAAACTAGTTCTGTGATAACAATTGACTGCAACCGAAGGGTAGACAACTTAATTCATGTTTATGTAAGCGAACACCTTTTCTGAATTCCTAACCATCCATTCCAGAATTAGTAAATTAATACATGTATCTAAAGATATCGTTTACAATATTTCGATATTTTATGTTCTTAGATGCCATAAAAAGTATCATAATTTTCTACGAAATATCTTGATATAGATAACTAGTATTCAATGTCAAGATCTATCTTCATGATACAATATAACTTAGTTTTGAATTTATGAGATTTGAAATTTGTGTCTTCATGTATGTTAGTGTCAGTGAATGAGTTTCAACCGGAAGGTATCAAGCCATTCAATATTAACGAAAAAGAAATATCCTACCTGAAGCAATTGCATTTTAGTCTTCTTCAAAGAACTTGGAACCTAACTCTCTTATCCCTAACACACAGATATCCCTTCCTCTTTTCAAAACAATCTTCAAAGTCCTCTTTCAGGGTCACCATTATCTGCCTCGTCTTGTTTTTATTGATTTCCTCCGTTGTCTGAAATCCCCTTCTTTACAACGATGGAAAACCAGGAGTCTCAAGAAGCCAAATCTTGACGGCATTGATGCAATGTTTTTGCCCCCCCCCCCCAAAAAAAATAACTCAGAAGATTGGACAGACTTGGTTACAATGAATGTCACGGTCACACAGTACACATACTCACTGAATGATGTCTTTTTACTGACTGAGTAATCCCTCAGAAGAGTGTTCATTCTTTCTTCTTTTTTTCTTTTGTTGTCTTGTTTTATATCCTTTTCTCTTTTTACTTCCTTCATCTTTCGTTTTCTCAGTTCACTATTTTATCTATCTTATTCTTTCTCTCTTTCTTTTTCTTTTGTCATTCTTTTTTTCTTTTTTGCTCTTTTCTTTCTTTCTATGTCTTCCTTTCTTTATTTTTCTTTCTTTGTCTTTTTTTCTTAATCTTCCTCCCCTTCTTTCTTTCTTTCTTTCTTTCTTTCTTTCTTTCTTTCTTTCTTTTTCTCTTTCGTTCTGTGTCTTCCTCTCTTTCTTTATCTTATTTTTTCTGGTCTTTCTTTCTGCTTTTCATTCTATTTCTTTCTTTGTCTTTCCTTTTCTCTTTTCTTTTCCTTTCTTTTTCAGTCTTTACTTCTTACGTTCTCTTCTGTTCAAGCCCTCCGCTTCTCGTTTTCTCCTCTTTTCCGTTGCTCCTCTATTTGAAATTGTCAACCAAAACTGTCACCAAAATAGGTTTCTTCAGTTTTCAAATTGGTCTAGCTGGTTGGATAGGTATGTACGAATGTAGTTAGAGGGTTGAAAATTTATACATTCACTCATTATTATGTCAAGAAAAAACTTTTCTTTTTTTTTCCCACAATAGCATTTAGTGGGGGTTCAGTTAGCAATGTAATTTATTTGTTAACATCTCTCTAAATTTATGCCCACCTGTTGCTGCTTTATGAATTAAGAATTTTGATTGATCGCTGCCCCAAAAGGCGATCGGAGTAACTTATTCATTGATCACCCTTTTTTCCAATTTTTTAATTGGTCACCTCCTACACAGCACGTTGCCAAAAGACATTTCTCATATGATAGTTTCTATTGATTGACAAACCAGACCTGTTCTTCTATTTTTCATTCTTTCAATTTTATTCTGTTTTCCTTTCATCTTTTCTGCAAATCATTCTACACCCAGTCACCGCTAACCACACTCTAAATATTGTCATATTTTGCTAACAACGACACAAAAATAATGTCCTGATTATTAACCTACTTCGCCTCGTCCATTTTGATATTTTCTCCATGTTTTCTTTCAGGGTTCCGTTCATTACAACACTAATTAAATGGAAGATTACTGTCCTGTTTAACTTATTAACAGTCAAGGCCACACGGTGCGTGGCAGCGAGACAGGGCAAATCAAAGCAGATACACAAATTATCGCAGAACGAATGGCGTCGTTTGTTGACAGAGTTATAATAAACTTTGCACATAAACTGTAAGATTATAACAAATTAAAGTAACTCCGAGAAACATACTTGTAGATAATCAATAGTTGATAGAATAGCAAAGTACAGATAAAATTACATTAATTTCTTGTCACTCATAGTCAGATCAATCAGAATGTTCGTGGAGGTAGATACAGGGCCTTTTGTTTGAGCGTATTGTGGAAAATGGTCTCCTTACGAAGGTCAATAGGGTAGCTCTCAGCAAGATCCCTTAGCTGTTTACAACATTTGGTTTTACTAGATAGTCGCCCATCCAGATACTGACCTGGCCCAACATTACTCAACTTCGATGATTGAACGAGAAGTGGCCGTAGCACAGATAACGCACAAATCTTCAAGTGATCAATCATGTAGACCATAAAACATTTCATGAATGAATACCTCCGACTACTCCTTCCATCTTTTGGGGGTTATCGTCCATTGTACACTCACCGAAAAACATAGTTATAGTACACATGCCTGTATGATATATTATGATTCAAATTAATGCAATCCAATCAAATTTTTTTTAAATTATTTTTATGTAAGCAACATTTGTTGCTGGTTATTGTAGTTCAATTACTGTTTGGAAACTAAATGCTAAAAAGGAAGTCCACCAGTAAATTTCCATTATAGAAGGGTCCTCAAGATTTTCGAATTTTAACATTTCAAGTTCAGGGGTCGTGAGGGGAATTTTACCTGAAGTATTCTGTTTCACTTCAGTCCTGTATCAGGGCGCTGGGCGTAGATCAATGTCGAACAAATAGTTCCACTTGTCCATTACTCATTTCAGTGATTTGATCTCTCCTGAGTTTTCACTCTCATTACAAAGGCACCTAACATAGTTTAGTCGGACAAGTCTAGACTTACGACCAAATTGCGTTGGACTCACCGGTTCTCGCACGATCACCGAAGTTAAGCAACGTCGAGCCTGGAAAGTACCAAGATGGATGACTGTCTATTAATAGCAGGTGCTGTAAGAAGCTAAGAATTATGCCGTACCAATCCCGTTAATTGTCTAAAAGAAGTGACCAATCTCTAAAGTACGCTAAATAACGGAAAAAAGACCCTTGCGTTATCAAGCCCTACCTCCTTGGACTTCTTAGTTGGCCTGGCAGCGAGCTACAAGAAATGAATGAAACTATACTGATGTGATTAGTTCGGTCATAATTTGGTTCACTGCTACTGTGTGATGACTTGCGATCGAAGGTCTTCGGCAAGTCTCGTTGGACCATAAATTTAGTCGTAAATTGTTGGAGTTGCTATCGTGGAGTGATGGTTTTCATAATGTAATGAATTCAATCTCCAATAGATTTTCCAATATTCTGGCTCTGTTTCAATAATTTTTTCCTAACTTAATTTCTGTTCATCTCTCATTCAGTAAAATTGTTCCTAAGACATTTGCAGTCGTTCGATAAGCACAATGCAGCGAACATGGAGTTTAAATACTTGTTTAAGGCTTAAATACGTATTCATTGGCTTCAGATTTTGACACTATTCGTCTCGTAAAATTTCTCTGAAGTTCAGTCAAACCGGGAAGTAAATACATCATTAACAAATTTGATATCAAACAAACCGCATTTTATGTAGAATAACAGAAAAGAAATCCAAGATATAAACACAGATTTCATAAGCAAAGATAGAGGATTTCAACACTGCATTGTTTTCATTCTGAATTCAGTATGGTCAGCCACAACATACATGTTTGAGAATTTCAGATAATGTTCAATTTTATGATCGTTAATTCAAACAGCTTTTTGGTTGGTTATAAAATGGCTAAAATCGATTGTAAATAGCAATAAATTGCTATCCTGGTTGTGAATTGCCGTAAAATGGCTACCACGATTGAAAATACCAATAAAATGGCGACCTCGGTTGGAAATTGTGAAATTCCATCCACTCGCTCACTCAATGTTGAAACGGTGCATAACTTTTTGTATGTCGATTTCAACATCGAGTGAGCAAGTGTGCAACTTTACAATTACGATCGGGGTTCCCATTTTATAGCCATTTACAATTAGGGTTGCCGTTTAATAGTATATCGAAAATCTTCCAACTACCAGCTACCAAGCACGCAGAGTAAAAGTATTGTGTGGTGGAAAACGAATTGGGACCAATCATGAGAGATGAGTTTCCTGTACTACGATCTACTCATACTCATATGATGTAACTGCAAAGCCTGGTCAAGGTATCTGTGGAATCTCAACGGATGCACGTCTTGAATATACACTCTGAAATGCGTAACAACTTGTGATGAAAGTAACTGAGTGGGATGAGAGTGATGACATTGCCGAAAACAATGGAAATTTATTTGAGCAGCTTTTTGATGTTGAGTTGATGTAAATAATGATTGGCATCTATACAAGGAGTGCAAATACTATTCGATACATATCAAAGAGTTTATTTTTACATACTCATACACCTTCAAAATTGACAGAATTTACACGTAAGATTTCTCATTCTTTTATTAAACATTTCTATGTTTAATATTGTTTCAATATTCATTTGATTTTCACATTTTTTATCTTTGGTCCGAATTCTGTCAATTTTGGAGCTGAATAACGATGATGAAATAAACCTTTTAAAGTACTTTTTACACTCAATGTATTTTCGCATATATTCTTTTGTATAATGATGGACATTTATATATCATGTATATCTTTGCACGTATCTCTTTTTATATATGTATATGTTACTACGTATGTAAATATAGAGCTATTGACAGATTCTGTCTGGCTTGGATATTATCTTTACCTAATAAGTACGATAATTAATAACGGACAATCTATTCACTAAGCCTCTTTAACTGGCGTCATTACCAACTGTTTGTATTGAATGGTTGCCAAAACTATGCAACTAAAGGACACCAAGGCGACTAAGAAATAGTCACGAATTGTCATCTCTTCCAAAGTGACAGAATCAATCAGAAACAAAGCGGGCGAAATTTACACACAATTTACACACACACACACATACACACAGGGTCTTTCCATGGTAAATATTAGCTGACGTTCATTACTGTATCATGAGTTCAATCCATACTGGGTATTTCATCAAACTAAGCAGAACATATAATATTGCATTTTAAACTAGTTCAGAGGTTTCCAACCGGGAGTAATTCATCCTAAGTGGCTATTTAGATAATCCAAAGGGAGAATAAGGCTGTTAGGTAAAATGAATAGTCACGATGAATTTTTTTGGCTTAACGGATTTTGGGATATGTATGCATGTGCAAACAAGAGAGTGAATTTTCCTAATAATCATTTTACAACTAGTTATGGTGTTAGCTTTTTGCTTTTGTATTTTATTGGTCGAATAATAATAATATTTTCTATTAATATTCGAACCATCCTCATCTTGGTTGTTTTTCATACGACGTTTCGGCCGTTGTACTCAGTCTACGGTCTTCATCAGGTATCATCTGGTAGGTGTGGGGAAGAAACGAACTGAGCCCTTTATTCAACTGACGGGGGTATATTGACTGCACTCCCCTCTTAGCATGAGTAGTATTATTATCATCTCACACTGGGATTGAACCTAGAACCATCAGATTACTTGCAGTATGTTGTCTGATTCTGTATTGTTTTCTGTGTTTCATTATCAGAAAAATAATAACTTGAAATTATTTTTTGTTGAACTCACGTAAATGTCCTTGAAAAGTTGTGAACCACTTGTCTTGTAGGAAAGAAAGGTCCATAGACAATTCTGGATTGCTTTTGCCGCCTGTTTTTTCTCGTTCCTTGAAGTGTGTATTCTATGATCTTGGTGGTTAACCCGTTGAAATAATGCCCCGTGGGATTCATTTTGATTCTTTATTATATCTAGTGGGAATACAAATCCCGACACTGGAAAGAAAGAAAATTACATAACTTTTAAAGCAAATAACAAGGACAAATAGACACATTTTGTATACAATTTGAACCAGAAATTTAAAAACACCTGCCATTAACTACAATGCAATACTTACCTCACTCTGAATTGATAGAGTCAGATTCAATACATACATAAATATAATTGAATAATTGAGTCATCCACAGACAGCTGTTTCGTTGTAATACAACTCTTCAGTGTGGCTATACACTATTCATTATCCCATCCAGTACTACGAGGTAGGATCAAACCCAGAGGCTGCATTTTATCTCTGCCCTACGCAGACCTTGACGGTCAGTAAGGCTGAACTGAATCGATATATTTACTTGTGCACAATTCCCCATCCATCAGAGTGCTCTATTCCAGTGTTCGAAGAACAATACGTATAGCTTATAATGAATGAGTTACCTTACTTAGAGAGTGCTCAACCCTGAATAAGAGACAGTTAATTATAATGATAATTTGATAATAGAGTCATATATATATATATATATATATATATATATATATATATATATATGACTCTATTATCAAATTATCATTATAATATATATATATATATATATATATATATATATATATATATATATATATATGGCTCTATTATCAAATTATCATTATAATTAACGGTATATATATATATATATATATATATATATATATATATATATATATATATATATATATATATATATATATATATATACCGTGAATTGGGCTATAATGAACCAGGTTATATCAGGGATGTCTATATCAATATAGTAAATCATGTATTTAGTTTCAAGCAATGCTATATTTGGGACGCCTGAAACAATATTATAATTGTGCATCTTATATTCCAAAGTGCGTTATATATTAGGATGCCTGAATTAATATTGTTTTTATAATACTGATATGCGGATAGGTAAAAAAAACTAACTTCCTAAAGAAAGAGTGTTGGATCAGTTCGTTTTGAGTTGTTTTTTTTTTTTAATGACATTATCAGATAACTTTTTAATTCTCTGAATGATATTATTTCAAGTGGGCATAAAGCCAGGGTCCAGTTTCACGTTGCAATTGTATCTTAAAATGAAACCCCTTCTTAAACATGACGTAATGGGTGGGAACTACCCCATTCAGTTTCATTCCCCAATTTGAAGCACGGTGAATATTCAGGGCAAAGATAATTCTTTCTACCATAGGCCGAAAATCGATTGTGAATATGCTGGGGAGGGACCGAACAATAGACCGAGAGAATCTATCATACAGATGTGTTTGGGCACATCTAAAATACGAAAATCAAAAATCAAAAACTTATGAAACGCAATTGATCATTGAAAAGTTTTGTATAGAAATCAGAAATATTCAGGCCTAAAATCTGTCAAATTTGAAGGAGTATTAACTCTTTCAAATGCATTTGATATTTTTTGCACTCGCTGCATTTTTGACACATGAGCTTCGTTATCCATTCTTTGCATACAATTTCGTGAAGACGGACGCTTGAACTCTCGAACTGGGGTCACGTGTGTTTCCCTGACCTGAATGACCGTTCCCTGTTTCTTCCATAAACAGCATGTCATTAATTCTCCTACGGGGTTTACAAATAAGGGACAGCAAAAGTCCAGTTAATCATCGGAGATATTATGCATAATTATTGAAATCTGTGTATCCAGGTGGGCACAGGTATGTGTGACTGACTACTTCAACAAGGAAAAGCAAAAAAGGTAAAGAAGAGAGCAGGGAGGAAGGAGACTTGACAAGGAATAATATAAAAAGAAGGGAGGCTGGGAGAAGAAATAACTAACCAAGACTATATATATATATATATATATATATATATATATATATATAGAGAGAGAGAGAGAGAGAGAGAGAGAGAGAGAGACAGACAGACAGACAGACAGACAGACAGACGCGTTGCCCAAGGGAAAATAACTTCAAATTTGACAACGCAGTGGAAAGTATGTCGTTTAATATATTTCTTCGAACGCAACACAACAAATAGATTATTGATATCGAGAGCTTATTCTTTACGTCCAATCTGCGCTGTTTACTGAATATAGTAGATTAGTCCTTAGTCGTAATCTAATTGTAACCGAACATAGAAACTGATTACCCCCATCCCTTGAAGAGAAATTGAAAAATATCATTCACGGTGTTCGGTTTATTATGGGGAAATAGCTTTTTTTAATTTCATCTATCTATTATAGTTTTTTTTTTCAATTACTAAAATGAAACCGAAACGAAATTTGTATTCATAAAATTATTGAATAGCATTGAGTCATTTCAACGTAAGCACCAATAGGAGTAAATATTCGTATAGAGACAAAAAACTCTACTTACATAATCATATTTTACGCGCAGATATCTCAACGCCTTGTCTGAGAAGTGCTGGTTTACAATACTAAATCTGATAAAGATAAATAGGCCGGTTCCTGTTCGTTTAGATGGCGTCGGTACTGGTGCTGCTGATTATCATTTTTCGTACCTTGCACCCTTGTTTACCACTGTCAAGCGTTCACACAAACATGCTAACTAACAACCATGTGTGTATATATATATATATATATATATATATATATATATATGTATTTATGTATGTATGTAAGGAATGGACATATTTGGTCCGACAGATTGAATTATATCAAATAGGAACTTATTTGAAATCATCTCCCGTCGTCTCACAGTTATCATATCACCCGATTTAGTAAAATAAATTGTAATTAGAATATTCAATTAAAGAAAATGAGGCTACGGTAGGGATTGAACCTGCCACCGACAGGGTAGCCGCTTCAACGTAGCGATGTTCTTACCATTTTTGTTTATTGCTCGCTTCATTTTGGATAAATTGAGAGCATTACTTGTTCGAATCAATCTGACAGTTTTCTTCCAATCCCACCATATACACAACATCAACCTTCGGTGCAGCTAGTGGTGGTTCATTCCGCTCACTCTGTGATCTTTTGCATTCCACGTTGTTGTAATGTATCCACTTATGATCGTCTGTCACAATCGTTTCTAAAATCGCGTCGGGAAATATGATCCATTAGGTTTACTCACTCATGTGGAAGCCATTCGCCAAAGTAACTAACATGGCGCAAATAATTTCCAACGCTCATTTTGCATATTTTGATAATTTATGTTGGCTATTCCCAGTATTACATAAAGTTGATTATTCTCAAGTAATGTTTTGGTTTAATCAGTATTGACCTCGACTGGTCCAACCGACAGCACGAAACTTCTCAAACCACTTCTGACACGTTCGATTATTCACGTGATCAGTACAGATCAGTACAGATTTGCATTTTGAATTTTCTTAAAATAAAATAAACCGCAAAGTTGTTCATTTTCCTCCTCTTTTCAATGGTAGAGGCAATAAAACAAAAATACACCAATAAAAAAAGTGCTTTATTGCCAAGGGATTGGAATGAGCAGGAAGGGTTGGAAAATCTGTCACAATTTATTGAGCAGGGAGTTGGGGACGCAATAAGATGGGGGTTGAAAAATCTGACACAATTTGATGAACGAAGAATGGAATGAGCCTCTTGATAGGACTCTATGGTCAACAACACAGTTTGGTAGAAGAAAGTCGTTTAAGAAAGATTTATAGAGAGTGGAGTTAAGCACTTTGGCAATAAAAAACCCATTGACCATGAACAGGCAAATTATTTCGTCAGTTATTTTTACCGAGTTATCCCCCTTTCATTGATTCATAGTTTTGCTGGGAACATTTTGACCAATCTGTAATTGTCCACTACCCCTAATTATTGAGGAGGGGTAAGTAGAGATTGAGTCTCGAATAATAATTCGGGTGTCTTCATAAGAGGTTAGAAATCCCTTTCCAAAATCAATAAGTGGGTGGGGGTAGTAATTAGACACCCAAAAGAAATGTCATCCGTCAAAATACAAACAAAAGCGATCTTTTTTTTCTGAAGTATAAGCTAAATGCTTCTCATGCCATATAACGGCAATAAACAGTAAGGATATTGTTACAAATCGCTGTAATATACAACAAACTTTTGTTGCTTCATATTTTTATCTATTCATCTATCTACCCATCGATATCAATCTGTTTGTATCTATCTATTTATCTATTTATGCCAGTCTGTTCGTATCTATATATCTATCTCAGTCTGTTCGTATCTATATATCTTTCTCAGTCTGTTCGTATCTATTTATCTATCTGTGTTCACCACTATCTATCGTAGCCTTTTTACTCAACCTGTTCGTTCCACGTCTACTCACCTTCACTCCCCCTCCCCAAAAATAACAACTCTGCCCGAGCAGTTATATCAATGGACTGCCATAAACAAACCTGTTCATTGCTTTGCATATTATCAGGCGCCCCTAATTGATGGGGACGACAAATATCAGCGAGAAAAACCCAGATAAACGCGTTTAATATTTCAGGGACCGCCATGTTTTTCCGTTTTATCAGCTGAGCCAACATTTTGCCGTAACTCTTGATTGGCTCGACTGACAGCGAAATGTTTGTTGATAGAAAAAGAAAATAAAGTAAAAAAAAATGCACACAAAGACGATATAGAAAAATAAAAAGACAAAAAGAGGGTAAAGTCTACTCTACGACGTACAAAAACACACATCTACTATCTTGAGAAATGACTATTAAGACACTATGGGTGTCATGAATTTTAGAAGCATATAGAATTTACGTTGAAGTTTTTTAAGTTTCAACCAACGTCGCCAACATCTCTTCCGCAGATCTTTGAACACAGCGTGGAATGTGTTGGCAGGATGGGACCTATCCGAATGGAGCTAAAGCCTTGTCACACTGTCAAGCTAGTCCAGCAGATCCATAAACCCCAGAGGTGTAGGTAAAGGTTTGGAAGCCTAGGAGTGTTGCCCTTTCAACATATTTTGAGATCTTTCAAAAGAAGAACAGATGAAATACTATTTATGAAGCCTTCTGAGCCCCCGCCCTGTATGGGGTATGGGGACGCCCCCCCAACTGTCAGCCTCTGATACTTTTCCAAGGCTTTCACCCCCTAAAAATTTCGAAAACTTTCTCGCACACTTTAATACTTAGGTTAAAAAATGGCGGAAGTTATCAACAAAAAGTGGAAATAACAAAAAGACAGAGCCTTTCTGGTGTTTGGAGCAGCCTGCCTTAATTGTTGTGTAAAGTGATTTTCTGTCCGTTGTACAGAACTATGGCTTTGGTTCCGTTTCATCAGTGTTGTTTATTTGGGTATTTTATTACTAAATTCAGATAATTATTCAATTTTTTTATATCTGTTTGTTATTAGATTTATGAAAACTGTTGAAAACTGACTTCAAAGTTGACACTGCTCTGCCTTTTGGTAAATATCAATTTCATACAATGACCAGTTGTAGAGTAATTGCGGTGTCTTTCCCTCTGTAGAAGGAAAAAAGATGGTTTGCCATCCTATTCACCCCCCCCCCCAATTACCTTATGCACAACTTGCAGGTGCATGCACTACTAGTTAAAAACCACTGAACTTGTCTCATAAATCATTGATAGAGTTGTATTTCTTTAATCTGGCATCACTGGGACCTCACTATTTTCGAACCAGAAAATGCCGGATAACAGAATTTTTTTTTCTAAATACTCTTTCGTAATAAATTTCAGCAGTTTATCGATTTTTAACGTTTTTTCTAATTGTATGAGATTAAGACGATATATTAGAAACCGTCAACCAAAACTGTCATAAGTGTCTTCTGTTTTTAAGTTAGTCTGGCTGGCTGGCTGTATATTCTGACTTTTTTTTAGTGATCACTGCCATACAGAAGGCGAGAGAAGATACTTATCCACTGATCACCTCTTCCCCAAATCTTTTGATTGATCACCCCAACAACCAGACCTATTTTCAATAAAATTTATACAACATAAACTATATTGAAATGAATGAAAATTATTTGTTTGCTTATGCTTTTTAAACGGTTGTATAAAAATAATTTTGTGAAAAATGTATATGTGTCTAATTTTATGCTAAAATAAACATCAAAAGTGTGCGAATTTAGAGTTCTCAGATTCGGTTTCAAACCGTGGTTATGTTTTTACATATTCAGTTCAACAAGTTGGTTAATAACCACCAAAATTTCAGTTAAAACTTTGGTTTGAAACTGAATCGAAAAACTCTATTAGCTGATACAAAAACAGATGGTAGCAGTTTCTGAACATACCGGACTATGGGAGTAGCCGGACTATGGGAGTTGTCGGACGAATGAAAGACAGTTTTCTGAATAGTTTTAATTTACTCTCTTTTTCATTTTTCTGTCCAATTTTGTTTTGCCTTTCAAGATCTTTAATTTATTTTTTCATAGAGAACTGCGCATGCGTGATGGTCAGTTTCCAACTTTCTACACTTTATTCACATTCTCTTTCTCTCTTCTCATAATCTTTACTTTATTTCTATCTCTCAAGTCTTTCTTTGCGTGACTATTTGTTGTCTTTATCTCTTCCGAAGCCAATCCCACTCAGCTTGCTTCGAATGTTGACTTACAATAACCCAGCGCCTAATGAGAAACTCCACCGAGGAAATTTCAGCTCCTTAACGGTCGTTGCTACCGCCAGTCCTTTCTTTCTCACCCTGCCGTCAACGTATCAAACTTGCTAATTTCCTAACCTCTCCCTCTCGTCCTCTGCAATTGATAGTAAAACCCGAAGTGATCATCGGATCTGATTTCTATCGCTAAGAGTTCTTCGTTACAGCCGACGTCCCACCTAGACGCGTTTTGCATTACCAATTCGTGTTCGTTTTCTCGTACCGTTGCGCCACGGAATAACAACATTTGATGAAAGAAAGATTAGAAAAGAAAGGAGAAAGACAAAGAAGAAGAGAAAAGAGAAATTGCTGAAAGAAGACCAGAACAGAGAAGAAATAGAGAAAGGCAGAAAGAAAGAAAGGCAGAAAGAAAGAAAGAAAGAAAGAAAGAAAGAAAGAAAGAAAGAAAGAAAGAAAGAAAGAAAGTAAAAAAAAGAAAGAACGAAAGGCATAAAGAAAGGCTTAAAGAAGGAAAGGCATAAAGAAAGGCATAAAGAAAGAAAGAAAGAAAGAAAGAAAGAAAGAAAGAAAGAAAGAAAGAAAGAAAAATGTTGGAGAAAGAGATGATTAAAATGGAAAGAGAAGAAAATGAGACAGAAAGAAAGAAAAGGAGAAAGAAAGGGAAGAGACGAAAAAGAAAGAAGGAAAGACGGAAAGAAAGAAGAGAATAAAGGGAGAAAAGTGGCAGAAAAAATGAGAAAGAAAAGGAAAAACAAATGAAAGAATTGAAGAGAAGAGCTGAAGAGGAAACATTGCGTATGAAAGAAGGAAAGAATAATATCACAAAGAAAATGAAGGCAATAAAGATTAACAAAAAGAAATAAGCCCCAAGAAAATTGAAATGAAAGAAAGAAAAAGCTTATAAAGAGAGAGAGAATGAATGAAAGCAGCTAAAAAAGGCAGCTGGGAAACCTGAAAAAAATAATACAACAAAACAAAATACAAGGAAAGTTTAAAAAATTGAATTAAAAAAGGCAATTATGGGAGGAGACAAGATCAAAAAATATCTAACCAAGAAAGAAATAAAAGAAAATCGAAAGAGAAATTTGACAAGCAGCCAAGAAAAATGAAAGTAAAAAAAAATTGGTCAGATCGGGAGAGAAAAGAAAGTAAATCCCTCTGTGATTTATTCCAGGGCAATACCTCCTCTCCATACAAACCTTCAGGCAATAATAAGTACATAATTAGACAATTAGCCCATCCAATCACAGCTTCATCATGGATCTTCTATCACGCAAATATGGCAGACAGTATTGATGGTTTAAGCATCAACAGAATCAAAAGCGAGACACCAAAAAGAGAAAATAGTGGTTGGAAAGTAATTGTAAGGCGTGTGCCCTGACTCGCCACTGTTCCTGACTTGTGTTGCCCCCTGCTGGGTCCTCCTCCATCCGCCTGATCGTTGTCGCTTTTTCGCATTTTGTGTTCGTGACTCGTCCTTGTTCGTCCCCAGGACTAGATTAAGGCTTGATAGCTTGTTTGCAACGCAAGCAGCGATTTAATAAGACTTTGTCAGATTGCAGTGAGCACGCCACCCTTCCCAACACTCAGGAAGAAGAGCATCGATTACGATTGACCAATTCTTTGTTTCTTTTTTCCTTTTTTTTTTATTTTGGTTGATGTATAGTTTCACTTTCACTTTCATTTTCTCACGTTCTTAATTTTTTGTTCTTATCGATATTTACTAAGATCGGTTCAGTATGAAACGGAGCCTAATGGAGGCAAAATAGGAATAAAAATATTGTGTTACGCCGTGATTCTGAACGAGGGGTGCACGCTCCACAAGGGGGACACTTTCGTTATATTGGGAGGCACAGGGGGATTTGGGTATGAAGACCAAAAGCTCACCGTGGCACAAAAATGAATTGTATTAGGTTTTGACTGATTAATTCCAAATTATTCAATACTATCAAGTCCTAATCACACAAAATTATTCATTCATATTTTTATATGGATTCAATAGTTTCTACTGCGAAATTCATTAACTTCGTGAGGTATACAATATGAAATAATATATTTGTTGCTTTACCAATCACCATGATAAGTGCTCGTCTCTAGGTTGGTAGAACGCTTTTATACTTAGGCAGAATTATATTAAAGTTTGCAAATCTAGACCACTACATCTATCCAGGAAAAGGAATCTCTATGAAATCCTCAAAAAAATCACTCTAGGATGGCAATCCTACGACAGAACAAGCTCTGCCTTCAAGAACAAGAAGATCCCTCCAGTTCTAAAAACAAGGGTAGACAACCAACGCATCCCCCTGTTGAAACATGGAACCTAATCTAGAGACAGACCTGCGAACTGAAAACCATGCAATGCAAACATGAAAAAAATTATACTCAACCTCACACCGAGAGATCATTTTAGGGAAAAAGCAACCCGACACATCATAGAATCCATTAGAAAACTCAAATGGCAATGGGCTGGTCATGTTGCAAGAATGGCAGACAACCAATGGACATCAGGACTCACTACATGGGTCCTTAGAAATCACATGTAAAACCGAGGCCGACAGAATAAAAGATGGAAAGACGAACTATACAAGTTCAGAAAGTATTGGCCCTGCGACACCCATGATAGAGAGGTCTGGCGACTCCAGGGGAAAGTTTATGTCCAACAATCGACGATAAAAGATGATGATTACACTGAAGTTTATTTAGACAAAAGTCATTTAAGATCAACGTTTATTTAGACCAGAGTGATATTAGACTAAAGATTTAGACAAAACTGATATTTCCCTAAGATAGATAGATAAGAGTGATGTATCTTCATGGTTCGATTCACTGAGAAGGTATAAAAAAAAGTATTTAATATGGTACACAATGCCTCTTTGCTATGCACTAAGCACAAGGGTTAAAATTGAGGAACCTCTTCCCATCAATTGGTATACATTGGTTCTTGTGGGATCGCCTAAGTAAAGGAAGGTCTAGTCTAGTCAGCTCTAATATGAATGAACATTGGGAAATACCCGGTGTTGTAGCAACGAAGATACGACAGGCTTGGCGAGCAGGAAGTTTGTCTTACTTACAATTGCTCGAGTGTAATTTACCCTATAGCACCTTTTCATCCAATGATAAAGATTGAACTAGAAGGCAGATTTTCTTATTCATTGACAGTGACGTCACTATGATGACGTCATAATTGTGCTATTACATCTGAAGAACCAAAAGATTGAATCAATTGTTTTCCAGCCCATGGATCACCATTTCACTGAATTTCATTGAAATTTATTGAGAAATTTCAGACCCATTGTTCTAAAAGGTGACATGGATAAATAAATAACCTATGACTAACTTTGTTGGCTGGAGTAATTATCAACAAAATAAAGAATGGTTCTGCCCTTTGGCTGAGATAGTTACACATTTCTTGTTGGTTGTCGCTTGAGCCCTGGTAAAAGTCATGATTTCCATTTGTTTTCAAGTAGGCAGTCCCTCCCTATTTGAAAGATTGGTGCAGCACTCCCATTTTTTATTTGTCCTTGTGCCACACTAAGATAAACTAAGTAAATATCATTAAAAAGAAAAAAAGCAAACGAAGATATACAATTGTTACAGATAGAGAGAGACAGAGAGAAAAATAAAGAAAAAAAGAAAGATAAAGAGACGAAGAAAAAAAGAAGAGACACAGAGAGGAGTAGAAAGAGAATGCAAGAGAGAAAGGAGGATGTTTGTGTGTGTTTACTAAGGCTAAAACGGAAAGAAGGCGGTCGTAAAGAATATTGCAATCAGTGACGGATGCTAAACGACTCCTCAAATAATTAAAGCCATGTCAGAATGCCAGTTATCTCCCTTACCTACTTCCGGTCTGAACGCTATTCTCAAATTTCCTTTAAACAAACATGGCCGGGCGTGCACGTCGACTCGTAGTGCTGTCTCTGCACGTGATGTTGAGGTTGTAGAAAGCGTCTTGTGTTTGTGTGTGTGTGTATATATGCATATAGACGCGAACATAAAAGTTTTCAATGTGTTTAGGCGTGTATCTATGCGTTTATAAAACTCTGTAGCTGCAGAAACGTTGCAAATAATGTATGCGCATTTGGATGTACAAATAGACTGTTGAAATTCATTTTACAATGCGTTTTACTGAAAATAATTCGTTTTAGAACACTCGAAATTAGTAAATAACCGTACTAAAAGGTGTGTTATCCTCTCTCGCTTTCGTATCATCCATTTTGAAGAAAGTGATTAGAGTTGAGAACTCAAAGATTAACAAAGCAGAGACAAAAGTAATTTTCATTAATAAAATTCCCTAGAAATCCATAGGAATAGAGGGTGAAGTGTGCATTCTATTATGAAACAATGATTCCGGTTCGATACATTATTAGAGTAATCTTTAGTTATCTTGGATTTGAGGGACATGAAGATGAAAAATGATTCAAACAAATGCCAGTCTGAAGGTAACAGATCGAGAGAATAAGCCATATGTGGAATGACTTCCTATCCCAGCTCCGTGATTGTTTCCTACGTTGCATTTGTTAAATAAGACAGGGCATTGTAATCACGCGAAATCATCAGTCGAAGACTGTGTTCAGAAAATGATCCTCTCTGTTGCGATGTGTCGTTCAAACACGCCATTGTTTCATTGTAGCTCTGCAAAGTAATAGTTTGTCCTGGTTTTAGCAATTCATGATAAAGAATCCCTTTGAGATCTCAGGGTTTTTCTCCAGTATATTCTCTTTAGGTTCAGTTGTTGGAAGTTGTCCCAGACTTTCTTTGAT
Source organism: Thysanoteuthis rhombus (assembly GCA_963457665.1). Lineage (NCBI taxonomy): Eukaryota > Metazoa > Mollusca > Cephalopoda > Oegopsida > Thysanoteuthidae > Thysanoteuthis > Thysanoteuthis major. The sequence goes on from OY735239.1 coordinate 22,911,385, forward strand.
TTTCAATAGCGTAATATCTTCATCATTTTTTTTTGGGGGGGGGGGGGTCAGAGCACAGTTCGTTTCTGCGAGTTCACATGAAGGCCATTTTCCTAACTGCTAAGTTTTCCTAAAGGTTTGTACACGACGAACTGCAATCAATTGTTTGTTATCTAGCTAGTGCTCTTACACTGGCTACGGCATCAACCGTCTCTTCCAAGGCTTTTTGTCTCGGTTTCATCATCAGCCTGATAACGTCCACCGTTGGACATAAGCCTTCCCAAAGATTCACCAGACCTTTCTATCATGGGCATTGCAGAGCCAGTACTTTCTGAATTCATGTAGCTCGTCACATCATCTTACTTTCTGTCGACCACAGTTTCACATATGATCTCTGGGAATTCACTTGAGTTTTGTAACAGTTTCTATGATTTTTCAGCCTCCTGACTTTTTCTGATACACTGTGCTGTCATGATCTCTCCATGTGAGGTTCAGCATGATTCTCTTGTGGGCACGTTGCATGGTTCTCGGTTTGAGGGTCAATCTTTTGGTTACGTTCCATGTTCCAGCTCCAGTAGGATACATTGGTTGAATAGAGATACATGATATAAACTTAGAAGCGACAAGGACCATAGTGGCGCCACCCACTTCACCATTATCGCTTACGGCACTTAGTATTCTCAAGTGGATATCCAGTACTGACCCAGCTCGACTTTGCTTAACTTTGGTGATTATAGGAGAACCGGTGTATCCAACGTGATTTGGCCATAAGCCCGAATTGATTGCACAAGCGTTAATAAACAGGGTTAGCTTTAAGGCCAGTTTTGAATTTACCATTACATTGGGACGCTACTTTTCGCCCCAGTCATCCCAGCCGATAAGCGATCCCAGCCAGAAATTCAAGCATGGTAAAGAAATAACCCCCCTCTCTCTTTCTTTCACTCTGTCGTAAAAGGAGTGTTTCTAGATAAACAATGAGAATATGGTTAGTATGGCCTATCGACTGGGATTGCAGGAATTGCCGATAACATTATGCAAATATGGCACTGGTAACCTCAGCATCTACCTACTTTACGTGTACATGTTTGAGAATACTTACAAACTGTCATGAGTTCGTGTCTTGTCGAAGGTGCAAATACAGGTATACATCCTTTTTTTAAACTTTGCTTCATGCCACTTTCGCCACCCCCCACCCGCCAACAGCGAAAAACGAAAATACCGTATAGTGATTGTTTTGCAGCAACCCGTTATAGAGGCAGAAACAAATCTTCCAGCTAGTTAGAACAACCTGAAAGCTGAAGAAACCTATTTTTTACAGTTTGGGTGACAGTTTTGGTTGATTGTTTCCAATAGAGGAAAAAATCAGACGACGTAGAAAACATGAATGAAATAAAGAAAATCAAATAGTGTTACCGATTGTAATATTTTCAATTTCCGGTCATCACAACGTCCTCCCTTTTCTTATTCAAAGATGGCTGACGTTAAACTGAAGCATCATGGACCGGAAATGTTTCTCTAATCAGGGTAGCGTAGAAATCAAACCTTAAACGAAAAATATCGATTAGCAAATCTGATACTCTCACTACATCACACAACGTAGAAAGAAGGAGAAAAATACAAGATAAAAAGATTTTTTTTACATCCGTTTTATCATATACCGTGGTTCACCAGCACTTCAGACAATCCTAATATTTTTCTGTGAATACAGTTGTATTGAAGTCGTTACCATGTTTTGCGGTTGCCCAAGAATACATTGCAGCTCTTAATAAATTTTACCTTAGGAGAAAAATTTATCTGATTTAATGATAATATTAGGTTGGCTAAAAAGTTTATTTTTGCTGTTAAATAGCATTAGAAGCGTTTAGATTTAACTAGGTTCTTTAAAAAAAAAGATAGCTTTTGTTGTATTAAAAATCGCCACAATTGGCACATTTTTGTACATTAATTCTAACATTGAAGACGGAAGAACACAGCAACATTCAGTTACAGGTATGAACATAGATAGATAGATAGATAGATAGATAGATGGATGAAGAGAAAAAAATGTTGAGTTTTATTTGTATCATTTATCAAAAAAGTATCAATATCAATCATTTCTTATTAGCATTTTTCATCTTATTTCCGTTACTTTCAGAGCTTGCCCAAGTGCTGGGAGTGCCCAGTCATGGAATCTCATTCTTTATATGCTAGCCGTGCTGCTAAATAAGGATCGAAACAGGACGGTTCGGTTATAACGAAAAAGAAATAACTGAAATAAGATGAAAAAAAGTCTAGTGAAAACTTGATAATAATTGACATCGCTTCATCTAAGGAATTCGGATAGTAAAACCGAGCCATAGCGAGGCTCTTTATGCAGTATGTTTTCTTACTACATTGACAGAAGGAATAACGACCGCTACAAGAAATTACGAAATTTCAAACCAATAGAAAATCTCTAGAGCTCTGCAGAGAATTAAAATATTCTTGCTATCATTAAACACCTGATCAAATCTTGCAAAACCAGAAAAATAATAACGCGATGATTAAACTTTATCAAATGATTTAGCAAAATTTAGTGTCAACTAAAGTCAGATGAGGAGTCTTGTGATTATAAACCAATCAGAATGTGGCTGGGCCTTCATCGCAATGAATCACACCATTAGCTATTTTCCAGTTAGATCTGGCTGATTATTTTCAATTTAGCCGATAAAAACCAACGATAGCCAAATCTCTGGCCATTTTTTTAAAATGACAAATAAGTTTATAGAATTGTTCCTGTCAATCTTTTAATTGAATTTATCAATAGCTTCCATTAATAAAAAGCAGCAGAAGTAAGATGGAAAACATTCTATGTAAAATTAATGAGAATTGACACGACCTCAAAACAAATTGTAATATTAGTCTTCATGAATATTTCGAAAATATATTGAAAGTTCTAGTGAATAAAAAAAAAATGTGTGTATACTCCACGACATTTTTGTTTGAAGAATCAAAATATTGTTTTATTTTAGTTCCAGGCAATTAAAAATTATTGCATCTTCATTATGCAAGCCTTTTCTGCTTTGTAGATCGGTCAATATTGTTGCTGACCAGCCAACGTATGGGGGTTAATCTTTATTTGAATATAGGTGGTAATTCAACAGTCAATCATATGATTTAAGTTGCTAATACATTCGATTTCGTTTCTGTACGGGTTAATCTAACGAATCTAACGTTAAAATACAATGAAATTGATCTGTTTTATTTTACAAAGAATTATAGTCAAATCGTATCATTTCCTCGTAGCTCAGTAGAAATAGCTTTGTGGCCCGGTACCAGTCCGCAGCTCGATGGTTGGGGACCACTGCCTTATACCGCCGACTATTTTCCAGGGGCCATTTACTAGCTTTGATCTTTGAAAGATTAAAACTCTCATTATTTAATGATTGATAGAAAATTTTAGCTAACACCAACGAAGAAAGGCTCCCAAACAGATCAAAGAAATGTATTCAGAATGGCACAACCATTTTTATACGCAAGAACACACCTCTCAGTTGTTGGATTAAGAGTGTATGGGTATGCTGTGCTTATGAGCCCCACCTCATGAATTCTTTGATATAAACCTTCCTTTATTGTGTGCTCAGCCATATGAGAATTACTTGCTCATAACAGAATATTTACATTTAAATATAGCCATTGGACACCATTACTGGGCCGAAGTTGTGTTGAATCTTTAGAACGTTCGAATCAAACCTCTTAAACGATCCAGGGACAGAAGTCATTGCTGTGACGACGACAGTGAAGGCGGAAAGGAGAGCAAGGAGAGCAAGACGAGCAACGAGAGAAAGGCCGGACCGAGAGGAAAAGGAAGACGGTGCCGCTCCATATCCCTCGGTGATTACAAGTAATAGCATAATTAAAATGACCGTCGTTCGATGCTTATGGTCGCTTAGAGCGGCCTTGTTCCGTCGAGCTGCGAGTGAATTGCGTTATGGTCAGGTGATTTGGACGAAAAAGGACCGACCGACAGATCGCTAGGAGAAGACAGAAACTGTTGTGGGTGGGAAGAATGGTGTGGGAGGGGATCTAGAGAAGGAAAGAGAGAGAGGGGGGTTCTTTGTTTAAATTAGGAAGACAGTAAGATTTGATTGCTGGGGAAAAGGGCTAGGAAAATCTGGAGGAGCGAGTGTCTGAGAGAGAGAGATACTGAGAGACAGAAAAGAGATAGAAAGAAAGATTACCCAAAGAGAGAGAGAGAGAGAGAGAGTAGAGGTAGAGAGAAAGGAGGGTTTCTTGGTCGAAATTAAGGCTGATGACTGGGAAGGGGCGAATGTCGAGAGAGAGGGAAAGGAGGGATTCCTTGGTTGAAATTTGGAGGACAGTAGGGTTTGATACGACGTAAGCCAATTGGTTGGTCTAGTGTGAAAGGTTGTTGTGATTGTCACGCACATAGAAGTTCCTGAAATGAATTAGAAGAAATTAGAAGGGGGTGGGGGAATTAGTGAAGAAGAAGAAGAAGAAGAAGAAGAAGAAGAAGAAGAAGAAGAAGAAGAAGAAGAAGAAGAAGAAGAAGAAGAAGAAATTGATAAAGAAAAAAGTGAAGGATAAGAAGAATAAGAAAGAAGAAAAAGAAGACGACCCAGAGAGAAGAAAAAAGAAGAGATATGAATGAAGAGAAGGGGGAAAAGAGGAAAAAGAAGATGACAAAATATAAAGAACAACAAGATGGGAGGGGGAAAGGTAGATGAAAAGGAAAAAGAAGAAAAAGAGAAGCAATAATATTCGAGTCGGGATCAAATTTCCAAACTGGAACTTCCTGCTCTTTCTTTATTCCGTGACGTTTATTAAGGGTCATTCCATGGTCCAAGAGCGCCGAACCCTTTGCTTAATTCTTGTCCTTCTATCTTATATTCATGCATCATTTATCATCAACAGTTATTACCCGTGAAAAAAATTCATGGATATATTCGCGATAATTCATTTCAGAAAGTAAACTTTATGCTCAATGGACTGAATGAGGGAAGCAAGAAAGTTGTCTTCCACATGAACTTAAGTAAAACAAAAGCCACAAACAGATTGAAGACAAATCCGAAGACACAAGGCTAAAGAAAGTAAACCACTTTAACCCCCACCAAGACAACAAATCTCCAAGGACAAGAAAATTCCATCAGTTTTTAAAATAAGAATCAACAATGCATCCTCACTATAGTCACATAATTAGATGAAACATGGAACGTATCCCAAAAAATGGCTTTCAAACTGAGAACCATGTAACCTGCACTAGACACGAACATGCTTAACATCACACGGAGAAAATACAAGATATAGTATTTTAGAAAACAAACTTGGGTCAGATACATCATTGAAGGCATTAGAAAACTCAAAATGTCAGTGGACTGGTCCTGTTGCAAGAATGTCAGACAACCGCTGAACATCACGACTCATATGTGCGAGGCAGCAGCCAGAAAAAAATGGTGACAAGCTAGACAAGTTCAGAAAATATTGGCTCCGTGACGCACATGATATAAAAAACCTGGCGAAACCCGAGAAAGGTGTATTTTCAACGACGGACAGTAAAAGGCTAAAGACAATGAGGATGATGATAATACACGTACATGATGCATATATATATATATATATATATATATATATATATATATATATATATATATATATATATATATATATATATAATGTGTACTGTAGAGAGTGAGACAGACTCGGGAGTGAGGTATTTGGAGGTAAGGTTTATTATTCCTTATAAGTAAATTGTCCATACATGTTTCGGGATTCTTCCCATCATCAGTGGTGTGTGTTGTATGGGTGTGTATTAAAATTTCCCATACATATATATATATATATATATATATATATATATATATATATACTGACAGAAAATAAAAATTTTAACGAATCCAGGTTTTACCTGGGTACACTATGTGTTTGCTAGGAAATAGTAGGTATCCTGATGTAACTTTCAAAGTCCTCGGTCATATTGTAGCGTAATTATCAGTGCAGCATCTGTGTCTGAACCTGAGGTGGTGACTTATTTGCCATAAGGTTCAGTGTAGTGAAAGAATCCAATGCAACATACACCTACGCTCCCTTCGTTCAATTAGAGCTGTTTGATTGCGGGCCTTCGAGAAACTGCATGGCAATTTCGGAGAATGGCTGTGCAATTGGGCGTGGCACGTTGATGGCGCTTAGACATTGGCAACAGAGGTCAAATGAACATCCCTACACCCGTTGACCAGGATTTTAATGACCCCGTAGTGCAGAGGTAGCAGTGACAGACCGCACAGCATTCACAGAGCAGAGTAAATGTGGGCGACAGGAGACCTAGGGAATCGTCAACTTGCAGCAGGGCTTTTGCCAGAGTCCGAACTATACCGTCTTGGGCGTCTCCAGTGATGTTTCGAGAGGGTCACCGGGGTAATTGAATGGTGCTCTGTTGAAATCAGTTTTGAAAGCATGTTCTTCCCTCAAGTAATTGATGGTCGTTTGTGTATGCAACATAGACCTGGAGTATAACATCTTCCAGATCATATACGTCCATCTCTTGCATAATGATGCTGGTTGCCGCAAGTTCCAACTTTCTCTCTCACCTATAATTTTTGTGGAGAGAACGTTGTTCAGCGGCAGGTAGGTCCCGTTCCTGGAAAGCGATGTGCTATTCCAGCAGGATAATGCCCACCCACATGATGCCCATGCTACTAAAGATGCCCTGCTAGATGTTCGGCAGCTACTCTGGCCGGCATGATTGCCAGATCTGTGTCCCATTGAACATGTATGTGACGTGATGAGAGAACGCCTGATTCGTTCAGTTAGCCCACCAACTATTGCTAAATCTCTTCAGCTTGTGCAAGTGGTGCGGAATGATGTATCGCAAGATGGTATTTGCCATCTGCACGATCGTATGTACCAGAGATTACAGGCCGTTGTTAACGCCCAAGAAGGATATACAGTATACGAATATGGTGTCTGAGTATCCAGGCACGTACTAATCTATAAAGGTAATCATTCACTGTAATCCAACTTTATTACCTGTACGATTGATATTGAGAAATTGAAGCATATATTCAGAGTGTGGCAATTTTGTTTATATATATATATATATATATATATATATATATATATATATATATATATAGAGAGAGAGAGAGAGAGAGAGAGAGAGAGAGAGAGAGAGATAGAGATAGATAGATAGATAAAAACGCACATATACACAAATATTTGTACCCCTATGAGGTGATTTATTTTTAGGTACACCTAATACATTCATATGTATATATACATACATGTACCCAAACACATATATATGCAAATACGCGTATATAAGCACACATTCGCATGCATACACACACATATAATGCATTTGATCCAAATCACTACCTGTATTTCTGTGGAGCTGAACCAGTTTCTCTACATTATATTACTTACTTTAAGACTTAATACTTTTTATAGAAAGTGTTTAGAAAGTAAATAAGAAAGGGTTACATCTTGTGTGTATGTTTCAATGTATTTAAATGTGAATTGAAAAGTCAGCGTGAATAATAATTGAATGAAAAATGCCCGTACTAACGAGATCTCCTTCGTGTCTAACGAGATCTCATTCTTCAAAACAGAGCAAATATGCCGACATACTCTGGAACAGAACACCGTAATGAAGGCTTAGTTTTCGGCACAAACAACTGTTAGAGTTGAAAAATAAACAAACGAAAGAGATAATTTGAAGACAAGAATACACAAAATAAAACTATAAATATTGCCAGCACAATACACTAGAAACTAGATGTTTATCAGTCCTCATGATCAAGGGGGAGGTAATTGTGAGTTTCCAATATTCAGACTCTTGTCTCGACTTATGAAAAATATCATCCAAACGAAAAATATTCCTGGACTTACCCCAGAATGTAATGATTTCTTTTTTTTTTACTCAAAAGTTTGTCGTTCTAGTAAATTTCACTGAAAATCAATCAGAAATTTTGGAAATATTGTGTAGACAAATACACAGAGACCCATGAGTTCATGCATATAGCGTCGCCCATAAATGAGTACACCCACCATTGTTTTATAGAAGATTTTCAACATTACTTGATATCACTCAATCAAAACATACTATCATTAATATTTTATGACCCAACTCGAAAATGACAATTTAATCGCCCAAACGAGTGTACAGCCCTGCAAAAAAGGTTTATTCAAAATCAATGTTTGGTGTATCTGCCTTTATTTTCGATTACTGGCAAGTCCTTTATCAGGCTACATAAAGACTCTGAACCCTTCCAATTCCAAAAAAAGAGTAAGACAAGCCGATACCAGCTCAACCAAACTCTTCACAGCCTGCCTCAAGACGATCTTTCGTAACGTGGACTGGGAAAATAGAAGAATCAAAATAGACGGCGAATATCTGAGCATCCTCAGATTTCCAGACGACATCGTCCTTTTTGCAGAGAACTTATACGACCTCCAACTAATGCTAGATGGACTAAACAAAGAAAGCAAAATAATCGGCCTACACATGAACTTCAGTAAAACAAAAGTTATGTGAAACAATGACATCAAGAATAAGGACATAACTGTCAAAATCGAAGATGCAGAACTGGGAAAGTGTACCACTGCATCTACTTGGGACAATGAATCTCTATGAATTCAGGAGAAGAAGAATCACCCAAGGATGGCAAGCTTTCGGCAAAGCCAGCTCAACCTTCGAAAACTAGACGATCACAATAATCCAAAAAGAAGAGTACACAACCAATGCATCCTCCCAATAGTCACTTATGGAGCTGAAACATGGAACCTAACCAAGAGACAAAACTGAGAAGCATCCAGCGTTTGCATGAGAGAACCATGCCTAGCCTTACATGGAGAGATCACAAGACAGCACAATATATCAGAAAGAAAACTGAGGTCAGAGACATCATAGATTCCATCAGAAAACTCAAATGGCAATGGGCTGGTCATGTTGCGAGAATGAAAGACAGCTGATGGACATCACGACTCACAACATGGATCCGCAAAGACCACATGCGAAACCGAGGCCGACAGAATACAAGATGGAGAGATGAACTAGACAAATTCAGAAAATACTGGCTCGAAGACGCCCATGATAGAGAAATATGGCGGATCCCTGGGGAATGTCTATGTCTAACGACGGACGTTAAAAGACTGATGATGATGATGATGATGATGATGATGATGATGATGATGATGACGACGACGACGATGATGATGATGATGACGATGATGATGATGACTGATTGATTGTGTCCCACCAGAAATAATAAAATCCTGTTATGATTGGTTTGGGAGAAAATTGATTTTCTATATGAAAAAATTGTAGAGGCGCACTTATTATTTATGGGCAGAGTTGAATGAAATAGATGATAATTTTGAGAACAGTCATTATTGTTCCAAGATTTGTTAAGACAATTGAATCATGAGAACTCAACGAATCTTGGAGTGCAAAATAATTCCAATCATAAATAAAAGAAGGATGATATTTCTTACATTTTTATTTTTTGTGACTACATTTGTGACATAGTCGATGTAAATAAGGTAAGATAGTTTTGCATCATCTGGCTGCGAAATATTTAATATATATATATATATATATATATATATATATATATATATATATATATATATATATATATATATATATATATCTGTTTATTCATTTTTTTCCCTATTTATGTTTAGAGCTTTCAATATAATAAAAATAGAGCATATATACTCATTTTTTAAATATATATGAAGGATTTTTACTTTTCACGATGGTATGTTACATACATTTATAATTTTTAAGTGATTATGAATGTTTCATAATTATATAGACATATATTGCATCAAATATACAAAATATGTCTGTCGTGTAGATGTGAGGTGTTCCGACAGAATGGTGGTAATTCGACAATTGGAAGGTGAAAAGTAATTTAAAGGAAAACTGCTGTAAGTTTTTTTTGTTTTTTTTTCTCAAGTTGGTGGCAACGAAGGAAATGTCTATCCACGTAAAGAGAATATATTTTGAAATGTAACCCGTTTATTCTTTTCTTCACCTTCCAATTGTCAAATTATTACCATATACAAAATATATAATTGATTAATTGTAATTAATATATTCAATCTTATGAAATATATAGATATGTTCTACTGTTGGTTACCAGTGTCGAAATATTGTACATACATACGTACATATATATATATAGAGAGAGAAATGGATATATGATCTAACAGTATTGATATAAATTATGTTATACGATATAGAAATTCTTATTTGAAATGATCCCCCATCATTGTACGATTAATGCATCACTTGACCTCGAAAATGTAAATAGAATTTTAAAAATTAAAGAAAATGGGGTTGCTGCAGGAATTGAACTTGCGATCGATAGGGTCGCTGCTTCAACGTAGCAATGCTCTTAACATTGAGCTAAAAAGCCACAGGTAATGCATAGGCCCTAATAACCGTTTACACTCGGAATTCACATCTCGTTTAATCTCGGTCTATATCTGCTCTATTCGTTCCTTTCAATGCGACATTCAAATATCAAGAAATGGACACACGCACACACACACACACACACATACATATATATTGAAACCCTCAACCAAAACTGTCAGTCTAGGTTTATCTCAGTTTTTAAGCAGGTCTGGCTCGCTGACTGGCTAGTTATGTATGTATCATGTGTGCCGTAATAAAAGTCCCAAACAGAGGGAAGATCCTTTATCATCGTAGATTTAAACAACCTAAGCGACAACTTCCTCTCCTTATTGAGTCGAGAATTTTAAACTTTACAGCTTCTCTTGGCACATTTAAACAATCAGCATTACTATTCTGGCGGTTTGAGGCCATAACAAAGGAAAACTTTTGAATTGATTTATTTCTGGGGTTGACAACGAGTGATTGAAACAGTGGAAAGCTTAACTACAAATGAAGGGAGACGATTGTATTTGTTTATGTTGAATCATAATTATGTACAAACAATTCTATTCAGAGGGAGCCATTTATAATAACCGTGGACATTGTCAGCCAACTGTTATTATTATCAAAATGAATGGTTTCTTCCATAAGCCTTTTTTAATGTTATCAACTGGTCTTCATTATCTAAAAGTCGGAGTTTAGTTTGCAGCAACAGACAGCGACAGTACATGAAGATTTTGTGCAATGTCTTGAAAACTATAATTGAGTTAGCATATCTATTTTGCAATTCATTCCTACTGTCGTCTGCATATAGTAAATTTGACTTAGAAACAGTGATAGAAATTCATTTTTTCTGTACTGGTTTATATCATAGATTCACACTAAAATTGAATTAGAATCAACTAAAAATAACGGTAAATTCGTCATAATGGCTCTATCTTAAATTCCCAAGGATGCCGCAGTAATGAAAAGAAAGATATTATCAATTTTACTGTTACTAGTCAGTTACTCCATAAAAAAAACAATATTTTTGTTGTATAGAAAAGCAGGAAGAACACAGAAAAACAGATCACTGTCGATGGGAATGGCTGCATGAAACTGATCAGTAGCAACAAAATACATATTTCAATTAGTAAATATCTGTCTAATTTCAACGCTTTATTTTAAAATATTGAGCACTATACCATACATAAAGAATCATATACAACTACATATATAGATATATATATATATATATACATATATACATACGCATTTCTATAGTTGCGCTATTTGTGTGTGTATATGTGTGTGTGTATGTGTGTGTGCGTGTGTTTGTGTGTGTGTGGGTGTGTGCATACCTGTACGCTCGTGTTGAAGCATGTATGTGTAATCGGACAGAAATGTATCTACACGAAGTGTGGGTGTAAGACAGTGAAATATAGACTATGTGCATATATGTATGGTTTTAAGTGCATTTTCCAATGTGTAGAAACTTCTGTCATTTGCAGTTGCCGTAACAGGAACTCGGCTTGTCATCTGTTTTCATTAGAGCGACCCCCTTGTCTTTTTCGCCCCGTCCTACTCTGGTGACGCAGTTCAGTGTCCGCCCATCAGTACGCAAAAAAATAGTTGTCCAGGGTAATATTACACGACACGTCCAAAGGCCTTCCGCCTCGAATCAACACCTACATTCCTTCTGGAATATATATATATATATATATATATATATATATATATATATATATATATTTGACTTCATCTCAACCTCGCCAAACTCATCTTTAGGGTATCCTTCCTTGTGTGGAAATATAATGATTACGAACGAGAAAGAAAGAAAGAAACGCTTCTAGAATGAGTGACAAATCGTTTTAGGTACCCAAAACTTAATTACTTCTTTTCAAATGAGTTTTTCCGGTGTTTTTGGTTGCTTAGAAAGTGATACAAACTCGTCATCATTTCTTCTGCGTTTCATTTGGGGTGTCGGGCATGATATGGCTTGATACCGATGATTGAGTTCAGTTCTCAATATTTCTCATAGCTACTATACTGTAACAGATTGTACCAAAAATTTTATTACATAGAGTATTCATACATCACTAAGAAGTATACAAAGGAACATTCCCCCCGAATAGCAAAAACATGACTTTGGGTGGATTGGATCGGTTTGAAACGAAAATATATGTATATTGGTTTGCACCGCAGTCTGAGATTAGAAACGACACAACGGATTCAATATTCACAGGGGTGAACACTCAATAGAAGTGTCACGAACATCAAATTACGTCTGTTGTTATACTTACTGATTCCTTATCATTAAATACATTTTCGGGTAACCTACATGAGTTAGCCTTGTTTTAAAAAATCAAATGTGTGGTATAAAATAATTTCAACATACAATGCACTATCATATTACCCAATGTAAAATACTAAACCACATGTATGAAAACGCTATATATCAAAATAACGACTAGAAGAGAGGTGGTGTTTAATCAACACTGCTGGGGTGACATGTTAATATAACTGTTTTGTTTTTAATATCTCTGAAACGCTTACATGGTAAACAACTGATGATCCCCACATGAGAAAATGTACACATAGTACCATAATAACAAAGTGTTACAATATATATATATATATATATATATATATATATATATATATATATATATATATATATATATATATATATATATGTATACTGTAAGCTTATGTATTGCTCTTCTATTGGAATTGAGCACTCTGGTGGATGAGGGATTTCTGTGTGATTTAAAATATATCGCTTAAATTCAGCCTTACTGCCTGTCCAGTTCTGTAGTCCAGAAGTAGAATATCGGCTTACGGGTCTGAAGTGAAGGTTTCAATTCTGGATGGGATAATGGAAAGTCTATAGCCACACCGAAGAGATGTAATACATCGAAACAGCTGTCTGTGGACGACACAATAATATATATATATATATATATATATATATATATATATATATATATATATATATATAAAAAGACGATAACAAGGTGAGAAACATAAAGGAATGTTGATTCAGCGACTCATCTCATTGTTTTAAAATAGATTAACTATCATTGGAGATATGAACTAATTAAAGTTGTAAATAGAGGGAATAACGATATATTTTTAAACATACAGGTGTATATTTACGCGACCCAATGATGTCCTGCCAAAGTGAAAACAGCTAGTGATTAGTTTCCAGGATTTAGTTACTTGTGCAATTCAATCTTTGCTTGATTCTCAGTTTATGCATATGTTTCATATTAATGGATGAAGTGAACGTTTTTTGTTTGTGACCGGGAGACTTGTACGACTCATATTTATTCTGTTGTTGTCAGATGTTGTTGTTTTGGCCTCGGCGTACCTGACAGAAACTCTGATCATCACCAAAGGGGACAGGCTCCAAGATTGGACATAGGCTCTATCTGCAAGGATCTGATACTGCTGCAATCTGACCGAGAATCAACGAAGTGCTGATGGTATCGTGAGGTACTTCTAGGGTGCTCTAGATTAGCAGTAATGATACTCTGGTCTCGAAACCATGCCTGATCCCAGGGTCATCATCTACTAAAAGCACCGCTGCTATTTTCGTGGCTATTATTGTATGAACTTATTCTATGTTTTTTTGCTAATGAAAAGATATAAAAGAGGAGAAACTTGTGCAAATTACTGTGGTAGATAAAGCAATTCAATTCATTTCAGTCCTGTTGGTATGCAAGACAAGCTTGCTACAAATCAAACTTTGCTGGATGTCCCATATCCTTAACTTATTGTAACATGGTATAGGGCCACATCAGTTGTGTGCCCTGAAAAATCGATCCCATTAAAGTAGCCAATTAGTGTGTCAGACGAGCTTGCAAGCCATCTTGTAACTATAAGCACTCAACCTCAATAAGAAGTATGTCCGGAAATTATCGAAACATGAATATAACGAGAACAAGAGCTTGCTTTGGACAATGGCACTCAAGTCCTCTTTCAAGTACAATCTTTAGACCACATTCACTCACCCGAAAGTCCCCGAGCACTCTGTGGAACAGTCTAAGTCCTCTTTGCAGATCACTATCGGCTGCATCGGGATGTTGTCCTTCGTCACGTCCATGGTTTCAAAGCTCCTTCCATTCAACAACTAGAAGCTAGAAGTTGCAAGGGACAAAATCTTGATGGACTACGGTGAGGGTTGCTGAGGGATGCGATGCCTTGCAAAAATAAACAGCACAAGACGTGAAGAATCGATAAACTCGACCCCACAGTATACGATATTATTCACTGGCATGACACCGCCGAGTAACCCTAATTTGAAGTGTCTGATCACGCGTGTGCAGTAATGTCCCTTTGATTGGTTGCTGAGATCAGTACCGCGTGTCCAGTTTTCGAGGTATTCAAAATGGCTGGATACTTTCCGGAAAAGATCTCGTGTCTATCAAAACTTTCCTTTTTAATCTTTTTTTTTTTTTTTTTTGCTTTCTCTCTTTTTTTTTTTTTTTTTTTTTTTTTGTCACCTGAACTCCTGTGACGAAGCTCAATGGTAACACAATCCGATGAGGTGTCAGCGCCATGTCGGGGCCAGTGCTTTGGCGTTTCAGGGTCAGGACGCACCTGTTTGGTTTTGATTCTTGTGTGGAGGTGGATGGTGGGGTGTGTTTGGTGGGCAGTTGGGGGTAAGGAAATTGCCTTCCGCTGTTTGGGGAGCGAACGATATAATTGCAAATCAAGCCGCTATCAACTGTCAATGACGCATAACTCCACCTTGTGAAAAAAAAATTGAAGCAAAGAAGCGGAGGGGATGAAATCAAAACACTACGGAGAAATTGTTCCATTTGAGGAGGTGAGGGTCGACTGAGTGAGTAACGGCACGGAGAATGGATGGACTCAACGAGCCGAGTTCTAACTCTGGATGAGACAGTTTATGTTCACTGCTTACTAATGCATGAATCGATTTCCCCACGTAGCTAAAGATGAAAGAGCACGGCATAAAATGAGTGACGACGCTTCGGATTCTAAGCGTAATTCACACATCGCAAACGGGCCCAGGAAGTAGTTATGTAAGATGAGGTGTCTTAGCAGGGACGGCTGAAGCCGTAGTCAGTGTATGGGTATTGCTCGTTATATTTAATTACAAACCTGCAGACACACATGTATACATGTTCACACACACAAACGTTCCCACTCTTACAAAACACATACATGTATTTGCAAATGAAAACCCTAAGGTTTTTGGAGGTTTGGTTTTTTTGTATAAGATGTTCATACATACCAGAGTTGTGCCATCTTTGTCGGCGAGGCAGACACTGCCTACCCCTAAGAAAAAATCATAAATCATTAAATGCGAAACCATTATTCAATATAAAAGGATAATGAAAATAAGATAGATAAAACTATTAGATGTATATTTTGTATAAACAAAAGATATCATATATATAAAAAAAATCTTGCGATAAATGTACTAAATTCAATATATGCATAATTTAGAAACTTGCAATATTTTCATTTCACATAGGCATAATTCTCTATGCCTTTCAACTTATACATATATCATAACTGGTAACGATGCAAAATAGACATGCGGTGACAAGCTGCTCCAAGTAAAGTTGTTTAGCAATTCGAAAACCATCTTGAAAGATGTCACAGCAGAGGTTCATGTAAATGGGAGGGAAAAGCGCCAGTATCTCACTGTTGCAACTTGCTGACAGAATTACGCAAGCGCAGGGTATGTGGTACAGGAGCCCTAAATATATACACACATGTGCACACACGCACAAACACGCCCACACACACTCATCATTATCAACCTTTTAGCGTCCGTCGTTGGACATAAACCTTCCCAAGGCTTCGCCAGATATCTTTATTGGAGGCGTCAAGGAGTACTTTCTGAACTCCTCTAGTTCCTTATGCCATCATTTATTTTGTCGATCCCGATTTCGCATGTGATCTCTGGTGATCCACATTGTGAGTTGTGATGTCCATCGGCTGTCTGACTTTCTTACAACCAGCCCATTGCCATTTACGTTTTTGTAATGTATTCTATCATAACTCGGACACCTGACTTTCCTCTAAAATTCTGTACTATCTTGTGATCTCTCCATTTGAGATTGAGCATGATTCTCTCTTGTACACGTTGCATGGTTCACAGTTTATGGGTCAATCTTTTGGCAATTATCGAGAGGATGCATTGGTTATATATCCTTCTTTATAGCACTAACGGAATTCTCTCTTTCTTGAAGATTGAGCCTCCCGGAAGCTTATAATCATAAATATCATAACACATCATTTTCTTTTTTACTTCTTTGAAACTTTCAATAATGGTATGACCCTTCCATTTTGATTTTTCAGCAATGACTATGACTCTAGCTTTCAAATGATTGATATTCTCCACTGATTTAAGTAGGATGGAAATTGTGTTGCAAAACCTGTATTTGTACATCCCATACATATATCACAATACAAATCACGAATACAATATAATATAATATAATATTCGATGTGTCAGGGGTTTATTCCATGAAGCGCTCAAACATTAAGTTGATTTGGAGTAGAACTTAGAACATGATGAAATTAAGATACACTACACAAACAAGTTGATGTTTCTGTCCTGTCTGGACTTCTTTAGGCGAATGACAATCCGCCTGAAGAAGACTAAACAGGACTGAAACATAAACGTCTTTGTGTAGTAAATCCTTACCTAATTATGAATATATATATATATATATATATATATATATATATACTAACAGGGAAAAACTTCAAATGTAACAACACGGGGAAGAAATTGATATTTTAGAGAGATATCATAAAATCTTATGGAGATTGTGCACATCCCGGGGAGATCAACGCAGGCCCGCATAGCCTCTCTTAAAACCTCAAAAATTAATTTTTGTCAAGCCTGAGAATTCAAGTGTTCACTACTGGTGTTAATAGTTGGCACATCAGAGTGGGCGATCGGATTTAAATGGCGTCCATGTTTTATTGTCGTGATTGGATTAGTGTTAGGGGTTGAAGTTGTACAATTTTTTCTCAAATCTCTCATAATCATTGAAATAAGGAGAAATTCACATCTGCGATTTCCTACAAACGAAGAGAAAGTAAAGGTCCAGTGTAGCATTATAGTTACTATTTTTCTGTCTATCAAATGCTTAAAAACCTGTGGATATCCTATAATACGAACCTCTCCTTGACACTCAAAAATATGCTGAGAAAATAATATCAATAACTACCTCTGTCTCATAATAGTTGTAATATTTTGTTGTGATTTTGTATGCAAATTTAACAACTTTTATGGGACAGATGTATTATATTCAAGAACGTTGATAAACAGCGCATTTTGAGAGTCACAGTCTTTGCAAATGAGTCGTTTCATAAGTCCAGTGAATGTTTCGTCTTGTGAGTCATAAATCCTACCGTTCTGCCCCTAGGAGCGGCTGTGCCTGCTGTAAGGGGCTGTTACTCACTACTTCCGGTCGCCCAAACGAGGCCATGTTTAATTTGAGCGGCCATTACGTTCTTCACTCCTCTGTGACGACTCTCGGTGCAAATATTATCGATCGCTTCATTGGCGTCATTTTCAGACGTGTGAGAGTGTTTGAGACAGTGATTTTAAAAGTTTGGTGTACACTCTGCAAGGGTGCAATTTAAATTTATATTGGGGGCTATTTGGAAATTGCATGTGAAGGACGAAAATAAAGTCGTGTTAAGGCTTGACTGATTAACAGCTAATAATTAAATACCACCAATTCCTAATTATACAATACTGTTAATTACTTATTTTAGTAATAAATGATGTTGTAAATTTCAAGTTATGTCATTTAGCATATCATATTTAATGAAAAACATTGGAATCGGTTAAAATCTATTCTCGTTGAAATTATTTTTCGTTAATTCAAACAATGTTTTTCCTTGATTCAAAACTCTAAATTTTAGCTAAATTCTGAATTTAACATAATATTATGACACTTTTTCAAGACCATAATTGTTTCATTATTGTAAGAAAATTTAACCGAAGTGCAGATGAAGATTTTGAAGTGGGTTAAGAATTCAATTGCACATATGCAAAGGCATGAGATGTGTTCTTTTTACCTTGTGATACATAATCAAATATCCCTTTTTTTATATAGAAACGGAGACAACTATTCTTTTGAGTTGTAAAGGTGAGGAATAGAGTAAAAAAGTTAAACCGAAAACTTTTTTCTATTGGAAAGATATCTTATTTAGCTTTTTTTTACTTAAAAATCTGTGTGTTCACTGTCTCAAAATGATAATATTTCATATGGCAAGAAAAATGTTTTTTCAATTGTTTCAAAGTCATGGTTTTAGTTTGCTCCAATGTTTATATCCTTTGCCTAATGTTATCAGTCGATTATTGTTATCTAACTCTCTCCCCCTCGCCATCAAAACTTTGAATAGTTCAGTAATTTGTTCCACAATTTGTCCACCCAATTATAAATTGCTCAGTTCAAGATCTCGGTTCGAGGTTTTTCAGCTTTTACTTACCTGCATTCATTTATACAGCAATAATTCAACCATGTAGCATCAAAATCTTAATTAACAAAAATTGTACAATTCAATGTATTATCCCTTCTCTATATAATAGTGAGACAGAGTAGTAGGCAGACAGACAGATAGACAGATAGACTGACAGACTGACAGATTCTAATAAAAATGTCTTGATTCACCTAAACGAGTTACTGAGCTGAAAAAAGTATAAAATGAAATATTTGACAACCATAGAGTATTTATCCCATTAATTTAGAAAAAAAGGTATTCAACCAATGCATCCCCTCAATAGTTACTTATAGAGCTGAAATACGGAACCTAACCAATAGACAGACCCTCAAACTCAGAACCATGCAACGTGCATATGAAAGAATCATGCTCAATCTCACATTGAGAGACTACAAGACAGCACAATATATCTAGGAGAAAACAGGAATCTGGGATATCATAGAATCCATTAGAAAACTCAAATGGCCATGGGCTGGACATGTCGGAAGAATGGCAGACAACCGATGAACATCACGACTCACAACATGGATCCCAAGACATCACATACGCAACCGAGGCCGGCAGAATACAAGATGGAGAGACTAACTAGACAGATTCAGAAATTGCAGGCTCCGCAACGCTCACGATAGAGAAGTGTAGCGAAACTTAAGGAAAGTATACGTCCAACGACGGAAGTTAAGATACTGATGGTAATGATTGGACAATTTGAATGGAACAGATTGTAACGTTTCACTGTCTTTTCGAATATTGAAGTTCTGTTTTTCTCTTATGTATTTCTTTTTAAATATGCGCTATTTTTAACATCAGATAAAATTCTCACACACCCGAGCATGCACAATGTTAAAAATTGCGCACAAATGAAAAAAAATGAGTCAATTCATGAAAGAAACGTCAAGATGGTGGAGTGCCAAGATCAGTTCCATTCAAATGATCTAATAATGACGGTTAAAACTCCATGTCTCTGCAATATTTCTTTTTAAATTATTAGGATCTGTTTTTGTATAAAAGCATCCTTTTTCTTTCCACTTTTTTATTTTACCGAATTGGCCATCCCGATTCTTTTAGGCGCAGACCAATGCCCTCCAGATTGTTTATGTCTCCTACGTCGACCCAATGTTATTCTAACCCTAACTCAGCAAAATGCCTGAGTGTCCAAATTTGCATATCACTTACGGACTATTGTTCTGCTTCGGGCTTTCGACACAAGGGACAAAAAATTATTTTTCTTTCTCTCTCGGTCTACGTCGCTTTTCGTAGCCTCGCTGTTATTTGTAAACTTCTCTTTACCTCTCTCATTATTTGTAAACCTCTCTTTGCCCGTGTCATACAACTGCCTACAAATACGCAAACCGCTAATTTTAATTTTAACACTATTCACCGAGGTAATAGCAAATTTGATGAAGTGCCTGGGTAGAAGTGGTTGTATGTTTCATTGTGTCATCGTTATCCGCTTATATCCTCATTGAGTGTGTTGAGGTACACGCAAGCAATTGTTAGTGAGACCCACTTCCGACTTACCACGCCTGCCGAAGCTTCGTTCTGCTTATGGCACCTGGTATTCCCTTATGGTCACCCATCTATGTGCTGACATTCAACTTCGCAGATTTTATAAGAACCGATATATACAACGGGATTTGACCGTGATTCTAACACACACACACACACACACACACATAAATATATATATATACATATATATATATATATATATATATATATATATATGTGTGTGTGTGTGTGTGTGTGTGTGTGTGTGTGTGTGTATGTACAGAATTATATTACATTGATTTTTCTTGATATGGGTTCAAACAGTCTGCATTCATCGAGTGAAAATTATTTTTAAAGCTATTCATCTGTCCACGGATAGAGAGAATATTCATTTTTCCTTTTTTTTCTCCCTATTCCACGAAATGTGAGTTCAAGCCATAAATTTGCTTACATCGTCAGGGTCTGAAACCTTTGGAACCGTTAAGAAATGGATATATGATCCGACAGAATGATTAAAAATTGCGTAATATTGTATAGAATATTCTTATTGGAAATGATCACTAGTCAGTACGCAGCGAATGTACCATTTCGGCCTAGATGACGTAAATAGAATAAACAATTGAAGAAAATGAGAATGCTGCAAGAAACAAACCTGTGACCGATAGGGTAACCGCTTCAATATAGTGTTGCACTTACCATTGAGGTAAACAGCCGCCGGTCATACAAAGGCCCAAAGAAGTGTCCTAACTCCTCCAAATCGTCGTCTTGCTCATTCATGGTCTATATCAATTCTATTCGTTTCTTATATATTTATATACATACACACACACACACACACATACTTATATATATATATATATATATATATATATATATATATATATATATATATATATATATATATATATATATATATAAACAATGCAAATTATAATTGTGTATACATTTTCCAGATGGAGCATCGTCATCACTATCTTTCTCTATTCGTACTTCTCATTTGTTTTTGTTTTTTGTTTGTCTATTTTTTTGTTGATTTTTTCTCACAACTCTCAGATCGATATTCTACGACTTTTAGGTAAGGGACCCAGATCAGAAATGAAGAATGAGTTTCTGTCAAGATTTGAATTCATATGCCTCATCTTTGGGAGCCTGTCTTATCTTGACAACGCTTTACCGATTAGGTAATAAAAGCTGACTGACAGGAATCATGCAAATTTTACCATATTGTTATATT
Organism: Thysanoteuthis rhombus; assembly: GCA_963457665.1. Classification (NCBI taxonomy): domain Eukaryota; kingdom Metazoa; phylum Mollusca; class Cephalopoda; order Oegopsida; family Thysanoteuthidae; genus Thysanoteuthis; species Thysanoteuthis major. The sequence continues at coordinate 22,932,951 of OY735239.1, forward strand.
TGTTTCCATTCTGATGTCCAATACGCTGCCATGTTTATTCATACTGGTAGCAACAGATGTAATTGTCTTTCTGAATCTCCTAATGAAGCAAAGTCATTTATTTATCTATCTATATGAAAGCACCAAAGTTAAATTAATATATTTGATTGTATAAATGTTTGGTAGTATGTACTCTCTCCAATTATAACCTCAATGTTATAATGAATCAGGTCATGGGATATTAATACAGCCCATAAAAATAATTATAGGTTTGTAAATGAAATTAGATAGGATGCTATAACATAGCAGTGAATTAAGTAACAGAATTGGTAGACGTTGGAAACTGAAATTTAAAAAATGAGTGTGAAAGAAATGCATAATATTGAATTGATACTTTTTTGAGTCAAAATTAGAATACTTGAATTATTAGAGAATAAATAAATAGTTTTTGTTCCCTTTATGCCAATCCATGCATAATTGACTCCGTCATTTTTGACGGATATATACTTGTTATTAATATTCGACAACTATTTCTTTTATTCCAGTTGATTTCATGGCAACTCACAGATTGTTATTCTCCGACTGTTACATGAAAAAACAACATAGATAAGATGAAAAAAAAGACTAGTAAAAAATTGAAAACAGGTTTGTTTAGTCACTCAATAGAAACAGTTGCATGACCAACGTCTTTTGGTAGCATGCCGTGTTGAAACTTTTTTGGGGGGAGGGGTCAAAGAACAAAAAAAAACGTTCTTGTAAGCATGGTAAGGAGTAAATATATTAATTTCCTGACCCTGGCCCCGTTGTGCTACATAGCCAGCCAGACAGTGAGACCAACCTGAAAACTAAAGAAACCTATGTTGACAGTTTTGGTGATAGTGTTTGTTGACGGTTTCTAAAATCATTTGAACACTTCAGTTCGTAATACCATTGTATTCATTCAGTCGAATCAACTGTAGATCACATAACAAAGCAGTGCAGGGATAAATACGTTAAGGGTTCATTCACAGATTCGTCTAATTCAATCGGAATCTTAAAAAATAAAATAATAAATCACAAATAACAAAAGGTAGTAAAGACGGGAGACAAAAACAGAAAAAAAGAGCAAAAAAATAATCGATGCGAAAAGCTATAAAGAAAGAAAGAAAGAAAGAAAGAAAGAAAGAAAGAAAGAAAGAAAGAAAGAAAGAAAGAAAGAAAGAAAGGAATGAAAGACGGAAGGAAGAAAGAAAGAACGAAAATAAAGAAAATGGACAAAAGAAAGTGAAGAGGAAAGAAAAAGGGAAGAAAGGAAAGAAAGAAAAAGGCTAAAAAGGGAGGGGGAACGAAGGAAGATATACAAAAAGGAGGAAAATCAGAAAGAGGAAAGAAAAAGTACCAACAGAGAGAAAGAAAGAAAGGAAAAGAGAAAAAGAAAGTAAGAAAGAAAGATATTCAAAAGGGAGAGAACCCAGAAAGAAGAGAGAAAAAGTGCCATTGGAGAGGAAGAAAGAAATGGAGATCGAAGAAAGAGAGTCATGCAAAAGGACGAAAACTCAGAAAGAAGAAAGAAAAAGTACCAACAGAAAAAAAAGAAAGAACGAAAGAAAGAAAGAAAGAAAGAAAGAAAGAAAGAAAGAAAGAAAGAAACCCTTTGGAATAAGGAAAAATTAGAGACAGATTCGATTTGGGAAGAACTTAAAAGAAAAGAAAGATAAATGTACCGATAGAAAGAAAAAGGTGAGAGAGAAAAAAGGAGAAAAAGAAAACAAAAAGGAAAAAAGGAAGGAAGAAAGAAAGAAAGGAATAAACCCATTGAAAGAAGGAAAAAACAGGATAAACCGTACAAAAGGAGAGAACTTGGAATGAAAAAAAGAAGAAATACTGAGAGAAGGTGAAAAACAAAGAAAAGGTGAAGAAGAAAAGAAAGGAGAGAAAACAAAAGAAAAGAAATTCAGTGTTAGAAAAGGAAGGGGCAAGATGGAAAGACTGGAATAAATAGAAGGAGAAAAATCATAATAAAGAGAAAATAAGGAAAACAACAAATCCCACCCCTACTTCTATTTCAGCGTAAGATGATTATTAGAACTTTTGTAATGCGTATATTCCAAAGATTGTATGTTCATAAAGTAATGAGGACCTTTAATCGTCGATACTGGACATAAGGGACTCTTAAAATTCCATCATTCAGTCAAGGGTGAACGATAAAAAAAAATGTTATTCCATTAGACATGAGGAATTGTTGAGTCGAAACAGATCCAAAATTAAATAACATGTAAGTATAACATAAATAATTTACTTTCATGTCTTATATTTGTTCGAAGTATAGATGACAACGAAGAATTCTGTTTTAATTAATATTCAATTTCTAAAATCTATCAATTTTATCCAAGTATGGATGTACAAGAGCATCATAGAGAAGAAATTTGACAGTCATTTCTGTGGTGGTATGGCATCGGATAACTAAGCAAACTTGCCATGAGTTTTTGCGTACGTCATCGTTTTAAAAGTAAGACTCGTTGGTTTTTCGTGAGGAAATCTTGTTACGGAAAGAAAACAGAGTTATGGACCTTGCCAATTAAAAAAACGAAAGAGAAAAATGAAGTGAATGAATTGGGGAAAAAGAAAGAAACAACAGGTCTGGTTAGTTACTCAAGCGAAACCATCAGGTGACCAATGTCTTTTGGCAGGATGCCGTGTTGAGGTGATCAATCAGAAATTTGGAATAAGAGCTGATCAATCAATATGTTACTTCTCGCGGCTTATTTTGGGCAATGATCACTATGATATTCCGAATTTTAAAATAACAAGCGAAAATGCTACCAGACACAAAGGAAAGGGTCAGTTCAGCAGAAATTTATATTGCAAATTGAATGCCCCACTGAAAATTTACTTGGATTGGATGTATTGAAAAAAACGTTTGTTTTTTTTAATATATAATAGGAGTAAATGTTGATTTTCTTAGCCCTCTATATTCATTGATGCGACCTGTAAGCGTTATACATACATACATCAATAGCCAAACAGACAGACAGGACGGATAGACCAACGTAAAAACTGAAGAAACTTATGTTGACAGATGTGATCAACTGTTTCTGTTAATGGGCGGAAAGAAGACAAAGAGACAACATATCATAGCAAAAAAAAAAACATCAAGAAATTAGGAAGAGCTCAGAGAGCGCATACCTCTGTTACCGGTTCACGTCAACTCATAAAAAATCCTGTGTCCTCTGCTTCCCTTCCTTAGCCTAGAAATTTTCATTGAAATTCATTGAGAACTTTTGGAGATATTGAGTGGACTGACCCGAGCGAATACATAAATGTATTAAACAAGTGGAAAAATATATCCATCGAAAACAAATTCCTTGATCCACCCTAAAATTCAATCACTTCTTCCTTATCCAATAGCCTAAAGATAATTATGTGTTTTGGACAAATGGAAACAATGTAGGGGAGGGAACAGTGCATGGATCCGCTCCAAAAAAATTAATCACTTTTTCCGAAGCCTATGGCCCACCCTTCTACTAAATGTCATAGAAATTTATCTGGAACCTTTGCAGTATCATGTAGACAGATAGACAGGAAGGCAGATGAAAAAACAGAAAGACATCGGATAATACATATACCTCTCAAACTTCGTTAGCAGAGGTTTAAAAAAGAAATCGGTATTGAGAGGTGCTAGGGTGTTTAGATTTGGAGAAGCATTATGGCGCCGGGAGAGTTGGAGGAACGTGTATTGATTGGAAATTGAAAGTTTGTTTTCTTTTTCTTTGGGAAATGATTGAACGGACCGGATAAATGTCCACATAGTTAGGTGGGGGAATCTTGGGTAATTACTGCGGTAATTATAAGCAGATTATTTCTAATCTCGCCCTATTGAGATCTAGAGAAGTGGAAGACGTGGTAAAGATGGGGGAGAGGAATGATAAAGAAGGGTTCAAAGAGAGGAGAGAGGGGAGAGCCGGAGAATGAAAAATAGGAGCGAAACCAGAAAAATGTTTCAAGAAGAAACAAGAAAGAAAAACGGGTGAAGGAGAGAAAATAACGACTTGGAGAGTGAGGAGGAAAAAAGAGAGGCAAAAAGTAGTTCAAGAAGGTCCAGGGAAAAAGTAATAGAAAGAGATTCTTTCATTCAATTACTTTCTTGTTTCCCGCAGCCAAGCCAGTCAGAGGGTTCGAGAATGGACTTTCAGCATCACATTATTGAGTATAGTGTAGATCTGTCTCCTCTTCAGGAGGATTAACTTGTTCGCCCTGGAAGGCTCTGTATATGATCCCCTGCTGGTAAATGCACCTGGCTTTCCCAGACGGTCTGCAATCCAAGCGCTGACCAGGCTCAAAGTTGCTCAACTCCAGTTCCGCAATCCTAGTCTTCGTAACTAGTGCTCAGCGGAGAGGCATCAAGTCTTTGGGTTGACTCTGCGCTGGATTGAACCCTAATCTACCGAACTGTAGGTGGGCACTCTCTACCACGTTAATCAGTGTCAATTCTATAAGACAATTTGGTTAGATATCTTTAAGCATTGTGGGTAGGTTTGAAATATTGGTTCGAATCATGCTTTATACCGAAAAAACATTAAATGGAAGGAATAAGTGATACGGAGATTAAACGTATTCTGGCAGCAAATCGTGTTAGTGGTGATCAACTAAGAAACTTGAAAAAAAGCAATAAAAAGGGTGAATGAATTACTTCTATCGCCGTTTGTTGGACGGTGATCATTAGAAAAGGTTTGATTTTTCAAAAATACTACCGGGTACAAAATTAGCATGAACATACATGGTAAATCAAACCCTCACACTAAAAAAATAAATGAGGAAGAAGTTGAAAAAAACAAGAAAAACTTTTTTTCTAGACATAAAAAAGGTGTAAATTTTTGAATTATCAGACCTCTAGCTTGGTGTGACCTGTTTACGCGATACATGCATAGCCAGCCAGCCAGTCAGCCAGATCCACTTAAAAACTAAAGAAACCTGTTGGTGTTTTCTAAAAGCTTCCCGTTTTATTTGGTGTCCATTGGGTTTTACATGCAAGTTATGTTTCATTCTCGTATTTGACACGCTTAAAGGGGAGAAATAACATTGGTTTGACGCGTGGATGCGGGTAAATTGTATTTCTCTGTAAAAGACTTACCCCTGGTTCGCAGTATCATATATCGAAGACTATTATCTTAATCCCCATTTGTTTTGATAGCAATTTATTCAGCATGATTTGGGTTCGTCTTTGCACGACATTAAAATGATTTTGCAAAAATAAAGTCTCACACGAAAAGAAATAGCAACAAAAATGATGAAATCGAAATCCTTCACCAAAAAGTTTTTTTTTCTTCACCCAATACCATGTCCAGTTTCCCCGCCAAAATGCAACAACAACAAACCCCCCTCTTCCTACGTTTTATGGTTGAACAGATTTGCAAATGGTCGTGTATTATATCTTTCGTCGTGTCCTGAGATTGGACACTTGGCGCGCTTTTTACGCTCGGGATCCAACTGCGCCATTTTTATTTTTACTTTTTTTTGCTATCGATAACTCTGCTCTTCCCAACCTCCTCTCTCGCCACGGCGTTTAGGTGCGGATAAACATAACATATCAGCGCCATTAGTGCGAAAACGAGACAAAATTGGCCCAATTGCAGCCAGGCACAGGATCGGGTGGATGAGGCTGGGTATCAAGTCTTTGTGAAGGAGAAGAGGAGGAATTGAATGGATGAAGTTGACGATTAAATAAACACTAGGAACCAATAATAGTTCAGCTGATTACAAACTCAATTCTCCGTTACTTTCCTTCAATTTCACACTCTCTCTCTTTCTCTTTTTAATCGTATTTTATATTCCTTCATTCTTTTACTTCTTTACTCTAGTGCTTCCTTTCTCGCTCTTAATTTCTTCATTATATTATTTTCTCTTTCTTTTTTCACTTACTTTTATTCTATTTTCCTTGTTTTTTAACTTCATTTTTCATTATTTTTTTCTTTGTTCTCTGATTTTATTATTATATTTTCTCTGTTTTTCATCGTTTCATTGTATTCCTTATTTTTCTTCTTTTTTGCTTTGTTATATCATTATTTGTTTATTTCCCTTTATCTATCTTTAGTTTTTTTCACCTTTCTTTCTTTATATCATAGAATGATATCTTCCTTCTTTTCTCTTCGATTATTTCTTTATTTTAATTCGTTTTATTCTATTCTCTCATTTTCTCTTTCTCTTTCTTTGTTCTACTATACTCCCTATTTTTCTTTTTTCTAACAGCTGTCGTTCTTTCTCAGCTTTTACAGTCATTATGAAAATGTTGCTTATCAAAAAGTATTCATTTACTTTTTTTATAACTGATATTTCTTTCTTCATTAATGTGTCATTTCCTAGATTATTATTTTTATCTTTCCTTTTTCTGTCCTTTTTATTCACCAATTCTTTCTTTTTTTCTTTTTTCTTCTTTCCTTCCCCTCCTTCTTTCTTTCTTCCTTCCTATCTTTCTCTCTTTTTTCTTCCATCTCAAATTTTTATATCGTCTTTCTTTTGCTAATTTTCTGCAATTCTCCAACTATTTTCATTTCTTCTTTTTCTATTCTTTCTTTCTGTCTTTCATTTTCCGGGCCCCTTCCAAAAACATTGATTCCCACTCGCCTCCCAACCCGAATTCTTTTTCTCCCTTTCACTCCGAATGAATAAACGAACGATACATTACTCGCCATTTGAAAACAAAATGGCTGACTAAACTTGATCATAAAATCCTTTTGTTTTGTTTTGTTTTGATTTGGCGCGCTTTCAATCGCCTGTAATGGCGTCCGGAGTTAAGTAAAGCGAGGAAATACAAAAATTAGCGAAAGTGATATCAAGTGGTTTATGTGTGATTACATCTATGCGTCTGCGCACGCGTCCAGTATGAGTGTGTGTGAGTGTATAAGTCTATGAATATCAAATCATATAGCTTCATATAGTTAACAAACGAGGACATGTTAGATTGTATATTGGGATGTATTCACGTTAAAACATGCGAGCGCATATATATATATATATATATATATATATATATATATATATATATATATATATATATATGAAAAAAATAATTTTTTTTTTTTCACCCCAAATTCTGATCTCGTTGTATTATCAGTCTATTCGTTCCTTTTCGTGACGGTTGTGTATTAAGAAATGGAAATGTATGATCCGACAGAATGATCATAAATTAATTTTGTCCATTTTCTGGACTTCATCAAGGAGCAAATGATGCAATGAAAGTATGGATACAACTGTTTATCGATGGAATTTGAATCGTGGGTAGGCAAAATTGTTAATATGTATATTTGTGGAAATGTCGAATGATAATGAAAATGTACGTACCTGGCTCATAAAAAATTGAAACTCGTATTAATATAAACAAACGAAAAACACGTCATTAGTCTGATTTGGGGTATGCAGAGAATTTCTTATGCGTGTGTGCGAAATTATGGACATGTATATATACATATGTGTGTAAGTAAATGCAAATATGTACGCCAATATATGTTATTTTGTTTCTTTTGCTTTATTGTTCATTTCAATCCCAACTTTGTATTACAAATGCTAAATCAATACGATTAGGTATCGGAAATTGAATGAACGTTCGAAAAATTCTGGAAAAAGTAGGTAATGCTGAGTGCAAGGAAAATATTGGCATCATGATTGCAGCTACCCATTTTTGTGCACTGAGAACGCGTACATCGGGAAAGTTGCACAAAGATACAACTCGTTGATCATCGCTGAAACTTTGTGTGAGTTGAGAGCCGAATTTCGGGAACAAAACTATCTATGTAAGTATGATCGTTTTCTGCTTATAAGCCCATAAAGGATGACACAGCAATAGACACAAATGGATAATCGTTAGTATGACATTTTGATTTTATAAATAATAGATAAATGAATAAGTAAATTCTGCACCATCAATTTCCAGTTTCATATCTCATGTATATAAATAAGTAAATATTTTTCAATGGTCCATTACAGATTGTACATTCTGTTTCACTTGGAAAAGATTTTCCAAGTTCATTTGAAAATCTTTTTCTTTTCGAATGAAACAGAATGTACCATCAGTTATGGACCATTGAAAAGAAGTCTCTACTCATTTTATAAGCGCTCTACTGATGGTATTGAGCATTTCTTTTTACAAAGATCTACTTAATACATTTATACATATACACACGTGTTGTATATTTATAATTATTCCCATTGGTCTCACATATACATACATATATATATATATATATATATCAAATATATATATATATATGCGTGTGTATGTGTGTACGTGCGCACAGACATGTACAGACACACATATATACACAGATATACATATGTATATATATATATATATATATATATATATATACACACATATATATATATATATATATATATATATATATATATTGTATATCAGTCTATTCTCATATGTGTCAGTTTGCCCCTCAAATTTTAACATTATCCCTTGTATCCACCATGCGTGCAGATCTCCGACCAACTCTCCAAACGCCCCCACAACTCCAGTCTCCTCCTCCCCAAACCTCACCCTATTCATCAGACAGGCATCAGGGACCGAACTCCCATCGTACACAACGGCCCATGTTTTGATTTCATTACTCTACTCATGATTGACTCTCTTTACAATCCACTCCAGTCCATTTGGGTAAAACACTTCATTCTCGCCACATCTGTATGCTCGTACGTAGCTGATGGTCATGGTTGCACGGGGTATATGTGGGTTGCACGGGTAGATATGCAGGTGTTCACAGGGCCTCCGACAGGAATTTTATCAGGCGGTGCAAAGCTGTTTCCTGCCCACCACACACACTCCGCTCACACAACACAAAGACCTTCGTCCTTAGTCAACCCAGTTTCAATCTGCTATAACCCTTTCTCAACACACCACACTGTGATCATTCGCAGGTATACGATTCAACTTATTTCATCAATGGATGTATCGTATCGATAAATAGCTCTACCCAAGAAACTTTCGGGTCTCATCTTGCCCCCACCCCTGGACACAATGCAATGTATTGGCTACACCTCATTCTCAGAGACCTTGAATGTTCATATTGGAAACTGTCAACCATAACTGTCGACATCAGCATATTTCTTCAGTTTTCCAGTTAGCGTAGCTGGTTGGCTATGTATGTGTCCCTGATAGAGGACTCATTCGCCATCAAATAGGTTGTTACTGGGGAGGTTTATCTACGATATAGATTTATTCTAAATTAGTTCCTTAGTTTGTGACCAGCAATTATCACGTTTTGTTTTTTGAAAATTTTGTCTTTTTAGTGATCACCACCAACGAAAGCCGAGAGAAGTAATCAATTAATTGATCACTTCTTTTCCCATTTTTTTTAAATTGATCACCTCTGTATAATGTACATATGCACGTATGTCAGCTTATGCATGATGTATTATATTCATCAATAATTATGTGCTGGGTTTGAGGAAGGGTTTGCTTACCTATGTATGTATGCATGTCTGTGGTCATTTGTACGCAAACACACACACATATATATATATATATATATATATGTGTGTGTGTATGTATACATATATCATATGATAATTTATGTATAAAAATGTGTTGCTTATAGATTTGAACAAAATATGTATAAAATCATGAAAATATGTACATAGTATGTGAAAAGAGAATGAAATATGCATAATGAATTTTTTATATACAGTCATTCTTTGCGTTACACCTGACTGACTTCAGCCCAGTCGCAGTCACGCTACAATAAGTGTATTATCTGTGGATCACGGGAATTCCAGTCGTTGTATTTCTATGGCTAGACTGCGAACGATGAATGTTGCTAGAGGACGTAGTGTAACGCCGTGTTTGTTTCCCAGGCAGGGAAGGCGAGAAGCAGAAGATAACACAGCAGATACTTTGCTAAAATGAACTAATGACTTGGTTAAACAAACGTAATGGGTGACATTTGTTCCCTTCTCTTTGCAGAGGCAAGGAAAAGGTATGTACAATGCTGAGGTTTAAGTGAATATGTATGTGCCATGGTATCTTGGGTTTTTCAGTGCGTATATTTCTTTCTCCCTAATGAGGGTCTTTTTCTCCCTGATTGTGTCGCGTTTATGCTACTTGAACGCGGGGTTGCCAATTAAGATTGATTATTCAATTTTTCGATTTTTAAAGTCCCTGTCAAATTCGAAATTTTTCTCCAAATTCTTTTGCTAACCATGCAACATGCACGTAAAAGAAGCATGCTCAACCTCATATAAAGACATCACAAGACAGCGCAATATATCTGTGAGAAAATAGGAATCTGAGACATCATAGAATCCTTTAGAAAAACTCAAATGGCAATGGGCTGGTCATGAAAGAATAGCAGATAACTGATGGCCATCACGACTCACATGGATATCCAGAGATCATATGCGCAACCGAGGCCGGCAGAATACTAGATAAAGAGACGAACCCGACAAATTCAGAAAGTATTAGCTCCGCGATGCCTACGATAGAGAAGTGTGGCGAATCCTGGGAAAGGTCTATGTCCAACGACGGACGTCAAAAGACTGATGATGATGATGATGATGATGATGATGATGATGATGATGATGATGATGATTGTTTGTGCTAAACTTTAAGACAAGAAAATGTCTTTAATCTAAATATTATGAACACTGTACTCACAAAATCGAAAAAAAAAAACAAAATAAAAGAAATCATCTAATTTGGCAACCTAGCCAAAACATAATCATGGTGCAAGTCATAGCACGGCAGTATACGTATCATATGTAGGAGAAAAGATAAAACATGTATAAAAACTAATTGGTAAAGACAATATCCTTTGCTGTTGTTTCCACAAATATTTGGAGCAGTGTTTTTAGTTAGCAATTCAAGAAATATATACTTTGGTTAATCCCCAATAAATACAAATGATCTGAATATAGTTTCTCTCACACGAAAGACGGTTGAATGCGATGGACATTAGATATTATATGTATGTATGTATGTATGTATGTATGTACGTATGTATGTATTATCGTTCTCCGCTCATTTCCTCATCTTGTCGCAGGGTTGGGTACACATTGACAATTGTTAGTAAGACCAACATCCGGTTTGCTACGCCTGTCGAAGCTTCGTTCTGCTTGGTGATCCCCAATGGTCAACCATCTAGGTTGTGACCAAGCTCAGTATTCCTTACCTTCAGAGATCTCACGCGAACCGGTGCATCCAATGTGGTTTGCCCATAAACCGTTAGCCTCGGAGAGATATTTCCCTATCTTAGTCCTCGTGCTGAGAGCTAAGCGGATAGGCCTTAAGTACCATTTTTAAATTATTTGGTATGGCTCGCTGGTGAAGCCTACCGAACGATAGACGAGCGCATCAGCACTGGGCCACGGTGATCGGAGTACTTCATACTGATTTACCAGAATATTGTATTCTTTCAAGTATTTTTTTTAATATGGCCGTTGTTTTAATATTTGAGGATGAAATATTGGACGTTTAAATATGTATGAACACACTCTCATCTTCGATTTGAGGAATTGGCGTGTGGTGTCAGATTTTCAGGTTGAAGGCTAGCGATCAGTTTTTCGTTTGGAAGTGATCCCTTCGCCCCAACGCTCCTCTATGAACGACGAACAGAATTTTAACACAATTAACATGTGACTGGTAATTCTAACATCTATTCTTTTTTGTTTTGATGCATGGGTAGGTGGCTGTTAGTTGAGCCTTTCAGGGTTGGGACGATGTGGTTTGATCTATTTGGGAGGATATGTCGAAGGTTGAAGAAAAATTTGAAATAAATCTAAAAGATATAAAAGTTGGTAAAATTTATGAAGGAATTCCAAGCGTGTTTCTCTTCTGGAGAGGCTTGCATAGATTTCAAGCTATTTCGAATTTTTTTTTGTATTTGTCGTTTCTGTGGCTTTCATTTATCACTCACGAGGTTATTATCTCGTTTGTTCAATCCACCGTCGTCATATCGAATACTTTTAAAATGATACTCAATGTCTCTCCCCTAAGCACAATGAATAGGATTGAGGACCCCCGCCGAGCCTAAAGGATTACGGCTACCTAAGATACCCTGGTTTTTATACTATCACCGAAGTTAAGCAATTGTTGCGCTTGGTCAGTACTTGGATGGGTGACCATTTGGGAATACCCAGTGCCATAAGCAGAACGAATCTTTGACCAGTCAGGCAAGCCGTAAGTGGGTCTCGCATTTACCTGTGTGTACCTGCAATACTCTTGATGTGGGTATAAGCGGAGAACGTATAATAGCTTTTTTTCCTTTATAATTTTTTCCTATTATTCATCATTTCAAATTTTTAACGTTTTTTTTTTTCATTCATATTGTTTTTCATTCTAAATGTTATCCTCTATATTTATTAAAATTTTTTAGTGTGGCACTTGGCTACAATTGTGGGGTACTGTTAGATAGTTGAATGAACATCACTCTCACTGCTATGGCAATGTCGTCTCTGTCACTGACGGTGAAGGTTTACAAGTGATCGGCAGTTTAGAGATGTTAGGGGGGATCAATTCAGTGAGTCAAATTGAAGTTGTTGTGAATGATACATTGTGGAAGGAACGAGTTACGGTTCAAATAACCAGTAGTTGTATTTTACAGTATCAATCAGATATAAAAACGTTTTTCTTCCTTTCCATTCTTCCGTTCTCCCTTTCTTTCTCTCCTTCAATTTCGCTTGCTTTTTTTCCTTCTTTCTTTCTTTCTTTCTTTTTCTCTCTCTCTTTCTTTCTTTCTTTCTTTTTGCTTAACTTATATTCTATTTTTTCCTTATTTATTTATTTTTACTTAGTCCTTTTAGTGATTCATCTTCTCCTTCCACTTTCTTCCTTTCTCCATTTTTCTTTCCTCCCACTTTCTCTTCTTTTTTTCCTTCTGTCATTCTTGTCATTTTCCTTTTTATTTTTCCTTATGTCTTTCCTTCCACTTCTTTCTTCCTTCCCCTCTCTTCTCCCTTTTCGTTTCCCTTCTCCCTTTTTCTTTCCTTCCTGCCTTTCTTTCTCCTTTTATTCTTTCTCCTCCCGGGCTTTCTGAATATTTTCTTTACAGTTTTTCTTTCTTTCTTCCTACTTGGTCTTTTTTTCTTTCATTCTTTCTTTCTTCCTTAACATTTTATTTTCTTCTTTTCTTTCTTTCTACTTCATCTACTTTTTTCTTCCTCAACTTCTTTTTTCCTCCTTTCTTCCCTTATTTCTCCCAGAACGTTTTCTTTTCCTCTTTTCCTTCTTTCTTCCTCTCCACCTCACCTTCTTTCTTTCTTCTTTTTCTTTCTTTCTTTCTTTCTTTTCACCAATTTTGTTGACTCCTCCGTATCCAATAAAACTCTTCTCCACATCTTTCTTTTCTTTTTTCTTTCTTTCTTAACTCTTTCATTTCTGCTTTTTCCTTATTTCTTTCTCTCTCTCCCTCTTTCACTTTGGTCATTTTCCTTCTCACCAATTTCCAATCTCTTTTTCTCCTTTCTTTTCCCTTTCTTTCTCTCCACCTCTCGTTTTTCATTTCTTTCTCTTTTTTTCACTCAAAACCCTTTCTACATTAATATTCCTTTTCTCTTTGTTACATCTTACACCATCTTTGTTTTTGCATTCTAATTATTTCTCCGCAGTCTCTGATCCCAGTTCACATCTTGCCTCAGAAATCTCACAGCGGCGAGATCGAATGCAAGATGTCACGGAATTTACAGACCTGAAAATTTCCTGTCACGCTTCAGTGCTTGGACTCGGTCGCGGCTGGCGAAGAATATCGACCAGTACCGACAGGAACCGATCTGACCCGAGCGATCCCGACATGACCCGACCTATTGCAAACAACAACGTAAAAACTAAAATTAAAGGACAGAACTTGTGAGTAAACACAAGTCGAATAATACTTTTCACAGCAATCTAATAAAGTGAATACAAAATAGAAGTTATGAAGGATATCTAAAAAAAAAAAACAGTTCTGGTTGGTTACTCAATAGAAACCATCACATGACCAACCTATTTTGGCAGCATACTATGTTGGGGGATCAATTAAACAATTTCAATGAATTATTCTCCCGCCTTTTGTTGGAATTTTCGAAAAACAAACGTGAAAGCTGCCATACACCAAGTAAGGAGCCAATTTAGCGTAAATCTACATGTGAACCCCCACTGAAAACTAATCATTTGTTCAAAAAAAAGAAAAAAAGTTTTTTTCTAGACACAATAAGGAGTAAATTTTAGCTACGTTAGTGAAAACTGTATGTGTGATACATACATACATACATACATACATAGCCAGCCAGACCAGCTTTAAAACAATAGAAACCTATGTAGACAGTCTTGGAGACAGTTTTGCTTGACAGTTACTAACAATTGAAATAATTGGGATAGCTGAGTGAAGAATGGACTTAGTGAGCTCAGTTCGATCTTTGGCTGGGGCAGTTTGTGTTCACTCTGCACAAATGCCCCTGAGAAAGGCATGAATCCATCCCATCAGAGTTGTGAATGAAATAGCACAAGATGAAGTGAGTGACGCCACTTTGGATGCTTGTCGCCATCTAATTCACAAATGACAAACGGTTTGAGTAGGCAGTAATACAGTGTGTGGGGGCCAAAACAGAGACGGCTGAAGCCATGGACAGCGGAAGGGCACAAAAACTTTCGAAATGAAAGCGAAGATAGGTAGAAAAGTAAACAGACTGAGAAAAAAGGTATAGTGAATGAAAGAAGGAAATCCGTTACAGATCGGTCAGCTTGAAATAAACGAAATTGAGAAGGAATTCAAAGGAAAGAAAAGCTGAAGAAAGAGAATGAGTCTAGAGAAAATTTGTTGGAAGACGAAAAGAAAATGGGGAAAGAAAGGTATTGAATGGAATTGGAAGGAAAAATAAAGAGAATATCAAGAAAAAAGAGAAAGAAAAAAGATAGAAAGAAGAAAAAAAAGAAACGGACTGTCAAATGAACAAGCAAACATGTTCTTACGCACAAACAAAGGCAGTGAAGGAGAATGAAAGGAAAGAATGAAAACTTGGAGAAAATAAGGTGAAAGAGAAACAGATGGAGAAATTGAATGGCAAAACAAGTTGATAAATTGATAGAGAGGAAGAAAAAAGAAACAAACACAGTTGGAGAGAGTGAGAGAAAAAAAAGAAAGAAAGAAAGAAAGGAAGAAAGAAGAGAAAAATAAAGAATCAGAAAGAAGACGCAGAAAAGGTTAAAAAGAATGATGAATGAGATGGAAAAAAGATGAGAAATGAATTAGGAATTGATAAGATATTCACAAAAACAAATTGAAAGAAAAAGAAAGAGAAAAATGAACAGAACCAAGAAAAAAGTCAAGGCATTCAAAAGGAAGGGAGAAGGAAATATTGCAATCTGTTTATAGCAAAAGTGAACGATTTTTTGAAAAATGAACGAGTTTAAAAAAAAACGATACATTTAGATGAATAGAGAAAAAAAGAAGGAAACCTGTGACAAGAAGAAGAAGAAGAAGAAGAGGAAGAAGAAGAAGAAGAAGAAGAAGAAAAAGAAGAAAAAGAAGAAAAAGAAAAAGAAGAAAAAAGGAGAAGAATGACAAAAAGAACTCAATTCAAACAACAAAAAAAAAACGAAAAACAGTATGTCTATAAAATAGAAATAAAGAAACTGAAAGAAACTTCCTGATTGTTTCGGAAAGAATTCTCCATCAGTCATATTTATGAATATCAATGGTTAAGGGCAGAGAGCTTGACAACAGTACGGTGACCCCAGCGTCAGCTTTTGCGCGCAAATCAAATGTTGTGGTCAACGGTCGGCGAGTTATTCCGGTACGATATGCGGGAAAAACAAAAAGACGCGCATGCGCATTGAATCTGTTAATTATAGCAATTGGCGCGATTCGGGCGTAAGATTGTAATTAAAAATATATAAAAGGAGGTCAACAAGATGGCGAAGTCGATTGTTGGCTGTTTGCTAGATTAGGAAGTGCGGTATGGCCGAGCGGTTGACTGCATGGAGAATGTATTCTGCGAGCTCAGTTCAAACTTCGGCTGAAACGGTTTGTGTTCACTCCATACAAACGCCCCTTGCAATAAAGTATGAATCCAACCCCAACTTACCCCTAGTTATGAGTAGATTAGAGCTTAGTGAAGTCGATTGTTGGCAGTTTTGTAGATTTGGTTGAGAGCAGCTCGGAAAAGTATATAAAAGAAAGAAAAAAATAGAACATAAGGTGTTAATAAAGAAAGAAAGGAAGAAAGAAAGAGAGGAAATAAAAGGAAGGATAAAAACTTTAAGAAAATAAGATGAAAGAGAAACAGACGAGGAAATTCAATGGCGGGACAAGGTGAAAGAAAGAAAGAAGATTATTTGTAAAAAAAAGAAAGAAACAAGGAAAGACGGTGAGATATCAAAAGGAAGGATGTCAAATCAATGTGAAAAGTGTCCATGAACAGAGATAAATAAATGTAAGTGGACTGACTGTGATAGATAGATAGATAGATAGATAGATAGATAGATAGATAGGAACATAATAACATATATATATATATATGCATATATATATATATATACATATATATATATATATATATATATATATATAGAGAGAGAGAGAGAGAGAGGGGGAGAGAGAGAGAGATTCAGACCGGGGCAGATGGCTACAATCTAGAAAGACTCAGTTGTTTAAAAGATAGATGGTTAGTTCGCTTTCTGGCTAACGTCTAAATCATGTAAATAAATAAGTACTTATCTCGAATCTCGAATGGCGACTGAATGAACATGAATGTACCCTCAGGGTTTTCACCTGACCTACCCGAGTTTGATTTAATAAGGGTGGCAAAGATTAAACTGTAACTGGCAAGGAGTCTGAGGGGGCGTGTTTGTCGGTTGTTTTCAGGTACTAATAGTGGGTTTTACTGACTCTTACTTTGCATTTAATGTTCGCAAAATACGCCATGCCTGGTGACCTAAAACCTCCGCCTGATCAGAGCTTATTTACCGATGACTTATTAGTGCTGACTTTATTGTCTTCTTTGCAATCACACGAACAAAAAAAAGGGGAAAAAGACAAATGATTACCTAGCGTCAGAATGACTCATAAATAACGACTAAAGTACTTTACGAGACTTCATGCTACGCTGATATAATGGTCATGAAGTACTAAGAGAATTCTTCTTCAAGGTAAATTCCCACACACTTGAAACCAGTGGTCCCCAACCAGCGTACCGCTCACCGGTCATCATCATCATCAGCAGCAGCAGCTTTTTAACAAATGTCGTTGGACATACACCTTCCCAAAGATTCGACAGACTTCTTGATTGAGGGTGTCGTAAAGTCATTACTTTCTAAACGCATCTAGTTTGTCACGCCTTTTTGCTTTTTGCCGGTCACAATGTCACATATGATCTCTGGCGACCCACGATGTGAGTTGCTATAAGCAATCACATTGCAAAGAAACGATATGGTTCGAGGACATTTCTTTGTTAAATAAAAACGAGTTCATTTGCTTGGGTTTTAATATCAAATCCGGTAAATAAACCCCTTTAGAAATAAAATTGAGTGTACTAACTGCTTATGAATGATTTATAGTTGATTTATCATCTATATTTTTCCCATCCCCAATCTCAAGAATATTGTCAATGTTAAACCGGTCTGCGGAGCAAAACACGTATAGACTCTAATCATGATGATGTTTACTACTTTAGAGCACACCGACTGCTCCCCTCTGGTCCTGGTTTGCCATTCGAGATTTGTAAAAATGAATCCTTAGCTTTTCATTAAGATTCATATCTCCTATAGTTGCATATATCCAGCCAGTATTATCATAGAATAAAAATGAAAGATTTTGTAAATTGTTTTTCATATCAAAGAGACCATCACCAATGGTGCACCACAATCTACCAATCTTATGTGGCCTTATACTGTACCAAGCAATTTTTACAATCAATAAATTCCCTGTTCATTTATTTCAATAGAGTTTAATGGTATATTGATTCCTATACAATGGTTACGTAATACGAATCAAGTTGACTGCTACAAGACGTTCATGTTCAACTTGTTGCATGTTGGATATTGCCCCTGACGCGTCCATTCATCGATTTTACTTGAAACAATACAAAACGCCACAGCAACGAGCTGGACTCAGTTTTTGCCTTGTGGCACTGCGTAGAGGACTGGCTTAATTTGTTACGGCAAACGTTGCTCTATTCAAGATGTGAACGCCTTGAGGAGATTAATATAATCTTTAATCCGATATCAAAGATTATTGTTCTGATAATATCACTTATGACAGAGGTCAGCATCCGAGTCCAGGTCAAAACCAAGATTTTGAATGGAAATTCTCAAAACACTAAGGCACTACTCATTTGGAAGATTGGAGCGACATCTGACCTTGTAATATACTCAGTTGAGTTAAGTACACTGGAGAGAGGCTCGCTTAACACACAACGGTTCTTATCACTCGGATTGAACTGAACTGCCAGTTAATAACAAATATGGTGCAGTGGAGATCGAGATCGGCAGTGAGTTTAAGGGGTTGATTTGGAATGACATTTGTCATTAAGTTCAAGTAGTTTAGTGTTAAGAAAGGTCGTGCATTAAGCGAGCCACCCACCTGCATATATGCTTGTTAGTCTGATTCTCAACTAGAACTTTTTGTTTATGGCAAATGTATTCACTCACGGCTAAATAGTACCCAGCCTGAATTTAGTTGCGATAAAAAGCAGCAACAATTAAGATTAAGGTAAATTGTAGCAAAAATTGATAATAATGACTTATAGTGCTTCATTAACTGAAATAAATGAAAATTAAGATTAAAAACGTTTAGTTTAATTTGACACATGTCCATAGTAATGGGTCATCTAGCTAGGCTCGGACTCATTACAATAGTAATGTTTATCATCACCCACTTGTTAACCATAATTACACTGATTCTGAACGTAGGGATTTCAGTCACACACACACGTAGACATATATATATATATATATATATATATATATATATATATATATATATATATATATATATATATATATATATATATATATATATACTGGATGCTTGATGCTTTAGGTAAAAATATTTATCCCTGTTTCTGCAGAGTACGAGTTGTTTCTCCACATTCTCTTACTCACTTTAAGATATAATAGTTTTCAAAGTTTCAAAGCTGTCAGTAGTGTAAGAAAATTGAGTGAAAATTGAACTCGTTTAAGAGGAAAGTGCCATTGTTTCAAAAAGTGGGTAGGATATAATTATAGCAGAATATAAATTTCATCTTGTTTTATTATGTATTGCGGACAAAGAAGCAAAGAAACAAACAGAAAAAACATACAGTAGATCATATATATACATATTGATTTATATAATATTTGGTGCGTTTAATGGCACATTGACTCCTAGAAAATGGTTTTATAATACAAATCAAGTTCACTGCCTCACGATGTTCATGTTCATCTTGTTAGATATTGCCCCTGATACGTCTCTTCAACGATTTTACTCGAGACAATAAAATCTCTTTACTCCATGGCCCAGCCGGACCTGCTTGGAAATATAATGTCACTTTCATTATAATAAAGCAATTCTGGTCTTGAAATGGTATAATAGTATGATGTTGAATTCTGAAATCTACAAAACTTGGAGTTTTAAATCAAGAAAAATATCTGTAAAGAAACAATTTTTTGCAAGGAAAAATATTGATATATAAACATATGAACATAAAGGAAATTATCAAAATTAAACTCCAGTACAAAGTCTGGAGTTGATTTTGTCTATTCGTAACAAAAACAATATGTTGTTTAATATGATCGGATGGGATTTTCTGAAATAACAAAAATCACATTCAGTCAAATTGGATGTAAACTGATTTGTAAAATCTACTTTCACCTTGAACTCACTACCAACCGATTGCCAGGAGGCTGTGTTATTGAGCTAAATTGACAAGCTTAAGATATTCACGAAAACTTTTCACACTGATATGCATAGGCTTATTTCATACCGATAAATAAATATTTTTCATAATTTTTATTGATCATTTATACAATACAACGGTTGCAATAATCATCTTCAGTCAGGATAAAAATTGGAGTGGGGATTGACCCTGCAGCAGGCAAGCTAGTTTTTAATTAATGTCTGTATACCCCCACCCAATATGTTTTTAGGGGTTCAATTCAGAGAGTGTCTATTTGCATGATTATTCATCAATGGCAAAAAATCTTTTTGATGATGTTATGAAAGATTTTTTTTTTCTCAACTCAATCATTGGAGATAACAATGTGACGTAGACTGCGTTCTTTATCCAGGAAAAAATGCTTTTGCTCCTTTCTGTGTCACATTTTTTGTAAAAAATAGGAGTTCCCTCCATGTGATTGACATAACATCTGATCCTCAAATTTCGTGTTTTGGAAAATCATGGGAAAGATTTTTTACTTTTTGGTAACGAAATCCTTGGGAATCTTTCTTTCTTTTTTTTTTTTCACTGTTAGTGGTCAAAGTCAGGGCGAATTTTTCCTTTACTTCCAGGAAGTCCGAGGGATTTTTTTTTATTTTTAGGAATCAAAATAGAGGGTTTTTCCCCTTGAGGATTGAGAGAGAGATTTTTTCTCCATATTAAAGGGTCTAAATTGAGGTGTGTGATTTTTTTTCACTCTTTGAGGCCAAGACCAAGGGTATAATTTACCCCCTTTTAGTGGTTGTAAGCCAAAGGGTTGTAAGCCAATGGGGAATGTCTAGGAGTCAAAGTTTTTTTCCACATTCTGGGGAGTCAAAATCAAAGGAAATTTTTTTTTACATCTAGAAGTCAGAATCAGGGTTGGGGGATTTCAATTCACTTCGAGGGAAAGATTATTTTCTATTTTTAGAGGTCGAAATCCAAGGAATTTTTTTTCAGGGGTCAAAATGATGGGGGAATTTTCATTTCTCTTTTTGGGGTCCTACTTGGGAGATATTTTTCCCACTTTTAGGATTCAAAATACAAGGGTATTTTTTTTTATATTTTTACTTTTTATAGGGAAGATATTTTTCAATTATGGGACAAAACATTGAAGGCGTGAAAATCGATCGGTATTTTTCCCCTCACTTTTAAGGACATTTTTTAGAGACTTTTAATGGTCAAAATTAAGGGGTTATGTTTTCCTTTTCAGGGATCAAATTAAAGGGAAGTTTCATTTTATTCTTGTAGGTTTAAATCGGAGGAGAAGACTTTTTCTTCTTTGAGGAACTGCCATCTTTTACATATTTAAGAGTCACAATCGAAGGAAGGAATTTTTACTATTTCATACTTCGAAATCCCAGGGAATTTCTTTTTGATTTTTAGGGCAAAATTATTAGGGGTCAAAATCGAGCTGAAGATTCTTTTGTATTTTGCTCATCGAAATCAAAGGTTATTTTTTCACTTTTAGGGGTCAAAATTGATAGGTATTTTTTTTTCTTTCAAGGGGTAAAATCGAGGGGATTTTTCTTCTTTTCTGATTTCAAAATCGAGAACAGAATTTTTTTCTCTTTTAGAAAAAATAAATGCTCCCTCTTGCTTGTCAAAATCGAGAGGAAACCCCTATTTTAATTCTATGGGACCCCTTTTTAACAATAACCCTACAATACACCTTTCTTTTACTAATTGCCCAGTTTTTCACCATTAGCCCTCCTTTTGTAACATTACTTCATTTTTGACAATGGTTCCTTTTTTCTAAACAATACTCCCTGTTTCGTTTCCCCCATTTTCAACTTTATAACTCATTCTAAACTTAGTACCATTTTTTACATCAGCCCTACTCCCTCTTTTTGGAGATTTGCCTAACATTTTTTTTTTAATATTAAAGTTAGTTTTTAACTTTGTCCGTTGTAACCCCTCTTTCGATAGAAACCCTCTTTTTTATATTAGTTTTTACATTTGACTGACCCTTTCTTCACATTAGCCGAACATTTTCTTTTTACCTTAGCATCCCACTTTTTCAACAATAGCCCTTTTTTCACAACAATGTTAAATGTGGAATAAAATCAATTTTAAAAACAAATTAAATCAAACCTTGATTTCTTTTTACCTATCTTTCTATTTCTTTTTTGGACAGCAATTCATCCGCTCGTTAGGATTGGTATTTAGACTATTGTATTCGAATTCGAAACAATGTAATCCATTTTGAATAAATATGATTTTTAAAGGTAAAAAATTGTTTATCATAGTCCATTGATTACAGTTTATTATACTAAATGCTAGAAATAAGGGTTTGCCAGAATATTCCCTTTAAAGCTGGGGTCCTTCAGTTTCCTAATCGTCATCTACGATATTCGAATTGTCCCCTTGTGAGGTATGTGCCCCACGTTCAGAATCACCGATCTTGATAGATTGGTTGTTGTAAATATGCTTTAATTGAATAAATAAGAGAAGCCCTTACTTTGCCCATTCTTTCTCTGGTCCGTAGTAGGAGCAAACGAAGTAGGAATTTCACCTGTAATTGTTCCCAAATTGGACAAAGCTCACAGATTGTCCGCTTTTTCGGAATGTGTCTTGAGCTAAATAGGATATTTACCTATCTAACCTAAATCTAAAAAAATCTAAAATCTAAATCTAAAAACGTACAATTTTTAAAAGGAGAGATAGCCTCTCTTTGAAAGGGAGTAAGTGCACACAGAAGTGTAGCAAGAGATTCAGGGACCGGGACTCCAACATTTAGTAAGATTTGATGATAAAAGAAATTTGAAATAAACAGGTCTGGTTAATCACTCAGTGGAAACTGTCACATGACCAACGTCTTTCGGCATCATGCCGTGTTGGGAGTGATTAATTGAAAAAAGGTATGATCAATGAATAAGTTAATTTCTCGCCTTTCGTTGGGCGATGATTACTAAAAACAAGTGTGAACGCTGCCGAACACAAATAGTAGTAATCATTCTAGCTTAAACTCACATTAGAAATTGAATCTCCTCCATTTTTTTGGGGGGGGCTAATGTTTTTATTCTAGACCTGATAAGGAGAAAATGTTTGAATTTCCATGCATGTTGCTCCATCAGAGTAGCCAATATATGTGACACATACATACATAGCTTACCTGACCGAAAACTGAAGAAAACTATATTGACTGTTTTGGTTGGGGTCTCTTATACACAAACTACTATTAATAAAGCCTTTGGGGTCCGTCCATGAAGGACCGGGGGCATTTTTTTACTTCCCTTTCCTATTAGCTTTGTCTCTTAGTGCACAGTGACCATCTGCGATGTTTCTAAAAAACACAATTTCCAATCGACTTTATCTTCTGCCGAACTAGATTGGAAGGGGTAGTGTGGTCTATTTAGGTCCGTACTAGGGGGGGTCAAGTATTGGTTTACTTTCATGATTTTGTCCGCTACTTTGAATCCCTATTATACCCAAGGTACGTGAAAGTGAGAACTTCAATCAAGAGAGATTTGTGCTTTGTAATTCTCTTGTCACATCTGTTTTTGAAATATCTGCTCGAGACATGAATACGTACAATACACCTATTTCTAACTATCTGAATCCGTTCATTATCTATCTATCTATCTATCCATCTATCTATCCATCTATCTATTTCAGTCTGTTCCTTATCTATCTATCTATCTATCTATCTATCTGTCTATCCATCTATCTATCTATCAATCTATCTATCAATTTCAGCCTGTTCCTTATCTATCTATCAGAGTCTCTTCAAATCTATCTATCTATCAAGTTCAGCCTGTTCTTTATCTATCTATCTATCCCAGTCCGTTCATATCTATCTATCTATCTATTTCAGTCTGTTCCTTATCTATCTATCTATCTATCTATCTATCAATTTCAGTCTGTTCCTTATCTATCTATCTATCTATCTGTCTATCTATCTACCTATCTATCTATCTATCTATCTATCAATTTCAGCCTGTTCCTTATCTATCTATCAGAGTCTCTTCAAATCTATCTATCTATCAATTTCAGCCTATTCTTTATCTATCTATCTACCTATCTATCTATCTATCTATCAATTTCAGCCTGTTCCTTATCTATCTATCAGAGTCTCTTCAAATCTATCTATCTATCAATTTCAGCCTATTCTTTATCTATCTATCTACCTATCTATCTATCTATCTATCAATTTCAGCCTGTTCCTTATCTATCTATCAGAGTCTCTTCAAATCTATCTATCTATCAATTTCAGCCTATTCTTTATCTATCTATCTATCTATCTATCTATCCCAGTCCGTTCATATTTATCTATCTATCTATCTATCTATCTATCTATCTATCGATCTATTTCAGCCTGTTCTTTATCTATCTATCCCAGTCCATTCATATCTATCTATCTATTTATCTATCTCAGTATTTTAACACCACTATTTCTTCATCATCATCATCATCATCATCATCATCATCATCATCATCATCATCATCAGTTTTTTTAACGTCCGTCGTTGGATATAGACCTTCCCCAGAATTCGCCACATTTCTCTATCATGGGCGTCGCAGAGCCAGTACATCCTGAATTTGTCTAGCTGGTCTCTCCATCTAATATTCTGCCGGCATCGGTTGTGAATGTGATCTCGGGGGATCCATATCGTAAGTTGCGATGTCCATCAGTTGTCTGCCAATCATGCAACATGGCCAGCCCACTGCCAGTTGAGATTTCTAATGGATTCTATGATGTCTCTAACTCTTGTCTTTTCCCGGATGTACTGTGCTGTCTTGTGGTCTCTGCATGTGAAACCTAGCATAATTCTTTCATGTGCGCGTTGCATGGTTCTCAATCTGCGAATCTGTCTCTTGGTTTGGTTCCATGTTTCAGGTTCGTTGTCTTAGGTAGATGTAGTAATCTACTTTCTCCAGTTCTGTGTCCTCGATTTTGATCTCAGTGTTTTTATCTCCGATGCGGTTGTTGCACATGATCTTCGTTTTAGTCATCTGTTTATTCTTATATCTATTTCTACTTGTCTTCAAGATCGCTAAAGTTGTTACGCGTCTACCTGTGATGCATAATGTCGGTATTCGAGCCCAGCTAAATGTCACAATTTAGACTGCTGGTTTATTAGACAGGTAACACTCCTTACTTAAAAGAATTTCACAGCACGATAGCCTGTTCTCTATCTATTCATTTATCTATAACGCATCTGTGGGCGTGCAAGGCTTGCAACCCATCATCTACAAATTAATTCTTGAATAGATAGATAATAGTGGCCTGGTACCAATAGTGGAGCTAACGAACTATAAATGCATCTATTTACTCATGGCCGTAGACATGATACGTGTATGTAGGTATATATGTATGTATGTATGAATACATTTTCTTATATCTCTGTGAAGGTGCTGGATAATATAATTTTTCAAATCTGAATTTAGTGAGAAAACAGAGAAGCCTTCCCGGGAAATACAATGAGTATAAAAAGAATCCGATGTACCTTAAGAAGTTCATTTTAACATCGTTGTGAACCTTTAAAACTGACAGAATTTGTACCTAAGATTTCTCGCATTCATTCTTTTCAAGCCATCTCCTCTTTTTTTACTCTCTCTCTCTCCCTCTCTCTCTCTCACACACACACACACACACACACACACACATAACCACACGTTCTTTCTGTCTTTTTGTTTTTCTCACTTTCTTTCTCTCTCACCCTCTCTCTTCCTATAATCTATATTTTTTTAATCTTTCGCATGCTACCTTCCACTTTCTTTTGAAGCCCCTCCCATTCTTCTTCTTCTCTTTCTTCTTTTTCTTCTTTTTTTCTCCTTCTCTCAATTTTGATTTTTTTTCATTGCCTCCCTCATAGACAAACGCGCATACAATAGTTATAAAGGTATAATCCTTCCACCCAACAAATTCAAAAGAGCTTCTAAACACGGATGCACTTTATCTCTCTCTCTCTCTCTCTCTCTCTCTCTCTCTATATATATATATATATATATATATATATATATATATATATATATATATATATATCCAGTCCGGTTTCTCAATTTCTGTTACCCTTCCCCTCTTCTAAAACATGTCGGAAAACCGATGGACGAACATTTGTATCTCGACAGGCGAGCTCGCACCTAGCATGTAGGGACAAAATAGCTCTCAAGTCCAATAGAAACGCATTTATATAAAACATCTCACCGTCATCACCTGCTTTCTTTCAACCCTGCTTCCTGCTTCCACCTCTTACGTACCCGACAAACACCCGGTTCATCCACAAGTGCAACCAAATCCTGGCTCATTCGCTCGATGATCAATCCCCCACGCTCAACGCACCCGGGGTTATTCAGTGCAGGAGGAGGACCAACGAATCGAACGGGTCGTTTAGGAAGATGTAATTTTTTTTTTTTTAACTGGAATGTTTTCCTCTGGGCCTTAATGACAGGCGAACAGGGAAAGACAGATTCCTGAGTTTTACATCGACTGAAAAGGATACAGAACACAGTTTCCGAAACTTTTGTTCTTTCTGGCGTTGTTTTCGCATTGGAAAAATAAAAACAGTAAAATGCGAAAAAAAAAAAAAAAATTTAAATTAAGCAATCCCAGCTCAAGAAAATAATAGATAAAAAAATAAAAACGGATCGAGCAACCCCTGCTGAAAAAATAACAACAAGAGTTATTGTCCGTCTCTTCCTGCCGAACGGGATTCGTTTGTTAAGAATTCAGAAGAGAATCACAGAGGACGAACAAATAAAGAAAGATGAAAGAATTTTGCTGTTTTAATCCAATCCTCGTTCCTGTGTAATTTAAAC
Source organism: Thysanoteuthis rhombus (assembly GCA_963457665.1). Taxonomy (NCBI): domain Eukaryota; kingdom Metazoa; phylum Mollusca; class Cephalopoda; order Oegopsida; family Thysanoteuthidae; genus Thysanoteuthis; species Thysanoteuthis major. The sequence goes on from OY735239.1 coordinate 22,959,534, forward strand.
ATAGTACACCACACTCACAGAAGTACACACGCATACGCACATACATGTACATGCATAAGCACAAACTTGCATGTACGCACACACTTGAAATATCTACGAGAGCACATGTGCACACACGCATACTCAGGGTTAAGTACACTTAGGCAATGGTTAGTAAGTCCTCCTTCCGGCTCAGCAGGCCTGTCAAAACTTCGATCTGCTTACGTCACTTGGTATTCCCCGATGGTTACCCATCTAGGTACAGATCAGGCTTTACGTTGCTGAACTTCGGTGATCTTACGAGAACTAGTGTATCCCACGCAATTTGGTCGTATCGCCTTAGCTTCGGGAAAGGTTGCTAAATCCTAGTCTTTGTGTTAAGTGCTTCACGGAGAGGCATAGAGTACTATTTTAAAAGTATTTAGTATTACTCGACAGCGAATTGAACAACGACCTACCTGACAGCAGGCAAGCATTCTACAATAGGACCACGCTGATCGGTGAATAGAAGTGATTAACAGCCAAAAACAACGCTAATCGATATTGGATAATAAACAAAAAATCTTTTTCAAAGGTTCTGAAGATTACACGAATGAATTTACTTTCACAAAAACAAAAGAATAAATGCGAGGACCTAGGCTTGCAACTAAATAGTCTTGAAACTTGAAAATCAGGTCGTGTCCATGATAATTAGGGCACTCGGAAGATACGAGAGATTGAGATTATTGAGGATTGATTCGTGGAAGGATTGAGAAACCCGCACTGGTCTGGAGAGCTTCTTTTTTTTTTAAGTCATAGCCAAAAGCAAGGTAGAAAAATCCGGTATAGCAAACCATATATGGAGCTATAGAGATTTACAGTATCCTCTCTCTAAGAGAGTCTGAACAGAGAACGCCGATATAGAATGAAAGAACTGATAGAATTTGTATACATTAAGTTGTCGGCGAAATGTATGAGTCAGACCAGTGAGAATTTTAACTTTTAATGGAATTTTGTGCTTGATAGAGAAAGGAGTTAAAACACCTGCAAACACCGCCACAAACAAATGCCTTTTCTGTTTGCTACCATGTTTTTTCTTTACATTCGGAAAGTACGCCTGGAGAAGGCAGGTGAATGGATCGGTCGAAAGGCTGTTGAAAAGAACAAAAATAGCAAAAACTATGTGTTCGATTGCCCGAAAAAGTCTTTGAATATGATAGTGTCACTTGGAAAAATTCAGAATTCATGGTGTACACGGACTTAGCTTATTTCAATTCACTCACTCAATCTTCATATAAATGTTAAGTCCGTTAGAAGGTTTAGGGTCTATTTGAAAACGCCCCAACCCACAATGTAGGGGCCCCCAAAGCTTTATAAATAGTTATTTACCTACGGCCTTTCTATTGACAAGTCCCTGTCGGAGAGAATTCTTAAGGAGCCAAGCCTGCGGCTCGTTAATTCTCTCAATCTTTAGCTGCGTCTCTGTGTTAACCTCCGGGAAATATTCCAATGGAACCTTTTATTTATGATGCGAACGCAATTCTTATCTATCGCCTTTTCTCCTAACCAATGCTTTTTTCTCCAGACTCTTTTCTGTGTTTTGTCTTTATATGATGAACCAATTTTTGTGAGGATATGGTATTGTCGTTCCGCATTATATTCTCAGTAGGAATTCGTCCCACAAAGTACACCCCTCTTCTGCACAAAAAAGATATTCAAAATACTCCCTGATGTGGTGAAAACCAGAGAGAAAAAATCAAAATATATAGAAACCTTGATTTAAATACGACTTTTCTTAACGCCGTGGTCTACAAGTTTCTTTCGCAGACTGATACGCTAGCGAAGTGAACTCAATCCTGATCGGGTACCCCATGATAGTCGTAAAGCCTCGTGCCAGATTAAGCTAAGGTAAGTAAATGGCCACTGGGTGACTACCTTAGCGTGATATTTAGAAAGCTCTTCTTGCATACCAATTTGCTAGTGTAGTGAGATTCTTGATAGATCTCCCTTAATCGTGGCCTTTTGCCAGACTTTGGTGGAGTTGATAAATATCTATCAATCTATATCAGTATATATCTATCTTTCTATCTATCTATCTCAGTATATGAATTGGTGTCAGCTGCCACTTCTCGGCTCCTAATTTGGACAACTCAAACAAGTACATGCGAACAAAGTAGGGGCTTCATCTTTAATTATTCCAAGATTAGACAAATCTCCCAGATTGTCTGCTTTTCTCCGAACTCATGCAAAATAGGAACTTCACCAGTTATTGGAATACATCTTAGCAGCAACCCTTTTGCAAGCGTAGTCGAGCGTTAATAGAGTCTTTTTATGACTAGAGCCATGTTTCCCTCACTGACACAAGAAATAGCTACTGTTACGAGAAATGACGAGATTCTCGGCCATGGAGAATCTCTGGAGCCCTGCACAGAATGTAATCAGATGCCAATATATAAATGAACATAGATAAGAAGTGTTATTATTTAATTTCTTCGTTGAGTTATCGTTCACAGACCAAAAGAACGTATGTCTGGATTGACCTAGTGAAACTATTGTCAAAACGTTTAGATCTAGCGTTTTCAACCATACTTCTGGCCATTATCGAAATCAGGGAAACAAAAACTCTAAGACCAAAATTAAAAATTGAAGTGTAAGTATGGTCTACAGATGGCAAACACAAAATGAAAAAATTGAAAATATCCCGAGAACAGTGACAAATCTGGTGTATTGTTTATGCATTGTTTACGGGTATTTGGAAATTTTACCAGTCAAAGTTGATCTTCGGAATAAGGTGGTAGTTGTATGACCAACATAGGAGTTCGGTATTTATGTATCTCAAGGACCGTATTTCCTAAGCGGTCAAGGAAATTCGTTGATAAAATCATTGTTGTTTAATGTAGGTTTTTGAAGGAAAGTATATACAGTAATGATAAGATTTAGTGTTTGTACTTTCTTTTTAATAAACTACGAATCTTATATTAGAGTGTATCAAAAGAATTTTCGTTTTTTACATGGCTTTATGTTCTTAAAACTTATACATATAGTATATTCAGTGATTCGGGCTCTTTTCATGATATTCAAAATGGACGGATACTTCTCGGAGAGACTTCTTGAAATTGCCCATTTTTCAAATATAAAAGTTAATCAAGATCTCATTGAAAAACAGATCTGTTATTTTAAGAAGATTGATTTCTTATAAATGAAAATTGATTATGATATAAGTTTTTATCCTTAAAATTTCTATATTTAAGTTTTTTGTGGAAAGTGAGGTCAGATGCATTTGATAATTGAAACTATTTTAGTGATATACAATTACTTTTCATAAACATTGTCGGAGATATTTGCTGACAGCAGATAAGCCCAGTACTAGGCCAGGTAAGTGGGAAT
>OY735239.1:22967878-23255378 GCA_963457665.1 Thysanoteuthis rhombus
GTTGAGCTTTGTAGACTCTCTCTCTATCCATCTCTCTCTATCTATCTATCTATCTATCTATCTATCTATCTATATCTATATCTATATCTATATCTCTCTCTCTCTCTCTCTATATATATATATATATGTATATATATATATATCTATATCTATATATATATATATATATATATATGTATATATATATATATATATATATATATATATATATATATATATATATATATGATAATTGCAGAGACAATTTCATTGGAAACATATTTCGACCGGCACTAGAATTAACCTGAATTCAAATTACCAAAAACGCAGATAGCTCAGTTGGTAGAATAGAGTTGCTTCAAGACAGTTTCCTGGTGAACGCAGGTTTGAGTCTTGCACGGCATTCACTTTATTTATTCATTAACGTGATCGGCTGTTCGATTTGCCACTTGGTTAATTATAGTCTTGTCTCTACAATTATCACGTTCTGTCGGACATAAACAGTCTTTTTATTCATTTATTCATTTATTTATATTTTTATATATATATATATATATATATATATATATATACATATATATATATATATATATATATATATATACATATATATATATATATATATATATATATATATATATATATATATATATATATATATATATATATATATATATATATATATATATATATATATATATATCCCGGCTGATTAGACGTATATTTTTTCTGAGAATACCCTAAAAATCAACCTGCGTCTTAGCACTGGAAGTTTGGTGTAAGGAGGAGTTTGCCATCTTTTATGAACTCTAGTTTCGTAAGCTATTTAAACCACATATGTTTTCCCCGTGAAAGTACTTTCCAAATCATCGGATGCATTTTGCCATTTACAGCCTTCTATCAGCTGGGAAATATGGTACATTATGGTCGATGTGAAGTTTCCTACTTTTTTGACAAAATCCTCTCATTCATATAAATTCATAGCGCCATTATCCAGTCATCAAATTTATTCTTCTAGCTTTCTATGACATTACGCCCATTATCAGGTAAATTGCGTACACAATCAAAGAATAATGATTCCAGTTTTTATTCAATTAATTATTCAGAAAATTTTTTTTATATTTTCAATTTGTTTGAACTCTTGACCAGACAAGGAGTGCTATATTGAGCACAACAATCTCAGGGTTACAATAGGCTACATGTTGAAGAACTTCCTGTCCTAGCTCCATGATGTTGTACTGAGTCCCATTTGCAGCAATTAATCACTGTAGATTTGGACAGTGGCAGTTTGTTCAGGTACCAACAAATCGTATTAAAGAATGTCGTCTGAATCACTCTTGACAAGGAAACGATTTTTCCCTTAACAGATTCCGTTTAGGTCAAGACGTTGAAGATTGTCTCGAATCTAGCCGCGAATCACGATATCAGTTATTTCCCTTACACTTAAGAGCCATGCTTATTACACAATTGGTATAGTCATCTAGATTAAAGAAGCAACTCTTGGCGTTTCAGATTTCGACCCTAATTTATTCCTGATAAATTTCTTGAAAACATCTCGTTTGTAGAAAAACACGATATTTTCCCTTGATGTAATAATGTCATTCAAATCTAGCCCCTTTAGCAACTTTTTCATCGCCAGTTGTTGAAAAAGTTTTCCCCAAATGCTTTTATTTCCAGTTGTATCGATTATCGTCCCTTACGCCACTTCGTCAGCATTGCCAGTTTGGACGCTGCCAAATTACTTCCCTTGCCCAGTATTGTTAATTCGGTTGTTTTCAAGCTAAATATAATTGATGCTTTGGGCTACGTCTAGTTCCTAGAAATTGCTATGTAGATGATTTTTTTAAATAAGATATGCTGTAATTGCATTTAATTCATAGATATTTTTTTTGCATTTAATTCATAGATTTTTTGATAAGATGAATCTTGAAGATTTAAGTCACATTCAATTTATTATTAAAATGTAATATATTCCCTAGATTTTTTTTATGGAGGATCTAGATATTTCTGGATATTTTAAGATGTTTTTAACTCAATTTTGGATGTGAACTTGAAAATAAAGTTGCAGCAATGTCCTTGCTAGACCCTCACACAATGGAGGTAAAGAAAAATTCTGTATTATAGTTGAATGATTGCACAAGCCATACTTTGCTGTGAAAACTCCAAAGTTTTTGTCAGTATTGTGCAGAAGATAACGGTTTTATATAAATATACTATGGAAATGCCCGTTCCAAAGGTGCATGTTTGTAAAGAGTCGGACTTGCGGTGTCATAATAGTCATGTAAAATAATGTTTCATCGTATGGAATTAAGGATTCGAAGTACTTCGGTTACTCCATTACAATGTTGCCAATTTAGATATTCTATATCTAGATTTAAATAATTATAAGGAGTCGCAGTCAAGGGAGGTAATTATTAGAAATTATCAAGAAAGAGTTATTATTTATTTGTATTACATATATCGAGAACTTCTGATAGAAAAACAACTTCAAACTGATACGGCACTGCTTTGTGTGCACACTGACATAGGCATCGAACTTCAACTTTGCACAATTCACAGTTGTTGAGTAATCACAATGCATGCACACACATAGTAAAAGTCCTAAGAAATCTTTCTTGAAAATCCAAGGTGGCGGGTATTTATCGAGATGACCACCAATTTAAACCACTTGTGTTGTTTGGGACCAGAAAACTCAATGTTTATTCCGATGATACATCATTCAAAAGAGATTTTTGTCAGCTATGAAACGGTGTATCGTGTCAATTTGTATCTGTTGCGCTAAATCGCAAAATAAGTTATAGACAAAAATAGCCAGCCGGTAAGTCGAACGTCCGAATGATTGTTTTATGCCATAATCTTGTCTGGTTCTGTTGTACGCAGGTTTGATTCCTTCAGCGGCCCATTTACTCAATCGTTTATTCTATTTACAATGCCTAGGCCAACTAATGCATTTACTGTGTAAAAAAGGATGTCAGTTCAAATAGAGTTTCAGATTTTAAAAAACGCACGTATAGTTTTTCTGTTGGATTAAATATCTAATTCTTCATGATATAATTGTCTTCATCTAAAAACAATAAAAATAAACTAGGCAAGATTTGCGTATAAAGCATTTATTTGGATCTCTGATTTACCAGTTAGCACAGAAGTAAGAGCAGCGTCACTTCAAGAAGGCTTCCTCTTAGACGCAGGTTTGATTCCTGTAGCAGCCTATGTCTTCAATTTTATTTTTCAGTTTATTCAATTTACACTGGCCAACTTACACATCGACCATGTAATAACGGGACGTCAGGTCCAGAGTTTGAACTCGGTCCGTCGATTTCATTGTCTGGGCAGTTACCGTCATCACCAATCGCATCTCACGTAGGAGGCGAAAGGAAGGACAGAAATACTCCAAGAGAAGGAAAAGCAGAAAAATAATTGAAGTTGACTGACTTTTCCCCAAGTTAAAACTGTCAGTTCATCTTCAGTGCATAATAAGTCAAAATCAAAGAGCAATTACCAAAAACTCTCAAATACATGATAATTCTTCTGCACAAGAATCTAAAGATGAAAGAATGATATATCAGACATAAGTCAAGTTATTCTTAATGCATGTGACAAGACAGACACTGAATATGGAGTTTTTGCTGGAAAATTCGTCTATTTTACCAATAGTGAAAAATATCAGATGGCACACAATGGACGAGAAAGTTAAAATCAGTCTGGAAGCAAAGATTTTTTTTATTATTGGTAACCGAAAGAATGATGAATAATACCATGATGGTTATTTGATCATTAACAAAGATGATTATGTAGCTAATTTCACTACTGATAGGCACAATACAAGGTTTTCATTGAAAAACAATCCTTTCTGTTGTCATTTAGCTTGTAATCAACAGAGACACCCAGGAAAGACCTCTAGCACGAGTATCATCTCTGGTTCTACAAGAATAGGTTTCCTTCGACTTCTGGAAAATGTGTTAAAGGATAATCAATTGGACATAAATAAAGTTATTGTTAATGCAACATGACTGGAGTTTACAATGGCTTTTTAAACAGTTTTCCATTCCTGTTGCTTTATTCTTCTTTTTGCTAAATCGAATTGCTGTTTTTCAAAGAGTCCTATTGATCAATAGTTCTTAACCTTTTTACGGTTTCAACCCACCCCAGGCATCATCCATTTTGTCCTCACACCATCTTCACCCGAACATTGAAATGGTCATCATTATCGAACAAAAAAAAAAAACAAAAATAAATAAAAATAAAACAAAACAAATAAATAAAATAATACAAACAAAACCAAAGAAATTATTTCTCTCACTTGGTTCACTTTTACTTATTGGGAATTTTGGTTTTGTTTTCCAGCAGTCAAAATACAGAATCTTGAAACGCTTAGATCAACTGGTTAACTGAGCTAAATATAACAGTATATATGCGTATTTCATTATGATAATTTCAATTGTTCAATTTTCTCCTATCATGTCCGATATCCTGAACATTTGCATACCAAAGCCCAAGTAGACATGGAGACCTCAGGTTAAGAACTCCTGCTACAAAGGAATTAATAGGTAGAATTAGATAAGTAAAAAAAGCAATCTGCATCTATTACTCACGGTTAGTGAAATACGTTTACGGGTAATTCAACTCACAATTAGCAAAATATTTGGTTCTTCGGGAAAGCACAAGAATCCCTGTATATTGATGTAATTTGTTCTCTTTATAGTATTGCAGAAGCAGAATATTCCTCCTCTTATGTACGAACAAAAGTTGTCTCATAAAAAAGTCATTCTGAAATATAAAACAGTAATGACAGCATTAATATATTTTCGGATTTTTTATCATACTCCTTTACCCAACTGGATGTGCTGAAGGATAATAAATTAGACATAAGTAAAGTTATTCTTGAAGCAACATGATGGAATCGATCTATTAAAAACACATAGCAGGCCAATGGGCACTTTAGATCAGCTGGTGAAAATTCAACGGGCTTTTAAGAGGTGAAATAAATGGATTACAAATTTCATTGATTGAGCAACAAAAGAACCTAAAAATCGAATTCCATTGAATAGAAATGTCATTCAAGAATTTCTTTTCCAGAAAAAAGATTATGGGAGAGTAGAAGGCAACACCGAGAAGGAATAAGTAGAACAAAAACGACATCTGATGATAATAGATAACTCGAGGTCCATTTGTTGTTAAGATTCGACTACTCCTCAATATAGAAAACTTGTTTAACTTATTCCATTAATTTGGATAACTGTAAGTTATATTTAGCATTTTCCTTCCTCAAAAAAAATTTATTGTTGTACGTTCGGGTATTTTTAGACATCCGCTATGAGGACTGCCTTGAATGTTTGATCGAACTGGAAACAAAAAACAAATGATATTAACTAAGTTTTTCCAATATCCCAAATTTTATTTAACATTGTGGATCAGAAGGGAGAAACAGTTGGAAAAAAGAAAAGCTGATTTGCGGGAAAGTTGCTGTAGAAGTCCTATAAACTAGAATTTATTCGTTTGTTGTAGTTTAAAGTTCGCATTGACAATGGTTGAAGAGATTTTGCAGAATTTCCCTCCTTAAAAAGGAAATGGGGTCTTGTAGTATAGAAGAAATTGTTTGGAAGAGTTGACTGTTAGCTTCATCTGAGTTCTTTTTTATTTAAATTGGCTGCAGTAATTGAAAGGTATTAAGTGATTTGAAGTGTGATGGCCCACTGTGTGTGAGATGTGTGTGTGTGTGTGTGTGTGTGTGTGTGTGTGTGTGTGTGTGTGTGTGTGTGTATTTTTGTTGTTTTTTGTTCGTTTTTTTCTTGAAAGCGTCATCGATAGGCTGACTCAGGTAATAAAAAGTGTTGGCCAGAAACGGTTAATTTGACCCAGGCCTCAAAATTCAATTCAACAAGAACTCAACTGGAGCTGACAGTCAACTCTTCCCGACAATTTCCTTTTCAAGAAGGCTATTGTTGAATAAAGAGGAAGAGTAATCGGAGGTATTTACCCCCTGCTTCATATGATTCATAGACGGATTTCAGTGAATCCCAACCAATAAGAAAAGCGCGTGTCTTTAATCTATTTTGAAGGAGAGGCAAATTATGAAATAGAGAGAAGATTCAACAGAATCATAATGTAATCAGAATATACTCATATTTATATTATCCTCTATTAAGTTACTGAATTATTATTTCTTGATAATGCCAGTTAGTGGAATTTTGCGCTGTTGTATCGGGTAATATTAAACTTGATCAGAAAAACGAGTACTACTTACTTTTTGATGGAGTATAGTTCTTTAAGCAGGATGGCCAATATTATTGTGGCATGGTCGATTAGGATATTTTGACTCCTCAGGAGAATTCACCGAACGTCAATTAATAATAAATTAAATTTGGCCTGTAATGTAAAGTCACTAATGTTGATGTCATATGCCTTATTCTAAAGTTAGTGGTAATAAGAAATTTCACCTTTGACCTTTGAGATTATGAATAAATTAGAAACATATATATTGTATAACAGCAAATAATGGATACTTTATTTTGTAACAAAATATTAGTAAAAGAAGTGCTAGTCTGTCAATGGTTTAATATCTGGAATGTGATTATGTTTAAAGAACATATCTGCAAGTAAATACGAGGAGAGTTCCATAAATAAAGTTGTCTTGACTTGGAAATGTTTCAATAATTCTTCTTGATAAGGAGAAGAATTATATTTTCTTTTATTTGAATCTTGTTAGTTTTGTAGATACCGGAAAGTGGATAACAATTCAGGATGATGTGAAGAAACAATTGAATCAATAATATACGAAGAAGAATGTGAGAGAGAAGATTGGCTATTTTCATCTTGCCCCGAAGATTTCAAGTTTAGCCAACATATTTCTCATCTGCATGCTTTTGTTACTTTCAATTTTTACCTTTTCTCAATGAGGGATTTCATTTCATTGACTCTTGTGTCGAGACTTACCGTCGTTGGCTTTTCATTTAATAGATAGCTTCAAGTGTTTATGATATTCCCCATACTGTGACTGACAAAAATAATAGTTCGAAAATCCAATGTATTCGTGAATAAAATGAATACATTAAGACTGCTCAGTGTTGTCAAAAACATTGAAAAAATCAACTTATGTTTTCAGCTTGACCTCTCAAGTGTGTTCATCAACTTCGTTCGTTTATCTGTAATGGTATTAAAATCAGGCTATTTCAGCGATCGAATCATAAGCCAATACGAGCATGTGCTTTATATAGAAATTAGAATATGCTCTAATACCTATTTTATATATCCTTAAAAGGTTATTGTAATCAGTCAAATTTCTGAATTACTTTGCAAGTAAAACATTTATGTGTTTAATTTAAGAAAATGTGAATTTTTTCAATTTGGGACCTTTTTATGACATGCTACAGGCCCCTGCACTAATATATTCAGATATAAAACAACTATACGATCAAAAGAGATATCAAACATTTTTCACAACTATTTCGCCGATTCAGCGTAATATACTCGACGTGATTTGGCCGTAACCTCTTGACCTCGGGAAAAATTAATCAGTCCTTGTGAAGAGAGGCATTGCTTTGACTTGACGGTTGATTGAACAATGCCGAACCGAAGGCGAACATTCTACCTCTGGGTCACGATGAGCATATGCATTTTTGGTAATATGCACTTGTTCAGACTGAGTTGCGAATTCAGAAGGAATGAAGGAGAGATTAGGTGTAATGACATGTTAGAAGCATATCAATCAAGAAGCTCAATTTGGCGATGGAATAAAACACTGAAAAAATATGAAAATACACAAAACAATTATAACCAAACAGCCACAGATTGTCTACATGGCTGAGTGAGGTTATGACACTATAAGGATTATTGTCCTTACATTATATATGTGACAGAGTAGCTCATAACTGATTGTTAGACGCGGCGAGAAGATTATTACGATTGCGTAGAGGGATGAGATGAGATAGAGAAGGTGGGAGTTTTGTTATCATTGATAATACAGGTGTCGGAGTCGAAGTAGAGGTGTCTGAACTGCTTTTGAATCTACATGACTTTGAATGTACCAAGGAATGATTATGGAGACTAGGTTCAATGTGTGTGTGCCTAACTGCCAAATTGTGTGTGTGACTTGGGAGCTATTCTCTGACATTGGTGGATACTCAAAGGACAGGCCATGAAAGACAGAGAACACAGAGTTTCACACAAGAAACGTTTTGGGAACTGTCAACATGGGATTTTTAATTTTTAAGTAGGTCTGGTTGGATGATTGGCTATGTATGAATATAAAGACGTCTTTTGGTACAAGAATGTGTTAGAAGCATTGATAAACAAGTGAGTAGTGAGAGAATATAACACTGAGAAAACATACAAATATTCAAAACATGAAATTCATTAAATCAACTGTAAAAGTTGAAAGAACCAATATATTTCTATACGTGAATAAGGGTACGAAAATCATTACTTATCAATTACATATAAATTCAGGGATGAAGGTAATTATAAACAATCACAGATTATCTATATGGGCCACTATTATGACACCTTAGCTTTCTAATGAAAATGTGTGAGAATAAAGAGTAAATGTTTAAACTAAAACTGTCATTACAACTTTCAACATAGGTCTCTTTGGTTAAACTTAAACTTGAGGTTGGTCTAGCTGGCTATTGGCAAACTGGCTATATTTGTATCATGCATACAGACCAAACTGATGGAGCTATAGGGCTGAACATTTAAATATTTACTCCTTATTATGTATGGAAAAGAGTTTTTTTTTAATGTTCTTGGTAGATAGGGGTTGATATACAATGTAAGTTCATGCTAAATTGGCCACTTATTTTGTGTTCGACAGCGTTCACGTTTTTTTTATGTTTTTTTTTTTGCCTTTTTTTAGTGGCCACCATCCACCAAAAGTAAAAGTGATTTATTCACCGATCACCCTTTTTTCCAATTTTTAATTGATCATACCCAACACAGCATGCTGCCAAAAGACATGGTTCATGTGATAGTTTCTTTTGGGTGGCTAACCAGACCAACATTTTTTTTTTAATTTTCCATTGTTTTGAGAGAATTAGATGCGATTCAGTACAATATGTTTCTTTATGCTCCAAGTATCCGTTCAGTGCAATAATGTCTGTGTAGTGAAAAGAATTAGAGAAAAGTTCTGTTTGCCGAAAACAATTTTAGAAGTTTTTATGATTGTGTGGTCTAGTGTTGATGTGAATAATTGCTGACATGCTTCCTTATAATGTATTATGAGGTATGTTGGTTCTTGAAAAAAAAACCTTGTAGGCTATATCAAGAGCAGATAACCATGTAGATTAATCAGAAATCATTTTTATGGAAATTTCAATATATCAATAGTTTGAAATTTAACTAAAGGTAGAAATTCATGCCCTTACAATTGCAGTTCTCTTAGAAGAAAATCTTTCTCTTTCAATAGTTGATACTTGTATTTGTTTTTAGAGAAAAAAATTTTTCAGATTTTACAAGCAGGTTCTATTTACAATGGGCTCATATTTTTCGCTATTTTCACGGAGGTACAGACGTATTTACGGCTTACATGAATTTTCTCATTCTGGAATTTTGAAATGTTAATTCCTTCAATAATTTTTAAGTTTGGGGTTTGGGTTACGGTTCAACGTAGGGAAGGTGCTCCCGATGGTAAAGTTCCACACACTCGTGGTCAACTATTGTTATGCTACAAAGCGTTATCAGAGCAGCGCACACCCTCTTCTCCAATCTCCTGTGTCATCCAGCAACCAAACTCCCGACGACTCAGCTGAACATACAATCAACCACATTTACCCATTGTTTCTTCGCTTTACAATATTTTAGCTAACGAAAGAATTTTTTTCCAGCTCAGAGACATAGAGTATTATTTTTAAACTATGTTCATTCGTCAATCAGCCATAGAAAAAATTATGCCAGACCGTCCAAATTTATAAAACTAGAATATTAACTGTTATATGGCGGTATTTCATTATTGTGAATATACTTATACAGCTCTTGTCTATATTTAACAGTCCTATAAAAGCTCGTAAATTGAGGCAAACTTTCATCACTTGTGGGTAAGGGAAATTGATCCAATACTCACTTTACAATTGAAACTATTTTACAGATAGATACGCCATGAGCAAATGTATTTTCGATTGTATTTCTAGTAAAAATAAGAAAATATTTCTTTCAAAACCCAGTTAATCAATTGAGGTATGTTTTGAGCGTTGCAAAACTACAAACAATGGGTATTATATAGAAAGAGATAAGTATAATTCAGTTTATTACTTGACAACAATGAAAAAAACTTACCTTCATCTTACTGATCCCCCATTTCACGTACACAGACTTTAAAAGCAATCTAAGATCTGCTTTAAGTGCGCTAGAATATATCAATGTTTGATTTATTGGTATGTATTACCTTGAAAATTTCTTATAAAAACTTCCAATTGAATTTATGCAACTCACTTGACCCCACCGTTTTCATTTGAAAGGAACTTTTAGTACATTATGAAGTGTTTGATTAAAATGGATAACTGTGTTGTAAATAGAAGTTGAAGATGAAGGTGGGTAATTTTAAGAACACGAAAATAATTTTTTTATTCAGATATAATTTGAGGCATTGTATACAAAATATGAAATGTGCATCTGATCGACAGGCTTGTTACTTAAAGCAATAAATATGAATGTATCAATCAAGATGGGATCAGTTTGTCACCAAATACCAATAGAAAACCAAATCTCCTCTTTTATATCCAGAGACGCTAAAAAGTTTATTAATCATAAGAAAACAGTTGATCACAATTAACAATAACATTTCGTGTACAAAGATTTTTGTTAAAGTCCAAAATTTGCTTTAAATTCGAGAATCTTTTTTAAATACCATTGTATTTTGAAATATGAAAGCTGTAGCTGATCTACGCACTTAGATATGAACATAAATCTAGCGTGACCAATATAGCGTTACAAAGCCACCGTTATGATTTTTAAATGTATAAATGGTTATTCGCAGAAATCAAGCGATAACTGCCCAATATTCTTTTGGTCTGTGGACAACTTGAGCCAACTCTGAATCGTCAAGATATTTTCTTTTAGGATTTGTGGCTGTGAACATCCGCTGCCAATTTACGAGAAAGCATATATTTCTGAGGGAGCTTGAAGAGTATATTGGGAATATATGTAGTTGCAACCCGGTTACATGATAGAAATCCCATACTTAGATAAGGTAATGCACTCGCCATCAGTATGAACAATTACGACTCACGGTATTAACCCAGATATCATACAACCGTTGACCGTGTCACATGACCTAACCTTGCAGTGACACAATGAAGTGACCAACAGCTAATAATACAACCATAATTTTATTTGGGAACATGGAGCGTGGATTACATAAAACGATGGTACTGCATTATTATCTCTTATTCAGTATAAGATTCCAACTTTCAAACCCCTTCGCTCTCGGTGAAAAAGCCTGATTTAAAAGAAATGCTAATTCAAGTTTCCCATCTGTTACTATGAAAGCTATAGCAATGTTATTAAGCGTCAATAGTACCGTACACCCAGGAACTAATCAGTCAAGCCTTAGTGCGATTCATTCAGTTTTGAGCTTTCCGACCTTTGCACCCTAAATTTCACATTTTTCTCAATATATCTAAATCGCCCCCTTCTTGGCCGTTTCCCCCAACGATCAAAACCACTGTTCTACAGAGTTTTCCTGTGACATCTATTTGGAAGCTGTCCATGAATTCGTAGACATGCTGATTTTTTTTTAATTCATGGACTGCTTATAAGTACACGTAATTGACAGTGGAACTCTTTTTAAAAAAAACCCTGAAAATGGAAATCGTCTGTGAATAGAACAGCAAAAAAAAAGTGAAAAAATCACCAAATGGCAAAAAGAGATAATTCCATTCAAAATTCATTTCCTTTTAAGAGAACATTCTATTTTCTTTGCATGAATTTAAGAGTTAATGTACGCTAATGTGTAGGACAACACGTCATAATGGGAAAAAAAGGACAAAAAGTTCAATGAAGAGTTCACTGTAAAATTCAAATACCATTATTGCAAGATCACGTGGTCCCGAGGAGAAAATAATTGTAGGCAAAAAATATATCTTCAGGAAACACCTTTCTATCAAGTTTCGAGTGGATCCGTCCGAAAATAGCCGAGAAGATTGATTTTAAAAACATGATGTTTAAACACCATTATTGCCAGATCACGTGACCCTGAGTGAGAGATTTTTCAAGTTAAAAAGCATTTTATTAACGGATACCTTTCTATCAATTTTCAAGTAAATCTGTCTTGAAATAGAATAATGTGGGTACAGACCTATGGACTGACAGACGGACAGTATTTCTCATTGAGAGACAAGGACCCTCCTAAAATCATAGCTCCGGTTTCTTGGTAGTAAAATTTCATAGAAATGACTTTGAAATAAAATGAATGATCTTTTCATTCATTTAATTTTAGGACTTAAATCAGTAATATTTTAATAGAGTATGTAATTTTCCAATCTATTGTAATAAAAACATATCTTTAATATATTTTTGATATTTTTTATCGTCAACATGTTCTTTATTAAAACATTATTTCTTCTGACAACATTAACTTTATGAAAAAATACTTATTTAATCAAAAGTATTTCTTATTTGATTATTATGAATTAAGTATTGCCCATTTCATTTTTGAAAAATAGCACATACCTGTAAAAATGACGATGTTAGTTAAGTATGAATCGGCATTAAGGAGCCAACAGCTACGGATGGTTGAGTACGTGAAACGCTAATTGCTAAAATGGAAATAGAGTTGAACAACCGTAACCATCGTATCAAAGGGTTCTAGCCTTGTTTATGTGTTTTTTTCATGTGTTTGTGTGTTTTAGTACCCCAAGTCATGCTATTTTGTGTGCAGACTTGAAATTCACATTATTTTTCATTTTGGGATAGGAACTTTTTTGAGCCTTGTTTTCACAGTTTTATTAACAACAACTAGAAAACGACAGTGATATCATAAACAGAATTTGTTTAGACCAAATTTATTCTTTGACCGAATTTTTTCACACTTGACTTCAAATTTTGACAACACGTTTGTTCAATCATTGACTGTGATGGCTACTTGTTTACTTTATTTGTGCACCGTTTTAACAAAGAGTGTCGAGTGTGTGAAAAGTCAAAGGTTTGTACGGAAATTAAGGTTTTTTCCATTTTTTCATCATCATCATCCTCATCATCATCATCATCATCATCAGTCTTTCAACATCCGTCGTTGGACATGGACCTTCCCCAGGATTCGCCACACTTCTCTATCGTAGGCGTTGCAGAGCCAGTATTTCCTGAACATGTCTAGCTCGTCTCTCCATCTAATATTCTACCGGCCCTGGTTGCGCATGAGATCTCAGGGAATCAATGTCGTGAGTCGCGACGTCCATCGGTTGTCCACCATTCATGCAACATGGCCAGCCCACTGCCATTTGAGACTTTCAATGGATTCTATGATGTCCCTGACTCATGTCTTTTTCACGATGTATTGTGCTGACTTGCAGTCTCTCCATGTGAGACCCAGCATAATTTTTTGTGTGCACGTTGCATGGTTCTCAATTCTCAGATCTGTCTCTTGGTTAGGTTCCATATTTCAGCTCCATAAGTGACTATTGGGAGGATGCATTGGTTATACACTCTTCTTTTTAGGATTAATAGGATCTTCTTATTTTTGAAGATTGAGCTTGCTCTGCCGAAGGCTTGCCATCCTAGTGTGATTTTTCGCTTGATTTGTTCTTCTTTTGAGGGTCTCATGGAGATTCGTTGTCTTATAGTTTCAAAAAAATGTGATTGATACCGAGTTTTGTTCAGACAATCCGAACTATTCTTTTCATCTTCGATGTAGTCACAACGATATATTCTACGCCATAGTTATAAAGTTGAAGACAAAATGTGTTCGGGTATGAGCAAATCATTTGCTACCTCATGAAATAAATGTTCACGAGCGAACACAACTGTCTTGGCTTCAATGCACTCAGCAAGGCAGTTGTAAATCAGAACCCAGTTACAATGTATCTAGGAGTTCGTTACAGCAATAAGGATCAGTGATTCAATTAGCATAAGTAGTGATAGTGATCTGTTTTCGGTTGGGTTTGTTTTGACAACGACTAAACCATTGTGCACAGGTTGGCATAGAAGGTATCAATTCGTGAAGGATTCAGTTACAAGGCAAACCAGATAGTAGCTGGCAAAATGGATACTATCATAAGTCTTTCAACGTCTGTTGTCAGACATTGACCTTCCCCCAGGATCAGCCTCATTTCTCTATCATGGGCATCGCAGAGCCAGTATTTTCTGAATTTGTCTAGTTCATCTCCCCATCTTGTATCATGTCGACCTCGGTTTTGCATGTGGTTTCTGGGGATTCATGTTATGAGTCACTATGTCCATCGGTTGTCTTTCATTCTTGCAGCACGACCAGCCCATTGCTATTTGAGTTTTCTAATGGATTCTATGATGTCTCAGATCCCTATTTTCTTCCTGATATATTGTACTGTTTTGTGATCTCTCCGTGTGAGGTTGAGCATGCTTCTCTGTTCGTGGGTTTGCCTCTTGGTTAAGTTCCATGTTTCAGCTCCATAAGTGACTATCGAGAGGATGCATTGTTTGTATGCTCTTCTTTTAGGATGATTGGGAAGGTCTTGTTTTTGAAGGTTGAGCTTGCTTTGCCGAAGGCTTGCCATTCTAGTGTGATTCTCTGCTTTATTTCTTCTTCTTTTGTGGGTTTCATAAACTGATATAAATCTTTATGAATAACAGGACCCGATTTTCACACGGTGATGGACCCTTTATGGGAGCCAACTGAAAAGATGGATAGTCGTGTATAGATGCTTCAGGAGATAGGACATGGGATTTAGTCAGTTGAGACACAGCTTGACACTGTTCCAGTTGGAATACTATTTTTACGTTATTTTTTATAAGTGAGTTGGGCCTTGTGAATATTACCACCCAAATACCATAATATTTGGTTCTTTTAGAGAATTAAATTTATATGCAAAAGTAACAACTACGGACACAGGTAGTAATTGGGTAGAAAATAAGGTTGTTGTTTTTTTAGCCTACATCTGGCTGTTAATTGGACACCCTTGCGTAGAGGGTGAGAAAAATAGAATTTGGTGGGGTCGAACATGGTCTCTGTGTTCCACTTTGACCATCTAGTGAATAACTAATTCATATTATTGGAAGTGTTTTTTCAAGCATAATGTCACAGATTTCTACTCAGTATATATATATATATATATATATATATATATATATATATATATATATATATATATATATATATATATATATATAGAGAGAGAGAGAGAGAGAGAGAGAGAGAGAGAGAGAGAGAGAGAGAGAGAGAGAAATAAAAAGATACTTATGATTCGATAGAATGATTATGAATTGCATTATATTATATAGAAATTCATACTTAAATGATCTCCTGTCATTATGCAGTAATGTATCACTTTGCATAGACAACGTAAATAGAATAAACAATCAAAGGAAAACGGGGTGCTGCAAGAATCGAACCTGCAACCGATGGGGTAGTTATTTCAACGTAGCTATGCTTTTACCATAGAGCTAAACAACAGCCTGTAAGACGAAGTGATACATTAACCGTATGATTACGGGAGATATGATTATAGATTGTGTTTTATTATACAGAAACTTATTTGAAATGATCTCTTGTCATTACACGGTCAATGTATCACTCACCCAAGACAACGCAAATAGAATAAACAATTAATGAGAATGGGCCTGTTGCAGGCATTGGACCTGCCACTGAAAGGGTAGCCGTGTTTTTTGTTTTTTTGTTTTTATTTTTTGATGGTGGGGGGGGGTTATTCTTTTATTCTAACCATTATAGGTGAAATATTTGACAATATTATACAAGAGTGCATGCAATGTTTATGCACAGAGTAAGTTTTTGTATGGCGTTGCTTTGCCCTTATTTTCATTTAGAGAGTCAAACTGTTCAACAATAGTTAACAATGTTATTATTAATGTTCTCATATCTATCACTGACTGCTTCCCACAGTTGGTCGATATTCCTAAATGTTCTCCCAACCAGTTAGGCCTTTATATGCGCCAATTACAAAATAAAAAGAGTGGATCTAAATGAAACCATTTTTGTAACGTGCTTTCCCAAATAATAACCATCCATTCACGGTTCAAAAAACACTTGTTTAACTTTAGTCGGCTATAGAAGTCGTTACATCAAAAAGCCGACAATACCCAACCCAGTCATGACACGAGAATTTGAAATTGGAGAGACTCGCTCGACTGGCGCCGAACATGATTGGGTCGCACGGGTAATGATTTTGTTCATATTTTGGAGGGAGTTGACCCCAAAAGCGTCACGACACTCGAAAGAATTTTCTTTCAATATTTGGGTCATTACATCTCACGCTTACGTCATGTGTCTATAGGGAACGTTTTCACATCTTTACCGCTTTCTACCGCTGTGGTATCTGGATGGGGCTTGGTTTTTTTTACATTATATGCATACTAAACAGAACCTTTACCCTCCGTTTAAAATACCTACATATGTATTAAGAATTGGATATATGTGGTCCAACGGAATGATTACAAATTGCGTAATATAACTCACCCTAGACAAAGTAAATAGAACAAATAATTAAAGAAAATGGGGCTGCAGCAGGAATCGAACCTACCACCGATAGGGCAGCCACTTCAACGTATTATTCAATTTACTATATGATTCATAATCATTTTGTCAGACCACTTATGTCCATTTCTTAATATATAACTTGAATATAACTTGTTGAAAGAAGCAAATAGGCCAAGAATAAACGAGATGAGACTTTGGAGTGAAAATAGTTATTCGGCCTTTGCATGACCGGCGGCTGTTTAGCTCAATGGTAAGATCATCGCTACGTTGAAGCGGCTACCTTATCGGTGGCAGTTTCGATTCTTGCAGCAGCCCCAATTAAAGAAATTATTTGTTCCATTTGTGTTGTCTAGGGCAAATGATACATTAACTGTTAAACGACGGGAGGTCATTTCAAATAAGTGTCTATAAAATATAACACAATTTATAATTATATATATATATATATATATATATATATATATATATATATATATATATGTATATATATACTAGCTGGATCACACCCGAAAGAGAGCCCTTATTAAAATGTTAAACGTCACCATCAACCATTATAAGTCCACTGTGTGACAAAAGCCGTTTTCATCTCTTTCCATGACGAGCGAGATTATGCAAACCTCAGTCAAATCTTTTCTCATCTCCCTTCCTCCTCTCTCTATCTTGTATCTGGTCTTTTCCTACGGCGTTTATTGTCCCAAGGGCACCAATCGGTTGACTTTTTGTTTCATATACCGTCCCTTTGCCCTCAACGTGTGTCCTGTCCAGCTCCATTTTTGTTGCTAAATTACTGATGATATCGTTCACCGTATTTGTCTCTCAGGTCCCTATTGATCTTTTTCTATCACTAAGAGTTATTCCTAACATTGCTCTTTCCATTGCCCTCTGTGCTATTCTGAGTTTGTTGTCTTTAATGCCTTCAAATGCTTCACTGTCCATTCTTATGGTCTTTTTCTTGACTTGATGGTTGGACATTACTTTTGTCTTAGTTTTGTCCATCTTCGACCAATCCTTTTTTTGCTTTATTTAGATCACTTAACATGTCTTGTAGATCTTCTGCAGTTTCTGATATCCATGCATTGTCATCACTGTGCTTTAAATTGTTCAAATATTCTCTCTCTATGTTTACTCCCACGCTTTCCCGGACTGTTCCACGAAAGGTACTTTCAAGGCTTGCAGTAGAAAGTTTTGGTGATATGTTCCTTCATCTGAACCCTTTTCCAATCTTTACCTCGTTAGTTTCTCTTTGAAGTCTGTTCATTGCTGTGCCATTTTCGGACATTTCATCAATTACTTTTATATAATTCTCATTTATACTTTACTCTCGTATTGCGTCGAATGAAATAATTTTCATAATTTATGTACGTCAAATAGACTGGTTATTGTATGATGTATTTCCCCATTTAGTCATGCAGGGGGTGGAGCTCCGGTAGAACCAGGAAGTCCTGCCTGTTTGAGTGACAGAACTCAAGAGAAAGAGAGAGGATGCAAAGAAAAAAATGAAATGAAAGATAGCAGAAAATTGAAGATTTAGTTTCAAGCTAATCTAAATAAAGGTATACGCCCATCAGTCTATGCATGAGTGTGTGTGTGTGTGTGTGTGCGTGTGTGTGTGTGTGTATTCGTCATCATCAGTCTTTCAACGTCCGTCGTTGGACATAGACCTTCACCAGGATTCGCCACTCTCCTCTATCATGAGCGTCGCAGAGCCAGTACTTTCTGAATTTGTCTAGCTCGTCTCTCCATCTAATATTCGGCCGGCCTCGGTTGCGCATGTGATCTCGGGGGATCCATGTTGTGGGTCTTGATGTCCATCGTTTGTCCGTGTGTGTAGTTATTTATCTAGTTTATTTTTATCTTTATCTGATGCTCTGTTTAAATATGGTTCTCTCTATCTCTCAATCTGTATATAATATCCCTCTCAGTCTAAACATAATGCTCTCTCTCTCTTTCAGTCGATCTCTCTCTCTCTCTCTCCCTCTCTCTCTCCCTCTCTCTCTTTCTTTCTCTCAGTCAAAATATAGTGTATATTTCCCACTCTAAATAGAATCATGACTCTTCCTGTCCGTCTGTCTGTTTCTGCTCCCTTCTCTCTCTCAGTCTAAATATTGTATCTATCTCTCGGTCTGAATATAATCCCCCCTCTCTCTATTTCTCCCACTCCTTATATCTGTGTGTCTCTCTGCCCAACATTCAATACCCTCGCCAATTACAACACCCATCTGAAGAAGGATGTAGAGTACAACGACCGAAACATTGGATTTAATTGATTTAATTTGGGGCTAGGTAACGAGATCCCATACGACAACAGAATGATAAGCAGACTATTACACCTACCTTGAACAACGAATATCTATGAAACCTTCAAATGAAGAAGAAATCAAATGAAAAATCACTCCAGGATGGCAAGCTTTCGGTAGAGCAAGCTCAACCTTCAAAAATAAGAATAATCCTATTAGTTTCAAAAAGAAGGGTTCGAAACCCAAGCATCCTCCAGATAGTCACCTATGGAACTGAAACATGGAACCCAACCAAGAGATTGACCCTCAAAACGAGAGCCATGCAAAGTGCAAATGAGAGAATCGTACTCAACATCACATGGCGAGATTACAAAACAGCGCAGTATATTAGAGAAAAAACAGAAGTCAGGGATATCTTAGAAGAACATAAATGGCAATGGGCTGTTCATGTTGCAAGAATTTCTGAAAATCAGACATCGCTACTCACAACGTGGATCCTCAGAGATCATATGCGAAACTGTGACCAGCAAAATATAAGATGGTGTGACGAAATAGACAAGTTCAGAAAGTATTGGCTTATGAGAGAGAGGTGTGGTGGATCCTGGGGAAGGTTTATGTCAAACGACTGACGCTAAAAGGCTGCTGCTGCTGCAGATGATGATGATGATGATGATTTTAAATCCACTGATTTAGATGATTTGTTAATAGTAAACCTAATGATAACATTGGCATTAAACCTGGGAATAAATTTGGTATTTCATCGTAGTGATCTTTAGATTTCAGTGGAAAAAACTGATAATTTTGCAGTGGAAATAATTCCACATCGGAAATAATTTCACAGCGAAAATATCATATTGTTTTATGGAACTGTAAAATTGTAGAAAAAAATGTAAAATAAGAATCTTATGCATACATGGCAATTATCACACAAAGGTTTAATGACGCCGCTTCAAGCAAATATCAAACGGCTAAACCTTCATCTATCACTGCTTCAGCACGTGGCCTCGCCCCCAACGTTCAAAGTCCGTGATTTTTTACACCTTTACTTGTAATAATTATAAGTAGATTGTTTTACGGAGTTTGCTTTTTTGTTGTTTCAATCATTCTCGAACGTTTGGCGTTGGGCCTTACGGAAACCGTCAAACAGAACTGTCAGCATGTTTTTCTCCAGTTTTTAATCTGGTCTTGCTGACTGGCCGCCTATGCATATATGTATCACGTGTACAGTCTGATAGGGCTAAAGGGCTGAAAATTTAAACATCGATCCTTATGTAAAAAAAAAAGGTTTGATTCAGGTGTTTTCGCACTCGCGCGCGTATATGTGTGTATGAGTACTTAATGAGAAATGGAGAGACCATAAGACAGCACAGTACATCCGGGAAAAGACAAGAGTCGGGGACATCATTGGATCGATTAAAAATCTCAAATGGTAGTGGGCTGGCCATGTTGCATGAATGGCGGACAACCGATGGACATCAAGACTCATGACATGAATCATTCGAGATCACATGTGCAACCGAGGCCGGCAGAATATTAGATGGAGAGACGAGCTAGACAAATTCAGAAAGTACTGGCTCTGCGACGCCCATGATAGAGAATCCTGGTGAAGGTCTATGTCCAACGACGGACGTTAAAAGAATGATGATGATGATGATGATGATGATGATGATGATGATGATGATGATGATGATGATGATGATGATGATGATGTCGGAAAAAAGTTTTGGTTTGCGTGTTTTCTTGATGTGTTTTTTTGTGTGTACTCGATAAAAAGTAAATGAATTCCGGATATGGTATGGGGAGAAGTCCCCAGCAACCGTTGTCACTGCAACCGATGAATCCAAATTGATGTGAGTTATTTATTGAAGAAAGATAGGTAAGAAAAATAAAGTTTCCAAACGGTTTCACGAACCTCTCTGATAGATTCAAATATGATTAATGTGGGTGCTGTTCGCAACTATCATTTCAATCTTGGTGCGGTACGGTAGAGAATGTCAGGCCTGTGGGAATAGCGTTTAGAAAAGAACACTCAGTACACTGACCAAGGTTCATAGCCGGAAGCTACAGATGTAACACCAGTCAGGACCAAAGGAAGACATTCTTTTTAGCCAGATTCAGCTGAACCTGGAACCACCTGTGAGGAAATAGTGAACGTAGCATCAGTCGACGCCTACCAAGCTAACATAAGGATGCATAGTAAAGCTACAGCCTCTCCTACTAAGCACTAAAATAACTTCACATGATAGGCAGAACACCTCATCATAAGAAGTAATCTTTGTCTAATTAACCTAATGGGGTACGTAATGACCTTTATTGAAGATAAATTATCATCCTTTTCGAATGACAGAAGTATGTCGTCATCCAATTTCCGGTTTTAAGGGCGTAAAGGCAATGACAACAGCTTTGACGTAATTGTTTAAAAATCCTACCGTGATGATAGGTTACATGAACGGCTAATATATATGTCTTCGTCTCAGTTCCCATCCTTTCTTGTGTGATATCTTAACGATAAAATAGGTTAAGTAAATGAATAAACAGAGGGCTAGAAAAGGAGTCGTTTTTGATATCCAACACATAATTACTTCTTTTCAAAGAAGCTTTTCTGACGCTCAGAACGTGATGCAAGGTCGTCGTCCCATTCTCTGTGTTTTTTTTCCAAGCTCGGTACGGCTTGATACTGTTCATAGAGTTCAAATTGATCTTAATATCATAAACGGCTATCATCCTGTAATAGATTGCACCTCCAATCCTCGAGTACTTATTCAATGGTGAAGTTTAAGATATTTTAAATCCGAGGGAAAAGTGATGAAAAACGACCCCACAGCCTGAATTATCATTTAAGAAATTTATGTACGTACAAATACATCCTTGTTATCGTATAATGCCTGTGGAAATGCGGTTCGTTAATTATAATTTACCTCTAAAAACGAAGTTTTGCTTGCGTCTGTTAATTTGTTGTTTTATTTGTTCGTTCGTTTGTCCGTCTGTTGGTTCGTCCGTCCACACGATATTTCTGAAAGTGCTAAATTGATTACAGTAAGGGGGGGCAAGGAAGTGAAAGATTGGTGGTTAAAGTTTTGGTCGCATCTAGGATTTTTTCTTAATTGCGAAATATCTCCTGATTTTTTCAATTACACTTATGTGTACGCTCATCACTCTTCATACGATATCTCAAAAAGTTCTTAATGAATTTTTATTAACGTTTCTATGTAAACAATAGGCTGAGAGAGAAATTATTGAATTTGGGAATGAATGCGCAGTTATCTACCTTATGTCGTATTTACATGTCCAAACCAAATAATTTCGGAAGAATTTAATATTTTGACGCACTATGTCTCCAATAGTTCTCAATGAGAGCCTGCGATATTCATTGAAGAGTGAAACTATTAACATTTCTGAACGAATCTCCTACATCCACTTCAAAATCTAATCTTTTTTTCCGTAGTTTATAGTCAAGTTATGTCAAATTCACGTAATATTGTCTATTTTCTCCCTGTCTGCAAGATATCTCCAATACCTTTCGATGAATTTCATTGATATTTCATAGAAGCGCAAATAATAAGCTAAGGAAGGACATGTTGAGAGTAGATCATGCAAAATTATCTCCGATCTTATATATTGCAACTATATATTGCCATAATTCAATATCTGTCCACAGAAAATCTCCAAAAGTTCTCCATGAATTTCAACGACATTTATTGGAAGAACTGATTGAATTTTTGAGCAGATCTCTGAACAGTTACCTCCCGTACGTCGCAATTATCTGCTAAAACCAAATGATATCGCCAATTTTTCCTTTCCACAAGATATGAATGAATTTTGATATTTTATGGAAGGGAGGGGCTATAAACTACGGAAAAATGATTAGATTTTGGAGTGGATCCAGGTACATTCACCTCCCTACGTCGTTATTTTACGTCCGAACCATATTGTCAGAATTTCATGTCTGTCCACACGATATCTCTCAAAGTAACGAATGAATGTTTTTATGAAATTTTGTTGAAAGGCTGACAATGTAAGGAAGTGGTGGTAAAATTTGGGGGTGGATTCAGGAATTTCATTTGATTGACAGATATTTTTCCGTTTTTTTTTTAATTACATCGATGTTATGACTGTCCACACCATATCTCCAAAAGTTAGCAATAAGTTTCAATTATATTTTGTGAAGATCTGATGGAATTTTGGAGCTAAATTATCTCCCCTACTTCGTAGTTATATACATAATGCACCACAGAACGTCACAAAATTCTATATTTGTCCTCACACTAAGTCCAGACGTTCTCAATGAATTTTTGGGAGGATCAATGCTCAATCACTCCCCTGACGTCGACAGAAGTATGCGCTCTCCAGGTGTTCTCTAGCTTATAAAGCTATTAGGGACCCCTGCATCGAATACCCCCTTCTCAGCCACGCCTCTGTATTCATACATACAAGAGAATTACAAGGGATCAATCTCAAATCACTTTGGTGGAGAATTTTTTACATCATATATACTCATTCTTTTTCAGCCACACCTAGCGTGTATTTTTGTTACTATTCTTGGCATTTAAGAAGCATGAAAAGAGTTAAAAAGAATAGAAATGACTTATAATCAATCCATTGGATATTCAGTATGCACCCGCCAGTCACGCAAAACCAATATTCTCTTTCTCTCTTTGATTACGTAAATGCATACACTCATGACTCCCCACACGATATCTCTTTCCTATTCTCTTTATATATATATATATATATATATATATATATATATATATATATATATATATATATATATATATATATATATATATATATATATATATCGGTTAAAATCTTTATTCGTAGCCGTTCCAATTTTTTGAATACATGAATTCATTTTTCGGTTTCTTCGTAATTCAAAGTACTTAACGTTTGTATTACTTGAAAAATCGAACGTGTGCGTATGTGTTAGTGTGTGTGAAATATCAGTAAATGGACAATATACACCTGACAGAATGTGATAATTATGAAGACAATTGATTAGTAATTAATTGCTCGGCATTGATTTCACTCTGTAGCAATCAAGTGGTCTTAGATTGTGTAAAAAATACCGTGCTTTGTGTGGGTACTGAATCCATCTCCTGCTTTAAAGCAGCCTTATACACAGGCTCTCCACGCCGATTAAGTTTAACAACCCTCTCACTCAATCTAGGCTCGTTTTTAAAACGAGTAAAATCAGTGCCTTGCATTCCTAATAAATTGTCTTTTCGATTATCGCATACACACGCACACACTTATGTATAATGAACAATGTAATTTTTTCTGTCTCTCTGTCCTTAAAAATGAACTCTCCAACTTGAAGGTAACAATTGTGCCGATAAGAATAGCTACCAACCATAAAAATATCTACTTCCACCATTTAGTGCAGCTTTGATTACTGTGGGTTTCGAATAGTACGGTTTAGGCATCGCTGTACAAATTTATGTATAATTGAAGTCTACGCTAGAAGTGATCACAAATAATGAAGACCTTGTAGTTTGGTACTGCACTAATCCCATGAAAAGTTTTCACGGGAATTAACAAGTATTTGTAGAAAGAGATTTATAGGAATATATAAATAACCCAATAAAAAAGCTACCAGAAGACCCAGAGAAAAAAACGTTATACACTCTAACAAAAACAAACCCGATTACCTACCACTCATAACCACCTTTCCTCAACACACTGGTATCGCATATAATTAATGGAATATACTTACACTTGGAACAAAATTCAAAGAAATATTTCAAGAACCATGTGCCATTGCCAACTGCAGACACCAAAACATTAAGGACATGATTAACAGTGACAGAAATAAGTCTGACATATAATTCCTAAAACTGTGAAATTCTGCCAACTCTGCAACAATAAAAATCGTCTATACTGCAACAACCTTAATCATGCCAACACCTTCACCAACTGCACCACGAACAAGACTTTATACATCTATCATAATTCCAACTGCAGAAGTGATAATGTCATCTACCACCTAGAATGTAATAAATGTAAACTGCAATATACAGGCTCATCGGAGTGACAGTCCAACATTAAACTTGACAATTATAGGCACAAGGAAATCACCCAATCATTCCAACTTACTCTCAGTAGAATAAAACTTCCATCATCATCATCATCATCAGTCTTTTTTCGTCCGTCGTTGAACGTTTTATCCTTGCAAACCCTTTTGGTGTGCATTGGGAGGAGTTAGAAGAACGTCTCTCACAGAATTTTAGAGTAAGATTGAAGGAGAATTAAATCAAACAAACGTAACATAAGTACATATAAAACAATTGGAAACAGTATAATATAAAAATGAAAATAAAACAAGTACAATGTGGCACTCATCTGGATCAGCAATTCTGGAGGAAATGGGAGTTATTTAACATCAGAACGCTTCCCTGGGAAGGAAACTTTCTTTTTACTTTGTTAAAAAGTTCAAAATTCAACCCTATCCCGAGAGCAGTAATAATTTATTACTTTACCAGTTCGTCCTTTGGTCCTTATCTATTTCATAATGTGCCTGTTCAATCCTGGGGATCTTTTTGGTATAAATCACCTTCGTTGAATTTCGGGTTTTGTGGCATATTACAATCGAATTGAATGTGCAGTTAAAAAGATAGAAAGTTTCACCCATATAAACTCTTTTGGTGTGCGTCGAGGAGTGGAGTTATGGCACAGACACTAGATTTACCATCATCGAAATAAAAAACACACACACACACACCCGACACTATTAAAATTCTGGAACTACATGAAGATTGGTGGATTAGTGAACTTGAAACTCTCCCTCCAAATGGACTCAAACAGGACCATGACCTAAATTCCCAATAACCATGACAACCGATTCTTAAGAATGTGTACTTCCCTTGGTAAATATAGCCAATAAAATACCCATAACGACTGCTACTTCTTCCAACAATGGATAAAACATAACCACCATAGATTCTTTCACATACACAAAACTATTCGAACTCACCCCAATGGCTTCTTGATTTTCCATTCTTGCTTTCAAAGCAAAGTATTTGATGCTTAATGCGGTTACTATCGAAACTCGACCTTTTAACCACTAAGATATATATATATATAACGTATATGTGTGTGTATCAATAAGATCAACATGCCATCTACCAGTCACTAGCTCAATTTATCAATGTTTAAAACAAAAACACAATTTCTTCTCCTCCAATATCTGCAAAATATTCACTGAAAACCCCAAACTCCGTCGATTTTGTTTTTAATAGGGTATGTCAGATCAAAAGAGTTTACCGGATTAAAAGAGTTACCTATAAAAAGAGTTAATGCCTACGGGACCACGGAATTAGAGTCAATGCTTACAAGAACACAATTGTCAGTTGGCGTAAATCAAACCGGCGTGAAAAAAAACAAACGAAAATTTAAGGACAATTTAGGTAATGAAAGTTAAGCCGGAGGAAAAAAAATTACATAAAGAACGCTATAGCAGAACGAACGAAAATGAAAGCATGATTCAGATATTGAAAGCTGAGCCAGAAGAGAAAATCACGAAAAGAAACTTATATGACGGAAGGGGAAAATGATTTCTGGATATATAGCAAACCGCTAACGCGATTCACAATAATATAACTAATCTGAGATATCAAAAATCCAAAATCATGACAAATACAGTGACGTTATAACCAACCTTGGAAAAGACCAGCGATGGTCGGAAGTACACTCATTTGAACCGACCATAAAAAAAAACATCAGAAATCTTGAAAAACTATTTATATATGTAGCTTCAAATTTTCAATTTCTAAGAATACAAGAAGAAAGAAATAAAAAACAAATTTCATCTGTTTTTGATGTTCGATCACAGTAAATAGAGCTATTGATACATTAAAATAGAATAAG
The DNA here is from genome assembly GCA_963457665.1 of Thysanoteuthis rhombus. Taxonomy (NCBI): domain Eukaryota; kingdom Metazoa; phylum Mollusca; class Cephalopoda; order Oegopsida; family Thysanoteuthidae; genus Thysanoteuthis; species Thysanoteuthis major. The sequence continues at coordinate 22,994,576 of OY735239.1, forward strand.
AATTACTAGGATATATACCCGGCGAATGTTAACATTTCGTGTTTAATATATTCATCGAAGTGCTAACATTCACCGGGCTTATATACTTGCAATTATATATATATATATATATATATATATGTGTGTGTGTGTGTGTGTGTGTGTGTGTGTGTTTATTTTAAGAAATAGATATCTAATCCAACAAAAGTAAAAATAAATTCTATTATATCATTTTGAAACTCTATTTGAAATGATCTCCCATTATTACACGGTGAATGTGTCATTTGGCTAATAGAACGCAAATAGAATAAACAAGTACGTTGTCTGGAGTAGATGATACATTCACTGTGTAATATTAAGGGATCATTTTGAATAGAGTTTCAAATTGGACCCATAAAGAATATTTCCTGTCGTGTGGAAACAAAACGTTCCTATATGATTTTTTATGAACAGTGTTTGTTAATTATTATGTGCGATATTGTCTGACTATTTTCCTCATCTAAGTGTTAATTTACTCACGTGTCCGAAGTGAACGTAAGGAACCTCGACCGAAACTCGAATCCGATTCGTCGATTCCGTTTCCCGTAGCGGGAACCAATGTCCCCTCTAATTTTTGTAGTTTGCCTTCGCAAGACTCTCATGTTACGCTATTTTCTTTCCTGTGATAACAGTATGTGCGCATTTATGAATTCAACATACTGAATCAATACTTTTTTCAACAAGGAGGCACTCAGATTATCCTCTGTCAACACCATCGTCAGGGAGGTAGTTGTTGTTTATCCACCCCAAAATTTAATCAATGTTTCCATGGCCCATTGTCCACATTTTTACGAAATTTGATTGAATGCATTGAGAGCTTTTGGAGATATCGTGTCGACAGACATGAGCGTATATAAATGTACGGGAAAAACGGAAAAATATCTCTCAATTAAAAAATATTCCTGGATCCGGTCGTAAATTTATTCACTTTTTAATTATTCAATTGTCCACCCTTTAACAAAATATAATTGGAATTCATTGAGTATTTTTGGTAGATATCTGGTGGAGAGACGGAAAGAAACATGGACAGAAAGTTAGACAGGCGGAGAGACGCAGTCGAATATATATACCTGTTAAACATCGAGTTATTAAAAATTCAGAAAGCTATCTGCTGTATTGAAATATTTTGCGCGCACATTAATTTCCTTTGTAAGCTGTTTACAAGGTAGGTGTGCGCAGGCACACCTGTATGACTTGAAGGGATCGATGCCAATAATCCTTGCGTCATTCCCTTTTTGTTCATGATTTTTTTGTTTCTTACTAAGATTCTTTCCCTTATTCATTGTTGTTCTTCATCCCGTAATCGAATTCTTCGCTTGTTTTTTAAAAAGAAAAAAAAACAATAACTATTTATTGTATTTCTCAATTCTCCCATTCTTTAATTTAAAATTCTCATGTTTGATGGATAAATATAAATACGTAGGCAAACGTACACTCTGTCTTTCCCATATTCACACAATGGAAATTAATAACAAAAATAAGAATGTTAATGTTAAAATAAATTTCTTTGTAAATAAGTATGAACAACCTTTTTGAAGAACATATGTATGTATGTACGCGTATATGTAAATATGTATGTATCATCGTTCTCCGCTTACTAACAATTCGCCGTGTGTACCTAACAACTCAATCATAAAAGATAATAAATCATAAATGATGATGCATACATGCGACGGCTAATATATTCATCAATCACCACTACCGACAACAAACCGGTGTTGAGACTGTTGTATGGTTTAAGTTATTCAAGCGTTTTGACATTTATCGGTAAAATTATGTATCCATGTATCCGGGAATTTGCAGACATATTTCCTTCAATGAGTAGGGAAAAAGTTGGTTTTTTTTTTTCCTTTTGAAAATCACCTCATAAATAGGGTTTTAATTGGGGGTTCAATCCGTCATGTAAGTTTATCCTAAATTGATCCTTTAGTTTGTAGCCGGCAGTTTTCATGCCTTTTTTTTTAATTCAGACTTTTTAGTGGTCATTGCCTAACTAAATACAAAAGAATCAAATTCATTTATACACCCGTTTTCCAAATTTCTTGATTGATTACCTCCAACACGACATACTGCATAAAGACGTTGATTATGACACGGTTTCTATTGAATGACTAATCAGACCCAATTTTTTGTTTTTTGTTTTTTGTTTTTTGTTTTTTATCATGAATTTATGGTTTAAACTACACTGGTAGGCTTTCATGAAGATGACTTCATTTCACCACCATCGCTGCTTAATTAACGAAGTAGAAAGAAGCATATACGAGTGAAGGCGATTCATAATTTCCCTTGGAATGCTAGTCCGAACTACACATGGGGGAATAATTTCAATTTCGCTCAAACTTCGAAACAAGTAAAAGGAAGGCGATGGTCACAAAAAAAGTTGGGAATCAATGTTCTATATCTTTGATGGCTTTGATTTTTTTCAGGTTCTTACAGTAATCTTAACACATTGTGTAGGAACAAATTTTTCTTACTGGTTCCATTTTTTCAAGATTTTACGATTTTTTTCTTTTTTAGATGTAATTTTCCTAATACAAAATAACGTTAATCTTATCAAAATTAGTTTCGTTTCACAAAAATGATTACAAAACTAACATCGTCGCTTTATGTTGAAAGCCGACTCGATAATATTAAGGGCAAAACGATATTACACGTATTCGATAAATGTATGCTCTTTGTTCTTGAAATAAGAACGGAATAATAGGCGTTACAAGATCCAGTGTATCTAACGTGATTCGGCCGTAACTCCTAAACACCAGACAGAGATTCCTTAATCCTAGTCCTTGCTTAGAGAGGCATTGAGTATCATTTTTAAACTCTTCATCATGACTCAGTGGTGGATCGAGCTACGGCCTTCCAGACCGAAGGAGAGCATGTTAGGCTTCGGTGATCAGTCTCTTTTTTTTCTGTATCAGATTAGAATTGCCCTTTTGCCACTGCAGGTTTAAATTGTTTTTATCATAAATTTCAAGTAAGCAAGCCACATCATGATTAGATCTAACGTCTTTTGCTAGTTAGTCATCGCCTGCCACACTATAATTCAGCGATTGTCCGTCCATATGTGATCGAAAAACTGAAAAAAGGGTCAGAGCTATGGTCACCAAATTTTCTGTGGTCATTAAGCATCGGAGCTGGTTTTAGCAAGTTGATTTTTGTTAAAAATCACGATGAATTATGATGAAAGCTTGATCCCTTACTGTGCGCTAATCAGCGTTCACGTTTACTTAAAAATCAATTACTATGATTCAAGTGGAAATTGAAATCAAGAACGGACGATGATATGGCCACCACATTTCCTTTTGTTATTAACGTGTATGTTTATATTTTGTCAGTAACATCTATCAAGAGAGATAACTATCAAAATTTGATTATTTGGTAGTCACCCTTATTTATTTATTTATTATATAACAACAATGATTTGTTGTTTGATTTTTTTCCAAGAGTACCATTTGTGCTGCATTATTGAAGAGATAGTGTTGTTTTGGAAGCAAGTTTTCAGAACTCCATGTATATTTCCCCCTTTTGTATCCGTTTTCAATGCTTTACAGACAAGTATTTATCTATAGCATTTAGCCAAAACAACGGGGCCGAAAAACATGCTTTCTCGGGTTGCGAAAAACAATGAGATATGATTTAACGATATTTCTTTGCATAAACAACCCTTACATCTTTATATTAAGTTCGTCACGTAAATCCTTCTTAGGAACGATATTGAGTGCACTAACTCCATAAGTGAGTTGATTGACATTACCACTAAATCCTGTTCGTGAATACACCCCTCCCTAAGTCTGAAATAAAGGTGCAATAAAGGGTGGGAAACGCTCCTTTATAGAATCCATTTTTCCCATGGTTTTGATTCATTTTTTGATTCAACCCATTAGCCTTCCATGCATTGATTTCTGATATCAAAGTAATGCAATGGAATGTTCATTCGTTGAAAAGTACATTTATTTGATCCGATTCAAATGAATCTCAAAGTCATCAGGCCTGCTTAGTCACTCAATAAAAGCCATAATTTGACCAACGTCTTATCGCACCATAGTGTTGAGGGTAATCAATTTAAAAAGCTGAAAGGCAAGCTCATCAATAATTACGTTACTTCTCCTGCCTTTTGTGGGATCACTCAAGTCTAAGTTTTAAAAAACAAACAAGTGTGTGCTATCGGACATAAACTAAGGCACCAATTTATCATAAACGTATATTGCCAATTGAACAACCCACTCACTAAAATCTATTTGAGGGGGATATCCAGACCCCTCGTTGGCGTCACAGAGCCAGTACTTTCTGAACTTATCATGTTCGTTACACTCTCTAATATTTTATCGGCCTCAGTTTCGCATGTGATTTCTGGGGATCCACGTTTTAAGTCGTGATGTCCAGCAGGTGTCTGACATTCTAGTAGCATGACCAGTCCATCACCATTTTAGTTTTCTCTTGGATTCTATGATATTCCAGACACTTGTCTTTCCTCTAATATACTGTATTCCTTTATGATGTCTCTATGTGAGGTTGAGCATGATTCTTTCATGTGTACCTTCCATGGTTCACAATTTGAGGGTCAATCTTTTGGCAAGGTTCTATTTTTCAGCTCCATAGGTGACTATCAGGAAGATGAAGGAAATGTATGGACGAACGCTAAAAGGCTGCTGATGGTGATACCCCCTAGTCTCACCCCTTCCCCAATCTTTATCTTGTTTGTATCTTCATGAAGTTTAATTATTGCTGTTCCATTCTCAATTATATTCTCAATCACTTTTATATAATCCTCATTCATTCTTTATTCTCGCATAGAGTTGAAGACTGCTGTGCATTATATCGAATCAAAGGCCTTTTCATAGTCTGTGTAAACCAAACATATCAGCCGGTTTAATGTGTATAGGTGGTGTATTGTCGAGTAGCAACTCCAAAAGTCAGGCTGTTTGTGTGGTTTCCTTCAGTCTTTGTCAGGCTATTTGGAAGTATTTTCGAGAATAGTTTATAAATGTTAGGTAGTAAAATACTTGAGCGATAATTGCCTAGGTCTATATCGCCATCTGTATAGTGTAGTGGGATTACTAATACTTGATAATAAGTTTGGGGGAACTTTTCTTGTAAGTACTGAGTGGATAGTTCCGCTAACCCTTTGTTATAGAGCTTTTCCGCATTTTATATGTTCTTTTGTACACGTGCAATACATTCTTGGAACACCTTATATATATATATATATATATATATATATATAATCATTGTTTCTTTGTACATGTGCAACCTTTACACACGCATAATGTGTATTGCAGTATCTTCCTATGAACGATTTAATGCATACTCAAAGCACTTCTCTTTAAAATGCTTACAAACGGCCTAATTATTCTTTCCCGTCAGTATGGAAAACTCCTTATTATTTATTTTCACGATTTCTGAGTGCTATATCCTGGTAAATGATTCGGTGAGCACGTTCCTTTTTGATGTCTCCTTTAATACAAAGAGTATTATACATTTATATGTCTGTAGGTCAGGTGCTTATAAAGGAAGACAATAGAACCCTTCAAATACAAATGTAGTTCGTAAATAAGTAACTCATGGATATGATTGTACCACACAACACTCTGACATACCTTACCAGCACATCTTTCTATCTCCTCTCTCCATCTCGTCTCTGGTCTTTTCCTACTGTGTTTACTGTCTCATTGGGACGAAAAAATGTTTTTTTAATCGCTTCATAGAAATTCAAATATTTCAGTCATACACTCACATGCACACACACACACATACACATATATGTATATATATATATATGTATATATATATATATATATATGTGTGTGTGTGTGTGTGTGTGTGCATGTGTGCAACGCAAAGAGTGTTTTCGTTCTACGATGATTGCTCTGTGTGTCCGATGCTCTCAAAAGAAGACAATAGACACCTCTGTATACATATTTATTTATTTGTGTGTATGTATACATAAATGTATGGGTGTTTTCCGTCATTTCATAAAAATCCATCAACATATATATATATATATATATATATATATATATATATATATATATATATGTGTGTGTGTGTGTGTCTGTGTGTCTGTGTGTAAGTGTGCATTATTTTCTTTTCAAAAGTTATCTCATGTATCATACCAAAGAATGTGTTTTTGTAATCGTTCTCCGAAAGCTACTCTGTGTGTCAGGTGCTCTAAAAGGAGACAATAAACTCCTCCAAATACAATAAATAAATGTTCGTAAATAAGTAAAGCATAGATTTGTCTGTGTAGCACAGTAGTATAAGTCAAGTGTGTTTCTGACATAATAAATGCATTTATTATTATAAATATTATCCATTCATTCATTCATTCATTCATTTGCTCTCTCCACAACGTACAGTTTTAATCTGTACTTGAGGACAGGCCCATGAAAAACTGGTTATAGGCCAGATGGATAATGTAGGCTGCATCTCAAACTACCTGTATCTTTGTAATCGGTGCTAAACTCATATCTTAAATATTTAAGCGAGAGATGTATGTGTGGTTGTCTATCACACAATAAAAAAAATATCTAAACATGGGTGCAGCCCAACCAAAGATAGCATTCTTACTCAATGGACCTGGTGGAGGTTTTAAAACACAATCATATAAGTAAAGCAATGCCTTGAATATTGTAGTTTTTATTTGTGCAGTTTTGATATAATGTGGTTATGGTTTCGCTGTACAAATTCATAAAACTAAGTATAGGTTGAAAAAGATGCACTAAATTATAAAACTTTGAACAGTGCAGTTTTGAATTTTGGAACGAATTAATCGCACTGATCAAGGTAAATCTGCCCATGTAGAGTACACGGTGCACTTTCAAGTAACAGAACAGTATAAGAGAAGTAGAGCAATTTATTGCAAGCAATTTTATTTAAAATGCATATAAGACAATTGATTACTGGAAAAAGACAGAAAATACAATAGATCTGCCTGTACAGGGCCGGCTCTAAATTACTCGGCACCCTCTAAAATATGATATCAACTATTTTTAAAAGAAAAGGACTCTTTAAGGAACCATCAACCAAAACTGTCACCAAACTTGACAACATAGGTTTCTTCAGTTTTCAAGTGAGTCCGGTTCGGTGGCTGGCTATGTATGTATCACTTGAACAGGCCGCGTCAATAGACCTGAGTGTCTCAGACGCAGGACGAGCACCCCCTTGGGATCAGACCCAGTCAATATCATCTAGCCTAATTGCTCTGGCCTAATTGAAAATAGGATGAAAGACTGAAAAATGACGTAATATCAAGTAGGTGATTCTGGTGACCTCACTCCAAGTTAACTAAACAATGTCTTGGCTGGTATTAAGAAAATATTATCTGTCAACCTCCTACAGTCAGTATATAGAGAAAGGAATATATATATATATATATATATATATATATATATATATATATATATATATATATATATAGATAGATAGATAGATAGATAGATAGATTGATAGATATAGATAGATATCGATATAGATATATATAAGAAGGAAAAATAGAAAATAGATTTTATCCGTTGTTGATGTTCAATAAGAGTGCTCAATATTTATGAATCTTATAATTCTCCACAACTCCATCTGGTTATCTGTCCATACTCTCCGACCACAAAAACAACAAGATATAAATCCATGAAATTTTCTTTGAGTACGGATTTGATCCCCGGGAAGTGTTTTTAGCTGATTAATTTTTGAAAACCAACCCCAAGTTATGTTTTTAGGAGGTTTCAAATGGGGGGCGGGGGTCTATATCTTCTTGTTGATGTGAAAAAATATTTTTATACCCTCTCATCAACTCAGTCTGAGAGATGAAAACGTGTCGTCGAGAGATTTTTTCTTCACTTAGACTCAAGACTGAGAGAACAATTCTATCCAATAACTATTATGTATGAGGACGATTGCTCAGATTTACCTCATTTCACTCCAAAATACAAAAAACATATATGTATCCTGTTCCCGATTTAACTATATTTTCTTTTGCTTTAAGTTTATTTATAGTTAATGTCTGTTTTTCCACGAATTTGAAATCTTATACTATCTCTGAATGATTTGATGAAATTTTTCCAAAAATTGATACTATTAAGTAGAAATTGGCTCACATTCTCACAATCCTCAAGCAATACTTTTTAAACTCATATTATAAGTAAACAATTGAATTTTAAAACCACTGATCTCTTGAGTAAAAGACTGTTCTAAAAATCTTCTGTGATTTATTAGTAAATATGAAATAAAACAAACTTTTTTGAAATTTGAATGAATTTTAAAAATCAAAATAATCATTATTGGTATTATTCATATTTTCCTTTTTCATTTATCTATCATTTCATTTTAATTTTTAATAATAAAAAAATTCTAAAATTGAATAATAGATAAAAAGATTTATACTGCATATAAAATATTTATGTATGTTCCTCTTGTGAAGTGTCAAGTCTGAAATGTACTTTCAAAGTTGTATTAATCAAAGTTTTACGATTAATTCGTTATTGTTTATTTGGTGAAATGAAAAAGGCCCTTCTTTTCTATTCTTTCTTTTCTCATCTACATTTACATTCCTGGTCGAACCAATTTTTAATCTGATTGGATAATAGAAAAACACGTTATCCAAATGTAAATGGGCTTTTTGCTTTGAAAACATATTGCCGGTTGCTGAAAAGTGCGTTTTGCACGATATGTTGACATTCACCGGATATATACCTTTGTAATTCTTGTGATTGAACACGATCGTCTGGAAAAGTTTTTTTATGTCCAGTGTTTAAAGCCGTGAATCTTTCCAGATTATATAAATATAACGAGGCAGCAACCCTTAATTTGAAAACACATTATTAGATATAACAGACAAACTCCGTTTATTGAATTGTTTTGGTACTTTTTTTTTCGTACAAACCTTTTATTAATGTCATCGAAGTTTTTTCAAAAACGTTCCAAAGTTGATAGTTGTAGATCTTCCAATCATCATCGGTCATTATCAAAAAAGAGTGATAGCGATATTTAGAGTGTAATTAGTATCATTTTTTATTATGATTTTACATTCATATATCAAGTGATGTCTTTTTCAACTTACTTTATCATAAATGAATGTATTCAAATGTATGAGTTATACCAACGCAACGCGTTCACGAAAACAGTTATATCAACATGGCTCCTCAGGAGTCAAACTCCCTCGTAAGCTATTACTTCAATAAATATATATAAATATATATATATATATATATATATATATATATATATATATATATATATATGTATATATATATATATATATATATATATATATATATATATATATATATATACGAGTGTGTGTGTGTATGTGTACATATATAGGCGTGTCGTGACTCGTAATCAGAAAGATTTGTTATCTGTCACACAGACATCCTGTCAAATCTAGAGAGAAAAGAATTTTTGTTAAATTCTCTGAGTAGTAAGCAAAAAGGATCGCCGTTGTCTTCTTTTTTTAATTGTTGTGTCATAAATAAAACTTGTTCTAGCCAGAGAAAAGGTACCGAAGTCGATCCCAGGTGTCCGCCAGACCGAATGCGTCTGCAGTGGCATAACTCTCTTATGACGTACAAATCAATCCCTACATCATAGAAATTCTCCTCCCACGTTTGATCGAAACTTCTTACAATACATTTTAAGGAGAAAATAGACAGGGCTGGATTATGCAAATGTCGGGGCTCTAACATGTGTTATAAAGAGAAGAAAATACAAATATATATATATATATATACATATATATTAATCATAAATGAATGTATTCAAATGTATAAGTTGTACCGACGCCACGCTAACGTTAAATACTGAGTTGGTCAAAAAAATTGAAGACAGAACAGTACAATAGTAAATGAGCAAATATAGAATCACGAAATCAGAATTTATAGCTTGCAAGTATTTCGTGTGGGGTCCTTGGGATTGCAGTGTCCTAAATAGATCAAAATTTTCATAACCATTATCAAGTGATATGTTGAGTTGATTTCTTATGTCTACCCCAAGGTTAGGTTTATTGTTTCGGATAGGGTTTAGGGTTAAGGTGAGGGTTTATATTTTTGTTGTTGGGACTAATAAATAAATCTCTGCATTTTTCGCCTTAAAAGAAAGAAAACTTGAACATTCTTTCATTTTTGTCTCCTGTATTTGAAAACTATGAACGTTAGCTTTTGACGAGGACTAACAAAATTAACCACTGATCCATGTCCGCAAACAGTTGGTGTTTTTAAAGGAGCAATTGTGTTGAATTTAAAGGAAATATATTTTTCTTTGTGTATTTATAACTCAATTGTACCTTTTTATCAGATTTGGACATGAATAGGTTTATGATCATGATCAATTTAATGGTATTTCTAAATCAAAATTCAAATTTAAAAACCAAATCTACTAAACAATTAGATTTTTTTCTTATAGGGTAATGTACTTCGGAATAAGTTGTTTAGTCTTGATAAGAATGTAGCAGGGTTAGGTATTTCGATGTGATTTTTCAAATTTTCAATTCTGGAAGATACACTCAAATTGAATTTTTTAAAAACATCAAAATTGCAATCATCATCATCATCATCATCATCATCAGTCTTTTTAACGTCCGTCGTTGGACATAGACCTTCCCCAGGATTCACCACAATTCCCTATCATGCGCATCGCAGAGCCAGTATTTCCTGAATCTGTCAAGTTCATCTCTCCATCTTTTGTTCTGTCGGCCTCAGTTTCTTATGTGATCTCTGGGGATCCATGTTGTGAGACCTGATGTCCATCGGTTGTCTTTCATTCTTGCAACATGGCCTGCCCATTGCCATTTGAGTTTTTTCGTAGTTTCTATCATGTCAAGAATACCTGTTTTCTTCCTTATATACTGTGCTGTCTTGTGATCTCTCCATGTAAGGTTGAGCATGATTTTCTCATGTGCACGTTGCATACTTCTCAGTTTGTGGACTTTGAAAGAAGAATCTGAAAAAAAAACATCTAGATATTGTCAACATAGGACACAAAAATTCGAAAAGACAAAACAAAAAAAAAATCTACATCGGCAACCCTGGTGCAGAGTTTTAAAAATAATTTAGACATGTTTAAAATATAGAAAGAGCATGAGCTTACAAGTACATTTTAAGGGAACCATCTGATGAGAATTCCAAGAGACTCTGATCTGTGAATCGTGTCAGATTGTAGATGTTCTTCATATTTATGTACATTAAATATGTTTTTATGAATTTTGTATTTTTGCAACTTTAGAATTAATTTCAATGACATTCCGTGGAATACAGTTAGATCAACGGCAAAATAAATTTTGTTCACCTTTTTCTGAAAATCGGGGAATCGGTACCAGAGCATTATTACTTATATTCGCGTAAAACCCATTATCTAACAGCAATTATATTTTTTTTAAATCATCAAATCGATTAAACATCACATAAATTTTTTTCCGAAAACTAAAATGGGAAATATCTTTTAAGACTCTTTGTCTTTTATCGTATAAATACAGAATATTTTATAAAAATCCAATTAATATTTTACATAAAACATTTAATTCTGTCCATTTTATTCGTGGAAACTGGAAAATTTTAAACTGTAAATCATCGTTCTAATTTTTTGTTTGCACTGCTATAGCTTTATACACGATTTGTTTTCAAAATATCTCCGCATCTATAAGGTAAACACAAATAATTTTTAGGTCTGATTTTTCCCAATCTTTTTTCTTAGTAATGCCTCAAATATTCCGTCGATGATATTAAATTTTATATAATTTTGACGTTTTTTTTCTTAATAAGGTATCTATTCTCAGCAACGTGGGTCATCCTATACTTTACTATATCGACTTGATTTAATGTTACGAGACAGACAAACAGTGAAGAGTTCACTCCCCTACATCTGGCGAGGATTGTTATCGTTGTTGTTGTTTTGATCAAAAAACAAAGTCAACTCTAACTTGAACTGAAGGCTGGCAACCGGGGCAAAAGGTAAATGTTGCCTATACGGAGATAAGCGATAAAACTGTTGATCAAATACAATGTCGCCCTTATCACTTCATCCAGAAGAAGTTCATTTTCTTATAAATCAAAATAGCAGGCTTTATTATTTCACAAAATAAAGATGGAAATTATGAGTTATTGTTTACTTCAGCGTAACCAGAAGTTTTTTAAGTAAAGTCATAAAAGTTTTCATAATAACGCTTGCACGGTGAATGGTCTGATTGGACTACGCCCTTTCATTCATATTGTTGTTTTTTGTCTTTTTTTTTTTTAACATTGCACTTCTATTTATATATACGCTTGCTGATGCGTAGGAAGGTTGTTACAACGCACCCAGCCCAATTTGCTTCACTGCTTTACCTGGTGGGTTTTAAGTAAAAAAAATCCGTCGCCGATTTAGATGACGGCTGCAATCCAGAAGAGGAGACTGCGAGTAACACGGGGAGGTTTGAACAATATTTTGAACGAAAACGGAAAAGAGAAATCAAATTTAGAGAAAAGTACAAGAAGTCAAACCTAACGAAAGTACTCTGTACGACTTACCTTTTTGGTGAAAGATTTTCTAAAATACGGAGATTTTAAAACAAAAAGAAAAAAAAGAAAAACGAAAAAGAGAGTACGCTCGTGAAATTTACCTTTTGGGAAAATTATTATCAAAAACACAAAAAAAAACACACGCACACAGAAAGAAAGCATCTATTTACAGGCCATTACAAACGTAAGTGAGAAAATCCGGAGAAAAAGACAAAACGTCAATATTTCTAAATTATTCTTCACTTACTTACAAACATTTTTGATTGGAAGAAGAAAAAGATGAAAAAAGCCTTTGTTTGAACACTACCAAGGATTATTACGTTAACTGCACAACCAATCAATGATATTTATGGATAGATACCTGAGAGTGCCTCAATATTCTTGTTTTTATTCTATTTGCAAACATTGGATGTTTTTATTCTAAACATTGATTGCTTACAACACGTTTTGACAATTTGTATCTATTTATATGATAAATTCATATTTTCATGAACGTTATTTTTATGAACCCTTTTCGTTATGATTCCATTCTTTTAACTATTGGACGAGTACATATATTGAACAACTTCATTGTTCACTGAAAGTGATTGATTGATAAAAATTTTATTTTAATTTATACTGACGATAAAATTTATCACGAATGTTTTTTTTCTTTCCAGTCTATATTATACATATATATATATGATATTTATTATTATAGTAATAATAAGATAAAGAGAACGAAATATCTATAGATATATCATTTACAACTTTTTATTATAAGTTGGTGTTACACTAGCATTTAACTATTTGCACAAATACATACTCGTTAGAATAGTATCAGCAATCTCCACATCAATAGGACGGTTGTAATAAATTATAATTACTAAAACTTAAGATAGAAAAAAAATCACAATAACAATACCCTTAATATAAAAAGAATAACAACATGGAAAAATCACAATAACAACGTAAAGAATACATTTCTACACGCCTGAAAAAATCAAGAAAAAACAGATACAATTACAGGGATCATTACACCAGTTGAAATTATCACGGATACCACACCAACTGTAAAACGAATTATCTATGGAGAGAAACTTGAGAGTGCTTCTATATTTCGTTTTATGGATTCTTTTGGCCATCGCATCCGTAATCTTGAACATCTTAAATATCAAATGGGATTCGGATAACATTGTCCAGAACGTGTTTCTGGTTCTGGTACTTGGAATTCTCCAAGGAAGCGTACTTGAGTTTCCTGTACAAACAATTGCTACTCTACTTATAGGCGGTTCAAAACGGGATAATCCGACAGCCAAAGCAGATAATCTAACACTGATTATGAACTATAATCTATTAGCTGTCAGCAGAGATGACATTGAAGAATGTTTCCAGACAATGTTTCAGGCGTATATGGGTAATCTCTCGCGGAACGTCTCTATCGTGTTGGTCAGTGCTACGTCCAACGAAGAATTGCGCCAATATGAGATACAGTGCCGAGATCATTATCGGGCTCTTATTTACGATGCACTCTTTAAAGAAGGTGTCTTCTTTGTCAACAAAGACTTCTCTGAAGTGGAAAACAGCCGTTTAAGAAATGTTTGGGTTCACTACGTGGGCATACCAACAGTAGAGTTCATACGCAATCATCTTCACTACATTTGTGACCAATTCGCACGTGAGTTTATGGTCATCCATCGAACGAGCAAGGTGCTGCGGAAATGTGGCCAATATCAGGACTTGCTGCTCTTGTCCGAAGGCGATGATAGGGCTTATACCTATACTGACCCAGACTACTACGGCAATATGGCCCGTCCCTATGATCAGCCGCTATTTTACGATTCAGAAGATGTTGAGAATCTTTACGGGCGAGGTTTTGACTATACTTTGGTATTGGATGCTGATACAGGGGTGCCGGATGGTGCCGTAGAGAAATTACTACAAATCGCAGCTGCACAACCCGAGAAAGGCATCATACAGCCGTCGATAAAGTTAAGTTATGAAGAGAACGATACTCTGTATATGAAATTGGAAATGCTTCGACAAGAAATTTACGCACCGATAACGAATGCCATCACAGCACTATTGGGTCAGTGCAGTTTTTTCGGCAAGGGGATGATCAAAAACAGGGTATACATCGATAACGTTATCGGAACACGAGATAATCTCATTGAACGGGTTCCTATTGACGTTCTTAGTCACGACACTTTTGAGGCAGCTCTTTTGAAACCATACTATGCAGGATCGATATACCTACTCGAGGCTCCTAGCTTTAATTACATCACTTGGAATATTCGAGAGAGACGTTGGAACCGCGGCGAAGTGCTGTTGGCAATGTATTTCTGGAAGAATACTTTTGGGGTTGTGATGCGAGGTTTGCAACGTTTGATTCAAGGCAAAAAGTTCAACCGGACTATCTTACGCACCGAAAGCAAACTTGATTTCATTACTTCGTATGTCGCCCATTCGGCACTCCGGCAAATGTTCATGAAACCGCTTCTACTAGTTTTTATCCTGTTGCACATCGGAATTGACCTTAAGTATCCCCACACGCCAATTATGGTGATTTTATTTTTGGTGATTGTCTTTCCGAAATTCGCTATCTGCAATTTCCAAAATATTCATCATGTTATCATTGAAACGATAGCTTCATTTTGGCAGTTCACCCCAGAGGCAATAGTTGGGTGTGTCCGAATTGCACGTTCACTTCAAGCTAATTTAAGCACGACCTGTACTTGGGTCCCTCAACGATCGGTTGAAGAGGAGTTTAAAAAGAGTAACCCTTTCATTTCCAGTATCAAACATCTTTGGTTTTACAGTGCATTTTCGTTAGTCTGTACCGTTCTTGTTATTCTTTTTCTACCAAGTGCAATGCTTATTCTCTGTATGTCGGTCACATTGTGCACACTTCCATTATTTACAGGCTTAACATCGTTGACGAGCAAATTGAAATCTGTAAAAGGTGTTTCTGTCCAACAAAAAAAACAATTAGAAAAGAGTGAGAGCATCACTATTGATTCGAACTATGAACAAGCCTGGGATACACACACTCCTTACATTCCAGTAGGATTGTATTTCAATCCAGCCCCATACGTAAATTATGCTTATATAATGGAATAAACTAATAAATGCAAGACATTACATTGTTTCCACCATGACTTATTTAAAAAGGTAAGTCATTACCTTCTTTTTCATTTTCCTGAGAAAATGAGACGACCTTAAGAAATATCTTTCGTTTATCAAGAACGAAGTTTTTTTCTCTTTACCCGACGACAGATAACGCTTTGAACCAAAACGCTTTGTTGCATTCCGACCATGACTTACCATATATACTTGTGTATGAGTCGATCTCGTAAATCAGTAGATTCTTGATTTATGGCCTCGAAAAAATTGATTTATGGTTTGCTATTTTGAAGCTAACGGTTGCTCCTAGTCCTTCAATTATGCTTGAACTTTACAAAATAATCATTCGTGTATAGGTCGACCTCATTTATGGCTTTTTAAAATTTGGTCTTCAAAACTCGACCTATACACAAGTATATAGGGTATTTTTCAGCAAGACTTTGCATCGTCATCTAAGAAAGTTTTTCTATTGACCAACCAACCGACGGATGACCTTGTGGATGTCATTGTTATACGTTGTATGTTCTTCAATTAATCATTTTACTTTCCTTTGCATGACCATTGCCGACGCAAGGGTTTCATGTACCCAAGGCGAGATTCATACCCCCGGTTGTATTTACCGACCATTTTTTCCAGTTGGAAGTTCACCCTTATGATAATTGCACCCTGGGCGATCACCCAGGCTCGCTCAATGGACGGGCCGGTCCTGTACATCATCATCTGAGAAAAAAAGAAACCGTGGACAAATACCTTTCGTTCATCAAGAACAAAGGTCTTCATATGATATCACCCTTCCAACAGACAACATTTTGATGGACCATTATCGCAATACATTGTATTTCTACCATGACTTATTTAAATTTTCAAAAGTTACATTTTGTTGTTTTATTTATTTCATCCTTTAAAAATATTATTGCTATTTCAAGTTCATGAATTGACATTATGTACCACCTTCGTGAATTTTTGTATATGCAAGTATGTACAGGTTATCCTGCAATCCAAATGTAGAATATTCTTGTAAAAACCTTTGCAAGCCGAAATGACGTTAAGTAAAAAAATATTTACCGTTAATTCATATGGGATTTTTTTAGCTTTTCCGAACCCCAAAATGGTGATGATAGTATATTGGACAGAGTTGTCGGTAGTCAAGTTGTGGGGGTATAGGACAGAAATGGGGCGGGGACAAAAACGTTATGTTCGTTTTTCGCCTCTCATTTTTGTGAAAGCGGAAAAACGGCTCATAGCGAACTATCGAAGACTTAGGGATATCTGTATTTACAGTTGTTACAGAAGTATCTGATACATTTCAAAACGGTTTTCCAACATAATTATACTATTTCAAAATTGACAGAACTTAGATCAAATATTCACGAATTTTGTACATAATTTATCAATGCTCAGGTTTGATTCAATGTTTTTATTGGTTTATCTTTGATCCAAATTCCGTCGGTTTCGAAGCTCTATGAAGATGTCAAAACAATTTTTTGAAACGCATCGGATGCTTCGTGAACCTATCGTATCGACTATTGTGCGTGATTGCCCACGGGATTGCTGTTGCTTCAATTATTCGCCAATTCGTAAGTTGATTTTCTTTATAAAGAAATTACACATAAGGGAAACCACACTAAGAGTGTACTAATACTTCAGCTATACCCGAGAAACGAATCATGTTCACCCTCAAAATCGCAAATTCTCATTTACCCATGATTAAATTTATGTTTCTGATGAACTAATTTAGCATCATGAGCAATGAACATAAATGAATTCATTTCTAAATTTTTTATCTTATTCATGCTTTCGATCACCCGAAAAATACATAAAGAAAACTAGATACAGAAATTTTGTACATTTTTCCTAGTTTGCGTTATTTTGTATATAACAAACTTAGAACTTAAAATTTCATTTTTAGAATATTTTCTCATTGTTGTTTACCAAAAAGTTACTTTTTTAAGAATACAGAAATATATGAATATCTTTTACATTTTTTTCCATTCGCCTTTCGCTTACTTCTCTTATATCATCATCATCATCATCATCATCATCATCATCATAATCATCATCATCATCATCATCATCAGTCTGTTAACGTCTGTCGTTGGACATAGACCTTCCCCAAGATTCGCCTCACTTCTCCGTCATGGGTATTTGAATTCATACAGCTCGTCATGCCATCTCATTTCTGTCAGCCACAGCCTTACACCTGATCTCTGGGGATCCACGCTGTGAGAGGTGATGTCTAGCAGTTATTTGCCATTCTTGCAATATGCCCACCCATTGCCATTCGAGTTTTCTAACAGTTACTATGGTGTTCCGAACTCCTGTCTTTTCTCTCATATACTGTACTGTCTTATGATCTGTCCATGTGAGATAGAGCGTGATTCTCTCATGTGCACGTTACATGTTTCTCAGTTTGAGGGCATAATTTTTGTTTAGGTTCCATGTTTCAGCTCCATCAGAGACTATCGGTAGGATGTTTTAGTTATCTACCCCTTTTTTGGTTTAGTGTGATTTTCTTGTTCTTAAAGATCGAGCTCGCTCAACCGAAAGCTTGCCAACCTCTTCGCTTATTCACTCCAACATAATCTGGATGAATTATTCATCAGTTTAAGAAACAATACTCTAGATTCGTCCCTAAGAATATGTAGCGCCACGGAGACAACATCGTACCGAGTCATAATGAGATAGCATGAATTGAGATATTTTATTCGATCGGTCGTGATACAAGCCACTGCCTAATCATACCAAACACTTAAATAATCGTGTTTGATACTTCTCTGCTAAGCACATAGCACAAACGTTGAGAAATCTTTCCCCGAAGCCATGGGATTATGGACAAAATCCAGTTCTAGTAAGATCACCGAAGGTAAGCAATGTTGAGTCTAGTCAGTACCTAGATGGATGACCTTTGGGGAATACCAGGCTCCGCAAGCAGATGAGCTTTAATAGCCTGAGTGGCCAGAAGTGGAAAAATTTCCTGCGTGTGCCTGATTCCACGGCGCCCTCAATAACGGTACAAGCGAGGAACGATGATACTTACATGTATACAAATAACAATATGGGTTTTCAGGATCAAAGACTTAATAATGGTACTCGGTGCCTCTGTGCAAGGACTAGGATTGAGGAACTTTTTTCTGAGGTAGGAGGGCGATGAGGGATCAAGTATTCGATGGAGGGGTCGATAGTCAAAAATGTTTGGCAATCCCTAGTGTTCACCCAATTGAACAATGTTCCCGTTCTAGGGCCCGCATTCCTTCTGGAACCCAAGGCTCAAGTCTACTCAGCCTAATGGTTAACCAGTAATTGATTGGATATATACGCATACATGTACTCACACAGACATATTCACACAGCATCTGTTGCGTGTTTGCGAACATTCGTTTTAGGACAAGGGTCGGCAAACATTTTGGGGAAGTGAACCAGATTGGCAATGTTTGGGGGACTTGTAGGACGAAACAAACTCAAATTAAAATCATGTATATATATATATATATATATATATATATATATATATATATATATATATAGAGAGAGAGAGAGAGAGAGAGAGAGAGAGAGAGAGAGGGGGAGAAAGAGAGAGATAGGGGGAGAAAGAGAGAGAGAGGGAGAAGAGAGGGAGAGGGAGTAGGTAAAAAGTAAAATCATATATGTGTGTGTGATATCAATAATACAACTTCATTTTAAAATGATTTTAATAGGAAAATTTTGGGAAAAAAAGTAATGCAGTCAAAGTACTTTTTCAATCATACAACGTAGAGCAATATTTACATGTTAACGAAAGAAAACACTCGATACGTGTTTCTGGGTTTATCCATTTATAAAGTGTTGTTGATGAGTTTTAGTTTTAATCTTTTAATGATCAAATAGAATTTGGAGTTGAAGCATTTATTGTGGCTGTAGCGTTATCAGTGGCTCTTTAGCTCAATGGTAAAGCGGCTACCTATCGATCGCAGGTTCGATTCCTGCAGCAACACTCTTTTATTTAATTGTTTATTCTACTTACACTGTTTGGGTCTAATTATATATTCACTGCATAATAGCAGAAGATAATTTCAAATTGAGTTTCAAAGTATTTATAACTATGTATATGTACATATGGGCTCTACTAATTTTTTTTTGTGGTAGCGTTAAAGATTAAGAATCAATGATATAAAGTTCCTTCTATAACCTTTGATCCCCAAATTTCTTGTTTTGGTAAAATGTACCTAAACCGTATTGCATCAAAACATGCACTGATCTAAACAACACTTTTCAAGGTATCCATGTACAATCAATAAACACCGCAATATGAGATATGTCAAAAATGTTTTTGCTTCTTACTGAATAAAGACGTAATCTACTGCACATTTCTATCTCCGAGAATTGAGCTGATAAAAGAATGAAAAAATATTATTTCATCAAATCATCAAAATGTATTTTTACCATCGATGAATAATCATGTGAATATAGACCTCCTCCTTGAATTGAAGCCTCTATGAAAACATATTTTGTGGGGTGATTGTCGAAAACTAATTTGCTAAAACACTAACCAGGGATCAAATACATACCCACAGAAAATTTCATGGATTTATATCAAATAGTTTTGGTGGTTAGGTAAGGATAGACAGACGTATCTGGCTGATCATAATAAGCTTCTTTCACTTTCGTAAGAGGCTGTTGCAATAAAGTAAACCAACCTTCCATACACCCACACTCATACACGCTCCGTTGAGCGTATTCAATCGTCTCGTATATTTATAATCTCTGTTGGTAAGTAACAACTGAATAACTCTACATAACTTTTACACAACACAGAGGCATTTTATTTCCGCCAAGACACACAAAAAAAAACAGATTAATTTTTTATAAAAATCATAGAAATAACTTGAAGAAATAAAAAGAGTAAACCGTATTAATAAAAAATTCGACCGAAATTTTTTAACCAAAATGATTTGAAAAATTACAGTGTAAATGATGAATACTTGAAATTGAATCAATATAAACTTACAGATATGAATCAAGAATAGAAATTTAGTAAGTATATCTCTGAATTTTTGAGATGAGGTATTATTATTATTTCTATTATTATTCGGACTATCCTCATCTTGGTTGTTTTTCGTACAACGTTTCGGCCGTTGTACTCTACAGCCTTCATCTGGTAGGTGTGGGGGAGTAACGAACCGAACCCTTTATTTAACCGACGGGGGTATATAGACCGTACTCCCCTCTTAGCATTAGTAGTATTATCATTGTCTCACACTGGGATTGAACCTAGAACCATCAGATTAAAATTAGCAAATTAAATATCAAGATTAATCCAACTACAATTGAAAAATGCTCAGTCCGTGTCGATAACTGGTTAGTGTAAGAAGACAACATTAACCATACGTATCGGTATTGACTTTGAAGAATTTTGAATCAGTGATTCCCGAAAAATCTAATAAAAATAAATCGAAAATTATTTTCTATATTCTTACTTGATGGATTATCTCCCTTAACTTGTGCTGTTTAAAATGATCTGAACTTGGATTTCAAAAAAATTCCGTAGTGGTAATAGAAGAGAATAAACCGAAATACTTCGAAGTTTCAGTTTCGTACGGCAGACAAAAAATCATTCAACATGACAATCATAGCAGGCTGCTCCATTCACCATTAAGTCCATCCCCTTTCGAAGGGGGAATTCCTCTAGTTCAACGAAACTTTCGTTATTTTTAAGATTAGATTTTTACTTTTTTTCATATACTAGTGTTGTATTCGTAAAAATGACGGGATTATTTACGTATGGACCAACACTTCAATATAGGATCAGAATATCTATGAGCCCTGCCTAAGATCAAAGTGTCGCTTCTAAACTCTCTACCTAGGATCTGAGTGCAACATCTGCTCTCTAGTACATACGTACATCTTTTGTTTATTAAATCAAATACTAAGGTATGATTTAAGCTCTCCGTTTTCTTTATATGCATTATTGTCTTCCTTTTTAGTTTCATGTGTATTTCTTTTTCTTCGATTTTCTCTCTATCTATAATTTTTCTATCTCTCTTTTCAGTTCTCTTAGTGTAGTTATTGTTTCTCTCTTTTCAATTTTCTCTCCATAAATAGACTCTCTATCTCTCTTTTCAGTTCTCCTTGTGTAGCTTTTCCTCCTTTTTTTTAAATTTTCTCTCTATACATAGACTCTCTATCTCTCTTTTCAGTTCTCCTTGTGTAGTTTTTCCTTCTTTTTTTATTTTCTCTCTATTTATAATTTCTCTTTTAATTTTTCTATGTGTTGGCCCCTTTTTCTCTGATAAATTTTCTTTCTATTTATAATTTTTCTCCCTCACTCTCTTTTCAGCTTTCTGTGCGTAGTTTTTCTTATTCTCTTTTCAATTTTCTATATATCTATGATTTTTCTTTCTCTCTTTTCAGTTTTCAATCTATGTGAAAATTTTCTCCCTCTCTTCTCAGTTTTCTGTGTTTGGCTTTTTCCTTTTCTCTTTTCAATTTTTTTCTATTTTATAATTTTTCTATTTCACTTTCCAATTTTCTTTGTGTACAGATTTTTCTTCCTTATTTTTCAAGTCTGTCTCTCTCACCCCCACTCTCTCTCTCTCTCTATATATATATATAGTTTTTTTTATTCCTTGTTTCCAGTTTTCCCTCCCCCCTCTCTCTTTTCACTTTTCTCTCTCTAATATAGTTTTTTTTTTTCGCACTTAACTCTACAAATTGAATCAACACGTTGGCTTTAGAACAGAAAAATGCACATTTTGATTTTATCTCTTGCAATTGTTTCAGAGAAATTTGCTCTCCTAAATCCGGTCGCTTTCAAGTTACACCTCACAAAATTAGATTTTAAACTTGTAAAATCTGAAATTCCATAAGTTGTTTTTATTTTACAGACAAAATGAATTTTTCTTTCCTTGATCCAGAACCGGTACATGACGAGGTAGTTTGGGACCATTGAGCTAAACACCAACGAATCATAAACCCTACGTACTTAACAACAGCATCAGTCGTCCGGTGTCCTTATCAACCAACGCTGCATATTCATTCGAACTTTTGTAACTCATAACAACGCTTGTACTTAAAAAGGTCTCTAAATACAGAGGGAGCTGTTTATTGTGATAATTTCGAGCTTTGAGACAACCAAGTGATTGATAACAATAAGCAAAAGGAATTAATATTTTAACATTTTATGTTCATTGTTATGAATTCACAATGATATTAAATTCATTGTTATGCACGCCTTTTCATTATGGGGAATTAGTATAGAATTTATAGATAATTTTAATCAATATTCACTTTATTTCCAATAAAGTGATTGAGGGCGACTGATTTTGATGAAAATAAACGGCTGATAACATAATCTGTGATTATAATAGACAGCTTCCTCTGTACTAAGAAATGTTCTTTTTTTCCTATTCTCGAAATATTTCGGTGCAATAAAACAAAATTGTAATACATTCTTTGCGATTTATTAAAAATTCTATTTATCAAAAACTGGTTTCTGTACGTTTTTTTCTTTTAAATTACTCTATCTTATATATGTATGCATTTATGAATGTACCATTGCTCTTCTCATCAAAGGTTTCGCAGAGTTCGGTATACACGGGCAATTGTTTGCAAGATCCACTTCCGGCTGCCCAGGCCTGTTGGAGCCTCGTTCTGCTGGTATTCCCCAATGATTACTCATCTAGGTACTGACTATATCAGACGTCGTTAAACATCGATGATCTTATGAGAACCCGTGTATCCAATGTGATTTGGCAGTAAACCTCATGGAGAGCCTCCTCAATCATAGTCCTTGTGCTGAGTATCTAGCAGAGAGGCATTAAGTACCATTTTTGAAGTCTTTGGTATGACTCAGCAGTGGATTGAACCTACTGAAACGGAGGTGAGCACAAGACCACTGGGTCACGGTGATCAGTCAAGTAAAAACTAGGATTTAAATGTCAGAATTTCAAGACATTTCGAAGATAAGCCAACCTTACTTGGAAATTTGGCGGAAAACAATCTTCTGCGTCGCCCCATCATATTGCCATGGGGTCAGATCAAGGTAAACTCAGTAAATATCTATATTTATATAAATAACTAGAAACTGATAATACAAACATCTACACAAACAGCTTTCATGGGGCCTTACGTAGAATTTGATTTGAGGGCTCTACTACCTCCTCTTTGGGCCCTCAGCGGCCACTTACTCCGCTTGTGTATCGGGTCCACTCGATCTACATACATAAGGACACCCGAGTGTACACACACACACACACACACGGTAAATGAGAGCATCGGAAGCATATCAAATTAATATTTCCTAAGTGTCTAAATATTACCTGCACACTGTGTATATGGGTATTTACCAAGCCTTACTGGATATAGCACTGACCGAAAGGTAAGTAGAAGATTTTTTGCGCCAAATTTCTAAATCAGCATCCGAAATCACACGCAAACACACACACACACACACACACATACACACACGGGGGAAACCTTTAGTCAAACTCCAGACCAAATCTGACTTTGATTTTTCTACCATTTAACAACTTTATTTAGGGTAGTAAACTCTCCACGATTTATCTACCCCTTCAATCAAACATGTGCAAAAAAAAAAAAAACATTTTCCAAGCGAGATATAAGAATAATATAAGTGATTGGTAGGTGCCTTACTTTCCGACTGACCCAAACTGGCAAGGCTTACATATCAACGAGATGTTATGTTACAAATATGCAGTGCTTATTTCATTCTAATGAATAAATACATGCATACTAAAAATATCTATCTATATATATATATGTATATATAATCTTATATTTATCATATGTACAATATAAAAGTTGAAGCAATCATCTTCAGTCAGAATAGAAGTAGAAGTCGAGTTGGACCCTGCACGAGCCAGGCTTGTGTATGCACACACACACACACACACACACACACACACACACATACACACACACACACACACACACACACACATATATATATATATATATATATATATATATATATATATGGACATGTACCAAGTGAATGTAAACATATCGTGCCTTTTGCACTCGTCAGCAACCAGCCCATTTTTACTTTTGAATAACGTATTCTACAATTATCCAATTAGGTCCTAAGGTTTCGTAAAGTCTAACGGTTCCAACCATTATTAATATGTAAACATAAGAACGATCTCTCTGACTTACCCCCCACCTTTTCTTGGACCACCAAAGGAACTTGTATCATTATTCTGCCTTATTTTCGTACTATATATCACACGTTTTTTCTTGCAAGTTTTCGTGTATTTAAACTTTTATATTATCTCTTCATACATAAGAAAACATTTATTTAGGGCTTAAACCATTCAATGAAAAGCGGCCTCGGGGGATAGTATCAAGATAATCATAGCGATTTTTATGCACCACTGATTCTTCGAGTAAGAAGTCGTCGTAAAGGCTATTTTGGTTTAGTTGTTACTAATGATAGAATTTAGTCGTATTTTCATCTATTTGGCGTTATTCATAATTTCTTCTTAATTGTAAATCAAATTTAATCCAAAGTGAGCCTGAGTAATAAAGGTTATTATACTGTAAATAAAATATAAACGTGATCCCCTCTCGCAAGTAGGTAAGTCTGGCTTACCCCTTCCCCTGCGAGGATTTCAATTCGTCGGGCAGGGTTTTATGCTTGCTAAGGATATAACTGCCAAAATCGAAGAGGCAAAACTGGGGAAAGTAGACCGCTACATCTACCTAAGACAACGAATCTCCATGAAACCCACGAAAGAGGAAGAGATAAAGCGAAGAATCACCCTAGGATGAAAAAGCAAGCTCAACCTTAAAAAAAGTCGATCCCAATAATTCTAAAAAGAAGAATATACAACCAATGCATTTTTCCGATAGTCACTTATGGAACTGAAACATGGAACCTAATCAAGAGACGAACCCGCAAACTGAGAAGCATGCAGCGTGCGCGTGAAAGAATCATGCTCAACCTCATATGGAGAGATCACAAGACAGAACAATATATCAGCAAGAAAATAGGTGTCTAAGATATCATAGAATCCATTAGAAAACTTAAATGGCAATGGGCAGGACATGTTGCAAGAATGAAAGACAACTGATGGACATCATGGCTCACAATATGGATCCTAGAGATCACATAAGAAACCGAGGCCGACAAAATACAAGATGGAGAGATAAACTAAACAAATTTAGAAAATACTGGCTCTGCGACGCCCGTGATAGAGAAATGCAGCGGATCCTGGGGAAGGTCTATTTCCAACGACGGATGTTAAAAGACTGATGATGATGATGATGATGATATCAATAGGGGTTTGCCTTCACATTTCTAACAATATGTGGATCAGCCTTAATACATTCTATTCTGTGAGGTATTGGGTGGATATCGATAAATCCAACTAATTTGACTGCCCACATCAGACCATTACACTTCGTCCTACGGGATAAAAACTTGACAATTATCATGTTGCATAGCTAAGGATATTCAGATGTTTTATAACTTTTCGTATAACAATGATTCGAGGTATTTCCTAGAAGAGTCAGTAAGGGATGATAAATTTTGAAGCAATTTTTAGGGGGGGGGGCTTGTGAGCATTATTCCGTTCTGAGTCTTTCATTATTTACATCCATTTAGCCCTTCTCTTATGGTGATCTGTCTTCAGTGATTTGTTTTCAGAATCAGAATCTTAGATTAAAATCCCTAGGGAATTTATTCACCATTTCCATTCTCTAAGTCTCCAATATATACTGAGTTGTGATAACTATATATAGTTTAAATGGAATCGGATCAATAGCCGTTAGTCGTTGGTGGAACCATCTTTATTCTAAGTTAATTACAAGTATCCATGTTACATTTTCAACAAGGATTTTCAATAACGTTCTCTTATAGGAAATAGTTTACCAAACCTCATTTATGTCTAAAGCGTGTAGATGAATTCATACTTAAGCCATTATCATTATTTTTTGTTCATTTAATCTATATCTGCGTTATGTGTTTTACATTAATGGTACAGAGGTTCATATTTATCAATATTTGTGGATTTTCCTCCAGATTTTACTAAGGTGCCACATTATCTCAGGAGCTAGAACTACTTATTTCCTTACAATACAATCAACACCTTAATTCAATTAATCAGTCTATTTGAAAACCCCTGGGACTTCCTAATTATGAACAATTTTTCTAAAACGAAACTCAGTATTCCTCAGCAAAGAATTATGAGGGCGTATTATTGGTGAATTGAATAAATAATCCTTGACCTTATCAGACTACTATATCATTATCATGCCTCTGGTGTATTAGTTCACATTTTTTCATGAGTGCTTTCCATAATTTTACTATGTTAGTTAATAGCAGATAGATTTCTGTTTATTTCAAGTAAAATGCCATTAACCATTCCATTAATATTACTACTGTTACCTTTTCAATTAATAGTTTTTAATGGCACTCCGATGATGGAAAGAGTTTTTCTTAACTAAAACTATGTTTTAGACATGTGTAGCGCCCCCTATTCTCTCAGTTAGGAATTAAATTTTTATTTTAGCTAAATATCGAAAACGTTACTTCCTCCAACGACCCTATAAAACCCCTGGACGCACATGGTCCAATGCTAACTAGCGCCAGCCCTCCAAGCTGGTTACGCTTCTAGCCCCGGCTTTCACGAGAGTGAGAGATGATACGCATTTTGGAGCACATGAAGAAGATACGGTGGCGTAGCTGTGTAACTGTGCGTATGTGTGAGGCATACATATATGCATATTTTGGGATAGACAAATAACGTATATTTAATGCAATAATCAAGATGAAGCACTTATATTTTGTCCATTTTCCACCGTGACCTATCTCTGTACTAGCTTTGCCCCATTTCACTTCACCGATGTCGAGGTCTCACACATATGCACAGTTATGCAGCTACGCCACCATGTCTTCACCATGTGCTCCAAACGCGTATCATCTCTCAATCTCGTGAACGAAATGGCAAGGCTTTTTACAATCCGATAGCCACTATATTCTTTCCTAAACTTCTTTACTTCGGGAAACACGCAGGGATAAAACTCCATGTTCTCTGTCTTTCATAGTCTGTCCGCCGAGAGTGTATTAGCGTCAGAGAATAGCCCCCAAGTTAACTCACTTACTTGGTAGTATGGCTCGCACACTGAACCCAGATTCCACGTATTATCGTAGAGCGATCCTAGACATATGGAAATCCATGCGTTTTCACAACTCTGCTCCAACGTCAGTCCTATCAACGACAAGAAAGCTCTCACCTTTCGCTATCTCTTTTCTTCTCACGATCGGTTGTATTCATGTTATCCTTATATGTATTTTATCCTCAATCTCATACTTGTATTAAACGTACGTCTTTTGAATAAGAATGAGGTAGAGTGGCTGGCAGCAAGCTGGGGCTGGAAGTGTAACCAGCTAGGAGAGCTGGCGCTAGTGAGCATTGGACCCTGTGCGTCCAGGGGTTTTATAGGGGTCGGAGGAGGAAGTGACATTTTCGATGTTTAGCTAAAAAAAAAGTTTCGTATTTAATTCTTAACTAAGAGAATACGGTGTACATGTATATATTCCTCTAAGAGATTTTCTTTTTTTTATCATACCTTTGTTATGTGTGCTTGAATAGTGGTTTAGAGGTTCATATTTATCAATGTAGGTGATTTTTTTCTAATATTTTATTATAGTATGACTTTACCTCATAAGTTATAGCTTCTTATTTATTTGCGATGCATTTAATGCCTTATTTCTATCAATCAATTTATGTGTTGATATAGCGTATAATGGATGGGTTGGAGTAATATCTCTCTGTACTTTCCAGACTCAGTTGTTGTTTATCTATTATTAAATCATACCACTAGTCAACTTCTGCTTTTGCTATTCTTTATTTCTTCCTTATTTCATGTTGTGGATGTTAGTCTAAAATCCCATCTTGGATGAGATTTATCTGCATATAGTATTGGCATTGCTATTGTCTAGTTTTAGTTTTATTTTTGACTATACCTATTAGAGTTAACTGGATATGAACTTGTGAGGCAGGGTTTTTACAAAATGGTAATCATGTTTGTTGGTTTATATTCCAAATAAATTGCCAATATCCATGTCATAGTTTTTCTTAGGATTTTTATTTTAGAAATGGTCTCTCAAACCTGAGACATATCTGAGGGATGTACGTAATCTTATGTGTAAGTATTTTTTTATTTCATTTTATTGGTTCCTTATTTATGTCTTTGTTATTTGTATTTAATCAATGGTGTCATCATCATCATCATCATCATCATCATCATCATCAATCTTTTAACGTCCGTCGTTGGACATAGACCTTTCCCAGGATTCGCCACACTTCTCTATCATGGGCATCGCGGATTCAGTACTTTCTGAATTTCTCTCGCTCGTCTCACCATCTAATATTCTGCCGGCCTCGGTTGCGCATGTGATCTTGGGGGATCCATGTTGTAAGTTTTGATGTCCATCGGTTGTCTGCCACTCTTGCAAAATGGCCAGCCCACTACCATTTGAGATTTTTATTGGATTCTATGATGTCCTTGACTCTTGTCTTTTCTCGGATGTACCGTGCTGTCTTGTGGTCTCTCCATGTGAGGCCCAGCATAATTCTTTCATGTGCACGTTGCATGGTTCTCAATTTGCATATCTGTCTCTTGGTAAGGTTCCATGTTTCAGCTCCATAAGTGACTATTGGGAGGATGCATTGGTTATACACCCTTCTTTAATGCTATAGAGGTTTTTATATATTGATATTTGTGGATTTTATTTTATTTTTCATTGCGGTAAGACGCTACATCAAGGGCTCGAGCCACTAATTTTTTGTGATATATATAAGGCTCAAATTCTATATCTCAGTTTCTTTGAATAAATCTAGGAATTTCTAATTCTGAATGATTCTTCTAAATTGGAGCTCACAAATCCTCTGTAAGGTGCTAGATCATATTAGATGGGTTGGGATAATACCCTTCTATAATTTTCAGACAATTAAGTCGTTGTACATCTATTAGTCAATTGCCCCACTTGTTGATTCCTAATTTTGCGATTCTTTACTTCCTCATTTCGTCTTGTGGGTGTTAGTGTAAAAAAGATTATTCCTTTCCATATCCAGCGTTGGCATCACTACTGTGTAATTTCATTTCTATTTTTGACTATCCACATCATAGTTAATTGGATATATATTAGTGAGGAAAGCTTTTTACTTGCGAAATGATAACTGTTTTATGGCTTTGTCTTATTAACATTTCAATTCATACAAATTCTTTTCAAAGATTTTTTTCATTTTCATACGCAGAGAGGAATATACCCAACTCTATAGCGTAGGTACCATTCCTTAATATTTGTTTATCGATTACTTTATATAACTCGAAAATTGTAATTCGTTAAATGACCAGCATGTATGTTTATCAGAATAAAGAATGAGATTTTATCTAACTTTTAGTTTAAACTTTATTTTGTAGCGACACTTGGCTAGGACTTCATTTCGCTGGTTCAATAGATTTGATTTTTCTTTTTTCAGAAACAGAAATTCTGTTTTCAAAAAGAAGCTACTTTTACCATAAATGCTGTTTGGTGGCCTCGAGTTATGTAGATCATTCCATTTAATTATTAGGTTCAAATTTTTATCCTTCAAGGACCAAACATATTTGATTAGGGCTGTCCTATACCTAAGTTTTGGTTGCTGGAATGAACTTCTGTGACAATAGAATCCTAATTTCCTCTCTACTAAAGAAGCCACGATATAGATTTCCTTTACACTTGGATATTCCTTAGATGATACAGTTGCTGGGCATATGATATTCTTATCGCAGCATGAAGGGCCTTTTTCTCTGATTTCTCAATTGCGTTTCGTCGCTGCTAGTTGTTTCGTGTTGTAGCTAAAAATTTAAGATTATTATTATTACTATTATTATTATTATTATTATTTGGAATCTCACACCAGTTGCCTGGTGGTAACCGCTGGAGTTTGAGTGACAGCAAGTCTCCTCAAGTCTCCAGCCCTCCTCCCCTAGTAATCATAG
Source organism: Thysanoteuthis rhombus (assembly GCA_963457665.1). Lineage (NCBI taxonomy): Eukaryota > Metazoa > Mollusca > Cephalopoda > Oegopsida > Thysanoteuthidae > Thysanoteuthis > Thysanoteuthis major. The sequence goes on from OY735239.1 coordinate 23,025,160, forward strand.
GTCGCAGTAATTCTGCGATTTACAGTTTCACACCGGTTGCCCAGTGGTTATCGCTGAAGGCTGAGTGACAATAAGTCTCCTCAGGTCTTCAGCTAACGTCTCCTCTCTTTCGCATATCATGACAGAGCTACAATTCGTTGCAGTACTTATATCTCTAGCACCTTCCTCAGTATCCGTGCAGTTCCCAGTAGTGCTGTGGTCTGTACGGTCTCTATCCTCCTCCTAATCCCGATCTCCTCGAGTCTCTCCCTCAGCGTTTTGGGGACAGTTCCTAGTGCGCCCACTATGACCGGTACTACCCTGGTTTTCATGTTCCACATTTTTCTTAACTCCCTTGCTAGGTCCTGGTATTTTTCCCTTTTTTTCACCCTCCTTCTTTTTTACTCTATGGTCTGCAGGTACAGCAACGTCTACTATTTGGCAGGCCTTCCTTTTTTTGTCTACAATTACTAAGTCCGGCCTTCTTGCCTGGATGAGGTGGTCAGTTTGGATGTCAAAGTCCCACAGTAGTTTGTGGTTGTCATTCTCCAAGACTGCCTCTGGCTTGTGCTCATACCACTTTTCCCCATGGTTGAATCCCATTTGTTTACTTAGTTCCCAGTGTATCATCGTTGCTACTCTATCGTGTCTATGCTTATACTCCTTCTGGGCGAGTTGGCTACATTCACTAGTTATGTGGTTTACTGTCTCATCTCTTTCACCGCACATGCGGCATTTGCTGTTTGTCTGTGTTCTGTCGATTTTTGCTTTTATGTAGTTTGTCCTTATGCTTTTGTTTTGGGCTGCCATGATGAGCGATTCCGTTTCTCTCTTAAGGTTCCCCTTTGGTAACCACGTCCATGATTTCTCGTCTGCTATATCTTGTATTTGTCTTTTAAACTCACCGTACAATTTTTTCCCTTCCCATCTTTCTTTTCTTGCTTGCTGTACTGTTCTATTGTTTCCTACTTTATTGTTTGTTGCACTATCTCTCGCGCTCTTTATGATTTCTTCACTATTTTTTTGCACATACCTTTCTAGGACTGTTATTATTATTATTATTATTATTATTATTATTATTATTATTATTATTATTATTATTATTATTATTATTAACAATCTCACACCAGTTGCCTGGTGGTTGCCGCCCGAGGGTAAGTGACAGCAATTCTCCTCAAGTCTCCTGCCCTTCTCTCCTAGTACTCATTGGCCACAGTAATACTGCAGTTTACAGTTTCACACTGGTTGCCCAGTGGTCATTGCTGAAGACTGAGAGACAATAAGTCTCCTCAGGTCTTCAGCCAACATCTCTTCTCTCCTTCGCCTATGATGCCAGCGCTATTATTATTATTATTATTATTATCATCATTATTATTATTATTATTATTATTATTTCGGAATCTCACACCAGTTGCCTGGTGGTAACCGCTGGAGTTTGAGTGACAGCAAGTCTCCTCAAGTCTCCAGCCCTTCTCTCCTAGTACTCATAGGTCGCAGTAATTCTACGATTTACAGTTTCACACCGGTTGCCCAGTGGTTATCGCTGAAGGCTGAGTGACAATAAGTCTCCTCAGGTCCTCAGCTAACGTCTCCTCCCTCTTTCGCATATCATGACAGAGCTACTATTCGTTGCAGTACTTTTATTATTATTATTATTATTATTAGCGTTTATTACTGAGTTTAATACTAAGAACTATGATTAAACACTATAAGGGATAGAATCTGTTTTCACCTGTTTTCTGTTTGTTAGGTGCGAATAGAGAAAAATATGTGCATTGTACACTACATGTATTGTTATTTTTATTTTGAGTAGGGTTATCTATGCGTGAAAAGTGCTGGATAATATAATAGAGCGCATGTAAATAGCGGTACATAGAAAATTCAATTCTTCGTGGTGACTCCGAGTTTCATATCGTCACGATTGCACCAACGGTATGAAACTCAGTCACCGCGAAGAACTGAATTTTGTATGTACGTACACACACACACATAAACACATACACATATATACAAATGTTTGTGTGTGTGTGTGTGTGTGTGTGTGTGCGTGTGTGTGTGATGAAAATGACAATTGGAAGGTGAGGAGAAAAATTCAGGTGTCCGACATATCCGAAAGCAGGTGTTTCGTCTCAAAATATTTTATTATTCTGTGGGTGTGTTCAGAAGAAACACCTCCTTTCTCTCGGAATTTTCTCTCCTTCACCTTCTAATTACCATTTTCATCAATATTCTGTTGGATCATTTCACGTCAATAATACAAACTCACACACAAACAAACACACGCACACACGCACACACACACACACACACACACACACATATATATATATATATATATATATATATATATATATATATATATATACTGGAAATTAAGTGTTTTAAAATTGTACCCGACAAATCTGTTTCACGATTCTATAATCTTCAGGTGAGAATGTTTTAATTGAATTACTCGTTAAATTATACAATTTACAAATCGTTATTTCATTTTTTAATTTTTGTTAGGTATATAGCGTTTTACATTTGAATTTCAAATCCTACTCACAGTTCATCGTTATCACTTTTTCATGTTATTTATATTTTTGAAATATTTTCCGTGACATATGACACAGTGTTGGTGATATTTGATTATAAATAGCTCAAAATGACATGCTCTATAAATTTTACACAAAATGAAATTCTTTCCCAGATGTACAATATGCCTATACTTTATGAATTGTAGTCAGACTGGGCACTGCAACAAAAAATATTTGCATTCACAGGTGTAAAATCGTTCAAGTGGATTACGATATTAATTAGTTAATCATCGATTGATTATATTTCTTGAAAGTTTCTTAAAAGAGCGTTTGTTGTATCCAATTGGAACTGACAAGATACATACAAAGGTTTAACCAGAAAATTCACCATAGTCAGTTTATTGCATGTAATTAGAACAGACAAGCTATACATACACAGAAGGGTTAAATGAGTTATACATCTGTGGTAAATACATGTTTACATGTAAATACACGCCTGAGAAACTCCAGGTAATTTTTTTAGGCAAGACAAATTTATTTCCATAACTCATATTTCAATGACTGTAGACCCGAATTTCTCGCAGTAATTATATCAATTTATCTAAAACAATTGGAGGCGTTATAAAGAAATGAATTCCAATGATTTTTTGTATGGATGTGCCCCAGGGCAATTTCCCCCCTTTGGCCCCCTCGCAAGTCAGCCACTGGATAGAATGGAGAGTTTTATAAATTCATTCAAAGCAAAACTTGCTTTACGGATTGACGAAGATTGATGAAGGTGAAGTTTTTCACTAATTCCCCAAATATGACGAAAACAATTGTTGACAGTGACCTTAGCCCGTCAGCTTCAGGAGCACTTCATAATTTTCATGCATTGTAACTATCTGTGTTCACCACACAATATCTTCTGTGGGTAACAGACGAAGAGGAAGATTTAATTTTGGTGCGGATCCACCCACAGTTACCTCACTTATACAATAACTATCAGTCCACACAATGTCTATGACATTTCATTGTAAATGGCTCAAAATGACTCGCTCTGGTTTGTTCTGTAAACTTTACTCAGAATGAAATTCTTTCCCAGGTATACAATATGCCTAGATCTGATGAATTCCTTTACTGACTAGGGCACCACAGCAAAAATACGCAATGTAAATTTTACATGCACAGATGTAAAATCATGGCTGCCGTAAATGTCAATCAGAGCACCCTCCCTTCACGATTTTTGGTGGTTAAAAGTGGCTAGATTCTTTCATTTTTCATTTCCAGTAACTTTCCGCTAAATTTATGGCTAAAAATGATGGGAACGCTCGAAAACACCGGACGAAATCTGTGGATGTTTGAGTTTTATGTTAATAAATACATTATTTACGGAATATCATTAGTATGCTTAAAAACATATGATAACCCCCAAAATTTTTATAAAAAGACGCTGATTTTTGGTGTACATTCCTCGGCAAGGTCGAATCACACAAGGGGATAAGATCAGGAAGAACACTCTCCCGGGTAGACGTGTAGTGAATGGTGGGTGGAAGGTGTATGGAAAAATAGAATATATCGATGCAGGCATATACCAGAATGATACAGTCATCCACGAAAAGAATTTTGTTGACCCTCTTGATTAGGTGATCCATACCCAAAACGTGCAAAATCGGTGGATGTTATCGAATCAATACAGCGTGGATCAGACATTTACCATTGATATCAGATCAATACGGGTAATTATTTTATTGATTACAATTACTTAGTAAGCAAGGAAATAAAACAAACTTTTTTTCATTCATTGCGTTATTTATTTTCACTATTGCGTCAATCAATGTTAAGTATGCTCGGACAATCATACGGAGGCTCTAAAAATTTAATATGATATATAAATTTTGATTTTTTAAAAATATATTTTGTATATGTTTTCGACCGTACTTAATATTTCTTGAATGATATATTTATGAACATAAAAATCAAACATTGGAGGTTTTCATGGTCAGAATTTCTTAAAAAACAAATTTCAGAATTTTGATTTTTTTCAAATATATTTTATGATCTTATGAAGATTCCCAGAGCCATCGTATGTTTTCGAGGGTACTTAATACTATATTTCTTTAATAATATATTTATAAATATCGCGAAGTTGGAATTAGATTTCGAATTCAAAATTCCGAACTTCTCAGGAGGCATCGTGAGATTTTCCAAATCAAATTTTACTATAGAATATGATTTTACATAAAATATTCAATAAAATAAGATTCAAACTCCCAAATATGTCAGGAGCTTTATTATTGAATACGACTTTAAATAGTATATTCATAAGATTCTAATTTGTAGCCATAACGTCGACTGGAAATTAGAATGGACCAATCCAGCCATTTTAAGGCCGTGAAGTTAGCTGGAATTTAAAAATGAACGCATCAGCCGTTTTCAGGCTATAAAGTTAGCTAGAGTTGAAAAATGAACCATTCAGCCACTTTCACGCTATAAATTTAGCTGGAAATGGAAAATGAACAAATCCTGCTCCTTCCAGCCGCATTCAGTTATCTTTAGGGAACCAGGGTAGCTATTTTACGACCAAGCGTGTAAAAAAAAGCCACCATTATGAAAAATGGCGCCAAAGTTTTGTTTTTTTTTGCATCTTATTTGGAATGTCTACCCAAGTTATTTTTTAAACCAAGAAACACACAAACCATTAGCAAAATCTCAGAAAAATACAGGAAACTCATTGAAAGCGCAGAAATTTAAAATCACCACCAACAACAAGGGGAAAAATAGAAGAGATCGAACTAAACATAGCAATCAAAAAGAAACTAAGAGGAGACAAAAAATGTATACGGCAGCAATCTTCGAAACCGATCTCGAAAAACGTCAGGGCTTTAAAGAAAAAAATAAAGCTCGAAGTATGGGACAGAAACAAATACCTAGCGTTGTCGAGGAAAACAGATTTGTCGAACGCACCCAAGAATTCTACCAAGTACTCTACTCTTCAAAACACCGGCAGCAAAACAACGACCAGGGTATATAAGATGCTGACAATCAGTTTGAGGACCTCCCAGAAGTTACACCAAAACAACCAAACAAACAAGAAAAGGAAAAGCCCCTACACCAGAGAACATCACCATCGATCTACTCGAAAAAGCTGGTAAGGTTGTCAACAAAAAACTAGCTATTCTATTCAGCTTGTGTCTAAAACAAAGTAGAGTCCCGAAAGACTAGAACACAGCAATCATAATGCTTCCATATAAAAAATGAAACTTCAAAGACCTCAATAACTACAGGCCTATAAACCTACGCAACTGCATCTACAAAACTCATCACCAACCAGATCACTAAAACACTAGATTAAAACCAACCATGGGAGCAGGCTGGATTTACAAGAAGCTACTTGACCATGGACCATCTCCACTCTATAAATCAGTTGAAATAGAAGGCAGTAGAATACAAAATGCCACTCGCTGTAGCATTTATAGACTTCAAGAAAACATTCGACTCAGTAGAAATTCCCATGGTCATGAAGAACATCACCCTACAAGGTGTAGACACCCTTTATGTCAAAGTACTGCAACATATATACAATCACAGTAACTCCTTTAGCAGACAACATAAAGACTCAGAACCCTTACAACCCCAAAAAGAGTAAGACAAGGTCATACCAGCTCACTTAAACTCTTCACAGCCTGCCTCGAGATGATCGTCGGAAACCTAGACTGGGAGAATAGAGGAATCAAAATAGACGCCGAATATCTGAGAAAGCTCAGATTTGCAGACGACATTGTCTTTTCCGCAGAGAATTTACATGACCTCCAACTAATGCCAGATGAACTGAACAAAGAGAACAAAAAAGTCGGCCTACACATGACCTTCAGTAAAATGAAAGTCATATGCAACGATCTCATCGAGAATAACATAACTGTCCAAATCGACGATGCAAAACTGGAGAAAGTAGACCGCTACATCTACCTAAGACAACGAATCTCTATGAAACCCACAAAAGAAGAAGAAATCAAGCGAAGAATTACCCTAGGATGGCAAGCCTTCGGCAGAGCGAGCTCAGCTTTTAGAAATAAGATAATCTCAATAATTCTAAAAAGATGAGTATACAACCAATGCAATCTCCCGATAGTCATTTATTGAACTGAAACATGGAACCTAACCAAGAGACAGACTCGCAAACTGAGAAGCATGCAATGAGTGCATGAGCGAATAATGCTCAATCTTACAAGGAGAGATCACAAGACAGCACAGTATATAAGGAAGAAAACAGGTGTTCGTGACATCATAGAAACTATTAAAAAACTCAAATGGAAATGGATAGGCCATGTTGCAAGAATGAACGACAACTGATGAACATCACGACTCACAACATGGATCCCCAGAGATCACATGAGAAACTTGTATTAGCATACAATGAACGAGTTAACTCACTTAAAGAGTGCTCAGCCCCGAATAGGGGAGCGTTATATATATATATATATATATATATATATATATATGTGTATGTGTGTGTGTGTGTGTGTGTGTGTGCAACAGAACTTCCCGAAAATCTCACAGCCAATGTTATTTTTGGCACTACATAATTAGAGTTGGGCGAGATTGCTATCCGTAAACAATCATGAAGATGCTCATCAGTAAGATAAGATCTGTATTTTGACTTCATGATATTCATAGTCGAAAACAAGGATTTGCTGGTATAAAGCACCACAGGAATATTGAACAATGGTCCAGATACACATGCAAGTGCAACCTTCATCATCATCATCATCATCGTCATCATCATCATCATCATCATCATCATCATCATCAGTCTTTTAACGTCCGTCGTTGGACATAGATCTTCCCCGGATCCGCCATACTTCTCTATCATGGGGATCACAGAGCTAGTTGGACTTCTTTGAAGGCCCAAATGTCTTCATGTTTATTATTAGAATATAGGGCCTTGACGTCCATAGTAACTAGAAATGCTTTTTCTGAGGTTGTTTTGATATGCTTGACTCTGTTCAAGGGGTCAGTGGTGTCTCGTTTGTAGGATTTAACCGGCATAGTTTGTTGGTGTGGCAGTTAGTGGAGGAAATGACTGGTCTACCTCAGTTATTTCTTTTGTGGATTTTTGGACGTTGGTAAAACCTAGCAGGTTTCGTGGAAGTGGGTTCTAGTATATTTGATGTTTTCTTATCCACAAGATTATTGTTAAGCATCACTGTTAGGGGATGAGTTATTATGTTTTGATGTTCGGTGAAAGGGTTATCAGGGAGTTTGTAAAATTATGTGTTGTTAAATTGAACTTCAACTTCTTTGGATATTTATTGTTCAATACTCTAAATGACTATAGTCTTCCCTTATCTGGTCGAGTGATTATCAAGTCGGTATTATTTTCAATATTTGTTGGTGGACTCTCGTTTTCTGGCGGTAAGGTCATCGTGTGATTGGAGCTGTTTATTGTGGTTATTAATGTAGGTTTTAAAGTCTTTTCTAACAGCTAGTTAGGATAGTTATGTCTATTTTTTATGGGGTGAATGATATGTTAGGGTTTTTGAGTAAGTCTTAAATGTCTCTATCGTAGTTAGATTTTCCAAAGTGCGCTCTCAGCTTAATTCTCCTGAAGAAGTCATTAAGGTCATTATTTAGGATATTTCTGTTGAAGTGTTGGGGTTGGGGTTGGGGAGAGAATTTTAGTTCTCTATTAAAGGGTTGTAAGGTATCTCTAACGAATTGAATTTAAATTTTCCTTCTGGGTTGTCCTTGACTCGAATGATACGTTGTAGCTGTTATTTAAGAGAAAACGGGACAGCTGCAGGAATCGGTCACTGGTTCGTTTACTTCGATTGTCTATTCTATTTACATTATCTAGGCCAAATGATACACTCACCATGTAATAACAGGAGATAATTTCAAATAAATTTTCAATATAATATAAGGCAATTTATAATCATTCTGTCGAATCATGTAAACATTTCTTAATAACATAAATGTTCACGTTGAAAGAGCAGATATAGACCATAAATAAGCAAAATGAGAAATTGGAATTATTTGTAGTTATTTATATAACTATAAGTAGTTACATGTGCCTTTGCATTACTAGTGGCTATTCAGCTCAATGGTAAGAGCAACGTTACGTTGAATTGGCTACCCTGTCGGTCCGGTTCGATTCATGTACCAGTCTCGTTTTCTCTGACTGTTATATATATATATATATATATATATATATATATATATATATATATATATATATATATATATATATATATATCATCATATATATATATATATATATATTAATATTAGAATTACAATTACCCGGTGATTATATATCATCATCGCATCATCTAGTTTCATATTTCTCTCTTTTTGTATTCTTACAAATCCCCTCTCAGCTAACACTGACTACAAAAAGGTTCTAAGGTGACCGAACCAAAGGCTGGACCTCAATCCCCATTGGGAACTCATGGCATAGTGTCGAAATCAACATCCCATGCAATGAGCTCGCAAATGCCGGTAAAATTGTAAAAAGTCGTGAAATACCATTGGATTCTATAAAGAATCTATCTGATGTAGATGCAATTCAATCACTTTACTAGGTATAATTGTTAAAAGCCATCAACACTTTTTCAGTGATTCTGCATGAGTGGCTGACTGGCTGGCTATGCATGAAAGTGTCACGTGTACAGCCCACACCAATGGATCTAGAAGGCTGGAAAATATAACCATTTTTCCTTATTATCCCAAAGACTCGCCAGTAGTGATTCTATTCGTAGCTTAAAAGAAAATTTAAGCTACCTTTTCCACTCAAAATTATCCACACTATATTGTCTTAAAGACCTGAACTTTCCTTACCTCTGATTATGTTTTGGTCCCTCACTCTGTAAATGTTCCTTCCTACTTATAACTACGCTACAAAGTTCGTTTTTTTTACAAGGTAAATGCCATGTCGTGTAGAATACAAAAGTTACAACAGAATAATACATAAGTAAGATATATCTCGAAGTCTTACCAGTGATGATTCTATTCGGAACCGAAAAAAATATTAGTAAGCTTTTCCACTGGAAATGGACACCACAACTTACAACGTGGATCGCCAGAGATCATATGCGAAACTGTGGCCGGTAAAGTATAAGATGGTGTGACAAACTAGACAGGTTCAGTTTTGGCTCTGCGACGCCCAGAGTGGTCTGGTGAATCCTGGAGAAGGTCTTTGACCAACGATAGATGCTAAAAAACTGATGATGATGATGATGATGATGATGATGATGATGATGATGATGATGATGTCCAGAGAAGAACAATTCTTTTTTGGAAAATTCCACCAACGTACAATAAGTTCTTAGGTATATTTCAGCGGATAAGGAGACCTTCAGATTAGACAAGATCCCGATTTCAGACTGAATTTCATGATTTCAGTCCCTTGTTTAGTCATTGATTTTGGGTGTTTTCAAATGTTTTTTAAGATGCTCAGTGTCGTATTATCCACTAAAATATACAATACATATATACAGTATATTTATATCGACATACATATACATAAGTCAAGACTTCAGCTTCCAAATTGATTAAAAACATTATCATGAGACTACTCAAGAATGATAACACTGAAGCTAGAATATGTGAAGTGTCCTACAAGGGCTGCCACTGGGAATATATTAGTAAAACTGCTAGATCTTTAAAACTCATAAATGAAAATCGGAAGGCATTGAGATTGAATGACAGCCTCGATGCTCTGGTAAATCATCGAAACAAAATGTATCATAATTTCGATCTGAAAAAGGCAAAATTGTTAAAGAAAAAAGAACAGAATAATACAAAAAAATGGTGTGTTAAACCAGCATTGACATTAGAATGTAAAAGACTGAGATTTTTAAACATATCCACAATCTGCCAAAATTGGTTTTGAAAGAGAACCAGATAATAGTCTACAAGCGGGGTCATGATCAATTATAGACCATTTTTTCCCCTTATTCTTATTTGAAAGTGACCATGCGCACACGACAAATGGTCATTTGGCGAGACGTTCCGATCCTGAGGATCCTCTAGGTTCTTATTCCACCCCTCCTGCTTTTTTTCACATGATAGTCCCTTTTTCCCTTTCTTGGGCGTGTTTTTGTTTAATATATTTTTAGAATATTCTGCCGTCCTATCTCGCAATGTGTGATGTTATTATGCAGTAGCATGAATTGGAAGAAAACATTTCATTTGAGTTCAAATACGAATCGGAACTAATCAGGATAAATTATTTGAAACATATTTTTTCGATTATCTAATACATTATATATATATATACATATATGTATATATATACACATATATACATGTATATATATAATTATTATTATTATTAGTAGTAGTAGTAGTAGTAGTAGTAGTAGTAGTAGTAGTAGTAGTATATATAGATTGGGTGAAAAAAATCCTTATTGGAAATTAGTGATCAGTTAAGTACTTATCGGTCGATTACAGAGTGATGTCTACAAATGTTCCATATAATTTTTATTATGTGTGTGTACGGGTCTGTGAGTGCATGTGCGTGTGTGATTCTATTTTATTCTGCTGGGATGAGCATATATTGAGAGAGAGTGACAAATGTACAAAATCAAATCAAATACATATCTAAACATGGGCATATATTTATGCATATAGCTCATATCAAATATATATATATCATCATCATCATCTTCAGCAGCAGCAATTTTTGTTCCTTTGTAGTGAATGTTATTTTCCAGTTGTTTATGTTTGAAAAGTATAGAAAATGGTTATTATTTCCTTAAAATGTTGCTTTTGTAACCAGGACAGTGATATTCATGTTATTATTATTCTTTCTTCAAGTGATTAAAAATGCATGCACGATACATACGTATATTGATAGTCAGTAAGACCTGCCTGAAAAAAATTGGAAAAAAAAAAACCCTTCGACTGTTATGGAAAAAGTTTCGGTTGATGGTTTTTAATAAAGATTTTTTTTTTAGATATTAGTTTTCAAACACACATCTTTCCTTTGGAAGCCTTTAGCACGACTGAGAGGGTTAGAAGTGGGACTAAGCACCCAGACATATCAGCTCAGTTTTTCCGAAGTCGGGTAACGACTTTCTTTGTCGGTTGGCTCTTTTGTCTTGACAAACAGTTTTAGCAGCTTGAGCTGATATGTAGAGGCGCTTAGTATGGAGGAAGGGTTCTACTTCTAACCCTCTCGATCCTGCTGAAAGCCCCCAAAAGGAAAGAGGTGTGTTTGAAAATCATTGTGGTCGCCTAGGATGCGAGAAGCCGATGTAATACAGTAGCTTCCATCAAATGACCTTGGACCCCTCCTCCAGATTATGTCATAAGGCATTTGGTATTATCAGACGGTCACCCATCTAGGTACTGACCAGGCTCGACGTTGCTAAACTTCCGTGATCGAATCAGTGTGTTCAATACACTTTGTCCGTAAAACGATTTAATCACTAACAATGACATCCTCAAGTCACCCTGGTCCTCAAGTAGTGAGGCTGCTGCAAAAGACTCAACTGGAGTGAGTTGGCCATATAGCGAGGATGGAAGACAATTGTCTTCCAAAGACCCTCCAGTTGAGAGAAATAGTTTCTGGTTGGCCAGGAAGTAGGGCCTCGTACCAGATTAATTTTACCTCTGTTTTTGTCAGAGACGGACGATCGGGATAGTTTTCATCGGGCTGCGAAGAAACGATGTGTTTCGGTGATATGAAACTTTTATCAAAGTTTTGAGTTGACTTTATTTTCTTACCATATAAAGAACAGCAAGAACATCGAGAACAGTCTCCATCAAAATGAGAAGAGTAAACCAATACGTGAATTCACATTCTCCCAACATGATTTAATCTCACGACGAAGTGATTGAGTTAAATTGATAAATTTCAAATATTAACGAACATCTATCATATACATACGCGCAGGCTTATTTCATTCTAATTAATCGATACATTTATACAAAAACGAATTTTTATGATGTTTTTTTATATATACACAATATAAAAGTTGCTGGTATCATCTTCCGTTGGAAAAGATCTTAGACTGGAATTCAATCCTGTTGTAGACAGTCTTGTAATTCTTTTATTTCTGTGTAAAATGAGAAGTAAATAATTTCCTTGGATCTTTATAATAAATTCCTTAGATAAACCCTTTTGGAAACAAGATTAAGTGTATTAGACACTTACAATTGATTTATCATCTATATTCCGGTTGTGATTAATACCCCCCCCCCTCTGTCGATATTAAACTGGCCTGCTTCCTGGGGCACTTCGTGAGGGCATCACTAACCATAAACAACTGAAAAAAAGTCTTCATCTTCGTGACAAAGGAGCACTGTCTCACAACTCTCACAAAGGACTTTAAAATTGTCGAAACTGTCGTATTATGGGTGGACAATTGCTACATGAAGAAGAGATTGTATTGAATAATTGAGGGAAATGAATGTTGTTGGTTTTTTATCATTTAAGTACGAATTTATTGGTATACCCATATGGTGATGTTTGGGAGTGAGATAATTTTATAGCGACGACCGAGCGGGGAAAATTGAGCGGAGGATTATTGAGAGTGTTAACACCTGAGTGTGAGACAATTGAGCGAATATCAAAGAAAATTTGAAGAAAGCACGTACACACATATAGACGCACATATTCTCAGTTGTTACCGCTCAGTTGTCTCATTCTCAATTGCTGGTAATTCGAAGTACTTACTTATGTCTATCCGAAAACTATCCGAAACTTTTTGATTTTAACAAAAAATGGTCTATATAGCAATAGCGCCTTAGTCCCTGGAAAAGATATTCCCCTTGGGCCTCACACTCTTATCTTAACGTCCCTTCTACCTTTGAAAACATTCTACCAAGTCCCTTTTCGGATGACCGTCAGCTGCCTCGGACGTTCTGCTTAATCGTGTATATTGTCTGAAATCTCTTCTCTTTTAATTGCAATCTTAGTCATGGGACAATCTGAACTGTAGAAGGACTGCCCCCCCCCCCCAAAAAAAACAGCACGTTAAAGATGGACAGGCGTATTGTCACATCGTTCATTGGCATTTGAATGACCACACAGAAGACTGTTCACGTATATGCAGTGAGGTTCCCTCTGATTGCTTGCTAAACTGTGTCATGGCTAAGCATCCGGTTTTCGAGATGTACAAAGTGGTTGATCTCATACAAATACACACGTGTATATACAATATATATATATATATATATATATATATATATATATATATATATATATATATATATATATATATATATATATATATATATATGTATGTATGTATATATATATATATATATATATATATATATATGTATATGTATAGAGAGAGAGAGATAAATAGACAGATAGTAGATAGATAGATAGATAAATAGATAGATAGATGAGTGTGTGTGTGCACGTGTGTGTGCACGTGTGTGTGTTATAGGATTTTTTTTTAATTCTTTCATTATGGACGATCCTGCATTTCAGTTTGTACATATGACAATGGGATCAGCTCAGGTCAAAAACATATTTTCACGTATAAATGAACGTCTCAGAAGACATCAAAAACCTAAAATATGACCCCTGAGACACACCCACGGGACCAACAATAATACGTGCAGAAGACAAGAGATCGTAAACGTGACAAATTTTTAAAAATGAGTGTATCCTTATAAACTTGTTAGGTGGTTCAGTAGTCCCTAACCACCGGGCCACGAACTGATACCGGGTCGAAAATCATGTGCTAGCAGACCGTGAGAAAAAGATTTTTTTTTCTTTTTCAGATTCGTTTGAAAGTCTTCCTTTGAGTTATTCAGATGCAAGTTGGACATCATTAGGTGATTTTGTGTACTTTGTGACCGTCGTATTCATAATGAATAACATGACAATACGCCTGTTCATTTTTTTTCCTTTAGTAGTCCCCCTACAGTATTTATCATTGTGTATGTTATTGACGGATTATTTTCCTCGACTATGTAGCCATTTGTTCACAACGTTTCTATAGTGTGCCACATACAATGATGAATACACCCCGTTTAACAAAAATTCAGACAGCCGACAAAGGCCGTAGGGCACACGTTATGAACAAACGAACAAATAGGCAAGAAAAATAGTTCGACCATGTTATACACGAAGATATGATTTTTCTTGGTAAGATAAAAATAAATTCATGTCCTTGGATTTCGTTATCAAATGTAGAAATGAAATTGGGTGTATAAGTCATTTGTAAGTGATATGGTTAACTTATCATTTATATTCCGGTCGTGATTTATACGCCATCACTCGATCAATAAGAATATTGCCAATATTAAACCGGTCCACGATGTGAAAAGGTAGACTCAGTGCCCTTAAGCTGGCAATGGCAACTACTGTCCCTGTCCAGGCTTCCCATATCAGAAGTTTCTCTTGTTTCGGTTGGTGATATGTGAATTATAATTTGAGGCAGAAAGCACCCGAAGTGGTGTCATCTTTCTCACGTACGACATCTGGTATTTCCAGACGCTCAGCCACCTGACCTGCCTCGACGTTACTTAGCTTCGATGATCACTCAGAAATCAGAGTATCCAATGAAAATCCATAGTCTATTGTCTCGTAATTCAGGTTTTCGGTCACCTTTTCACAGGCGTGCCTTGAGCAAGACGGCGCCCACCTCCTCTTCAATGTTATTCTTTAGTAAAGAGGTGTTAAATACAATTTTTAAAGATATTTGGTATGATTAAATGTTCTCCCTACCGAACCGGAGGCCGAGTACCCTACCACTGGGGCCACGGTGGTCGCTTTTAAACGAAGGAGAATGTCTGAATACAGCACTGAACTGAGTACAAACGCTGACTGGAATTTCAACTGGAGAACCATTCCAGCGTGACTGTTCAGTATTTCTAATAGTACATTTAATGTTCACACTCTTGTCGTATTGTTGTCATGTTTGGTGTTAATTGCATTACTAAATCTCTCTTGCTGGATTATTAAAAAAAGGTCAACCTAAAATTGTCACCCAAACTGCCCAGATAGGTTTAATCAGATATTTAGCTGTTCAAACTGGCTGGTTGGTTGACTGGATGGCTGGCTGGCTGGCTGGCTGGATGGATGGATGGATGGATGGATTAATGAATGAATGAATGGATGGATGGATCCCTGGATGGATGGATGGATCGCTGGCTGGATGAATGGATGGATGGATGGATGGATGGGTGGATGGATAGATGGATGGATGGATGGATCGCTGGATGAATGGATGGATCGCTGGGTGGATGGATGGATGGATGGATCGCTGGATGGATTGCTGGATGGATTGCTGGCTGGATGGATGGATCGCTGGATGGATGGATGGATTGATGGATGGATTGCTGGATGGATGGATCCCTGGATGGATGGATCGCTGGATGGATGGATCCCTGGATAGATGGATCCCTGGATGGATGGATCCCTGGCTGGATTGCTGGCTGGATGAATGGATGGATGGATGGATCGCTGGATGGATGGATGGAACGCTGGATGGATGGATGAATGGATGGATCGCTGGCTGGATGGATGGATCGCTGGATGGATGGATCGCTGGATGGATGGATCCCTGGATGGATGGATCCCTGGATGGATTGCTGGCTGGATGAATGGATGGATGGATGGATCGCTGGATGGATGGATGGAACGCTGGATGGATGGATGAATGGATGGATCGCTGGGTGGATGGATGGATGGATGGATGGATGGATCGCTGGATGGATGGCTGGCTGGCTTGATGGCTGGCTGGCTGACTGAATGGCTGGCTGGTTGGCTAGCTGGCTGGCCATGTATGTATGTATGTATGTATCGCAGGCGCAGGCTGCACCAACGCTACTAGAGGAGTGAAGATTCAAATATTTACTCCTTATCGTGTCTCGAAAAAAATTTTTTTTTCGTTCTCCGAAAATTCCTTCCCATGATAGGTTCTTAGTGGTGGTGGTGGGGGGTTGATTTGCAATATACGTTAATGCTAAATTTGGTCCTTTAGTTTGTGTCTGCCAGCATTCGCGCTTATTTTTGAAAATCCAGACTTCTCAGTGATCACTGACCGACAAAACGTGAGGAAAGTAACTAATTCATTGATTACTCCTTTTCCGATTTGTTATAATTGATCACCCCAAATTCGGCATGCTGCGAAAAGAGGTTAGTCACGTGATGATCTCTATTGAGCAATTAACAAGACCTGCCTTTTTAAATACTGATTTCTATGTAATCATGTATACGATATCCGTACCTTGTATGAATTATTCATCGTAACAGGTACCTGTTCCATGAATAATTATCTTCAAAAAAATAACTAAAATTATCTTTGAAAAAATCAACCTTTTATCGTTAATTATCTAAAATAAAATACCAGCACCAGATTTGGTCAATGTTGGTCCCAAAATGACCACAGAGATCCAAAAAGGCACTTTTTTGAAAAAGATGGTGATTGGTTGTTTACTCATGAAAGTTTTCATGGTTATAACACCCAAAATGTGATCAGAAGCAACTGAATCCGGAAACACACGCACACACACACACACACACACACACACACACACACACACACAATTGACCAGGACAAACAAAGAGAGGAGGATCTGTTGTCCCTTTGGCTGGTTGTTTGGGCAGAGTAATCTGTGGAGCTACGATGATTGGAAATCTTTTGCACTCTTGGTGGATCGATGAAACAAAGAATTTGTCTCCCTTTCTCGAATCACACCCAATCATTGTTTTGGTAACAATTTTTTTTTTTTTTCACGGGGCCAACATCCAAGATAGATTGCCTTCAGGACTACAGGGCTCCAACTGCCCTGCTATTTACCCATAGCTTGGGGGAGAAATGAACTCATGCCTTTCCCAGTGGTACGAAGTGAATGCAAACTAACCAAGTTGGAGTTTGAACTAGGTTTACCGATTTCATTCTCCGTTCCGTTAACCTTTGAGCAACTCGCATATTTTCTGTCAGTAAGGTTTGCATTCATTCCTAACTGATGATTATCAATTGCTTTCTCCTTCGCAAATGTTCAACAGGAATTTTGCAGCCTATACGAGGTGCCAAACAAAAGCACAGAAACTTTGAACGGCACTTTACAACCAAATTTAGTACTCTTGGTTGCTTGTTTACTGAAGGTCAGAATAAGCAGGGATGGAAAATCTGTCACGATTTGATAAGCGGGAGGTCGGAATAAACAGGGGGTTGGAAAATCTGTCACAATTTAGGGGATTTGGATTAAGCTGGGGGAGTTGCAGACTATGGCCAACGAAACAATTTAGTTGGATTTCAACAAAACAAAGTCGTTAGAAAAAGATTTTATTGTAGGGATGATGTAGTCACAATGGGAATAAAAATCTATTGAGAACATTTTTTTGGTTTCCGAAGAAAAATTAAACTATTAGCTTAACCAAGTTTCCCTGACCCGGCATTATTTTCGATCTTTTGAGTAGCTTTTAATTGTTTTGTCCCTCTAAATACTATCATTAGAGTGAATCAAGGTTTTGTTGTATATGTTTTATTAATCCTTCCAATGATATCACAAGTTTCATGGACAGCTAGTATTAAAACAATTTACAATCCATTTTTATAGCTACATAGAAAAAAGTTCCAATGCATTTCGTAGTAAGATCATTAACTATGTATTTATATACTGAAATGATTTACAAAGCAATTGATTTACAAAACTATTAGCAACGCATTTGCATATCGAAATATATTAAATTGATTCAAACTCGCAAACTGCAACTTGTATAGTGAACCCTACACTCCATTGAAGCCATGTTACATAAAATTGTTCATGATAGAAATAAATATATTAACCAGTGCAATTCAATTCATTGCATCACCCTAGCCATAATCACCGATTCTATGAAACAAAAGCAAGGTGGTTAGGTATTGTTCCTTTTTTACTCGACTATTTTGTTGCCAGCGATACCGGACGCTTCATTTAGCCTAGAACCTTACGAATTCGCATAGAACTCCTTTAAATATCTTATATGAACAGTGTTTTTAAAAATCCTGGAAATTTCTTTTCTCTTTTTTTTTTAATTACTTTTTTTTTTAAATTTTTGTCACCTCAAACAAAACCAATATGTAAAATGAACATTCCCCTACCGTGATTTGAAATCACGACCAACTATTTTGTAGTATGACTGAGCTAAATCGACAAGTCTTACATAGAATAAGAGTTTGACCCTAAAGCAGCCAGGTTTGCTCCGCATTAGAGACCTTGTTAGACTAGTAGCTATTACAGATCTTACATAGGTAGCTATTGGGGAAAACATCGACCTTTTTCATGTCTTTTTTGTAACTCTCAAGCACTCAGAGCTATACTAAATGGCCACTTGAACATTGCCGTTGTAAAATCTAATCTTAGTTTAATGGCTGTTTTGTTTGGACTTTCAGAAGTTAAGTTCTGTTAAGACGGGCTTTCGCACCGTTGTCACTGTTCATAAGGTTTCCGAGGTATGTGAAAACGCACCAATGCCTCTCCGATTATGATTGGGGATATTGTTGGAGCATTGATGCAAATCAACTGGGTCTTTTTCTGGTGGATGCTCAAACTGGTTCGCTTTACATAATTGCTTAGCCGGTCAAAAAGAGTCAGTCTAATAGTTTGAGCAAAATAGTCACTGAAAGCTGAATTCAAAGTTTATGAGTACAGGCCGGATTTTCAGATTGTTCATGTGGAAGGCGCAATGGTTGCGATAAGAGATCAAAGCTGTTTCTTTGGGTGTACTTTCTCAATATCTCAGCCTACAACTACGGCTAATTCGTTATAACAGCTCTTTTAAATACCCGAGATTAATAACGGGGGTCTACTATTCAATGATCACAACACCCCATCTAAAAATATTTTGACAGACCGAAATGTTTTGTTGAAAAGGAAGTACTAATGAGGAATGTTATTGGAGTTTCTGGAAATTTGAGGTCAGAAATCTATGAGTAAATATAAAAGCCCAGTTCCTTGAAATCTGTTTCCCAAGCAATACCTCACCATGCACTCTATTTAAATGGCTAGGATCAGGGGCCCATCCTGATGCCTGCAGCTAAAGCCGAAGGAAGTGCACAATTTCTGCAAACACTCGTTAACGAAAGTGCATGGATCCCCACAAAGAAGATGAGACCTTGTGTCACATTTTCCCAAACTTGTTGCGTAGGTGGAATAAATGTTTCTCAAACAGAGATCACGGATATAGTGTAATTGTTAGCATGACTGTCTCACTCGCAGAAGGCCCCCGGGTTCGATTCCCGGTAGGGAAATCGTATGGAAAACTCTTCATTTGGACAAATTTCCTGTGCCTCCCGCAGCTCTGTGGTTAGGGTGTAGGTATCCAGTATCCATTTTATGATCTTGAATCCTGCCAAGGAGCTGATCATAGAAGCTTGTGGGAATAAAGTGCTGGTCACGACTTGAAACTTGTAACGATCACCGAGCTGGTGAGAATTGTCTCATAAGAGACAGACGCTTCTGTTAATCTTCAGAGTATTTATGTACTCCTCTTGGGATATTTTCGTTATTTGCAAGAGAAAGATGATTGTACACAATTCTTAGTCAATTTTACAATTGAAATAGTTTCACTCATTATATCCTAAGCTTTTACGTAATTGCTCTTGCAACATTACTCAAAAATTGCTGTCATTAAACTACTTTTTAAATTACTGTTTGTAGTGTCAAGAAGGGTCGTTAACATTCGGAGCAATTTTTGAACGACTGAACCCCTTCTTGTTGTTTGTTTTGTCAACACAACGGTTCGGCCAGTCTGTTCTACGGCCCTAAGAAAAAGATACAATCCGAATCCAACGTTATAAGCGTTGCTACTATGGAGGAAAATTCTGTTTACCACTGTTACATTCATATAGTACACCTGAATAAGGCAGTAGAATGGATTGGCTGAAATTATGCGTTAACATCACGAACAACCAGGAGGAGTTCAACCGTCCGTAAAACTCATCAAATACTTTATTAATATTTCTGGGAGTGTAAAAGTGAGCGCCTCATTTATTATTCTGTCCCTAGGGAACGCATGACCCCGTGTCTCTAACGATGTGTAAATGATTGGTATAAAAATCGTTTATTATTATTCTCTACTTATGTCAGTGATTTTCAACCAGTGTGCCGCAGCACATTAGTGTGCCGCGAAACATCCGTGGGTATTTCGACAAACAAATAACGAGAAGTTTTTTTGTGATTAGAGTTATGCTTACTCAGACGGATGGGGGACATTTGCTGAATTAAAGAAATAAAGTTTAGTCACTGAAATGAAATTAGCCCATTCGTATTCCTGACAAAAATTATGGACGATTTAAAGACTTGTCGGTTTAGTTCAGTCGGTGGAAGACACGATTACATATGAGTTGGTCATGATTCCAAATTACACTAGGGTAATGTTAATTTCTATTCCTCTAAATTTGATCCTTGTTGTGAGGGTAGGAAAAACCAAGTCAACTCAAGATTTAGATTTGGGTGTGTGTGTTATTTATTTTCTCTGCCGGGGTTTGTTTATTCGCTGCCCGACCACAGCAAAATGTGACACAAGGTCGAGCTTAACGTGAGAAGAATAGGAACCACCCTTCCAAAATGGCTCCAGCCGACGCGACTTCGGTTGCCAAGCGACCGTAGAAGCTATAACAACCTCAGTCACGAAAGCGTCCACTTTAGGACCTGCTCCTCTAAGTGCAATGGAGCAATGCTGCCCTGGGGTGCCGTATTTCCTACAGCTGGCCAAAGTAATATTAGGAGAGCCCAAGGACGAATCCAAAGGCCTCCAATGCGCGTAGCAATGCGTAGCCTCAGTAAAACCTCATTGGCTAACGCTTTGCACCGCCGCACTCGGTCCTTGATGCCAACCACAACACAATCTCCGTCCCATTCGACGGCCAAGTGTCAGTACCTGCGCCTTGGTCTCTGCCGTGGAACATCTATTTAAACACTGTCCCACCACAGCAATATGTGACACAAGGTCGGGCTTAACGTGGGAAGAAATAGGAGCAACCCTTCCAAAAATGGCTCCAGCCGACGCAGTTACCGTTGAAGAGCTCATCGTAATGGCTTGACAACGTCACCTGCAAAAGCATCCACCAGGGGACCAGCTCCTTTAAGTGCAATGGAGCAGTGCTGCCCTGGGGAAACAGAGACCCCGCAGCTGGGCCGAGTAATAATGGGAGAGCCGAAGGACGAGTCCAAAGGCCCCCCAATGCGCTTAGCAAACACAGCCTCAGTGAAACCTCATTGGCTCACGCTTACACCGGCGCACTCGGTCTTTGATGTCAACCCACACACAATCTCCGGCCCATTCGACGGGCAAGTGTCAGTAACTGTGCCTCGGTCTCTGCCGTGGAACAGATACTATACTTTGATCCCGAAGAAAAAGCCAGAATAAGAGTCCTATCTGCGACCAGAGCAAAATGTGACACATTGTCCGGGCTTCACGTAAGGAAAATAGGAGACACCCTGAAAAATAGCTCCAGCCAAAAAAGTGCGGCTGTGTGCCTCTGTCTGTGTCGTTTACAGGAAGATGTTAGCTGGATTAGTTGCATATTTCACACTAGCAGCAATGATTGGTTACCGGGCCCATATAGAACGTCAGGGGACTTTTTCGTTGATCTCCAACATTAGCTAACGTTCATGATTTTAAAGTACGGAAGCCTAAAAAAGGGAAACGTTGCATTTTCGTTTTCTCTCTGACTAGAAATTCAATTCATGGTAATAGTTAGGGGAAGGGTCAAATTTTAACAGATATTTGATCTTGGAGAATCAAAACATTTCCCCTCTAAAGACCAGTCTTGTTTATCTTTTTAGTTAGGCTCCAGATCAGTTATGTTATCAGATTCTTGCAACTTTGCCCGAAGAAGGGGTTAATGTTGTCAAACATGTTGGAAATGAGAAAAAATGGAGGCTTTTTCATTATTACCGACCAGATCAATATGTTCATAATCAGTGGAAATTTATATGCTGAGTTTATTTCATTAGTCCCACCTACCCCACCACAGGGTTCAGGTTTTTGTTTTCGTATTGGGGATTGTGTGCCCTTTTCGCAAAGAAAAAGAATATGCAATTTAATTCTTTCTTTTGGGCTTCCGTACTATGAAATTATGGACGTCATGATAGGGGTCTAACGAGAAAGAGCCAACGTCTGGATTTGAATCGCTGATTTTTTAGATAAAAATCCACTCATCTCCACACAGGATTGTCATTACCTTTTAGCATTTTGTCGCGCTGAGCTAAGCGTTGTACATAGTGACCGATCAGTGCAGCTCAGTGGTAGAGTGCTCACTTCCGTTGGCTGTAGTTCAATCTACAGCCAATTCATACCAAAGTCTTTAAAATGGTATACAATTCTTCTTCGTTTGGTGTCGGGGAATACAAAAGCAAAAGGACCAGGAATAAAGATCTTCTCCCTGAGGCTTAAAGGTTACGACCTAATCACAGTAAAAACACCGAAGTTAAGCAGCATGGAGCCAGTTTTTAGATGAGTGACCATTGGGGATTACCAGGTGTCACAAGCAGAACGAAACTTCAACAGACATGGCAAGTCAAAATTGAGTCTTACTAACAATTGCCTACGTGTATTAGGGAGGGTAAAAAATTGCAATTACTTCGATGAGGGTTTAAGTGGGGAACGATAACACACACACATACACACTTATATATATATATATATATATATATATATATATATATATATATATATATATATATATATATATATAATCCCCAATGGTCACCCATCTAAATACTGACCAGGCTCTGTGCTACTTAACTTCGGTGTTTTTACTGTGATTAGATCGAAGCATTTAAGCCTCGGGGAGAAGATCTTCAATGCAATGCTCTTCCATTGGAATAGAGCACCCTGATCGAGGAGGGATTTCTGTGTAAAATGAATATATCGCTTAAATCCAGACTTACTGTCCAGTTCCGTAGTCAAGAGGTAGGATATCAGCCTGTGGGTCTGAAGTGAAGGTTTCAATTCTGCCTCGCAGTACTGGATGGGATAATGGAATGTCTATAGCCACACTGAAGAGATGTATTACATCGAAACAGCTGTCTGTGGATGACACACACACACACACACACATATATATATATATATATGGTACATTTTGAGAATGATAGGCGAATTAGAGCGGAAAGGGGAACAGATCTGCTTAGTCACTCAATAGAAGCTGTCACGTTCACAATATTTTTTGTAACATGCTGGGATGAGGGTGAGCAATTAAAAAAATTGGGGGAAAGGGGTGATCAGTGAATAAGTCATTCCCCCTTGCCTTTTATTAAACAGTGATTAAAATTAAACTGGACTCAAACGAAGGGACCATTCTAGCATAAAATTACATTCCAAATTGAACCCCACTGACGCCATTTATGGGGGGGGGTCAAAAAGCAACATATTTTCTAAACATGTTAAGGATTGAATGTTAGAATTTTTGCAGTACGGCCTGTACACATGATAGACCCAAGCATAAGCAGACAGCCAACCAGCTGAAGAAAGATATGTTGACAGTTTTGATTGACGGTTTCTAATATGAAATAATTGTCCAGCTTCATAGCTCCATTGGTGAGGCCTGTACGCATACATACATGCATATATAGTCAGCCAACGAGATAGACAGCCTGAACAACACGAAAACTTAAGAGACCTGTGTTAATGATTTTTAATATGAAAAGAGCTGAAGAGGATAATGAACGGAGAAAGGTTGGGTTGAGGAAGAAAGATTATTAAAAGAAGGCGAGAGAGAAACAGGAGAGATTGTGCAATAGGTATCATAGGCGTAGGCAAATGCAAAGAATGACTGATGAATAGTTGTATTGTCATACTGATAGGTGTGAAGGATCAGGTCACAGTGAGTGGGATCGGCCAGATGGTTTCGGCTGAGTTCGTGCTCATTTCGCACCAATGCCGCTGAGAAAAGCACGTTTTCACCCTTTTCCCGTCAATATGACATCATTCAGCGTGACAACGTCTGTGTCAGATCGCCTTGCTAAGGAAAGTAAGTTCTATGTTTCTTCAAATTGACTAGTCAACCGGAAGTGGATTGTGGCAATGGCTGATGTACAAGAAAGAAGAGTCAAAGAAGACAGAGGAAAATAATCCGGATGCCACCTCCACATCCACATGACACACCGAATATAAATGAAAGAGCAAAGAAGAAATCATGCCCAAATTTTCGAAAAACTCATTGTATTTTCAATGATCTTAAAGTATGGCCAAGTGAGTAACGTCACTTCGAGTGCATGTCGCTTATTATTCTATTTCACATGTTGCAAAAACCTCGGAGAATTCCAAGACGAGGTGAAACTCGCGATATGTGAAGCCTGAGTAGAGACAGCTGTTGCCATGGCCAGCTAAAGGGTACTACAGATGCCTATATTCAGTAGAATTGTTTTCTGTTCTACTTAAAAATTAACAGTAATAGCAGTGATATGGGCGCAAATACAGAGTCATAGTACAGACTAGTTTTAACTGCTCCCACTCTTTCAGTTTGCTCGAGTGTGTGCAAACCCACAGGCACAGTAGAGATTTGCTTTACCCCATTTCTCTCTTTCTGTTTGCTTTAGCGTGATGCAAATCCACAAAGAAGCAAACAGACAAAAGGTGATACGGGCTTTATATAATAGATTACTTTTCATTTAATTTCTCTTTCTTTCTGTCTAGTCTTTTCACTTTTCTTTAGTCGAGTGTATACTGGCACAAATGATGGACGTAGCAAGTTCAAACTTCGACTGAAGCAAGTTGTGTATACTTTGCACTGATACTCTTGGGAGAGATATAAATCCATCTCCTCCCCAACTATAGGTAAAGTAGGTCTGGTTAAAGTGAGTGATGCTACTTAAGAATCTTTCTTTTTCACTTATTGCAAATGGGCTGAATGAATAGTTACGTAATATATGGAGTCTGAGCAGGAACTGCTCAAGTAGTGGCCAGCGTAAGGGTCCTACTTGAAGTTTGTAGCTATGTACGTAGGGACATGGCTACAAACCAAGTACAGGAAGCAAAATGGAAGCCAGAGCGACCATTTCGTGGAGCAGATTTAGCCCACCAACAGACACATCGAGAAATATAGATTCTTCCAAATGGTAACATTGAAAAAGATATCAGTCACGAAAAATTCAACTATCCTTCCTCGCATTGAAGATAATTCTCACACACTGCTGGGTCTTTTTAAAAGAAATTTACATAATTCTAAACCATTGACAGGAAACAACCCACTGACGATCATGAATACTCATTTTCATTTAAATACCTTCCTGATCATGATGGTGGTCTGTATAGTACGTTTATAACAGACGTAATTCGTTCCAAATGTCATTACATCAATGCGTCAGTCCTATCTTCCTTTTCGAACAAAATCTTTCTTTTTACACTCCTTTATATTTTACTTTATTTCTCTTCTTTTCGTCTTAACAATAAATCATTTTCATATTATGTATTTATTTATTAGAAACCGTCAACCGAATCTGTCAAAATAAGTTTCTTCAGTTTTTAAGTTGCTCCGGATGGTTATCTGGCTATGTATGTGTGTATGCATGAATGAATCGTGCGTCCAGACCATACCAATGGAGCTAAAGGACTGAAAAAAAGAAACATTTACTCCTTATTATTTCTAGAAAAAATACTTTTTTCCCCAAGGTTTTTATTGAGGATCAATTAGCAATTTAGGTTTATGCTAAATTAGTTCCTTTGTTTGTGCCAGGTGGCATTCATACTTGTCTTTTGAAAAATGAGACTTTTAGTGATCACTGCCCAACAAATGGCGAAAGAAGTGACTTATTCATAAATCAACTTTTTTTCAAATATTCTAATTGATCACCACGAACAAGGCATGCTGCCCAAAGATGTTAGTTATGAGTCAATTTCAATTGAATACTAACCAAACATGTTTATTTTGTTATTATAGAGGATCAAATGTCAAAAACGCCTTCTTTGATCAAGTTGACACAGTAGGTTCTTTAATAACATCCATTTCTCAAATCTTGCTGAATCGTATTTTATTTTATAACCATGACACTTATTATTTATTTACTTGTTTGTTGGTTTCTGTCACGCTAAAGCAAACAGAGAAATGGGTGAAACCAAGGCCTTATTGCGCCCATCTATTCGAGTTTACATCAGTGCTATTACTATTACTGCTATTACTACTACTACTACAGATGCTGATAATATCTGAGTAGTAGCACAGAGAACAATTTCATTGAATATAGGCATCTCTGATTTTCCATAAATAAAAGTTGTGTTTCTCTTCATATCAAAAAGAAATTCGTTTCTTACTAAATTCTCTTGTCTTATTGTTTTAAAATTAAGGAGTAAAAACAACAGAAAACATGAACAGTTGAAGAAAATCGAAAGAAAAATTAATTTCTTTCGAGGTATGTTGATTTTTTGTTTGAAATAAGTACAATTATACTAAAATATTGAGGTACCTCTCTTAACGAGAGCAATCCGTTCCATAAACGTTTCGTTAGATGAAAATTCGTTAAGCGAATAATTAACCTGATGGAATTTCAGTAATTCGTTTCAAATGAAAAATATCAGATCCCCAAAACATAAAGAATAACCTCTGCGACGCCCATGATAGAGAAGTGTGGCAAATCCTGGGGAAGGTCTATGCCCAACGACGGACGTTGAAAGACTGATGATGATGATGATGATGATGATGAAATGCATAAATATAAATAAACAGGTGAAAAATGTATAATGTAATAATTACTCCTTAGATATTGCATAAATGTAAATAAACATGTGAATAATGCATAATGTAATAATTACTTTCTAAATAATGCATAGATATAAATAAACATATGAATAATGTATATAATATAAATGATATATATATAATACTTTTTAGATAATGCATGAATAAAAATAAACGTGATAAATGAAATCCAGATGATTCTGAATTATTTTATGGAATTCAGTAGCCTTTTCTCTCGCCAACTGAAAATGTTACGCCAGGAGATTTTTTTGCAATTAGGAACCTTCGCTAAATAAAATTTCGTTATAACATATCTTTGGTGCGATTGTTACCACTGTATTTGTATAATTTATCCACGCATAAATAATCCCACGTTTATACAATCAATGTATCCTACCGATAGTCGCATATGGCGTTGAAACAAGGAAGCTAACCAAAGGATTGGCCCTCAAACTGAGAACAACGTAACGTGCTTAGGAGAGAATCATGCTCAACCTCACGTGGAGAGATAAGACAGCATACTAGAGAAAAGACAGGAGTCCGAGACATCATAGAAACTGTTCGAAAACTCAAGTGGCAATGGGCTGGACAAGTTGCAAAAATGTCAGACAACCGCTCAGACATCACAACTCGCCAGGTGGATCCCCAGAGATCATATGCGAAACTGTGGTCGACAAAAAATAAGATGGCATGACGAGTTATACTCAGAAAGTACTGGCTCTGCGATGCCTATTATAGAAAGGTGTGGCGAATCTTGGGGAGGGTCAATGACCAACGATGGACCCTAAGAGGATGCTGCTGATGATAATGATGATGATAGTTTTACTACATTACTTTATTACGATTCAGTAGCTAACTAGTTTGATTTGTTTTCGCTTTTCCTGTTTTCTATAACAAATAGATAAAAAAAGCATTTGGACTCTGGGTAATGGTTAAGTCAATCCTCACAAAATGCCCCACATTTGAGGTCTAGTACCGAACTATGCTCATACCTATACCTATAAGGGAAGCTCACCATATGGTAATGAGTAGCAAATTAGTCATGCAGATCATTACCACTACCACTGAGTTTGATTCTCATTGAGTGCCCACAAACTGCAGCCTTGTATCAAACTAAGCGGAAGTTTATTTTTAAAAACCCTTAGACAAAAATATCACCAAAACTGTTCACAAAGGTCTCTCCAGTTTTCAAATTAGTTTAGTTGTATGTATTTATGCTGTGTGAATGAGAGGTAATCCGACAAAATGCTGGCGGTAACTTGACAATGTGGAAGTGAAACATTTGAGAAATAAATGTGTTACGTCTCAAAAAAAAATTATAATCCCCACGAAGATAGGCTTGATGCATTTTGCTTGTGTTGAACCATGGTGTATACAGTGGTCTTCTGGTTGTTTTGTAGGAGAGGAAGGGGAAAGAATCTGTCATGTGTGTGTAAGTATGTATGTATTACGTGTATAGACCGAACCAATGGGTCTATAGAACTGAAAATTTAAACATTTACTCTTTGTGTCTCGGAAAAAACGTTTTGTTTTCTCACCCCACTCCATCTGAATAGTTTTTCAGTGCTTACATCAAAATGATCCCTTAGTTTGTGTCCAGCAGTGTTAAAGCTTTTTTTGCAACCATGGTAAAATGAGCAGCAGGTTTTCGCTCCAAGTTTGCATCGTTAACACTCATCTTGATAATTTCAAGTAAAAAATAGCAGCATATTCGGAAGAGCTATGCAAGCGCTTCCACCAGGATAAACTGGACTTAGAATGACTTACCAAAGAACACATTACAAGAACATAATGCGAGATTACATCTTAGGTCTGATTCGTGAAGATTAATTAGTATACCATAGTAAATCTCGAAAACTACCCACTTCTAAATCTTTTCTGATCACTTTTGCTTAACATTAGCGAACATTCATTTAATTCAAATGCTGATGATTTTTTATTTTACTGAAAAAGGTGATTTTTATGAGAATAGAAATATGCAAATGCCGTTATTGTACTTCGTCCTTGTCACAAAAGCCAAGTTTGCAGAAAATAATATCAATTTTCTATAATCTTTATGCGTAAGCAATCCAAGTTTATAAATGTCATTTTCAATATGTGCAAATGTCTGTCTGTCACTATCTAAGAAACACTATTGCCTTACATAGACCTTACTAGACTACTAACCAACACATGAGCTACCGCTACAGAGTCGTGATGAACCACGATTTCAAGCCTGAAGTATTTTCAGTCAGCCAGTCAGGTAAGGGGAGCAGATATCAAAGCTGTGAAAGTTGCTCGAGAGACGGCTTATTGAAAAAAAAATGAAAATACGTCAGCAGAAATCGTAGATCACTTTGATACGCAAATTACGGGTGGATTGAAAAAGCATAAAATGGGCTACAGTTACAAAATATTTATCAACTTAATATTTAATTTCTTTAATTCAATATTTAATATTCCTTCTGTATTCGCTTGAGTATGATGCAACTTGAATATCATACGACCCACTTTTAATTGCTAATGAGCAGTCACATATTTTATCCTCTTATTTATGCAAATCTATAAATACATAAAACACAAAAACTAAAACAAAAACACTAAAAGACAAACGCTAAAACTGACATAGTCCTTGGTTTTGCTCGGAAACTTATGGTTTGAATTTACCCACAGATCTTAATTTTGTATATTTGTTGGTTTTGGTTTGTTACTATTACACAGCAAATATGTTACCTGTCATTTTTGACGGGTTCTATCCTAAGTTCTGCGATTTGCGTGACGGTAATGGAATCGGCGACCTGAGTTCTAAGGTAGGAATTCGGATCATCAACACACACACCAGTAAGGTAGATTGATTTCTCTAGTCTTGGAAAGGCAACCAATTTAAGGCGGGTCGACACAATTTGATGTCTCCTACAGTGCCTGCAACTTAGTTTATGCCAATCATATATACATACTAAGCCAGACTTCCTCTGAACTACACCAGCAGGTCCGAGAGGGGGGATTCTGATGACTGGGGATCCCAGGATCTCCATGCTTAGGCATGCACCCTGGAATGGATGTTCCAACGTCTGTAGAGAAAGAACGGAGGCCATTCCTGCAAGTTAGAAAATAACACTCACTACCCAGGAACAAAAATGATGTTGCACAGTGCTATCGGACTTTGACCCGCACTTCATTCGGTACTGGGTTACCATCTGAGCAATTCTTCACTGCAATCAAAGAATGATTATTTATTGTTATCTCAACATACAATATGTCCATTTTTCCCTTGTTCGTGCAGCCACAAAGAAACTCAGTTGACCAACTCTGCACATGTGTCCGACCCATTTTGTGAGCCAGCGACAACAGGATGAGAATTAGTCAACCACAACGTTGTACTAAAAAGGCACTACAAATGAGTTTATCAATTCAAATAGACAACAACATCCTTTGTTTGTATGCTCAGGCATATAAGTAAAGCTTTGTTGCAATGAGAAGCAAGTTTTACACGAAAAAGTAATAACTGTCTGCATAACAATTTCCGTTAAACATACAGGGTGCTTGAAAAAACGTGAATACTATTTTCATTCAAAAAATGTTTGTGCTATTTTTCCTCTGCCACAGAAGTTGGGGAGGTAGATGTATTACCCCGTATTTGTCTTTCCGTCTGTCCGCACGATATCTCCAAAAGTTCTCAACGAATTTAGATAAAATTTCATGGAAAGGTGGGCTAAACGCTAAATTTTGGGGCGGATTCAGGAATTTCTTTTCTATTGAGAGATAAATATCCGGTTTTTTAAAAAGTTCATGACTATCAACACGATATCTCTAAAAGTTCTCAAAGAATTTAAATGAAATTTCATGGAAGGGTGAATTCAGGAATTTCTTTTCTATTGAGATATAAATCTCCATTTTTCATTCAGTCATGACTGTCAATACGATATCTCCAAAGGTTCTCACTAAATTTCAATGAAATTCGATGGAAGGCTACGAAAGAAGTGATTAAATTTTGGGATCTTGTAGTTATACGTTCACGCCACTTGATATCGCTAAATGTTCATGTCCGTCTACTCAATAATTTCGAAAGTTTTCAAAAGAATTTTGTGGAAGCATGGGCAATGAGCTACGGAAGAAGTGGTTAAATTTTTGGGTGGATCCATGCACAATTACTCCCCCTGAAAATGGTGTTGACAGAGGTATGTGCTCTCAGCAGACTATCTAGTGTTTCTTGTAGTTGATTGAAATGGCAACAACCACTGCAGATGTTTGGAAAACCTTCACCCGTGCAGCAATCTTTTTTCTTCATTCGAGAGACTATTTCGTTGCGATTTCAATCAAGTGGAAGAAAAAATAAATAAAATAGTGTTACTATTTTTTTTTTTTTGAAGCAAGGAAATGAAAATAGTCTATTAGATTTTAACAAGATTTCAGAGAGAGAATAGCAGGTGTAATTGCAACAATACTCCAAGAAATGCACACCCAAAGAAGATACCAAGAATGAGTTGACAGGGAACGTAAACAAGTGAGACTGTTTCAAGTCACAATATCGGTTGTTTCTCTATCAAAGCTACTTCCATAGAAGTATTGACATTTTTTTAAGCATTCAATACGGATGCTAAAATTGAAGAAGATAAGTCTAAGGCTACAATAACAATGAATCTACTTATACTTTTGTAAAATCCTGGATTACTCATACTCAGTCTTTAGACTAAACTTTAGAACCCTTCTTAATTTCACTTATAAACCAAATGATTTCATCTTTGACACGAAGACATCTCCTTTTAAAAAGAAAAAAAGCAATAACCTCGTCCCACCCTCTCCAAATCTTGTTATTTACAAAGTTTTATCATCTTCCCCATTTGACGTTGAATAACAAGAGCAGTCTCTCGAAACATGTAACGGAAATGAATTCAATCCAGTTTCAAAACTTTCGTGTTTCCATATTCTCTATTAAACTCACTATTTTGTCGGATAATTCTCATCCTTTTACTCACCCGACTTGTTATATAAAAAAGTTGTATTTTTCATAACAGAAATTCAATGTCAACAAAAAATACTGAGAACTCAGAAACACAACTCAACACATGACGTCACGGCATAGCTCTTTCTTTTTCACACTCTCTTTCTCTTAATCAGGTCTCAAATTCAGACATCTTAAATTTCAGGTCTGTCCACGATAATAGAGAACTCTCTGAGTGTTTGACAAAAGATAAATAAATGGAAATCAGAAAGCATTTAATTTGAAAGAAGAAGAATTACTGAGAGAAAAAATAGGATTATACCAATTTCAATTATATTATTATCATTTTTTTCTTTCACCTAATTACTACTATCTTAATTGGTGTTGTTTTTTGTCGTAACTAAACTCAGGCTGTGTTCCTTCCAGCAGAGGGTAAATGAATAAAATCGAAACAAACAATATGTTCCAGGTGAGAGATTTAAAAAAAAAGAAAATCTCTTGACTTATTGTCTTCATGTAAGTCTCTCATCCTTTCAAAAAGCGTTCTCAGCACTTCCTCTCTATTTGAATCTGGCTGGAAAAGTTATCAGCCAGTCGAATTTTTAGGGATTAAGGCACAAAAATTGTGTCCGTTTCAACACAGATTATCCATTGTGAATCGATCAATGTCCCCTGAGAACACTTGGAAGGTGATTTTCAAAATCATATTTGATAAGAACCTGCCTCGGGCTCACATGAATTCAAACAGAAA
This sequence comes from Thysanoteuthis rhombus, assembly GCA_963457665.1. NCBI lineage: Eukaryota > Metazoa > Mollusca > Cephalopoda > Oegopsida > Thysanoteuthidae > Thysanoteuthis > Thysanoteuthis major. The sequence goes on from OY735239.1 coordinate 23,057,944, forward strand.
ACTCAATGGATTTATATTGAGTAGTTTTTACAGTAGGTTGTCAGGCAGGAATTTGGTGAATTACAAGATAAAATACATAAATCAGAAGATGAGAGTGGCATAGAGGTAAGTGGAATCGGCTAGCTGAGTTCAAAATTTGATTGAGCCTGTTTCTAATCCCTTTGCACAACCCTTAGGAAAGGCATGAATCGATCCCTTCTCCTTCCATCTATGGGTAAAAACAGCGGTGGAGACTGAGCTATCCAGCCTTTGCAGGCAACCATTCTAGGACATAACTATGAATTCAAGATCAGGAGCTTCTATTTACTTGAATCCTCACTAGACCACAATGTGACACAAGGTCAGTTTATCATGGGGAACTCCACAATGTGTGGGCCAGGACCTTCCTCCAAAATTCTCTTCAAAGGGATAAGATTTGGTAAGAGATTAAACTCTGATCTTACTGGTCCAGACTACCTAGACCAATGCCAGTGGCATTACATCCGTATCATCAGAGAGGTGTCCCTATGGACGTCATACATTGCCTTCAGCCTTGTTCTGGTGTCAAGTTGTATCAGCTCTCACCCTTCTCTCAGACAATGCTGGTGGTTGGAAAGAGGGGCATACTGTATGGGCCACCACCTGCTCCCTGGAGGGACTGAAGCAAGATTTTCTGGGTACAGATTGATGTGACACTGACAGATGCTATCAAACAACATAATTTCCGAACACTGCAAGCAATCTAAGCTTTCGGCTTTTTTCCTCTATGTAATTACAAAGGTTGAAAGGAAGAAGCCTGACAGCTGCAGGGAAAAACTCCACTCCTATTCTGACTTGAGTTAATTACTGTAATTTTTTATTCTATATTACATGAATGAAATTTCTTTTTTAAATATTTGCTAGTGTAAATGTATTCATTTATTAGAATGAAATAAGCCTGTGTTTATTTGTAACATAAGTATATAAAACTTGTCTGTTCAGCTCCATCTCCATGAAACCTGCCTACCAATCACTTGGCACAGATTCTTAACTCAAATTTTACCTGTAGATGTTATCATTGGGATTTTATATCACTGGGATATCAGCAAGTTATGAACAAAAAGAGAGAAATTAACAAAGACCATTTTTATTGCAAAACTTACTTTATTGACAAGGCGTTAGATTTTCAGTGCATTCTCTGACAAATTATAAAAGGACATGTAACCACACCCTCTTAGATTTTAATGAAAATTGGCATATCAAGTGAGTTTGAGTGAAACGTGTTTTTTCAAAATTCCAGTTGGGAGAGGGGCTATGACCCCCTCAAATTTCAACATTTTGGTGAAGTACCCTATGTTTACAAGTTCATAACTCTGATCCTAATTCAGATGGAACCCTACGGTTTGCACCATTGGATAGAGGTTACTCAGCACCACAATAGTTATTCAATGCAGTTTGTCAAATGAAAAAAAAGTTAAAAGTCATTCAAGAGTGGGGTCTCACAACAGAGAGAATTTTCTTCACATAAACTTCGCTCAGTTATTCTGTATTATATGTAATTATCAGAATTTTGTATTTTTTGCTCTTAATGGGTGAATGAACAAGCTGAACATTACCTATTTTTACAACTTTTCTTAATTTTGAAGGCTAAAGCAAAAACTTGGCATGTCAATTTTCATTAAAATCTGAGTGGGTGTGATTACAAATTTAAAACTTTTTTTTCATGATTTGTCAGCGAATGCATTTTCCCCAGAGCACCATGAGTTATGGGCATTATCAGGCACTGAATTTTGTGGGATCTAGAAGATTTACCCACAACAATCCATTGAGATATACAATCTATCTGCAAACATTTCCTGAATCCGTCCCAAGATTTGATCAATACTTCCTTGACCCTTTCAGCCTTCCACAAAAAGTCATTGAAATTTAATAACTTTTGGGGCTTTTGAATTGAAAAAGATCAACATGGGTGTATACATACATCTCTGTCCCACTTTGTTGTCAGAGTTAATAAAAGCCTGAACAATAATTACAAAATTAGGTAGGTGTGTTTTTTTCATGTTTGCTCTATTTGCTGATATAATTTGCTTCACAATATAAGATGGCCGTATCTGATGAGATTGCTGCCAGTGAATTGTTCTTTGTAAATCTTCCGCCATCCATGTCTTGTTATCAATAAGATAATATCACATATTAATAAGAGTTTTGTGTGTGTATAATATTGTAAACAAATAAATATATCAAAGAATAATATCAGCATTTCAGTTAAGAAGGTATTTATCTCACTTGAGGATTGGGGATTTTACAACACAGGCAGAAAAATTGAAGGAACAGTAATTTTTTAAAATTATTACTTTTATCATCACATAATTATTTTCAGTTATAAGAGAATTGATCTTTAGAATTAAGCAACCTCCTGCTTAGTCAGTAAGTAATGGGTGAGAAGTCCAGGTATGCTAAATATAAAGATAACGGAGAAATTATTTAAAAGCCTGAATAAGCAAGGGAGGGGTTCTTTTTCTTGTCTTGTACAGTAAGATCCTTGTCATCCAAAGAAGGTAGGTTCCACTCAACCCCAACCCGCAGAACGTGAAAGCCACAAATAATAGAAAAACCAAATATGTTAGCAGTGTGGCTAAATTCATTTTCAGGTTCACATAAAAAATTGAGTCAAAAAAGCACCAACAAACATCTATATATTCTCAATATATATCTATAATCTAAGAAATATGATATTGATAAAATAAATGTGACTTCAATCATCAATATTTACTTTAAGATATTACTTATTTTATCAAAAATCATCTTATAGCAATTTTTAACATCTAAATATAACTAAAAACTTCTATATCTAATTTTAATCAACTATAGATAAATGAACCGTGGTTGGCGAGGTTCTACTGTACTTGTAAATCCCACAATCCGCCTTAAAAAAATCTCAACAGTATTAATCTGGTTGGTAAATATGACTAGGCAAGCATTTGGTATTCAGAATTCCTCCACAAAAAAATAATGACAATAATACGAATAAATATCATAACAGTAACAAATATAATTATCAAGAAAGGAATGATGATGATGATGATAATAACAATAATAATGATGATGCAGAAGAAAATATGACAGTTTTTTATGACATTTTTCTGAAGTTATGAAAATTTTTGATATTCCTTATATCTTCATTTACCATTATAAAAAATGAAAGTATTCCTCAACCCAAACAAGATTCAAATGTCCAACATGCAAATGAGGAATTGCTTTTTTTCTTTTAAATATCAATGAACAAAGCCTTATCAATAAATACTCATACAAAGTTAATAATAATATCAATAATACATGCCTCCTCCATCCTAATATGGTTCATTATAATGGAGTAGGATGGTGAGCCCCCAAATATTTATCTAGCTCCAAAATAGCTAAATTAATCGCAGCTTGGTTATAACGGTGTTGGCTTTCCTGGACTCCAACACCTGAGTTATAAAAGGGCTGGCCTGTAATGACGATAATTAAATGATTTGGGATAAAGAGAACAGAACAATGAAAATAGTAATAGAATAAAAATTGGTAATGAAAATGTAGGAATACTAATAACAGTGATATAAGGTGAGAAGAACAAAGAGTGTGAATAGTGTCGTCCCTCTAACAGAATTAGGAGTTGGTATTCAGCCACCTCCTCACAAGGGTGAAATGTGACAAGGTTGAGTTTATCTATTTGCATCCTTATAAATACAAATATGATACACAGTCGAGATTAAGGTGGGGTGGGGTGCAAGAGAACCCAAATCCTTGCGCATGATTTTGCAAAGACATCAGATTCACAGGATAAATCCTGTATTGCATGAGTCCCCAAGTCTTTGCAAAGTCATTAGGGCAGACTATGGATGGATCCTATTGATACTCTCAGGACAAGCTTGAGCATGCTAGACAGATACTACACTTTGATCTTGACAAATGTCCAAGTATGTAACGAGATTGACATCAAAGTGCTGACTCTTGCATGTACATGTAGGTGGGCCAAGAAAATTTGCAGTTATTTCCGGCACATTCCTCTATTGGATTCTTCGAACATGGGGCAAATCTGACCAACATCTTCAAGTGTAATATGGAGGTGGAGCCTGGTGGGAATGGCTCCCTGAAACTAAACATCATAAATTTGGGTAGGGAGGGCAAAAGACGAATCCTGAGCCGGGTAAATAGCATCGCTTCATTTTTGCATTGCATTCTCCAATAACTGTAGTCTCGATTCACATAACTCAACCCCTGATCCAAATGTAGCACAACAGGAATGTCAGCAATGTCAGAGTACGAGAAGCAAAAAAAAAAAAAAAAAGCAACATTACAAAGTCTGTTGGAGGACCTCACTTGTTTTCTGGGACCACAATACTTAACTTGTACCAAGCAATGTAGTGATAATAATAGCTTTTCCATATCCAATTCATATTATAGCTATTTTCTTGCACCTCATCCTGATTATATTTAACCCTTTCAATACGGAATTAAATTTCACGATCGTGTCAATTATCTACCATACTCTATATATCATGCTACCGGTTTCCTTGAGACCACCAATGAGATAAAAGAAACTGGGTAATAGTTATATTAGCAAAGTATAGGAAGTAAAATACAGCTGAACAAATGAAGACCTCCATATTCAACTGGTGGGAGGTCTCCTTCTCACAGCTTAACAAGAATTTTCTTTCAAGGCTATGAGGTACATCCATTTTCCACAGTTGATGGAAAAAAATATGTATGTGCAGATATATACACTTATCCCAGCAAAAGTGTGATATATTCAGCAAAATGGTTTGACCAGAGAATGCCATGGCCCATCTCTTACATCCAGTAATATGACAAGATTAAATGAAGACACAATACACGAATCATGTGACTAAGTACATGTTAGCAAATGCTGATGAGGATTTGACAAGGGAACATTTTGTATGCAGGTTCTTTCTTTGTTCTGTTCAAGAACCCAGCACTTCAGTAGGTAAAAGGGGGTTCTGCTCGGAATGGTCAGATGATTTGAAATATGGAAACCTTGTCTTTTTTTTCTTTTTACGTATAAGTGAATCAATAAAGGTCAAACAGACCCTGCTTAATAAGTGTATTAATTTGTATCAGTTAAAAACCATTTCATTCTTTACTTTTTTCCGGTTTTTTTTTTGCAAACATTTTAAATATATATCAAGCCTTGGTCCCCAAAAAACAGAAAAATCCAAGAATCCATGTGACTTCCAGTCCTAAGCATGCTGGATAAATGGTTTGGTAAGGTGAATCATCGGCTCTTGAATAGCCACATTTCCTTTGCATGTGTCAGCTTAGAGATCTTGAGAGTTTCTAGAGCAGGTCTTTATTCCAAATTTTTATGACCACTCCCTTGGAAGTATACAAATCGACCAAAGGGGTACCTCGACCCTAATCACACAGCTTTAGCTGCTAAATGCACAAGGAACTTACCCAAATGACAGTTTTCTACACTCTTCACACAAACCGGGAATCAAACCTGGGACCTTCTGCATGTGAGGCAGATGTGCTAACCATTACACTATCCAAGAGGAATGGTCCAATACTATACATTATTTATGATCATCATTCCAATCATCAAGTCGTGCAATTGCTCAAGTTATTCAAATCATTTCTGGAAATTCTGACTTCCAGCTAAAATTAGTCCCAGTTTCTCAGGAAAGGATTGCCAAATTTTGTCAAAAAGGGAGATAATCCAAGCTTTATCTCAGAGACTTACCCAACACAGACATTAGAATAGCATTGAATTTAGAAATTTATCAAGTCTGGCGTTAGAGGTTTAATATCAGCCAACTGAGGCACAGATAATCTCCCCACATAGCCAAATCTAACAACCCTGAACTCAGCAGTAAGTTATTGTAAGACTAGTGTGATTCATTGTTAAACAGATAATTCCATCCAAGTATTTTTTTTTAAAATGTTCTATTTGCCATTAGGTTCAGTTTAAGCATGTATTTAATATGATAAAAAATCAGGCATATATTGTGTAATTAGAGTACATTATTTTTTACCAAATAATTTAAACTTATAACCTTCATTAAATATCCCCACACTGAGTCTTAATTTTTAACTCACGAATTCATATGAATAATTTTAATATCAAAAGTAATAACTACAGATTAAAGTTACCTCCCTTTGACCTTTAAGCAAATTTTTGATAGAAGACTTCCATTATTTTTAGACAAGTCACAGAAAGTTTCAGTCAATAGGATCAGTATGTATATTTTTTAAGTAATTTTATACCCTGAAGCTATTTTTTATAAGTTCAAAACAGCGATTAAAGATTAAAATGAAATTCGATACCATGTAACTAACTATGTTGTGTTGGTCTCACCTGTTTCCATATGATAACTGAAGTTAAGCAACAATGAGCCTGGTCAATAACTAGATGAGTTCAGAAATACTTGGTGCCGTGAACCAAGGATCATACAGAGGAGATCCCCCACTACCAATATTTCATGGGTCTGTGTGGCAGGGTAAGGCCCGTCAGCCCCAATCCAATTTCTAAAAACATGGGGAATCTGAATCGACAGAAACGGAAGCAAAACTTGCTTAAATGTACACCAGGATGCATCAAAAAGGTGGTGACCAGCCAACTTGGAAAAGATAAGGGCCCTGCCAAGTATCATCCTATAGTTAGACCAAGTAGATGACAACTATTATGAAAGATAAAGAACCAATAGAAGAACTAATTATATAAGAATTATGTTCAGGTAAAATTTCCACAGGTAGAATTTCAATGAAACCAACCCATCATATTATGGTGTGAAGAAGTAAAACTTCATTTTCAGTTTGTCCATTTTCTGAAACACTAATCGGCTGATTGAAAAGTAAAGGGGTCATATTGCATGTACCTGCAGAGGAACATGTATATAAAAGACATTCGAATATAAGGTGGAAAAGTACAGGATTATCTGCAGTGATCCCATTAGGAATTGATACTCTGATCGTCGGCTGCTTGGATAAATCAGACAACTCGCCACTTGTAACAGGGATTTCATGGAGAAGTTTCTTACTTGGCCCATCTGAGAGAAGGAAAAAAAAAGAAAAAAATAACAGATAAGAGAATAAACATTTTCATCAAAAACAGAAAAGTTGAAATCCAAGTAAATTCAATTAGCATTCCAAAATTTTCCATACAGTTCAGAACTGCACAGTTCGATGTGTTTGTTTCAGGTAATATTTAGTAATAATTAGTACAACACTACTATAACCATGCTACTCAAACCTAATTCAAGGTAGCAGAATCTCTTCACTTGAAAGAAAAAATCAAAACATTTCCTGATATCACTGAATTTTTGAGATGAGGTATTATTATTATTTCTATTAATATTTGGACCATCCTCATCTTGGTTGTTTTTCATACATTATGTCTGTTGTACTCTACGGCCTTCATCAGGTATCATCTGGTAGGTGTGGGGAAGTAACGAACCGAACCCTTTATTTAACCGACGGGGGTATATTGACCGCACTCCCCTATATATTGACCACATTAGTAGTATTATTATTGTCTCACACTGGGATTGAACCTAGAACCATCAGATTAATTTTGTCTGATTCTGTAACCAATACGCTATGTGTCCATGTGGACAACAGGTGCTAATTTTTAGGAGCCCTAAAGGTGACAGTTTTTGATGTTTTTTTGATGTTATTGTTTTCTGTCTTTCTTTATTAGAGGTTCCCATATGGTATCCATTTCATGGAAATATAAAATCTGGACAACAAACCTTCTGCTATGATCTGCCAGTAACTGACCATATCTTTGGTGAAAGAAATTCCATCTTGGAAGCTGATGTTCAATTTAAATTGTATCCAACCAGATGGCACAACACTGACAGTTTCAAGGATCTTGGGTTTTGTCCTTTTCGGAGTGAGTCGACTGGCGGGCTTCACCACTGGCTTCACTGTATCACTGATGCCATCAAGTACATGATTAGAAAGAGAAAGCTGTTGGAATGGGAAGAAAATAAAAAATATCAAAAATCAATAAAAACCCCAATGAAAATTATGGTTAACAATTGATTAAAAGCCTAAGAAAACAAGTTAATCAATCATACATATTAACTATTACTTACAGCACATCACTAAACTTCATTTTCCATACTTTTATTTACACAAATAGAACAAAGAGGATATCCTGACCCTTTCATTATTGTACCATGGGGAGGTGCTCCCCTAGGGTCAGAATCACCAGGACTATGCTCAGCTAGTTTATGCCACATCCTAACGGGAGACAAGAACATGATAAAGAACAGATACTACACTAAAATTCCAGCCTGAAGGTCAGATGCATAACTCATGCCATGATCTGCTAGATAACTCTCTTAATAGACAGTGGAACTCTTCAGTGGAGGAAATAAAGTTTATAAAAACTATTGGGATAGATTAAAAATAAATTTCTACAATTCACTTAGATTTTAGAGGGCGGTAATATTGATTGGTTGTTAGACTCCCTGATATTGACATTTAAATTTTCTGATATGAATTTAAGAGTTATTAATCTTTCTAAATTCTCTAAGTAAAGAATACTTACCTCAGTCAATACTTGCGTGTGCATATCAAATACTTTAAGACAATGGTTGTTGGTGTCAGCAATGTATACCACTTGTTTCTCCATGTCCACAGCCAGACCAGCTGGTTCATTGAAGAGGCACAATAGTGGGTCAACAGAAATCTCATCTCCAGGTAGACCGCTGCCAATCACAGTGGTGCAATTCTTGGTCTGAAGATCTACACACTTTATCTGTAGAAGCAAAGGAGAAAGAAATTGCAAATAGTTGAAACAAAGACATACACTGTATTATTAAAGTTAGACTGTGTTGGTCCATCTCTCATGGGGGAAAAGGGAGTATAACAATTCAATTGAAATTTCCCAATATCGTACCTCCTTCCTTACCCCTCTCTAGCCAGTCACTGTTGCACACCACCAACTCCCCTCTACCAGCATGACAACTCCCAACTTACCCAATGAAAATGGTGGAATAGGGACAGGAGAAACTTCTTGAAAAAGATTATCTTGCCTGTTGGAAAGTAAAAATATTTATGATTGATCCACAATGATTAATAAAACATTCATCATTCTTTACAACATGGGTACTTGTTTGGATATAGATTATAATCATAATAATAAAATTATGGCACATTGACGCCAACATAATGGTCATGTGAGGGCCAGATTTTCAAAGAAAGATTTTCACATCAAGGGCTCTGATTGAAAATATAGTTTTATGGCATCCTCACAAAAGATTCTAATACAGAAAAAAATTTACAGCAATGATACTCCAGCTTCAAGGACATGCCCATATTCTGAGTAGTAAAATTTTGAAAAAAAAAACAAAGCGGATTCAGATAAGCCTATGAGAGAAAGAACCTTCGGCTGGTAGGATGCAGTGTGGATTTTCAAGGTTTATTTCAGGTTAAAAAATAATGTCATTGAGCCTTTCAAGAAATATGGAAGTTTCAAAAAATATATTTAATAACTGATTGAATCATTAGTGAGTATGAGCCTCACTGGGTGCCCTATGTTTGTTTCTCTGTGATAGACTAAAAGGTAAACTAAATAAAAACCTATAGTAAGAGTAAATTCTGGCAGTAAGAATGAAAAAACAACACAATTGTAATTAAACACCAACAGCATTTGAAGCCAATATAAACAAATAAGGTTTCAGCTTTCCTTGTTGCTACCTAAAGACTTTAACACTTATCCAACATTCTATGGTCTGAAATGATGATTTAACCATTGAATTCAGCAATATTTTTACCTAAAATTTGTTCCATCTAGTTTTGGTACACAATACGTATGTTGGGCTTTGAAAATGAGGAAAAAAGCATTACTGACTGACAGTATAGGATTATCATAAAAGTTCAAAACATGAAGAGATGCTACGGAGTGATTTTAATTTAGAAATTGTCACCAAGTTCAAATATTATTGTGTACAATCATCATTCTCATACAAATAACAAAATAATAGAAATGGTTGAAAAGAGGTAATTAATGCAGAACAAACTCTCAACCAACCAGTACACACTCCATACTATATAATTTAGATAATAAATAATTATGAAGAATACAGATAAAAGATGAATAATTATAACAAATTATAAGTATATGAAATAAATAATTATGTATAATATCTACAACTAATCATAAATATGTAAAATAAATAAATGAATAAATAATTAAAGGATTTTTAAAAGATGACAGTAAATTTTGTTAAATGTCTCATTACTATTCAATAGAATATAAAATATTTTTTCTTGAATTTACAAGCAAAAAATATCCAAAAGAGGCAACTCAAGTTACGTTTGAAGTAAGTTAGGTTGATCCATGTTTTTGTCGTCTAAAAATTTCCCATTTCGAAGCTCTTCAAAAAAGATTTAATCAAAATGTCATGGGCCAGTGTAGTAGGGTAAGGGCCCATCAACCCCACAAGCTGGGAATTTGCTTGCTTCCCTTGAACATGTTACCAACAACACATCTAGAATTAGGAACATAGTTTTATGGCCCATTGATTCTTCCATAACGGTCATGTAATTCATAGTCATTAATTACATATTTAAATTTATGTTTGTTTTGTTGTTTTTCTTAATTATTCTAGGTTTTTGAATTACTATAAATCCCTTCTCAGACAGATTAATCTTACCAAGCAGTGGCAGTGCTGGGCTCTGACTGATTTTTCTTAGATTCCTTAGATCTATTGTTCCCTCAGACTCCAGCCTCATCCAGCAGTTGTGTGGTCGGCAGTCCCATGAGCCACCTCTACCCAAAGTCAACATTGCTCGGTGGGGGTCACAGTAAGAAATCAACTTTTTTCTTTCTCAGCGTAAAAAAAGCTAGGGACTATCATTCACTATAGGGCGTCTGTCATGGCTGTCCTCTTTCTCAATCAGATAACTTCATTATTCCTTCATAACATATTTCAATTGAATTTTGTACGTAGGCTAGCGGAGAGATTAAAGAAATGGTGAGTAATAGTTGATCCGATTGTTTGTTTACATTTTATACATAGATAACCACGTACCAACATGCAAAAAATATTGGACTTAGGAACTGCCGAACCATTTGGAATGAAAATTGTTATGAAGTTTCTTGGGCATCTCATAACTGAAAATATATAACGTTTTCGAGAATTGTATGGTTTGAATGATGAAATCTTTTATAAAAATCAGGTATCTCGGAGTTAACCACTAATTGCCACTCTCTCTATTTCAACCATTTTCTACCGGGGCCTTATGTACCTCTGGGATTTTTCCAAGCTGACTTACCTTGTGATTATATGTATCAGCTACAAGTAGTCGCCCTTCAGGGAAGTCGGCCAGTAAAGACACACCTAGAGGATGCTGCAACTTAGCATCAATACCAACACCATCAACATCACCAAATGCAAAGAGATTCTAAAAGAAAATTCATTAAACAGGTCTGGTTAGTCGCTCAGTAGAAATTGTCACATGACCGACAACTTTTGGCAGCATGCCATGTTGGAGGTGATCAAATGAAAAATAATAATCAATGTTATACAATGTGGGATACGACCAACATATTGAGAATATCTAAATCAAATGTTGAAAATCATTTGCAACTGTTTGGTTATGTTAGTCATTTTGATTCCCACAAAGTGAAAAGAGCCCACTTGAAATGTTCCTTTTCCTAGAACTAATTGTGATGGATGATGAAAAGTGAATACTCTACAACAATATGGAATACAATTGTGAGGTAAGCAAAATGAATCTCACCCAACTGTTCAAAGGTTGGTCTTCATCCAAAGGTGAAAAAAAATGGTAGATATGTTTTCCGATAGAGTTATGTTGAAAATGATTAAATTGTCTCCTCTTTTTACTTTGTACTTTACCCAATATAAATACTACCAGAACAAAAGAAAATCAAAGTATGGCATTTTTCTTGGGGCAATTAGTAATGTTCAATCTCACACTCATTGGATCATAAAATGAGCGTGCTAAACCCCAATAATTCAAATCAGGTGTTTATAATAGTTTCATCCTTTAACAATCTATGATTTCCATTTCATTACAGAGGAAGACATCTATTATAATCACTTAGTGACAGGGTCTTTTAAATATGTATCACCTGAAGATTTTAATAACAATAGCCTGAACTTAGATTATGATAAGTGGATAATTTCTAATTCATTTTAAAATCTGTATGGGCAGACTTATTCTGTTTGCAATAAACCTTTGAAAACATGATAATATGATTAAGATAAACGTCTTCCGCTGTATAAAAAGTTTTGAAATTCAAGAAAACAAAAACAAACATTTTTTAAAATAATAAAATACAAGTTGAGTATTCCTTATCCGAGACAAAAAGTGGAAAATTCCACATGTGACCTCACTGAAGTATGATTCAAAGATGAGAAACAAGACTGATTTCCATGGCATTTAACTCATTCTGCCTTCAGTACCAGCTTGGATACATTTGTTTAAATCTTGAAAATCATGAAATTATAATTACATCAGGACAGTGTAAGACAAAGCAAGTCGCAGTCAAAACAAATTAGTGTTACTGCTAGACCTCAATTAATTAATCACTGTATTTTTAGCTTATTCTCTCATCTGTACAAACTATAGAAAATGTCAAAAAAGGCTGCAGATATTTCTAAGAGTGACAGTGATAAGAAAAGGAGGAAGTGTTTATGTTTATCTATCGTACAGAAAGTTAAGATATAGAAGAAATTGGATAGAAGTCCAAGTGTGATATCTCATAATGTATATATAAGTATTAAAATTCTGAAATCAAACACTTCTGGTTCCAGGCTTTTTGGATAAGGGGTACTCAACCTATACTACAAAAATGTAAACAAAAACTTAACATTTTTTTTGTAAAAACTAACCATGGGGTTTCTTTCAGCACCAACAAAAGCTTTAACAGCACCAGTTCTTAAATCAAAACTTCGGATACTAGAACTTTCACAGTCAGCAATGAGGACTAATCGTTTGGAGGGAGAATAGGCCAGTCCGGAGGGCTGAGCAAAAGAGGCTTTCTCAGGATAAATATTATTACGGTTCTCTTCATTTCCACTGCCAGCTACCCTGATACACGTACCCTCATGGTACTTCCTGAATAAACATAAAAATTAAAGGTTCATTATGGATAAGAAAAAGACAAGGATGAATGAACAAATGAATTTTAAGGAAATGATATTGTTGAAATATAAAAATGAAAGAGAAGAAGTTTAAAATAATCATACACATTATAGTTGCATTCTGTCTGTCAGTAACACTTACCCTAATTCTAGACCACTGACAATCCCTTTGTTCCAGATTTTCAGAGCATTTCTTAAGTAAAATTCATTATCAATGCATTCACATTATACAGGTATCTCCCTCAATGACCAATTCATTCAACAACCAAACACACTTACAACCCAACAGATCATACTGACCACTTTCTCATATACAACCTGCGACACCCAGTAATGTTCAGTTAGCCGTCACAGGCTATTGATGTACTATAACTAGTACCTATGGCGATTATATTTAATCTTTGTACAATTTTTTTTCACAGCAAAGGGGTTGGCTAGTGTGCTTTTCAAAGTGAATGCAGCTTTATTAGAACTAGAGTGTATTGACCCTACAGTGCTATCATGAAATATATGAAGAAGAAAAAAGAAAACAACACAGAGTACCCTAATTGGTTTCTTCAAAAGAATTAGTACTACTAGGGATTTGTTGTAGGAGCTACAACAAACCCCTTCCCTTTCGATGTTTCAGACTGAAAATACACAGTATTTTTTCCCCCAAACTCCAGTCCAAAACTGAAGTTAACTTTGTTCTTCTAATGTGAGAACAATTCTTAACAAATTTGGGGGCAACCACCTGATTGGTAGTCGAGTCTCTTGCCAAATGAGTTAAATTGACATGTCTTAAATACCTTTCAAATCTGTGTTAGACGTATACAAAGACTTATTTCACTCTAATAAATGAATATCGTTATGCTTTTTTTATAGATATACTATACAAATTTTTGGTTATCTTCCACAGTCAGAATAAGAGCAGAGTTTGACCTGCTGGACTCGTACTAATAAGTACATTTTGAGGGATTTAGTATTCTACTTTGGCACTTATCCTCCCTTTAAATAAGAGACGATTGACTACATAGATGACTATCTTTTCACCCCTTGATTTAATTATGGAATGAGCCAACATCTCTTTGAAGAAAGAGAGGGGAAAAAGAAAGGTATATGTTGAAAATAATGAGATAAACTTAAGCCTATATGTCATATATGCAAAGAAAGAAAAGATAGAGAAGAATCTAATTCTTGCTCACTCAATATTGAAAACAGTGAACAAATAAAAATAGATCAAATAATTAATGAAACTAAAACAGACGTAAGTACATAGATAATGTTGTTATAACTTTGATAAATCAAAATAGCTAAATTATCATTTATTCGCCATTTGCAACTTGTAGTTAAAGTTTCATTAAATTGTTTTTATTCATTCACTCTTTTTGACATAGATTTATAATTTCATTACATTCAAATAAATGAGTAAAAATAGGAAACAGCACAAGAACTTCTAACAATCTTCAAATCACTGTGGAATTTCCATGAGTATTGCAAGTTATAATTTATTATGAGCTCTATTAATTTTTTATTACAAATTTCTATACATATCTCTGCAGGAACTTTGCAAAATAAAAAATAAAAATTATTCAGAATTGTTTCCAATAGACATCTTTGTTTCTAGAAAAATACAGTACAAAACAATTGGGCATTTTTTGATTTTGTGGGTCGAGACAAACACAAAAAAAATTCCCTCACATAACATTATCCAAGAGACCCAAAATAACAATCTTTCTGAAAATAATTCCATATAAAGCATTAAATTGTCTTTTCTCTTCAATTTTTTACATAACTAGCAATTTACATGGGAAATAAAGTCATTTTTTTTAATTCTAAATTTGAATTTCAAAATGTTTGTCAAGTGACAACAATGATTGAAAATTAAACAAACTTTTTCATGTTTGTACATTAAAAGAAAATTTTGCAAAATTATTTAAAAAGATCAATAGAATAATCTAAAAAATGAAAATTCAAGAAACAATTATTAAATTAAAATTGGAAAGATCGTGTCATTATTTTATTGGCTGATATAGGAATATTTCACAAGGGATTATTTTTGTGATTGTCGCAAGCCACAAAACCAAAAAGTAATAAAAATTGTAAATGAAATACAATTTGCAAGAAATTTAATGCAAAATACTCAACTCTGTTTGCATTATAGAATCGAAAAACTGAGAATCATTTAACATACATATAAAAGAATTAAGCTCAACCTCACATGGAGAGACCACAAGACAGCAAAATATATCCCGGAGAAAACAGGAGTCCGAGACATCACAGAATCCATTAAAAAACTCAAATGGTACTGGGCTGGCCATGTTGCAAGAATGACAGACAACATGGATACACAGAGACCACATGCGCGCAACCGAGGCCGGCACAGAACTAGATAGAGAGACGAACTAGACAAATTCAGAGAAGTTTGGCAAATCCTAGAGAAGGTCTACGTCCAATGATGAACATCAAAAGACTGATGATGATGATGAAAACAAGGCATTCGTTTAGTAACTATTTTCATTTAGCAACCCAGACAATGGAACAAAACCTGATCCTTAATGAGGGATACTTATGCAGATAAAAGCTTTTTTCTGTCAATCAGACTTGCTTTTTCATTTTGATTAAATGAACGGTACAAATAATTGTTTAATGATCTCAAAAATTGAATATCTCTGTGTAATGCAAAATTACTGAAAAGTATTGCTGATATTTTAACATCACAACGTTTTTCTTTTTTTCTTCAGTGATTTATTCTCTTCAATTTATAAATAAGACATATATTCCTTTCTACTCACATTATCAACCGAGTTATGAAAAACTCTTATTCAAGGGAGATAACTGACTTAGCAACATGGGTATGTATTGTTCAACAGGACGTCTTCACACGAAGTATCGCTTGTAAGTGAGTAGCGTGAGAATAAAACAAAGTTTTCTCTTTAAATAACTTACTTTCCTTTAAACCATTCACCATCCTTGAGAAAATACGCCCAAATTTGATGACTTCCTACCAAAGCGATCAATAAAACATTGTTTTCTTCAGAATCTGCAGAAAAATATAAAGAAATTCGGAATAGAACTTAGAAGAGAAAAAATACAAATAGAAACTTTTAAACCCACAGCACAAATGGTATAAAACTAAATGGAAACCAATTTTTTTTTTTCAATTCCATTGATAAAGCATAATCAATTATTAGCTTACAAAAAATGATTTACTTCATTTTGCAACTGCATTGGACTTGAAAAGACATCAACAAGGTCAGAATTCTGATGATGTGTCCATATATCACTGAAAGGGAAACTGCTGATAGGGGGAGGACTATTGAAAGGAGGACCACTGAAAGAGAATCCACAGATAAGGGAGACTGCTAAAAGGGAAATTATTAATTATACCTAAAAAATAAAAGAAATTTGATCTATAACCCCATGCTTGTGAATTCTGATGATGTAATTTTATATCTATCCAGAGAATAGATTGAAAAAAAAAGAATAAAGAACATCAGTTGACTGGGGACACACAAAGTGACCTATAAAGATGTCGCACACATCTAAAAACATTATGTTGCAGAACATTTTCTTATTCATGTTCAACACTTCCTGAATATTAGACCAAGATGGTGAAGTGTCCTATTGAAGTAAAAACAGCTGATGAGAGGGCGCAAGTTTCCATTACTTGCACCAGCTAAGTGATCCTCACAAATTTCAAGTCTAGTTGAGACCAGGACTTTATTCCTACAAGTTTTCATGACCATCCCCTTGGCTCAAGGAAATATCACCAGAAGGATACTTCTACTCTAATTACAGCTTAATATGTACTCAATAAGCTGCTGAGTTCACAAGGAAATTTGTCCTAATGAATAGTTTCCCACATTCTTCACTCATACTGGGAATCGATGCACAAGTCAGATGTGTTAACCATTACGCTATCTAAGCCGAACGAATTCGAAACCAAAGATAAAATTCAGTGAAGATACAAAAAATTTAGAAGAGTCCAGTACATACAGATTGACGAATTAGCTATTGTCCCTGCATTTTTTGTTTTTCTAAATATTAAAAATCTTACATAAAAAAAATATGAATATAGATACACATATGCCAGTTTCTCAGGTAAAAAAATATTCATGGAGTTTTTTATATTCATCAAGTTGAATTTCTGTCTACTACATTACCAGGGCATAAAATTCTATTTGTACTACATCATCATGTAGTAATGTAGAAAAGCATTACAGACACTGCTTGATGATAATACAGAAGAGTTCCATCCCTTACTGTGACAGGGAATAAATAAATAAATTCTGATGGTGTATTTTTATAGTTAGATTATTCATTTTTTTACTAGTATTATTTTCATATTAATATCAATTACTTTTTATAGCGACTTTCAAACTGTCATTCTACAGCCGTAAGTGAATGTAAACAAAAATGGTGATGTATCAGGCAGTCAGGAAAGATAAGGAATATTTGGTTAGATATAAATGGCTGCAGTTGGTAGGCTCCATGGCTTAAGCAGTAAGGCAGCTGTTACATTGAGACACACTTCCCAGAGAAAAAGTACCACTGACGGCTTCTGAATGACGGTATTTGAGTTCCGATAAAAAGCAACAAAAATTAAGATAAAAGAAATAATATCCTATAATTTATTCAGACTACTGTCCTCATCTTGGTTGTTATAATCACAATGTTTTGACCACTGTACCCTCAAGCCTTTTTCAGGTGTTTGTCACAGTTGGTAAACTACTGGGAATTTTGAACAGAAACTTTTATCTGATTCACGGGAAGGGTTGATTATCAACATTTTGCTGTCTATCCCAGATTCAGATCAATTGATTTTTTCTAGTTATAACCAACTAGGAGACACTTAAGGTCAGAGAGCATAACGCCCGAAACATTGTGACTATAACGACCATGATAAGGACACTAAACAAAGTAAATCAGTGTCTAATATATCAGAGAAAATGTGAACAGGAGTGACTTGAGACACACACAATGGGTAAAGAGAGAAGAATCTGTAGCCCATTTGGTTGGTGGGTTGGTTGGGCACACCATTTGTGGGGCTACGGTGATTTGATAAAGATCATTTTTCATCTCAGAAATTCAAACAAAAAAAAAAAGACTTGATGTCTTGATGACAGTGAATACTGCTAAAAAGCAAAATCCTCACACCTTTTAAATTGATCTTTAAAGGGTAAACCAAAGATATATGAAGAGGATGGATTGCTATAATCAAGAAATTCTGGTATATCAGATTTAATTGTGAGAGTGTGTGAATGAGTGTATACTTACACAGGAATGTCTTCATAGTATTCAAAATATGATATGAATAGGCATTGAAATATTAAAGTAAACTACACTTTCTTGCTCGTTAATCAACAATAGTTTATCTACAAATGTATTTTGGAGAGTTGCTTAAATTATCTGTTGAACAAGATTTGGTTATCATCTGTCCATAAGCCTTCAACTATTTTTAATTCATAAAACACTTGATACAGCTCTTAATTGACAGTGGAACTTTTCAATCACAGAAATGAAATTTGGCAAAATTATTATGACAGAATAGATAATCGGATACGTTTTATTTCAACAAACAAATAATGAATTGATTATAAATCTTACAATTAATACAAGAATTGGAGGCTACAAATTGAGCTTAATGCCTCATAAGAGGTACACACCTTTATACTTCCATATACAGGATAATCTTTCAATCTTATAATATTTTAATAATAAAAAAATAAGTAAAATAGAAAAAATTATTCAAAAAACAAAAATATAAATAATCTACCGTTTTCTTTCATATTTCAATTAAATTACAATATTTTCCAGAACAGACTTTAACTCATGAGATTTTGGGGTTTTCTTTTAAGAGAATAGAAAATGAATTCAAAAATGTGCCTAAATTATTTTGATTCATAGTTATTTCCCTTGATAAAATCATTTCAATTTTCTTCTATGAATTTAAGATTAAAGTACATAAATGAAGACCAACAGTTAACAAACTCACCTAATGAAGGAACAAGAAGCAAGTCAAAAGGTGAAGATAATTCCTGTTGAGTTCCAACATTTCCACCTTCTTTGTCCGAACCCTGGAATCCGGTGCCAACTAGAGTCTTCACTTGTTTCAAAGAAAAGTCAATCTGACAATAAAAAACAATGATTGTATCATGGTTCTCTGCTTATACCCTCATTGAAGGTCTCATGAGATAGGTACACATTGATGATTTTTAGTAAGACCTACTTCTGGCTCACCAGGCCTGTTAAAGCTTTGTTCTACTTACAGCACTAGGTCTTCCCCAATGGCCATACATCTACATACTGACCAGGCTTTACATTGCTTAACATGAGTGATCTCACAAGAACTGGTATATCCTTTTTGACTTGACCATAATTCATTAGCTTCCTGGAGGGGTTCCCCAATACCAGTCCTTGTACCAAGTGCTTAGTAGAGAGAATTTGACTACCCTTTTTAAAGTCTTTATGATGACTTGGCAATGGATTGAACCACAGCCTACAGAACCAGAGGTGAGCAATCTACCACAAGACCATGATAATTGGTAACAGTGAGTCCAATTCAGCTCATTTCTTGTTTTGGCTGTGTGAAAAAGCACCAAATTAGCGCAAACATTTTGGCATTTTTCTGGCAGGTTTTTGACCATTTTTAGAATCTTTTTGTGCTTTGGGAGCATTTTTACAAATTTAACAGTTCTTGCCAATCAAACTAGCATGAAAATATTTTTTGAGTTGGTAACAATAACAGTAATCTACTTATTACATCATCAAAGACTATTAAAAATTTTACACAATGAATAGTCATATATAATGTTGTCAAAAATCCTACACAAACAGTATTCAAGATAAAAGTAATTATAAATTTATTACTTACTACTAAGAGTTAAAACTGCCAATAATTCTGAGTTGTACTTACAATATTAGGTATCATGAAGTACCCTTTACAGATTTTTACAAAATATTTGTTAGGTTAAAAAATGACCATGCTTACTTTTCTGACCGAGTGATTGTCTGCATCTGCAACATAAAGTATGTGTTGATCCAAGATCATTCCTTGTGGATTAGAAAACCTGGCTGAGGTGAAAGATCCATCTTGGAAACCCTTTTGTAAACCCCCAATACACATCTGCAAAGGGATAAAAAGATACAGAAAGTGAAATCATTTACAAAACAAAAGTAGCAGTGAACATATCGAGAAAGAAAACACAGAGAAGGAAAAATGTAGTGAGAGAAAAGAAAGAAAAAAAGAGAGGAAAAAAAAGGAAGAAAGCAAAAAAAATAAAAAAGAGCCAAAGAAGGAAAGAAAGGAAAACTAAAGAGAAAGGTATAAACAGAATGGGAGGCTTACCTGAACACAACCAGTGGAGGCATCACAACCAAGAATCCTATTATTACTGCTGTCAGCGACATATAATGTGGATCCGGTAGAATTCAGACACAACTTCCCTGGAAATTGTAACAAATTATTTTTCTGGCGGTCTTTTTCCAAACTGATTGGAAGAGAGTGGGACCGGATCATTTGGGTCTCTTTGTAATAATCCAGCGTAATTCTCACAAATTCCAGCACTTTTTGCCGATTACCCTCTCCAGCAAACGAATGTATGTATTGGTTCTCCGGCCCGAGAAGCACAAAGGTCGGCCAGCAGTTTATCATAAGTTCGTTCCATAGAATAGCATCAGGATCGTTGACAACTGGGTGATGGATGTCATGCCGCAACACGGCGTTTCGAACATTGTCTAACACTTTTTCATTCTGGAATTTGGCTGAGTGGACCCCAATGACAACAACTCCTTCCTCGATGCTATATTCCTGCTCAAGAGCTTCAAGATCTGGTAAGACGTGTATACAGTTCATACAACAATAAGTAAAGAAGTCAAGGACTGTTACTTTGCCCGTCATGTGATCCGACATGGTCAAGGGGGAAGAATTTAGCCATTCTGAACCTTTAAAAACAAATCAAACAAAAATAAATATCAATTATACATTTCATTATCTATCTTCATTAGATGAAATATTTTAAACTATTATTATTTCCGTATATGGCCTACAATTAGCGCAATTCAAATCATACACAGGTCGGTCAACAATAGTCAATACTTTTGTCTATAGACACAATGCATATCAGCGATCGATAATGTATGCGGTTTAAAGACAATTACCTTCGGCAGTAAGTAAACAGCTTGGATCAGAAATGAAGAATACCTTTCAGGTGAGACTCAAATTAACATGGAGGGAGGCTAGTTAAGCTTCTGCTGACTAGTTGGTTTCCTTCCAGTGAGAGCGATGTGAGTTCAAGTCACAGCTAGAGCTAATCTCTCATTTCCAATCAACACTGTTTACTCACAGTCAAAATAATAACATTTTTGATTTAGCATGTAGTACACTAAATGCATGTCTGTATATAATCAATGTATAATGCTCTTCCAACTTTGGAATGGAGCACTCTGGTGGATGAGGAATTGAGCTTAAGTAAATAAACTGCTTAAATTCAGCCTTACTGACTGTCCAGTTCTGTGCAGGGCAGGGGTAAAATGCCAGCCTCTGGGTCTGGTGTGAAGATTTCGATCATACCTCGTGGTACTGGATGGAATAATGGATAGTCAACAGCCATACTGAAGAGATGTAATACAACAAAACAGCAGTCTGTGGAAGACTCAATGATGATATATATATATATATATATAAAATCAAATAGAAAATTTATCAATGTGCTTTGTTCGTTTTTATAGTTTTATTCCAAATAAAATTTGATTTTTAAAATAAAAATCAGATGAAATCGGTGAAGTGACAGATGTCTGGTAAACGTACCAAGGAATTTTCAGTTATGAACGACCATCACAATGTATTCACCTGGAATTATGTCTGTATGGAAATCAAAAAGTTATTTTTTTACAAGTCTACGCGTCATAAATTCGTCAAGGTACCACGGAAAAAGTTCTCCCGGCGAAAATTGAAGAATCGGGGTAAGAATCCGTGTATTAAAGAAATCAGAAGAATCAGCGAATTAAAATGTTTCATTTAAATCAGATAAATGATAAAAATCCACACATCATGTGCAGTATAAACTCTATTGGTCTCTTTGAAAATTCAAAATTAATGTTATTACAGAGGAAATGAAATGTACTCACAATAGTAAACTGGCAATTAAATCTAACCAATATAGCCATTTATTTTTACAAACCTATCCACTTATAGCCATTTAAAGTTGCCAACTTAAAATGACTACATGATGCGTCTTCGCAAAGATAGCCAAATCCGACAATGAGCTAATTTTTGGTATATTTTGAAAATCTGGGTGTGGTTAAAAACGTTAACCGATTCGTCCCATACTGTTAGCAAACATTGTTAACAACTTTTCAAAGACAAAAACAATCGGTTACTTACATTGGACACAAATCGTTTTCATATCAGAGTTTTTTTCCCAAATCATTCTTCTAACGAATGATACGAGGATTATTACAATTTAATTAACATGTTACAAGTTTTGGGTGTTTTTATCGACAAATACCGTCTTACTGTCAAAAGTCCGCCTAAGGATAAAAAACGAAAGAAAAACTAGTGAAAAAATATAGAGCAACAAATCCTTCTTAAATTCAAACGGCACTTCTCGTATTTTAGAAATTAACAATGTTTGATGACTAATCTTGTTTTGAAGAAGTTAGAAAATACGAACGAAATTCTAAATATCTGACGACGTTTAAAAAAGAGACGAAGAATGAATTTAGTAAATAATGTTATGTTTGTTTTGAAATGATGACATAGCTTGACTTCAGAAAAAGAACTTGATAAAACGAAGACAATAACAAAGTTTGAAAATTTACTGTAAGAAAACATACGGTTATCACAGTTTAATGTCGCAAATTATGATTGTTGTAGGGACACTCGTTGGTCAGTTACAAGATAGACAACTTCCGACATAGATTATACATTGAAGTGGCGTAAACTCGCACCTTTTGTACGACTGGTGTAAACAATTTTTCCAGGACAAAAATATCCGGTTACCTACATTGGACACAAGTCGTTTTCATATAAGAGTTTTTTCCCCCCCAATCATTCTTCAAACGAATTACACGAAGATTATTATAATAAAAATAACATGTTACAAGTCTTTCACTTGTTGAACGACCGATGTAAACTATAGTAAACATTTCGGAACTACGGCGGCAGTTTGGTACATTCAGAACCCTGTTCAATATCAAATATATCTCGGAATTTCTTAGGCGAAACTACCATTGTGATAATTAAAAGTTTGCTGTTTTGACTATTAAGCCTAAGCCTTTGCTCAACTTAGATTCTTATTAGATAAATTTACATTTCTAAATCAACTGTTCTGTTTTAATTCGTTCTGTAAGTGATTTATTTCCTTTGTAGTTGGATGTATTGAAAAAATGCTGGATGTTTGAAATGGTCAAATTAGTTAACGCCACTTCAACAATGTTTGTATTACCCAATAATCTTAAATCTAAACTTTTTGTTTGTTCAAGAAAGATAAATAAATAGTTCCGACCGATCAGCAATAAAGTAAAATATATATTCAACAAATTATTCTAAGATTCCAAATTAATTAATCAATCGGTAATAATCATTTACGTGAAGACAATTAACACTGAAGATAACTGTTAGTCTGATTAGCGTAGTTTTACGAATGAAAAGTAACACAAACCCAATTAACCAAAATATAGAGCTCTACGAACCTACAGGAAAGTCCGGTACAATGAATTTAAACTTTGAACTGGTCAATTGAAGATGTTCCATTATCATATCTCTCCTTTCCTCTGGGTTGAGTGCCTCTTCTAATTTGATCTCCAACTCTCCACATAACTCCAAGATGTTGTTCAAGTCGGCCATCGCCATCTTGGCAGAGCACGTGTTAAGGGGAGGCCACTCTGGTATGCCTTGAAGTAAAAGAAAATCCCATTCGTCAGAATTAGAGTAAACAACCAATGCATCCTCCTGATAGTCACCCATGGAGCTAAAACATGGAACCTTACAAATAGATTGACCCGAGAACCTGGAACCATGAAACATGCTACGGAGATAATCACAAGATAACAAAGTATTTTAGTGAAAAAAGCGAAGTCAGAGGTATCATTGAATCCTTTGGAAAACTCAAATGACAATGGGCCAGTCAAGTTGCAAGTATTCCAGACACCCTCTGGGAATCACAACTCACAACATGGATATCCAGAGATCATATGTCAAACTGTGGTTAACAAAATATAAAATGGTGTTAGAAACTCTACAAGTTTAGAAAGTATTGGCTTCATGATAGAGAGATCTGGCTAATCTTGGGGAAGGTCTATATCCAACGACGGATACTAAAACAATGATAATCATAATCATCAGGGTTGAATGGCCTCCATATTGTCTATACAGGCGATAAAATGTCCACTCCAGGGCACATGCTTGGGAAAAGCAGATGGAGATCCTGGGATGCCTAGTTATCAGAATTCTCCTTTCAGGTCTTACTGATGTAGTTCAAAGGAAAGCAGAGTGCGATATACCTGACATCGGCTGCAGATTCCAGAGGGATGTCAAATTGGGCATCAAACTGCCTAAAGGGGGGCTCCACTCTCTCATTTGCAATCAGAGTTTTCCTTCTCTTAAACTGGTTGCCAAAGCTGGATAACCCAATCTGTACTATTTTACCCATAGCTGGGAGGAGAAAGGATGGATTCATGCATTTCCCCAGGGCATTAGTGCAAGATAAACATAATCACCCTTGACCAAATTTTGAACTTGGGTTGTCTATTCTATCCAAGCTGTTAATGCTATATGAATCACACCCCCAACTGGGTTGCAAGACCAAAATAGGACTAATTTGATACTATAAAAACTATTTTGTTCCGAAAATGAAGATTTGGTACTGTGGGATATTTTACAAAAGATAACAATCTTTAACACACAAATGATATGATAAGACATAGGCATAAGTGAACAACGGGTAAAAAATATATATTTTAATCCTTTTTCCTGCTAGTTTTGTCTGACAGTAGATTCCAAGTTATTTGATTTTGGTACTGAATCTGCTCAATTTAATCCCAAGACCATACAAATTTAGTCTTGTGTGGTAAAAGACATTTACCTAATGGTAAAGGAATAAAGGTCACCTACTCTAACTGAGCCTTATGAGTGGAATTGAAATTATTTGATTGTATAACAACCATTACAAACAATGGAGGGGTCCACAGAAAATTTATAAATAGCAGTTCACCTACTGAATTCCCACTAACAGTATATAATAATAAATCTCACTAAATGTTTGAGGGGGGCAACCAAAGAGCCACTACCCTCCAGGCCCTCAAATCTCCAGCTAGTCCCCTGGTTGAATGCTCAAGTCATCAATCTCATTAACTTGCACTTTTTCAATTAACCCGGTCACCCCAACCTAAGGTAGACATTTCCAAATTTCCTAAGAGAAGAACATTCCAGACCAGCGGTTCCAAACCTGGGGATGCAAAGGTATTACCAGGGGTCCATGAACTTATTGAGTAGGAAACGACTTATTATAAAAGTAATATGTAAAAGGTTGTTATAGTCTTTTAGTTTCCAATATTTTACGTATATTCGAGGTAATTTATATAAGGTTTTTAGTCGGACCCCAAAAAGGAGAACAAATTAATATTTAGATTGAGGTGGCGGAGGACAGAGGACAGTTTGTATAAAGCTGGGTATGTGCCCCCCCCACTCCATTCTCTAATGATGTGCTTTCTCACTGGCTCTCATACTCTCCCTCTATTTTTGTTCATATCTATCTATTCATATCTGTCTATCTAAATCTCTATCTATCTATTTATTTACATCAACTGAACAATTCATATCTATCTATCTCAGTCTGTGTATCTATCTATCTATCTATCTATCAATCTATCAATCTATCTATCTATCTATCTATCTATCTCAGTCTCTATATTTATCTATCTCGGGCTCTATTTACCTATTCATATCAATTGATCTATTCATATCAATTGATCTATTCATATCTATCTCTATATATATATCTATCAACCTATCTATCTCAGTCTATTCATATCTATCGATCTATCTATCTCAGTCTGCTCATATTTATCTATCTATCTTATCAGTCTGTCTGTCTCTTTGCCAATTTCTATTAATCACAAACACCAAACATTATACAGGAAAAAAAATTCAATAAATAACTAAGTCAGTCTATGAACTTATTGATCCATCCCCTTACATCCAACTGCATGAATATCTAACCAACTTGATAACCTCTATTGATCCGCCCCTGTATACTAGAGACACTCAAGTTGATTATTCATTCTGTTTTATTCGCATGAAGTAGTTTCCACAGATTTGAATAGAAAAAAGTGAAGTGGTTAGATTGATATTGAAATTGATTTTGTTTCTCCGTCTTAATCACAAAGCATACCAATACCTATGCATAGTTATGCAGAAGCATGTAAGCCTACTACAACAGTGATCCTCAAACAGACGCTTGGCTCCCTGGGGAGAATTTTCCTAAGGGCAAGGATTTCATGCTCCCAGGGTGAGACTATAAATTTGTGTTCCTGGTTGTATTTTAACAACTATTAGAAATTTGTCAAACAAAATTATCACCAAAATTAGATGTCGCTTACTATAACTATGACCAAGCATTAGTACATTGAATTATAATTGCCAGAAATTATTATATTTTTAGATGGTGCCTTGTGGTGAACCCATACAAATTTTCAAAGTTGTAGCCCTAAACTTGTAACCAAGAGAGCCTGGAGATACACACAGATACACAAGCTGAGAGAGAGACGAGTATATAGCCCACTTGGTTGGTTGGTTGGCTATGTCATTTGTGGGGCTATGGTGATTCAATAGGGAGTGAAAGAAAATGTGATAAATTGGTATATTCTTCCTTGTTTTTATCATTCACATATGAGACTGAAAAAAAATATAATCTGTATTTATACAGTATACACAATGCACTTTTTTTCCCGAATTTTATCCTCAAAATCATTCTGTATCCTACACAGTGTAGGTTAGGCTTGGGTCCTACTAATCTTGCCTAATGGACTCAGGACAGAATCTACAAAATTTCTTACAATCTTATTTTTCTATCATCATCATCAGCAGCAGCAGCAGCCATCGTATGTCCACTGCTTGACAAAGGCCTTCTCCAGCTCCATCCATAACAACTGCAATTAAGCTTACTTCTGATTTTCCATCCAATCCCTCCATCTTAAGTCTGGTCTTTTCTTACTGTGTTTGCTGTCGCATGGGCACCAATCGATTAATCTTTTGCTCCATCTATTGTCTTTCTTTCTTACTAAGTGTCCAACACATCTCTATTTTTGCTGTTTAATTACTCATTTGAAGTCTTTCACTTTGGTCCGCTCTCAAATCCATGCTGATGTTTTTGTAGCTGTTAGGGTAACTCCTAGTATTGCTCTTTCCATAACTGGTATTATGCATTCATTGACTACTTTGCATTTTAATCATATTGGCAAGGTGCTATTCAGTATGCCTTGATTTATACTAAATGTTAAATTCAGGGTACATCTTATATAAGGAAATTATATAATTCAATTGCAGAAATATATATGAAAGAGTACTGATGATATCTTAGTTGTCAATACCCATGGAATTTCTGCAAGTTCTGCTAGTATATTTTATCATACTGAAATGTGAATCTATGAAATTATCATTGTGACCAGTTTAAGTACTGAATGGTTTACTAGTGCTGCTGGGGATCATGTAGAGAGCCTTCCTGTTAATCCGTCTTGTAGTAGACTATCCCTTGCCATTCACAGGGATTAAGGGCTCCACCAGGTCACAAATACTAAAATCTGTCAATAATTATTGCTGATCCCACCCACCAACCATTTTGATCCCAAAAGCCCATAAATCTTGTTCAATGAACCTTTTGATAAGCACACTTTACCATTCTCAAATTCTCAAAGGCACATGTACAAATAAATAAATGAATACAGTAGAGCATACAGAACAAATTTTGAATTTTAAAACTCGACTTCATTTTCTGGTGACAGATCCGTCAATTATGGTGGAATTGACATTTTTCAGCCAAAAACATAAACACAGCTTTAATCTGCTCAGAATTCACTTGTGAGAATATAAAAGATTTTTTTTTTCACAACTAACCTTGTGCTTTTTTATTACAGTAATAATCAATATTAAACTTTCAAAAAAGATATTCAATTATTGTAATACATTTTAAAAGTGTGTTAAAAAATGCACAGGAGATGTTGGTGAAAAAAATATCCAATTAATGGATAAAAACCATAAAGTTCTTAAAACTACAGTGGAGTGATTATAAACAATTTTTTTTTATGCATTTGTTTACCTATATCTTGATATTTTGTTACTTTTCTAAAACGTTTTATCTACTCTGAGAAAAGTTGCAATATAGTTGATAATGATTTGCAATACTTCATCTATTGAAAAATAAATAAATTAATTTTATTTTAGTACAGTGAATTGGAAAAAAAATTTTATGTCAAAAATACAATTTGACTGATAGGTTTGTGAGTGTGAATAAGTTCAATTTTTTCAATCACTGTACAACCAGGTTTATATTGTCTACACAAATAATTTTTAGTTGAAAATATTCTACAATCTTTTCTCTTATCAATAACACAAAGATTATTATGATGCATTTATGATATCCTAAACTTATTTTATTAGATATTTTCTATTTGTATTTTTCTGTAGTATCCCATAAAACTCTTTGAAATATTGACATTAAATTGTTCAAGAACAGCAAATTATCAAAACTGCATATGGAAAGGGATAAAAGTAATCTCTACACCTACAATAAAGCAAGCCATAGGGTAGTAGGGTGCTACATTTCACCCTCTGAGTCTTTGGATCCCACCCCCCAGGTCTGTTGAGTAGCCTAGCTGCATTAGTAAAGCAGCATGATATGAGTTAAACTAGTTCATCTGCACCAGACAATTTAGAAGCAGTTTAGTAAGTAATACAAAAAATCATTATAAATTGCTTGCAGCACACAGAAAAGATCAATTCTATGCAATGAGAATCTTATTCGATCCTGACTCAGAATTACTTTCTTTTATGAAGAGAAGAGACAAAATTCAATACAGGGAAAAGCAAGATACAATTGTTTCTATACATTTTTAGCTTTAAATCCCAAAAAGTTGAACTTCAAACATAGCTGAACTTCAATTTAAAACAATACATTTTTTTTACAAGATATGATAAAAGATCATTAGTGTGAAGAGATACAATATTGGTTAACAAACATGAATCAATAAACAAACATAAAAGAAAGATAATTAGAGACTAAAACCAGTTCACAAATTGTTCCCCTATTTAGGGATCTTGTTGGGCCAAGGTTAGAGCAAAATGCTTTTCTATATGACTATTTTTTCATACACAAAAGTGGGGTAATTGCAGTCATTGCTTATCGATTGCTTCTTCGACGTTGTGTAATCTTTACTCCATTCAAGTAACTCTCACTGTAATGGAGCCATCATACTATCAGATTTTTCAGCCATCCTGCATTTCTCAGCAGCCTTCACAATCCACCAGCAACCTTTGTATAATACCATCCACTTTGAGAAGTACTGAGTTTTACTTTGAAGTTCAACTTTTTTATATTGAAATTTCAGTTTTTCCCAAATTGAAACTGAAAAGGTTTAAGTTTCTACTTTCACTTTCTCTTTAAGACAAAAAAAAATGATTCATTTGTTGTTTTACAAAAAAGAGCAATGACCAAATCACATTGGAAGCACTGGTTCTCATATGATCACTGAAGTTAAGCAATCTTGTGTCTGGGCAGCACCTAGATGGGAAACTCTCTGCTATATGCGAATAGGGATCATGTAGAGAGTTTCCCAAGGTGATCCTGTTAATCCTCCTTGGTGGGACTCAGATCTGTACACACTGCTCAATAACACCAGCCAAAGCCACCCCCTTTCTGACTGGCCAAGCTGCAAGCAACAAAAAATTAATGAAAATAAAACTAAGAAGGAGATTAGATATAGATTAGGAGGATTAAAGAATGAAGGTAATATTTTGCCTTTCTAAAAGCCATGACAGTTCAAACTGCATTGTAATAAATAATGTGCCAATCCATCTGAAACAATTTTGAAATAAGAATTTCACATTGAAAGGGGGGAAGAGGAAAGGATTTGAAAATGGAATTGCAACACAAATAACAACGTTGAGGGCTCGCAGAGGGGGAAAGAAGCAGGGTAGGGATACACAAAAGGGATTGGAGTGAAACAGAGATATTTGAAGGAGAAGGACTGAACACAGCCATTAAGAAAAGAAGGATGAAGAAAAATGTAGAATGAGATGGAAACTGTTTTTTCTAGACATGATTAGGAGTAATTTTTTTATTTTTCAGATCTTAAGCTCCATTAGTGTGGCATGTACGCTTTACACTTAGATATATACGTGGCCAGCCAGCCAGCCAGCCAGCCAGCCAGAATCACTGAAAAACTGGATAAACTTGACTGATATGACAGTTTCTAAATATCAATATGATGAAAAATACCCACATATATATATATAAAGGAATTCTTCATTCCTGAGTGTTGACACTTGTGTAGGGATGGTGAGCCTTTTCATGTTTTAAAGGTGTCATTGAAATTCATATTCATCTAAAAAGACCATATGTGCGACATGCCTGGAAGCAGGTTTTGTAATAACTGATAACAAATAATAATGATTTTACTAAGAACAAAATTTTATTACAATGTAAATTTATACATAAAATATCAAATGAGTGACTATTTTTTTTATTTATAAATGCCTATGTTCAGCAATCATGGATGAAAAATAGTCACTCATTTAATGTTTTACTTATTAATTTACATTGAATTATTAATTTTTATAAAAGAAATTCAGAATTTCTTTGTCCAGTCCAGACCACATGTAATGGTCTTGAAGGCCACAGGTTCCTCACCCCTGAATCAGACCGTTCTTTGAGTTTGCACTTTATGAGTGAAGATTTCTGATTGACAATAGAAATCTGTTTAATGCTTGGTCTATCACAGAACTTCACTCCTTTCTTCCAATGCTGTGATGGACACGTCAACAATTAATCATTGCTTCTAATCCAGCCATACTTTGATTCAAGGCCACCCTCACTCCAGACTGCAAAACCATGTTGGCACGTTCTGTGCGTGTGTTCATCTGTGCGTGTGTTCATCTGTGCGTGTGTGAGTGGGGGGGGTGTAATTGTGTATCTCTCTCTCTCTCTCTCTCTCTCTCTCTCTCTCTCTCTCTCTCTCTCTCTCTCTCTCTCTCTCTCTCTCTCTCTCTCTCTCTCTCTCTATTGTTTAATGTTATAATTTTTCTCCCCCTTTTCTCTAATAATGCACTCTTTTGTAGAAAGATACTGAGCATCCAAGAACCTTACCTATGAAAGATTAATGCTGAGCATGTCAATGAAGAATATATCAGGGAAAAATCATTAGAAGAATTATAAACAAATAAACAGTTAAATTTGAATTTAGATATAGGATTGAATAGAATTCAATTTGACAGGTCTGGTTAGTCACTCAATAGAAACCGTCACATGACCAATGTCTTTTGGCAGCATGCCATGCTTTGAAAATATGGAAAAGGGGTAATCAATGATTGAATAAATTCCCTCTAAAAAAGTCAAAATTTTCAAGAAAAGCCTGAATGCTGATGGACAAAAACTAACAGATCAATTTAGCATAAACTCACATTGCAAATTGAACCTCTCGCTAAAAACCTATTTAGGCGCAGGGATTTTGAAACAACATTTATTTAGAAATAAGGAGTGAATGATGAAATTTCCAGCTCTCTAGCACCATTATTTGAAGAATACTATGTCAACAATTTGGGCTGAGGGTTTCTAATATTAGATTTGAGTTTAAATTGTGATAGGTCAAGTTGGTTGACAATGGATGTAACAGCTGTTTATTGCTATTAGTGCTTGGTTAGTGAAGTAGTTATGGGAGAATGGTTTGCCACCATAATACATCCTGAATATACTCTTATGTTCCCCTTGGAATATATATTTTTGCCCATCACCTTCTTCCAGGAAAAGTGGCTGCAGATAACCAAGGTAGTATGGCTTTCATTGCTAAACACAGGCACAGTATGAGATATTCTTTGCTCAACAACTTCATATAAATGAATTACCATAATCTGCATATATACCAGAACTAATTATCTAAAAAAAATTATCTTAAAAAAAATAGATCTTTTATCTGAAATTATCTTCAAAAAATAGATCTTTTATCTAAAATTATCTTCAAAAAATAGATTTTTTATCTAAAATTATCTTCAAAAAAATAGATTTTTTATCTAAAATTATCTTCAAAAAATAGATTTTTTATCTGAAATTATCTTCAAAAAAATAGATCTTTTATCTGAAATTATCTTCAAAAAATAGATCTTTTATCTAAAATTATCTTCAAAAAATAGATCTTTTATCTAAAATTATCTTCAAAAAAATAGATCTTTTATCTGAAATTATCTTCAAAAAATAGATCTTTTATCTAAAATTATCTTCAAAAAATAGATTTTTTATCTAAAATTATCTTCAAAAAAATAGATCTTTTATCTGAAATTATCTTCAAAAAATAGATCTTTTATCTAAAATTATCTTCAAGAAATAGATCTTTTATCTAAAATTATCTTCAAAAAAATAGATCTTTTATCTAAAATTATCTTTAAAAAAATAGATCTTTTATCTGAAATTATCTTCAAAAAATAGATCTTTTATCTGAAATTATCTTCAAAAAAATAGATCTTTTATCTAAAATTATCTTCAAAAAATAGATTTTTTATCTAAAATTATCTTCAAAAAAATAGATCTTTTATCTGAAATTATCTTCAAAAAATAGATCTTTTATCTAAAATTATCTTCAAGAAATAGATCTTTTATCTGAAATTATCTTCAAAAAATAGATCTTTTATCTGAAATTATCTTCAAAAAATAGATCTTTTATCTGAAATTATCTTTAAAAAAATAGATCTTTTATCTGAAATTATCTTCAAAAAATAGATCTTTTATCTAAAATTATCTTCAAAAAATAGATTTTTTATCTAAAATTATCTTCAAAAAAATAGATCTTTTATCTAAAATTATCTTCAAAAAATAGATCTTTTATCTGAAATTATCTTCAAAAAATAGATCTTTTATTTAAAATTATCTTCAAAAAAATAGATCTTTTATTTAAAATTATCTTTAAAAAAATAGATCTTTTATCTAAAATTATCTTCAAAAAATAGATCTTTTATCTGAAATTATCTTCAAAAAATAGATCTTTTATCTAAAATTATCTTCAAAAAAATAGATCTTTTATCTGAAATTATCTTCAAAAAATAGATCTTTTATCTGAAATTATCTTCAAAAAATAGATCTTTTATTTAAAATTATCTTCAAAAAATAGATCTTTTATTTAAAATTATCTTTAAAAAAATAGATCTTTTATCTAAAATTATCTTCAAAAAATAGATCTTTTATCTGAAATTATCTTCAAAAAATAGATCTTTTATCTAAAATTATCTTCAAAAAAATAGATCTTTTATCTGAAATTATCTTCAAAAAATAGATCTTTTATCTGAAATTATCTTCAAAAAATAGATCTTTTATCTAAAATTATCTTCAAAAAAATAGATCTTTTATCTGAAATTATCTTAAAAAATAGATCTTTTATTTAAAATTATCTTCAAAAAAATAGATCTTTTATCTAAAATTATCTTTAAAAAAATAGATCTTTTATCTAAAATTATCTTCAAAAAAATAGATCTTTTATCTGAAATTATCTTAAAAAATAGATCTTTTATTTAAAATTATCTTCAAAAAATAGATCTTTTATCTAAAATTATCTTCAAAAAATAGATCTTTTATCTAAAATTATCTTCAAAAAATAGATCTTTTATTTAAAATTATCTTCAAAAAAATAGATCTTTTATCTAAAATTATCTTTAAAAAAATAGATCTTTTATCTAAAATTATCTTCAAAAAATAGATCTTTTATCTGAAATTATCTTCAAAAAAATAGATCTTTTATCTAAAATTATCTTCAAAAAATAGATCTTTTATTTAAAATTATCTTCAAAAAAATAGATCTTTTATCTAAAATTATCTTTAAAAAAATAGATCTTTTATCTAAAATTATCTTCAAAAAATAGATCTTTTATCTGAAATTATCTTCAAAAAAATAGATCTTTTATCTAAAATTATCTTCAAAAAATAGATCTTTTATTTAAAATTATCTTCAAAAAAATAGATCTTTTATCTAAAATTATCTTTAAAAAAATAGATCTTTTATCTAAAATTATCTTCAAAAAAATAGATCTTTTATCTGAAATTATCTTCAAAAAATAGATCTTTTATCTAAAATTATCTTCAAAAAATAGATCTTTTATTTAAAATTATCTTCAAAAAATAGATCTTTTATTTAAAATTATCTTTAAAAAAATAGATCTTTTATCTAAAATTATCTTCAAAAAATAGATCTTTTATTTAAAATTATCTTCAAAAAATAGATCTTTTATTTAAAATTATCTTTAAAAAAATAGATCTTTTATCTAAAATTATCTTCAAAAAATAGATCTTTTATCTGAAATTATCTTCAAAAAATAGATCTTTTATCTAAAATTATCTTCAAAAAATAGATCTTTTATTTAAAATTATCTTCAAAAAAATAGATCTTTTATCTAAAATTATCTTTAAAAAAATAGATCTTTTATCTGAAATTATCTTCAAAAAATAGATCTTTTATCTAAAATTATCTTCAAAAAATAGATCTTTTATTTAAAATTATCTTCAAAAAAATAGATCTTTTATCTAAAATTATCTTTAAAAAAATAGATCTTTTATCTGAAATTATCTTCAAAAAATAGATCTTTTATCTAAAATTATCTTCAAAAAATAGATCTTTTATTTAAAATTATCTTCAAAAAAATAGATCTTTTATCTAAAATTATCTTTAAAAAAATAGATCTTTTATCTAAAATTATCTTCAAAAAAATAGATCTTTTATCTGAAATTATCTTCAAAAAATAGATCTTTTATCTAAAATTATCTTCAAAAAATAGATCTTTTATCTAAAATTATCTTTAAAAAAATAGATCTTTTATCTAAAATTATCTTCAAAAAATAGATCTTTTATTTAAAATTATCTTTAAAAAAATAGATCTTTTATCTGAAATTATCTTCAAAAAATAGATCTTTTATCTAAAATTATCTTTAAAAAAATAGATCTTTTATCTAAAATTATCTTCAAAAAATAGATCTTTTATCTAAAATTATCTTCAAAAAATAGATCTTTTATTTAAAATTATCTTTAAAAAAATAGATCTTTTATCTGAAATTATCTTCAAAAAATAGATCTTTTATCTAAAATTATCTTTAAAAAAATAGATCTTTTATCTGAAATTATCTTCAAAAAATAGATCTTTTATTTAAAATTATCTTTAAAAAAATAGATCTTTTATCTAAAATTATCTTCAAAAAATAGATCTTTTATCTAAAATTATCTTCAAAAAATAGATCTTTTATCTGAAATTATCTTCAAAAAATAGATCTTTTATCTAAAATTATCTTTAAAAAAATAGATCTTTTATCTGAAATTATCTTCAAAAAATAGATCTTTTATCTAAAATTATCTTTAAAAAAATAGATCTTTTATCTAAAATTA
Source organism: Thysanoteuthis rhombus (assembly GCA_963457665.1). Classification (NCBI taxonomy): domain Eukaryota; kingdom Metazoa; phylum Mollusca; class Cephalopoda; order Oegopsida; family Thysanoteuthidae; genus Thysanoteuthis; species Thysanoteuthis major. The sequence goes on from OY735239.1 coordinate 23,093,637, forward strand.
TCTTCAAAAAATAGATCTTTTATCTAAAATTATCTTCAAAAAATAGATCTTTTATTTAAAATTATCTTCAAAAAAATAGATCTTTTATCTAAAATTATCTTTAAAAAAATAGATCTTTTATCTGAAATTATCTTCAAAAAATAGATCTTTTATCTAAAATTATCTTTAAAAAAATAGATCTTTTATTTAAAATTATCTTCAAAAAATAGATCTTTTATTTAAAATTATCTTCAAAAAAATAGATCTTTTATCTAAAATTATCTTTAAAAAAACGAGCACGAAATTTGGTACTTGTTGGTCCAAAATGACCATAAAAAACTCAAAAGAGCACATTTTTGAAAAAACAGAAAGACGCATTTTTAGATGATTCCCAGTAGTGTACTCATGTAAATCTTTAAGGTTCTTGTCGTGAAATGCGACCAGGAGTGCCTGGAGATACACAGACCTAGACAATTAAAGAGTGAAGAATCTATTGCTTGCTATACAAATATCTGTACTTTGCATAAATGAATCACTGTTGTCAATATGTGTACTAGAACCAATCATGTAAAATTATCTAAAATCTAAAAAATACCAACACAATATTTGGGCCGTGTTGGTCAAAAATGACCATAGAGACCCAAAAAACACTTTTTTGAAAAAACAAAAGAAGAGTTTTTGGATGGTGCCTAGTTGTGTACTCATGCAAATTTTCAAGGTTGTAGCTCTAAAGATGTGATAAGGAGCACCCAGGGACCCACATGTATGCACACACATAGATGACCCAGGGACACACATGTATGCACACACACAGACGACCCATGGACACACAGACAGATGTTGCTTCATATAATCATGACCAAGTATCAGCACATTTAATTATAATATAATCATTATATTGCCAGAAATTATTAAAGTTTTTTAATATTTTGTAGCGCCCCTGGAAGCTTGCTGTGTTACCCTGTGGCACATAAGCTTTGGGGAACACTGTCATTAGCTGTATAGTATGCATAATAACCTATATAGTTGCATATGGCGCTTTGTATCTTGGGTGTGCTGTGTGCCTCTGATGCACAAAAATGTAAAAATATTATAGTGTCTATGAAAAGCATTGAACAGTTCAAGCCTTTCTGGCACTATGTACAGAAGATGGACCTGGTTATAGAAATTAGAGAATTAATGGAAAATAAATTTGGGATTAGACACTATCATCAGTAGATAATGGTGTCCAATCAAAATTTTGTCTTTCTTCCATTATTTTTGAAAATTCTTTTTATATGTTGCTGTTTGTAACATTAAATAAACAAAGGTGTGAAACTTTACAATTTACAATCGGGGATACCTTCCCTACATTGAACCAAAGAGGTTTTTTGGTGTCCATATCTCTTAATATTTTTTGTGTTATTGTGCATCTAATGCACAGAGTACAATCAATATACAAAGCTCCATACGCGACAGAACATATACTACAAGCGTTACTGTGTACGTTCCAAATTTTCTATTTGCTACTATTTTTGTGGTTGGTACTAACAAATAAACAAAACCCTTTCTTTCCATACTGGTAATACATCTGAAGAAGGTTGGAGACTGCGTTGGTCAAAACATTATAAATATAGCATAACTAAAAAGCACTCAGAAAGCACATATCTCTGCCAACACTCACTAAAAACTAAATGAAAATCACTTCATGTATAGCTAAGCTGCAGGGGAGGTAACTAAATTTCAATTCCCTATATTTGCAACTATTGTCTTTTAATCAAAGAAAAATCCTGAATCCACCACAAAGTTTAATCAATCCTTCCTTACTTCATGGCCCTCTGTTACCAGAAATTTTAATTGAAATTTATTGAAAACTTTTGGAGATATTGGGTCATCAAACTAATAGATAGACATGAGTGAATATATATACCTCTTCCAACTTGAATAACCCAGATAATTAGAATGCACATAAAGAGCACATATTTCTACTGAGGCCATGTACAAACTCTATCAAAAACAAATTTGGGGATCCGTCCCCAAATTTAATCACTTCCTCCTTAGCTCATGTAAAACCCTTATACTAAAATTCATTCAATTTTTGAGACATCATGTGGACATATAGGTGTGAATATATGAATGTGAGCAAAAATGAAAAAATATCTCTCAATCTAAAATAAATTCCTGAATCCATTCCAAAATTTGATTCTTCCTTGCCCCATGTTTCAACCTTCCACTAAATCTCATCGAAATTCATTTAGAACTTATGAAGATATCATGTGGACCAACAGAAAACTTTTTTTGAGATATTGGATGTTCGGAACATATTACTACCATATAGGGAGGTAACTGTGCATAGATCCACAGTACATTTGATTACTTCTACCTTAGTTCATGGCCTTCAATGCGATTTCATATAAATTCATTGGGAACTTATCGAGATATCATGTGAATAGGCAGTCAGATGGAAAGACACAGGGTAATACATATACCTCTCCCAACTTCATTGGCAAATGTAAATGAGTTCAATTGTCTGAATAACTCTTTGAATGATCATTGGTCATTCAAACAAAATAACTCTTAAAGCCAACACCATTGAATAGTTCCAAATCAATATTAACCGTATTGCAGTCTTTGCATCGTTTTGTGGCTAATGGGTTCACAGCCAAGGAATAATAGATTTAATCTTAAAGGAGAATTTTGGATAGAGAAATGAATTTTTACAAACCATCAACCAAGACTGTCACCAATACTGACTCCATAAGTTTCTTCAGTTTTTGAGCTGGTCTGACTGCCTGGCTACAAATGCATGTAGCTTAAAAAAAATGACAACCATCAACTTTTATAATTTTCCATATAATTGGCTATATTTTCTGTCTGTAACCCTTGTTATTTGTCGAGGGGGATATCTATTAAATGCTAATAAGAAACTGTCAATGAAAACTGTCACCAAATCTGTCAACAGAGGTTTCTGGCTGGTTATTTATAAATCATGCATATACCAAAAATGGAAATTTAAACATTTATTTAGCCACTATATCTAGAAAAAAAAAACTGTTTTTTTAATGAATTTAAAATTTAAGTTTATGCTAAATTAGTCCATTAGTTTGTGTCTGGCAGTGTGAATGCTTATTTTTTGAAAAATTTACACTTGATCATCCCCATTCTATCCATAGCTAGGGCAAGGAGAGATAGATTTGCAATGGCATTTGTGCAAAAGTACCAGCATTAGTGCAAAGTGAATATAAACAGCCCCAACTGGAATTTGAACTCAAGTTGTTGATTCCATTGTCCGAGCTATTACCAACTATACCAGTCACACATACATGAGTGGTTGTAGTATTAAAATGTGTCAGGGAATGGCAGGGAGTTTGTTCATGTTGGAGAACTTGATACACATTTAATAGTGGGGTCCCACAATTACGACAAAAAAGTTTTTTATTCATGAAATGTTTATATCCAGATATTTAAAAAAAAACTTTTAATTGTGCTTTGCCTAAATAGGGGGGGGGGTCGGCACCATCTCACTTCCTTCTGGATCTACCCATGCATAAACTACCCATTTCTCTTGAGTGTACCTTTTTCTGATACAGTGTAGACATAGGCTGATAGTGCCAATACTTGTGTTGAACTTTATTGTAAGTAATAGAAAACCATCAATAAGAACTGTCAACATAGGTTTTTTTTCAGTTTTCAGCTTTGTCTGTTTGACTGGCTGTATGTATGATGCATAGAGATAGAGGGTTGAAAGTTTCATCATTACTCCTTATGTCAAGTAAAAACGTTTTTGTTTGTTTTTGAAAATTCCTCCCAAAGGAGGTTTTCAGTTGGGGGTTTAATTTGCATCATAAGTTTATGCTAAACTGATCCCAAGTTTGTGCCCATTTGTCCAACAAACGCAAGAGAAATAACTTATTTATTGATCACCCCCTTTTCCAATTTTTTTATGCAGTCAAAAGACGTTGGTCATGCGATAGTTTCTATTGAATGATTTTATGGTTTAAAATAGATCATTAAAAAAATACAGTGTTATCTTTCATCTTGGTTTAAAATATCTGCTTGGTTTAACTTACAGTTTGTCTTGGCCTGCAAGTCCAAAGACTTTGCCAATTTGGCCCACTTCCCAAAAAAGGTCTGCTGACCCTGGCTCTTTAGTGTCAGCAGTAGCAATTGAAAGGGGTTTTGGGAACTATGTATATGGTAAGGCTGTATCTATGATTTATACTTGGGGTCCATAGAGGGATCCCCCAGGGATGTGGAATGTGAACCATGTGCCATTGGGAGTTCTGGGGCACTGTAAGCCCCCATGGATAATTTTTTCGATAAGGCCAAAATCAGGTCTGTTTTCAGATGACATAACCTACCCTGAGATTGAAAAGTAGGTAGACATTGTATCCTCCATATTCCATTTTTACCATTAGTCAATGATAAAAGCATTAAATTTGCTGTTTATTATAATTATCTAAGTGAAGAGAAGAACTGAATTGATTTTTCACACCAGTCAAAACTGGTGGGTTTCACTTGAGATCAAGTGATAGCAATGCTCTTTGATACTCCAGCACCCACCTCAGTATTGCTGCTAATTTTAGTAATACTCTCATCTGAATGTATTCAATTCTTGCTTGGATTTCCAATTCTGTTCCGAGTGTGCCAATAATGACAAGGACAACTGCCATGATCAACAATTTTTCAGTTCTCACTCAAAGTCGAGATATTTTCTGATAATATTAAAAACCGTCAACCAAAACTGTCACCAAAACTATCAACATAGGTTTCTTCAGTATTCATGTGAGTCTGGCTAACTATTAATCTATGTATGTCTTCAACATCCAGGCCACACCAATAGAGCTAGAGGGCCCACAATTTCAACATCTATTCCTTAATATACCAAGAAAAGAACTTTTTTTCTAGATTCCCCACCTAAATAAGTTTTTTGAGGGTGTCCGATTTACAATTTAAATTCATACTAAATTGTTCCTTAGTGGGAGTGTGGCAGTACTCACCCTTGTTTTTGAAAATTCGAATTTTTTTAGTGATCACTGTCCAACAAAAGGACGAGAGAAGTAATTCATTTATTAATCACCTCCTTTTCCAATTTTTTAATTGATCACCCTGTTGACTAACTAGACCTGTCTTTTTGTTAAAGTCAATTAACTTTCTCTCCTTACATGTGTCTTTTAGCATGTCATTGAACAAATAGGTGTATTGGAACTCCTAGGTTGAGCGATAGGCTTGATTTTCCCTGAATTTTCCAGTTTTGCCCTAATTACATTGATTTCCCTGAGATTTAATATATTTTGCCTGAATTTAGGGGGCATTTTCCCCCCTTACCCCTCCTATGCCTATGCTTTCAGCATGTCATTGGACTGCAGGTCAATCACATCTAAGTGTAGATCTGAACGGAGATTCTCAATGATATATTCGAATGGACTCTGGAGGACAATGTAGACTTTTGTGTTCTACTCTTCTAGACTGGATTGTGTGATCTGTTTTAATTTTGATATCTCATGGAAGTTCACTTTTCCCTTTCTCTCAAGAAACTTCTGGTTTGTGCATAAACTATTGGTTTACATAGTTAAATCTCAGTCATTTGCAGTATTCCCAGTAATACACTAGTCTTGCCCAGACCTGTCTATTTTGCTTGTGAGATGATGAACAGTTTCATCCTTGTCTCCATACAGACAGCATTTACTATGTCCTGTCTATACAGGCGTTAACTTATAATATCATTAACCCATTGATACACTCCTTATTGACAGTGGAACTCTTCTGTGGGAGGAGTAAATTTTGTTGAAATTATTATGACGGATATAATAAAAGAGAGAGGGGTAACTTTTTGCTGTAGTTATTCATTTTGATATTAGCATCTAAACTTCCTTATATGAATTTAGGACTTGTAGTTTTTTGTAATACGTTTTTTATGCTATCTATTGACAGAGATTTAGTTTCTCTCTTCAAGTGCAATCAGTAATAGTAGATATTTTAGTACTTGCATTCTTTATGTACTACTTTCCATAGTTTTACTTTAATGACAACTTTCAACATAATGTCAAGTTCTGAATATTTGAAATACTGTATGAAAATTGCATGTATCCTTTGCTGAGAATTACATGGGGAGATCACAAGGCAGTGCAGTATATCATGGAAAAAAATAGGAACATCATAGAATCCATTAGAAAACTCAAATGGCATTGAGCTGGTCATGTTGCAAGAATGGCAGACAACCAATGAACATCACAACTCACAACTCACGACATGGATCCCTAGATATCACATGTGTAATTGAGGCAGGCAGAATACAAGATGGAGAGACAAACTAGATAAGTTCAGAAAGTATTGGCTCTACAATGCCCATGATAGAGAGAGCTGGCAAATCCCGTGGATGGTCTATTTCCAACAACGGACAATAAAAGACTGATGATGCTACTGCTACTGCTGCTGCTGCTGCTGATGATGATATATTGACAAGGTTGTTAACGCTTTGTTTTTAAACTCAAATTTTGTTTTTTTTTGATACCTGTCTCAGTGTCAGGTTTTTTCACTTTAAAAATTTAATGAAATCTAAGTTTTTCAATTCACTACATTTTCTCTAGTTTTTTTCTTTACTTGAATCCGTGGAGTAGCAACCGGAAACATTTTTTTGTTTTAACAGTATTTCACATTATATAGACTCTTCAGTAACCTTCATATCATGTATCCAAATATTTTTGTTAGATTTACATAAAATTTAAGTATTTCTATTTTTTACAATATGAGTTTCGTCAAATTTAGTTTCACTCATGTTATAAAGCAAACAACCAAAAAGGGGAATTGATGGAAGATATTCATGAAAGTGCAGCATAACAAAGACTCTGTAAGACTCAAAACAGGTTAGAATCAAAACAAAATGATCTTAATTTATAAAGATTTTAATGAATAATGATAAAATCATAAGTCAGTGACATTCATTTGTAAAAGTAGATACACCCATCTAAAATGGCAGGGTTATTTATGCATGGATTGGCACTAAGTAACCTGAAACTATTCAATTGGTTATTGATTGCTAATAATTTAATTATCCTAATTCTTAAGGGTTTTTGTCTTGACTGAAAAGTAAACATTTTTCTGCTACTAAAACTCTTTTGCCCTTGTTTTAGCTTCAGACATCCAGCAATTCTGTGATGTATAATTCATTATCTCACAAAACCTATTTCATTTTATCAGAACCCTATAATTGTTAATCTATTTCACATGGACCAATCCATTATAACTTTGAGCTTATAACAGGAATTGGACAGGACGGACAACCATACAATTATACAATTAAACATACTAATTAGTCACCGCAACCTACAACACAGATCTAAATATTGGGTTTAAGTTTTAATCACCACTATCCGCAGCACTGGTTTAGATATTGGGCTTACGTTTTTCATGTGTTCTGACGTTTATATATATCTTTGTATCTGGACTTGGCCCAGCCCTATTCATTCATTGTTGAAACTTGAAATTTTGCACACACACTCCCCTCGATTAGTAGATAAAATATTTTTTTTTATTTTTTGAAAATCCCACCCTAAAATGGGGTTTTAATGGGTAGTTCAATTTTCAATGTGAGTTTATGCTGAATAGGTTCCTCTGTTTGAGTCCACCCTTTTTTTAACATTTGGATATTTCAGTGCTCAACAAAAGGCAAGAGAGGTAACATTCATTGATCACTCTTTTTTTCAATTTTTTAATTGATCACCCCAACATGACATTGGTCTCTGGGTGGTTGAGAAAAAAACCCCTTTCGTATATATATCCCATCTGCTTTGCATATAACTGTTATTGTTGTTGCTGTTAATAATCACCACTACCCATAACAAACCGGTTTAAACACTTTTGCTTGGTTTAAATCATTCACGTATTCTAACAATTTTAAGCATATATTTAACTATGTATCTATATATCTGGACTTAGCCCAGCTCTAAGTGTTCAGAGTTGAAACTTTACATTCTGCAGATACACACACTCTCCTCAATGAGTAGTGAAATTTAAAAAAAAATATTTTTGACCCTCCCCCCAGTTTTCAGTGTAGAGTTCAATTTACAACATAAGTTTATATAATAAAAATGAGCATATATTGGTGGTTGTGATTCATAATGTCCCTTTGAATGCTGTTTGTACAAACGGCTTTTATATGGATAGATTCTGCAATAACTAACTAGTAACTATCAACAAAAAAATGATTTATTTTAAAATGCCTTTTGAGTTATGGGTTATCCGTTATTTTTTTTTTGTTTTTTGTAGAATCTAGATTCCATAAGATATTGATTCCTTAAATAAAATTATATACTTAAATTGCAGAAAAATATGTACGGTGATGATGATATGTTAGTTTTCAACGCCCATGGAATTTCCACAGACCCAGCTTTTTTTTTATGTGCCATGCCCAAAAAGGATGTGAATGATCATGGTCCTCCACAATTTCCTTTTGCTTGTCTCACAAGGCAACTCCAGCTCTTCAACACCTTTGGTATTATTTCTGCCATCCACCCGCTCAAACCCTTCAAGTAGGTTACTCACTGACTACTTTTGTTCCTTTTGCTTAGTATGTGTCGTGTAGGCATTGATTTCTCCAAACCCTTCCTCCCTCATTATATGTCATCAAAATTCCAACTATCATTCCCTTAATGCTAGCAACAATTACAGAAGATATACATCGCAAGTAAGATTTTTGCACATATTTGTGCTTGCATCTGGCTTTTTTGAGAGTTGAGTTATTTTTCTTTTTCTCAAAAATTTTCAATTTGTTGTTTTTTTTCTTGTTGGTTTTGTAATAGTCATATTCATTTTTGAAGCTGTTCACTGTTTTAGCTTCTATCATTTCTGGATCTTGATCTGGTAATATGTTCAAATTGTTGACAACTCTTTGTGAGAAGAATCCACTTCTTGAATTTTTTCTGTAACAATCTTTATGTTTTTTAAAAATTTCTATTATCATAAAGAATTTTTGGGCTGGGATGTCATTAATGCCTTTTATTATTTCGAGTATTTGTATCATGTCTCTGCTTGTTCTATTTTCTAATGCTGTTAGTATTGATTTCTTGAGATTTTCTTCATGAGAGAAGGTCTTTTACTTCTGAAACAGGTCCTGTTGCTCTTCTCTTCAATTTCTTTAAATCTTTTTTGCAATGGAAGGACCATGCTTGCACTTCATATTCAAATTGTATTTTGTGTATAGTATTTTAAATGTTTACACATCAAGGATTCGAATCTGCTTTTTACTATTGCAGAAAGATACAGTCGAAAATTCAATAGGTCCAACTTGTTGATAATGGCAGCCATACTATTACTTCTTTATGATAACCATAATAATGATGATAGAAAAAAATCACTGACACCTACTTATATAATTTACCACATTATTGGCTATACTTTCTGTTTGTAACGTGTCATTTGTCCAGGGAGGTAACTATTAAATGCTAATTGAAGAGTAATATACCTTCTTTGCTTATTTTTCTAAAAATTCATAAAGAATCCTGGTTTATTCGGCTTGAGTTGAGTGTTGAGCAACATTATGTTATTGATATTTTTTAAAGAATGGACTTTGCATCATAAAATCCATTAAAGGTTTTATCCCTTTCAGTCCCTATCATTCCCTGCCACTTGAGTAGGATCGGATGGTATAATTTATTCCTTAAAATATTATTTTATATTTATATTTATTTCTTAAAATATTTTCACTGTCTGTCTATAATTGAGGAATGAATTTTTTGTTTTTTAAGTTAATTTTCGATTACTTGTGATTATTTAGGATTTTTATCTTTAAAATTTCCTTATCTAGATTTATTTATTGTGCTTTGCTCAAGCAGTGGAGTGGACAAGACATCCTAGACCCTACCTCCTGTGATCTGTAAATAATTTCACAAGTATATGAACGGGCAGATTGAATTCTTCAAGAAGTATGAAAAAAAGTGTATGAGTAAGACTTGTTAACAGTCTAGATGTCTGCTATTTGACTTGAATTCATACTTGCTGTCTCGAACATTTTGAACATGGAAATTAGGGTACCCACCACTTTCTCAATGAAATATTTTCTCAGCTTCATTGACATTGGGGTATTTTAAAAGTATAGAAATGGAATAATAAGTCTGATATTGATGCCCATAGTCTCAAACTCAAACATGCGTCACAGTGAAATAATATAATAAGATATTTTAATAAAAATATACATTGATTTTGAAACAGTCCACTTCTATGTTATAATACATGAAAAATTCCTTTCCTTTTCATAGGACAAAGGTTTTGGCTTTTATCTTTGGAGCAAAAACAAGGAAAAACTGAAGAATAAAATTTTTTAAATTTCAATTACGTTTTAAAATAGGGTGTCAAGGATTTTTCAAAAGTGCGTGGTCGTCCCTAGGAGTCTTGAACTTTTAGAACACTGATTATTCCCAAAAGTAATCTGGACAGCTAGGGGCATTGAAAGACAAGTATGCCACTTAATGATATTGAGACAGATCTAGAAAAATTAAACATCACATCAGACTATCCTTCACATTGTTGCAATATGTGAACGCAAAAATTTTAACCATTGTCAAAATCAACTACGGATGCATAAAAGGGCAAAAATCTGTTTATTATACCAGGTGATTAGCTATACAAAACATAATTACTAATTAGTTCTTTTTGAAAAATTTGATTTATTCAAAGCAATAACAATATAATTTATTTATTATCGTGTTTTTCTTTTATGAATTTTCCACACACTCGCTCACTCGATATTAAAAACGGTGCACAAAGTCGTGTACCGTTTTAACAATAGCATCAACCGAGTGAGCGAGTGTGTGGAATTTTGAGAGTGTGCGGAACGATTTACAAAGTGTGTAACTTTACAATTTACTATTGTTACTTGAGACAAATTTTTTACGTTTTTTCTCCCTTTCGGGTGTCCGTAGTCGATTTCGACAATGGTTAGAATTTTTGTGTTCACAAGATAAAAGTGTTGCCCAATAAGTAGCTACCTTCAGGGGCTTTTGTACAATTATATTTTTGGTTAAAAAAAATTCTTATTAAAATTCAATTTTCAAAATGTCATTCATGAAGGGCGGGCGCTGATAAAAATAATAGTCTGACTTGATAGAGTACGGTTAAGGTATTGTTCTACACTTTAATATAACTAGGTATACGCTGCCAAAATCACATGGTATTATAATAAAAGATGGCCAATGCAGTTTTGAACAGAATTGAGGATTTTGGAACGAATTAACCGCACTAATGAAAGTATACTTGTACCAAAAAGTTGAGGGGTAGTTAAAAAAAAAGTTAGGGAAAACTGCTATAAAAGGACCTTCTACTAATAAATAATCTGGTAGTTTATGGAGAGGGTGTTTGCTGTGGCCTAACACCGGTCCATATCTGAGAACGAGTCTGCTGCTCCGTGAGTGAATGTGCTTTATAATCCTTATGTCGTCTTCTCTTCTTCTATAAAATATTTTCGGGGATAAGAAGTCTTTTTTTTTCTGTTTTACAGGCGAATACTGGTAGAAGCAGATTGTTTTCACAAGGATTAATATATCATTAATACTCTGAAATTATCAAGGAAAGCAAAGAAAGAGGAATAAAAGAAGGTATGTCTTTTTTTTCTCGGCTTTTTATTTATGACCCTAAAAGGAGAGATTAAAAAAAAGTTGAATAAAAAAAATGGTGATCATCCTTTTTTTTTCTTTCATTTCTATTTTTGATTGATTTGAGAATTTGGAGATAATATCTTGGTTTCAAAGATTTTGTTGTTTATTAAATTAAAAGAAAGCTATGAAAATACGTTAATTTGGATTTTAAAATTAAACCTGGTCTCTACTACTGTCCTAGACCTTTATTTGGAAATATTATACATAATTGGAAATGTTATACACAATGTGACTTGAAATATTATACGCACATCCTATATGATTGGAAATATTAGATATATTCCCGTGAAAGAATTCACTGATATTTCAATTTCATATGATTTATTTTTTTTTACATTAGAAAAACTACTGAACCCGTTTCAATGGAAAAGTCAATTGTTTCAATGGAGAGGACGAAATAATTTCATCAGTAAAATAGTTATTTTTAAAATGGAAGAGTGCATTGTTAAGTACAGTAGTACAGAGAAGCGAAAATTGCACTTTCGTAAAAGAATGTCTTCAACAATTTAAGACTCTAAATATGAGACTTGATTCAAAGCAAAAAAATACAAAACAAAAAAAACTAAAGCTGTTAATAGGAATAATTTCGATAAATACTTTTCTTGAAGCTTTAATTTAAAATCTCTTTGTTTTAATGTTAAGAATATTTTCAGATGGATAAAAAAAATGACCGAAGATTCTAAATATCAGAAACTGTCAACATAGGTTTCTTCAGTTTTTAACTTGATCTGGCTGGCTATATGTAAGTATCGCGCGTACACGGGTCACGCCAATGGAGCTAGAAGGCTAAAATTTAAACATAATCCCTAGGTCTCGAAAAAAATTTTTTTTTTATATATTACCCACCATTAAGTAGGTTTTCAGAGTGTCTGTGGATAAATATATCCTAAACTGGTCCCTCAGATTGAATCCAACAGCATTTACGCTCGTATTTTTTGAAAATTCAGACTTTACTTCCAACAAAAGGCGAGAGAAGTAACTTATCCCATTTTTTCCAATTTTTTTAATTGATCAACCCAAACATGGCATATTGCCAAGAGACCTTGGTCACGTGACGGTTTTTATTGAGTGAATAACCAGACCGGTTTGTTGAATTTTAATCTAAAGCCATTTTTTAAAACTGAAATCCGGCTTGAAGCAGTTCTGGACTTTCCAAGTCGTCTTTACTTTGTTTTATCAAGAATTAATGGCAGCTTTCTTAATATCTAGATGATTGACTCGGTCTTTTAAACATCAAATAATTTCATCAAAGCTTTTTACAACGATCCCAATCTGCGTAATTTAGCAGAAATTGTCATTTCATTCATTAATCATTTTGGGAAAGGATTGGCAATCCTTTTTGCTTCTGTGCATCAGCGAATCACGTATTTTCGGACAGACCAGGATATCCATTTTGATATTTTTATGGCCAAAAATACGCAAAAAAATGGCCAAAATTGTTTATGAAATAATGCCATGCAGACTGCTGTACACCCAAAAAATAAGACTGTATTAAAAAAAAATTACTGCAATTAAGTCAACTTAGTTCCGCACGAATGGCAGAAACTACGGGTCCACTCCAATAGCATTACAATTAACATTCATTCTTGTTAATAAAAAAAAATTTCTTTAAAAAGGGACTGATTTTCTGAGTAAACATTGGTGTTTGTTAGGAATGCTCAAAATTAGTTGCAAAATTTTCAAAATGTACGAAGTAGATTAAAAAATGCAGAAAAAAATGTGACCAAACGCTTTTGAAAAAAGCTATAAAATGGCCAAGATGGCAACCCTAGAGTGGACGGTGGCATGTGCTTCTGCTAGTTTTCTGAATCCCGTTCATTAAGTCACGAAGTGTAGCACACTGCACTATCTACGAAACGTTACCGGTCATAGTCACAAATTGAGTTTTTTTTACTTAATAAAGATGAAAAATAATATTTTGGTAATCTTTTACTTTGACAAACATAAACCTATGGTGATGTCTAACTGGTGAGTAGACTTAGTCACTGGGTAGAATGTTACCATGTAAGTAGCATGCTGAGTTAATGGTGTGCAATCTGATAAAGACATGCATTTAATTTCATTGTGTTAATTTCTGATAAATGTTTCCAATACTTAAAAAAAAAAAAAAAAAAATTTTTTTTGAGTATCTCTTAGCTGGTCCCCCCCCCCAAGCAAAGATCAGCAATAATTTAGATTTTATGGAGAAAGTGCTGCACTCACTGTCATTTGTAGCGTAAGCAAATATGATACTCTGTATAATCTAGATGATAGATTGTGCACTTGACCATTGATGGAGAGCCTTGACTTGACCCCTGGTCGAGGTGCATTAGCAAAAATAAGTCTTTTTATAAGGGAACATCAAATAGAGATTATAGAATAATTGTAGCACACCATTATCCTTTAACTTTTAACCTCCTCATCCTCAGTGATAGAGCTTTTTTCAGGGGTGTTTGGGAAGGTTGAGCAAATGCCCCATTCCTTCATTCCAGGATGAAAGAGCTTGAAATGTGAGAATTGAACATTTTGTCAGAAATCAATGAATAACTTATGCTAAGAAATCATTTGAGCTTAACCAAAGATGCCAATTGAAAAAAAAATTGTAGTACAAGGACTCAATTTAGTCACAATTTGTTTTTTTTCATTTTTGATATGTTAAAACCACAAAGAATCTTTAAAAAGTATAAAGTAAGCCCAATATCTCAATATTTGGTCATGGACAAGTTTAAAATCCCTTCGAGCTGGTTCATGGACTCTAGGCTGCCTTCCTTTAATACTTGACGTTTTGGTAGAAAAAAAAATGTAAGTACTTTTATGTGCTTTCAATCAATAATGTTACTGTTTAAGGTTTTAGGATATCCCCCCCCCCCGTTTACAATGAGAAGATGCATATGTTTGTATGTGAGTGTAGAAAATCAAACCACAATCAATTAATTATTCAATCAAAAGCTTTAAATTTGCTTCTTTAAATGTAGATAAAATTGCAACAAGCTAGATTGGTAGTGAAAGTAAAATACTTTCACATTTGCTCATTGAATTCAAAAAGTACGGATGGTGTGTATTTTTTTTTTTTTTTTTTTCAGTGGTGAAACTACTATCACGATGTTGATAAGTGTGCTACTTTCACTTGTTCCGGGATTAAAACTTTAATCCTAAACACTAATCCTAACTTATATCTTTTGAATTGAAATTAATAAAATTCAGTTAAATGGTCAGGTTTTCAGCTTTCATTTGAAAATGAATTTTTTTGAAAAATAAATTCCTAAATAGGGTTAAAAAGTGACAAAAACTGAAAGATTTCAGGATTTGTAGAGAAAATGCTGAGGTCTCCCCAGTACAATGTTCTCTTATGTGGAAATGTTTTGAATTAGATGCAAAAAGGTAACAATTGACAATTTTTTAAACTAAAGAAACCTAAATTTCAAGTGAGTTTTAAGTATTAAATTTTGTTCAAATTTGTGTCAAAGTTTTTATGACCACATCAAATTCAAGGCAGTATGAATTTATATTCCCATAGTGTAATTAGAAATCATAACCAACTGATTGATTGCTAAATTGACAAGTCTTATATAAGTGCTTATTTCATTGTCATGAATAATTGCAATTATACTAAAAAAGAATATATTCTTATAATTTATTTATTTTATATTCAAAAGAAAGTTGCAGTAAACATCTTCCAGCAGAATAGAAGTAGGAGTGGAGTTTGCCCCTTCATCCGTCAGGCTTGTCTCATAAAGGTTTTTTTATAAGACTTTGAAATCTCTGTGTTTGATACCTGGTATCAGCAAAGAGTGTGGAAAACTCTTAGCTAGGACAAATTTCTCTTTGCACACAGCAGCTAATTGAATACACTGTAAGCTGTATGATTAGGGTGGAAGTATCCCTTCATTGGATCACCAAAGGAACCTGGGACTTCATCACCAGCCTTCACACTCCATTGGGAGTTGTCCCTTTAGAGATTAGAGGCTTTAATTTTTTTTTTTGTTTTACTCCTGATTATCGAATTGCTGTAGCCCTACAAATGGCCCAACCCATCAGTAAAATTGGCTGCAGATTCTTTGTGTGTCCATCTCTCTTTCTCTGTCCTATTTTTAGAGCTACATCTTTAAAAATTTGCATGAGTACACCACTTTTTGAAGAAAATTTCAAAGTGATTTTTGGGGTCTATATGATCATTTTTGATAATGTATATTGGTAAATAGAATTAATGGAACAGATGAAAGTAATGTTCAGCAATAAAGTACATTTACTGAGGGCGGCTAATAAAGTTAGAGGAAGACCATCAAAGCAAAGCAAACATGCATAATGATCGGCTGGAAAGCATTTGGTATGAATAGATATTGGAGAGCATCATGCTAATTCTCTTAAAGCATACTTATATACACGTGTGTGTGTGTGTATATATATATATATATATATATATATATATATACACACACAAGATAGAAAAAGATCATGGATCTGCAGATGGGGGGGAAAGGCCTTTGTCTGGCAGTGTACTCACAGTGACTGATGATATTGGTGAAAAAATTTCGGTTGGGGAGGAATGTATAACGGTTAAAAAAATTACTGAATGATATTTTAAAATGGGGGAGGAATTGAGGGAACCTGGTATCATAAGGGAAGGAATGTGACTTGGAAATGAGAACCATGGTATTTCATGGCTCCTATGTTTAACTTGTATCTTTCAGTATTTAATGCTTTTTGTGTTGAATATTAAACTAGCATTCCAAGGGAAATTATGAATCACTGTCACCCCGTATTTGCTTCTTCTTGCCTCATAAATCAAGCTGTGGTAAGATTTTTACACAAATCCAAATGCTATCAGTATGGTTTGAACCAGGAATTTAAGAATGGAAAGATTTCTGCTTAATCACTCAATAGAAACTGTCATGTGACCAATGCCATTAGGCAGAAGGCATTATCAAAAGGGGTGATCAATGGATGTTACTTCCTTTGCCTTCTGTTAGACAGTCATTATTAAAGACGAAAGTCTTAGTTTTGAAAAAACAAGAATGCCGCAGGACATATATTTCCACTAAGATTCTCACTAAAAGATTCAAAGTAGAAAAACTAATACAGATAACCATTTCTGTGTATAATATTATAGAAAAATCTGTTTTGCTTCTATTTCTTGTGTTTTCATTCCAATGTTGAGAAATATTTTTTATGTTCAGTCCAAATTTGAATTGGTCCATAAGGAAGGAAGGGGTAGAGAGTTGGTGGAGAAAGAGGGATATTTTTTGAAATTCTTTTTCTCTCGTCGATTAATTATACAGTGTTTATCACTGATGTTTTCTCCACATATATTTGTTTTATTTTTGATGCAATGGTTATTTATTTTTGTTTCGGACATTTCAATGGGGATTTACTTGACAACTCAATGGGAAACCTAGTTTTATTACAGAAACAAATGCTGTCAAAAATTGTATAAACAACATCACAATTTCTTTTTCTGGCTCTGCTCATGAAAACCTGAAATTACTTGGGTAGAGCTGGCTTGACGATAAGAAACCCTCAACCACCCACCATAACTGTCCACCACTCAACATAGCTCTTAGTGGGGGGTCTCTTAGTTTGTCTCCAGCAGCATTCATGCTTATGTTGTTTCAGTCTTTAATTTTAGACTTTTTAATGATCACTACCAACACAAAGTGAAAATAATAACGTTGATTACCCCTGTTTTCGATTTTTGTAATTGATTATTTTCAATAGAGCATGCTGCCAAAAGATATTGGTCATGTGATGGTTTCTATTGAGTATTTGAACTGACTTTTTACATGAAAGATTGGCTTCAATCTTTTGTAACGAAGAGCGAATAGTAGAGGCTACTACACTGTTATTGCTTGTTCAGTAATTGCAAAGAAGAGATTGCCTTATCTTATCCAGTCTCTTGTAACATTAGCTGCTAATAAGACAAAAGTCAGATCAATGATAATTTATTTGGTTACGTCTGTCCACATAATCTCTTGGAAATACTTTATTACATTGATCATGGATAATGGGGTAAAGAAGTGGTTTGATTTAGGGGCAGATCCAGGAATTATTTTAATTTTTTAAAATTTTTAAAAAATTTTTTTCTCTTCTGCTCATATGCTCATGACTGTCCACTTGATATCTCCAAAATGAATTTCAATTAGATCTTGTGAAAGGGTGTATAAAAGGCTATGGAAGAAGTGATCAGATTTTGGGGCGGATCCATACACGATTTCTTCCTACTGACCATGTTTTGGCAGAGGTATGCATTCATCAAGTGCTTTCTAGTTCTTCTTGGTTGCATCATCGTTTTGTGTGAATGTCAGGGTATAGAATAAGCGTGCAGTGTTCCCCAAACCTGCAGTGATCATTCTAATCAAGTGTAATCATTTACTGTTCTATGCAATTGAGAGATGCACAACTCTAAGACTCAAGTGATAAAAGTAATCATTAAATATAATCATGGCTTTTTGTGGTGAACATAATATACTTTTGATCTGTAATAGACAAATGGTGGCATTGCTCTAAATTGGATTAATCAATATTAATCATTTTATTGAAATTTTGGCAATTTTGCAATAACACACTGTGGAGAATGGCCATTTTGAATGGCTAAAAGTGGCTAAATTTAAAAAAAAATGGGTCAGAGCTAGCTTTCATTTCCAGGTAACTTCATATATCCCCAAAACTCATAAAAAGCTTCAAAAAATTTAGATAAAAATTTCTATATAAATATAAAAAATGATATTTAGATCACAGATGATATTATTTGAATGTTAATATGTGATCAATGTTGTATATTTATACTTTTTAGAGCCTTTATATAGGAACATTTACAGTTACCCAGAAATGAAATCTACTCAATTTTAGCCATTTAAAAACAAAATCTAGCCATTCTTTACTGTAGTTATTTGAAAAATCGCCATTTTTTTTTTTCTTTCCTGAGATCCAAGTTATGACTTTTTTTTTTTTTTTTTTTTTTTTTTTTTTGACCTTCGTTATGACTTTTTTTCTGGTCACCTGTTCTAAATAGCCTGTGAGTTGAAAAAAAGACAAAAGGTGTAGACAGACAAGACAATAATCTTGAGCAATTATCTCCCCAACAGCTGGTCAAATGTGGTATCTTGCTTTGAATACAAGTGATTTTTATCATTCAATTCATTGTCAGCAAGGTTACCTTGTATTGCAATGTATTTAACTTTCAAAATCATTAACCTTTTTGTCTCATCATTTAGTTCTGCCAATGGAGTTGGGAGTAATATATGTATCCACTTATGTTTATATACATAATATCTCCAAAAGTTCTCTATGAATTTCTATGACTTTTTGTTGAATGGTGGGCCAAAGACTTGGGTAGAATTGATTGAATTTGGGGACAGATCCAGGAAGTTTTTGTTGATCTTTTTTTCATATATTAAGATGGAAAGTTCCCTAAAATATAGAAAATCAAAACACTATTATCTCCCCTTTATCATATGTACGTATATAGGTATGAACTGGTTTTCATTTAGTATTTGGCATTTGCAGAGGTTGGGCTCTCTGAGTGCTCTTTAGCTTGAACATTGTTATTTCAGCGGAGATGAAAAAGCGGTTACACAAAAGTTTATTCAAATGTGTTATCTTTAACGTATGCATCATTGTTTTTCACTTATATCCTCATTAAGGGTGTGGTAGGGTGCTTAGCAGAGAGGCATTGAATACCATTTTGTATGATTTGTCTCTGGATTAAACCATAAGGCAAGCATTCTACCACTCTGCCTCGGTGATCGGTTATCTTGAATGAATAGCCCCAAACCTTTCTGAGCTTTTGCCTTTTTCATAGCATTTCATAAGGTGAGTAAATTTGCTTGTGTAAATCTGATCAACTTTGTCAAAATGAACTTGAATTTATTGGTGTGCTCAATTAAATTTTAGAGTTCAAATTGTATTTACTTCTCTACATTGGTCTAAAAAAAAAATGTTTAAGTAACTAAGAGTTGTCTGTCTCACTTATAATATCAGTAACAACCATCAGTCTCTCTACATGCCTATCCTCCTTTAGAAAAAAATACAAATGTTAATAATTCTTAGTACTTGTTCTTCCATTCTACTGATCTGCACATCTGATCCTGCTTCTTGTATGTTAACTCCTCAGGCTGTTATTTGTTACTATTGAACTGCAGAAATACTACTTAATGCTATTAAAGAGTATGTTGGCTGAAAGACCCATATCTATTTAAACTGTTGTTAGTGCAAGTGTTTACAGACTCAGAATCTTATTCTTAGATGAATCACTTTCTTGCTCATGAAGGATCATCATTGTGCCTAAGAGTGTTTATCTGGTTATTCCCTAATATCCAGAGTTAAGGAGTCTTTTATACTTTTTCTATAACCCTGTATGTCATTTTACTAATCTAAAGGCCCGTGTCTGTTGCTTCATAATGTGCAAATCATGTCACATTAAATTAGACTAGTTTTTACCTTCATCTCAATTTTAGTTGTTTCTGGGCCATTGCCTCTATGGCAAGAAATAACAACACAAATGAAAGCAATGTCCTAAACTGAAAGTTTTATAAAAGCAACAAAACTTGAGATGTGTGTGAAAACTAGTCAAATTTAATAAAAATATAAAGTGTTGCAATACTTCATCCAATAATAAGAATAAAGATTGGTGTCCAACTATTCTTACTCCAAGAGTGTGTACCAGATACTTTCATATTTTTCATACATAACCCTGAAATGTCTGCATAAAATATAGTTTATGTTATTTATCTCAACTTGGTAGGCCCCCCCCCCAAAAAAAAATATTTAAAAAAAAAACAAACTAGAAAGCACTCTGAGACAATAAGCATCAGCCAACGCCATACACTAACTCAATACAAAAAAATTCCTGGATCTGCTCTTAAAATTGAATCGCTTTTTCGCTGCTGACCTAACCTTCCACAAAATTTTATTGAAATTCATTGAGAATTGTGAGATATTATGTGGACAGATATGAGCGAATACATGAATTGGGGGGGTGGAGAAAAATGCATCTCAAAATTGAATCACTTCTTCTTCACCTCATCATCTACTCTGTCGAAAAATTTCATTGAAAGCTATTGAAGTGAAGACAGACAGGAATGTATGCAAATATGAAAAAAAACCCAAAAAACAAAACAGAAAATCTTTCAATCAGAATGAATTTTCCAGATCCGCCCTAAAATTCAACCACTTCTTACTTAGCTCATTTCCTGCTCTTTCACAAAACTCAATTCAGAACTTTTAGCGATATCATGTGGATAGAGAGAGACATGACTGAATACGTATACTGTATCACTCCAACTTTGTTGGCAGAAGTAATTATAGTGATGATCACCGACTTCTCTCTCTCTCTCTCTCTCTCTTTTTTAATATTTTTTTTCCCAAATAAAAATTTCTAAACAAACTGTGATAATTTGAATATCTTTTCAAGTTTTGATTTTAGTTTTAATTGCAAGAAAGTAGCATAAAGTATGTTGTAAAGAAATTAAAAATTACTTTTATGTTCTGAAAGCAGGTTTTGGACTGTTCTTAGTTTCAATTTTTCTCATCCAAAATTAATTTTGATTACTCCATGATTGTCTGCCGGAAGGAAAATATAAACTCTGGAATTAAGTCTCCCAAGAATTAAGTTGCAAATATATAGATATAGATATAGCTGTAGACAAAAATTTGATTATTTAAGGATTATTTGTTTCCTACTTGAGATATTGAATGATACAAAAGGTCTGGCAAAAGCTAGGAAGCTTAATGTCCAATGACGGATATCAAAATGCTGATGATTCACTACTGATAATGTCTAGTAGTAATTTTTTTTCTTTTATATTCACATATTCTATATCTAGGATACAAATTTAAAATGATCTGTATGAAAAGAGCAAAGAAGTTTCTTTAATGACTACCCTTGCCATCAAAAACAATGGGATATATGGATACACATTACATTTTATGTACGTGGATAATTGACATTTGCATTGCAATGAACTTGCAGAATAACCTTCTATGCACATTACATTTTATGTATGTGGATAATTGACATTTGCATTGCAATGAACTTGCAGAATAACCTTCTATGCACATTACATTTTATGTATGTGGATAATTGACATTTGCATTGCAATGAACTTGCAGAATAACCTATGCACATTACATTTTATTCATGTGGATAATAGAGATTTGCATTTTGGTGAGCAAGCTCAACCTTCAAGAACAAAAAAAATCCCATTAGTCCTTAGAAGAGTATACAACCAATGCATCTTCCCAGTAGTCACCGACGGAGCTGAAACGGAACCTAGCCAAAAGATTGACTTGCCAACTGAGAACCATGTAACATGCATATACAAGAATCATGCTCATCATCATATGGAGAGACAAGGAGACAGCACAGTATTTTAGGGAAAAAACAGGAGTCCGAGACATCATAGAAACCATTAGGAAACTCAAATGGCAATAGGCTGGTCATGTATTAGAATGGCGGACAACCAATGGACATCACAATTCACAGCATAGATTCCCAGAGATCAAATGTGGAATTGAGGCCAGCAGAATATGAGATGGTGAGACAAACTGGATAGGTTCAGAAAATATTGGCTCCACAATGCCCTTGATAGAGGAGATGTGGTGAATCTTGAATAAGGTTTATGTACAGTGACGGACGATAAAAGACAGATGATGAGCTTGAAGAATAGCCTTCTATACACATTGCATTTTATATCCGTGCATTGCAGTGAGCTTGGAGAATAACATTCAGTTGGCAATAGACAAATTTTCATTGTTTTTTGCTATTTGTTTTTCTTTTCATATTAGAAACTGTCAACCAAAACTGTCACCATAGGTTTCTTGAGTTTTTTTTTTTAGTTTGGCTGTCTGGCTATGTATGTATTATGCAAGCAGGCCAAAGGAATGGAGCTAGTTGGCTGAAAATTCAAACATTTATCCCTTATCTCTACAAAGGTGTTTTTTTTTTTTGTTTTTTTTTTTAATTTTTTTTTTTTTACACCTGCTAGCTGGTAGGTTCAGCTTGGAATGTAAATTTATGCTAAATTGCTCCCTTAGTTTGTGTCTAGCTGCATTCACACTCATATTTATGAAAATGAGTTGTTTACTTAGTGGATTACTGCCCAACAAAAGGCGAGAGAAGTAACTTATTTATTGATAACCACTTTCTAATTTTCTAATTGATCACTCCCAACATGGCTTCTTGCCCAAAGATGTTGATCATGTGATGGTTTCCATTGAGTGACCAACCAGACCTGTTTTCATTCTCTGTAAAAATCGGAACATGGAAATTCCATTTTACTACGTTTACATGATAATACAGAAGAATAGGATCACCTTGCTTGACAAAAGGTGAATAGGTAATTGAACAGGTCTTGTTATTCTCTAAATAGAAACCATTACATGACTAACATTTTGGGTTGGGAGTGATCAATTAAGAGTGATGGTTGATGAATAACTTGAGTTTTGTTGGGCAGTGATCACCAAGACCTGAATTTTTGAAACAAAACAAATGTGGGTGTTCCTGGATACTGAAGGACCAATTTAGCATGAACTTTCATTGTAAATTCAATGGTCCCTCATACCTGTTTAGGGAGCAATTAAAAAAAAAAGTTTTTCTAGCATAATGAGGAGTAATGGTTTAAATTTTCAGACCTTTAGCCCCATTGGTATGGCCTGCGTGGATGATATGTAGCCAGCCAGACCAACTTGAAAACTGATAAAACCTGTGTTTTAGTTGAGATTCCAAAGCATATAGCATATCATTATTGTTAGAAGTACCCGTAACATGTAATTTTATTCTGGGAGGATTTATGCAAATTGCTCACTTTAGCCCCTTGTCTTAATCCATTAAGATAATATTCTGGGAGGATTTATGTAAATTGCTCGCTTTAGCCCTTTGTCTTAATCCATTAAGATAATCCAGCTTAAAGCAAACTGTTTGTGCATGTGGCTTGCAGTGTTTCTCAAACTAGTGAACAAGTCATCTAAGGGTGACTGAAATTATTTTTGGGGTGAATGACTGATATCAGAAAGCATCTATCAAAACTTTCAACTAGGATTTCTCTCAGTTTTTGACCTGGTCTAACTGCATATTCACCATATGTACAGGCTGCACAAATGTAGCTAGAGGGTGGAAAATTTAAACATTCATTCTTCATGCTTAGAAAAAACTTTTTGTTTTTGGTAGGAAAAAAAACATTGGTCGCATGACAGTTTCAATAGAGCTAGAGGAGTGAAAATTTAAACAATTATTTGTTACTGCTTGTTTGTTTTTTTTTTTTTTTTTTTTTTTTTGTTTTTAAATTGAGACTTTTCATTGATCACTGAATGGACAGGCCATGTTGCAAGAATGGTAGACAACCGATGGACATCACAACTCACAACAACATGAATCCCCAGAGATCACATGCGAAACCGAAGCCGACAGAATACAAGATGGAGAGATGAACCAGACAGATTTAGAAAATACTGGCTCCGTGACACCCATAATTGAGAATTGTGATAGATCCTGGGGAAGTTCTATGTCAAACGATGGACAATAAAAGACTGATGATGATGCTGCTCAGCAAAAACACGAGTGATGTAACTTATTTATCAATCGGCCCTGATTCCAATTTTTCAATTGATCAGCCCCAACACAACATCCTGCCAGAAGACATAGGTCACATGAATTTCTTTTGGGTGACTAACCATACCTGTAAATAATTTTTTTTTTTTTTTTTTTTTTTGTGACTCTGAAATATTTAGAGAATTACTGGGTAATAGCTGTATTCATTGTTGGGTTGGCTGTGTGTGTATTTTTTCTTTGGAACATTTATTTTTTGATTTGTTTATAAAATCTTAATCTATGTTGAGTACCCTTTATGCAAAATGCGTGGGGCCAGAAGTGTTTATGATTTTGGAATATTCGCATGAATGTAATGAGATATACATAAAAAACTCAAAATTTACGTTACAGATGCTATGTTTATACAAGAAAAAATATTTTTTTGTTGTTTCTCAGAAAAAAATATTGTTGCAATAATTCATTTTGAATGAGACTTGTTTTGTCTTTCACAGTTTGTAAAGTAAATATAATTTCACGTTCCTAAAGGGTTGCATGTAGATAATTAAGCTTTTACTATTGTTAGAATGATTTAAATGCCTTGAAAATAGGCATAGGCTCTCGTCAAACTCCAGTCCAAGTCTGTTGTTTTTCTACTGTAACAAGAACAAGTAAGTGTAAATGTGACCAGACACAAAATAATGGATTAATTTAGCAGAAACTTATGTTGTAAATTGAACCCTCCACTAAAAACCACTTTCAGAGTTAGGGTTTTCAAAAACCATCATACTAAAGACCTGCCTTAGGGTTTTAGTAGTGACCTAAAAAATTTCGGAGCTGTAACTATATTTGAATTTTCCTGATGCAGACTAATTTGGTGAATTATGGTGAGAAGATGCTGAAAAATAAGATATATCATTCTTTCACAGTGACAGGCCATATATCCTTATGAACATTTAAGTTATAAAAAGAAGAAAAAAAAACGCGTTGAAACTGATATCTTTATTACATAATCATTATACAATTCTGTTAGTAATTCATGGATGTCTCCAGTAAATAAAATCTGGATTGAAAAACAGGTATCTAAAACAAACTAAACTTAGTTGCATTGGTAGCTAGGTCAATACCGAACCTTGGTAGGCTATCATAGGCTATATTATTGCATTGGCACAAGGCTACCATTATATAGCTACATACATGTAAGCGACATCTTTCCCAGGATAGCTCATTTGTATGTATTCTATATAAAATGCAGAATAATTAAAAACAGGTTTCAGATTAACTAGAATTTCTCAGTTGAGTATTATGAACTGTTTTTTTTTTTTTTCTTTCTCAAATCTATTGAGTGAATTAGTAAAAGAAGAAAAAACTGTTGACAAAGAAATTATCTTTCATTTCAAAACAGAATACAAAGCTCACAAGGATAGGGGAGGCATATAATTATCAGCAGCAGTTCTGGTTACGCCTTACATAAAGATCATTAGTAATAAAAAAGAATTTGTAATAAAGATTACCAGAGCTGGTCCGTTATCCTTTGGAACTTAATAATGAATCTTGTAACGCTGTCTGAGTTATTTGGTCTTATGAATTTAACTTGTTCATGAATGACAGTTGTTGGAAAAAGATGACTACAAATTGAGATGCAAGTAAAAATAGCCGGAGTTGATAAAATATTGAGTTCTTGGAAAATTTTTATGCCAATGTATTCTATGTAAGCTTCTCTTTCTTCCTTTTTCAGGGTAATTTAAAAAGCTTTGAAAAGCCTTTGCAAGATGGTGTCGAGTACGTTTAAAGCCCGGTTTGAGAATGATGAATTCATCAAGTCTGAAGGAGACAAAAGAAGTTATCGTGGCCTTGAACTGGACAATGGTATGAAAGTACTGCTGATTAGTGATCCAGAAACAGATAAATCTGGTGCATCACTAGATGTCCATGTTGGTAAGTACTAAAAATTTTACTCATTCACCAGTTAGTATCTTTTGTACTAGTCAAGTGTGATGGGCCCAAGTTGAATTTTGTTTACTTCACATGGAAATATGATCAAGGTTGCCAGATTTATGCAGTCTCATTGATAAAGCTTGGATTATCTCTCTTTTTTTGGCCAAATTTGGCAACCTTGAATGTGATCTTGTTACACAAAGCAGATTCGTTCGAGGTGGGGTTCTTTTCGCACTCCAATGACCTGTTTTGGTAAAAAAAAAAAAAGCCCCGTATTTTAAACTAACTGACATTCGTGATGAATAGCTGTATGAATACACACACGAGTTGATTCATTTGAAAACATTTCACATTTTGCAATGGTGTATTGTACCTTGAATTGTTTTGTTCGGAACTGTTGACTGAAACTATCAAACTAAGATTCTGCTGTTTTCAAGTTGGTCTGGCTGGCTGGTTGAGTATATATAATGCATGAAGACTGCTCCGTTGGAGCTAGAGGGCTGAAAATTCAAACATTTGCAGTCTTCAAGAAAGTTTTGTTTGTTAGTTTTTTTTTTTTTGTAAAGATCACTGCATGACAAAAAGCAAGTAACTTATTCATTGACGACCCCTTTTTCCAACTTTTTTATTGATCACCCTCAACATGGCTAGCTGATGTTGGTCATGTAATGGTTTTTATTGAGTGACTTACCAGACCTGTCTTAAATTAAATTTTTCGTTCTGCATTTGGTTCTTTGATAGTTTTGACTTGTTTCTTGCATTTCTGTTAGTAAAATGTGAAAAAGAATGAATCTGCTTACTTTGTGACTAGATTGTATTTCTGTACGACATCAGTGAAAACTTGGGACAACCACACTAGACAAGTACCCATTTTAAGATTTTTTTTTTTTTTTTTCATTTTTGACTCTGACTAGCTGAAATGGAGTTTTCAGATTTGGCCAGAGAGACTTATCCAACATAGAAATTTGGAATCAGTCACTGGACTGGCTTGATTTCCAAATCAAACACTATTTCGGTATATGTTTGGTAAGTCTCCAGATTATGTTCGGATTATCTCCCTTTCTGGCCAAATCTGGTAACCATGCTACGTACTAGGGGCGAGGGCTGCTGAAGTATTTGGACACTTGTAAAATTATAAATATTCATTTAATATGCTGCCAATACTTGAATTTATTTAACATTTACACAATTGGAGTATTTGGATAGTAATTTAACCATTACTAAAAAAAATGTTTCCAGAAATACAATGCAAGTATATCTAATAAAATTTTGCAAATGGCCAAATCCCCCCCCCTTTATATATATATATATATATATATATATATATATATATATATATGTGTGTGTATATATATTAATATAATTAATGCTCCCTTATTCAGAGTTGAGCACTCTTCAAGTGAGGTAGCTTGTTCATTATAAGCTTATGCAATGCTTATCCAACTTAGGAATAGAGCACTCTGGTGGATGGGGAATTATGCATGAGTAAATATATTGCTTAAATTCAACCTTATTGACAGTCCAGTTCTGCGTTGGGCCGAGGTAAGATGCCAGCCTCTGGGTCTGAAGCAAAGGTTTCAATCCTACCTCGTGGTACTGGATGGGATAATGGATAGTCTATAGCCACATTGAAGAGTTGTAATACAACGAAACAGCTGTCTGTAGATGACACAATTATTTGATTATTATATATACCCACACACACATGCCCTGTATGCATCAACACAGCCTTTGGGTGTTTTCCCAGCTTGAAGGTTTTTGAAAATAAATCATGGAAAGTAGACCAAAACGTATTTAATGCTTTCCAGTTTTAGCTTCTCTCAATTGATGCCTATCTTTTTACCCTCTGTAAATTATTGCTTTTTAAATCCATTCCAGGTGACATGTGTGACCCTAAGGACTTGCCAGGTCTTGCACATTTTTGTGAACATATGCTTTTTCTTGGGACCAGCAAGGTAAGATGGTTATTTTAAGAATGAATAAATCTAGGTGAGATGAATGAATTCTACTTGGCATTCATCTGTAGAATGTGTGGTAAATTTGGTTAGAAGGGAAGATAATCTGGGTTTTCTCAGACTTACCCAATACAGGCATTGGAATAGCATCAAATTTGAGGCTGATACTGAACCTCTGCCTTCACACTTACTTGATTTTCAAATTTAATACCATTCTAATGCCTATCCTGGGGGAAATCTGAGATGAAGTTTGGATTTTCTTTCCTTCTAGCAACCCTAGTTCATTAACTCTTCTCATCTTACTCCTCCAGATTTCTTGCTTTGGGGTGTGTTAAATGTAGTTCACAATCTCGGAATTTTTTTTTTATCTTTTTTTTTTTTTTATGATGTTGAAAATGGTTTAAACAGCCATAACCTGTACATTAAAGGCATCCATCAATAAAAACAATGCCCAAGATAGGCCTCTGTAAGAATTTGAAGATTTTTAGAATTTTTAAGAATTTTGAAATAAATGTCTTAGAACACTGAAGCAAAAAAAAATGTCCACTTTCATAGTTTATTGATTCTTTTTATTTTCAAATATGGTAGTCCTTTTCTAGCATTTTGACATAGATGGAGTAATCTTTATTTTTGTCATGATAAATAGAAGATAAAATATTGAATAAAAATTCTGAAATGACTTCTATAATCCATTTAAGTCTAACCAACTTGGTTGAAAGAACGTGCTTATCACAAATTTATATGAAAATTGAAACTTGAGATTAGAATAATCAGAACCTGGTTTTCCATTTAATATTGTAAAAAAAATTTTTTTTTTTTTTTCTTTTTTTTTTTTTTTTTGTCACTCTCCACCGTACTAGATAAAGAAGTTTGTTTTAAAAAGATAAACCAAAGTAAAAATGTATTTACTTCATGTCTTTCTTAAAATGAAACTTATTTTTATTTCAGTATCCAGAAGAAAATGAGTATACGAAGGTGAGTAGGACTTGGGGATTTTTAATTCATACATTATATCAATTTAATTTTTTTTAATTCATACATTATATCAATTTAATTTTTTTTAATTCATACATTACATGAATTTAATTTTTTTTAATTCATACATTACATGAATTTAATTTTTTTTAATTCATACATTACATGAATTTAATTTTTTTTAATTCATACATTACATGAATTTAATTTTTTTTAATTCATACATTACATGAATTTAATTTTTTTTAATTCATACATTACATGAATTTAATTTTTTTTAATTCATACATTACATGAATTTAATTTTTTTTAATTCATACATTACATGAATTTAATTTTTTTTAATTCATACATTACATGAATTTAATTTTTTTTAATTCATACATTACATGAATTTAATTTTTTTTAATTCATACATTACATGAATTTAATTTTTTTTAATTCATACATTACATGAATTTAATTTTTTTTAATTCATACATTACATGAATTTAATTTTTTTTAATTCATACATTACATGAATTTAATTTTTTTTAATTCATACATTACATGAATTTAATTTTTTTTAATTCATACATTACATGAATTTAATTTTTTTTAATTCATACATTACATGAATTTAATTTTTTTTTTTTTAATTCATACATTACATGAATTTAATTTTTTTTTTTTTAATTCATACATTACATGAATTTAATTTTTTTTTTTTTAATTCATACATTACATGAATTTAATTTTTTTTTTTTTAATTCATACATTACATGAATTTAATTTTTTTTTTTTTAATTCATACATTACATGAATTTAATTTTTTTTTTTTTAATTCATACATTACTTCTTTTTTTTTTTTTTTTTTTTTTTTTTCATTACATTTTTTTTTTTAATTCATACATTTATCTATTTATCTTATATTGCGCCCATCAAATCATGTAAATTTTATATCAAGTATATTAATGGAGCATTTACTTTGGCCTAATGAAGAATGAAAAGACTCTGCTAATGCAATTCAGTTATTTTTTTCCATTGTAAAAATATTTAAGTTATTTTTGTTGCAAGATGATCTGAACTAAATTCCTGCAATCTATACAGCAATTTTTTTTAATCTCGATATCAGCACGTGAACATTAATTTTATTTCAACAAAAGTTATTGTTTCTAAAGAGCTGAAGAATTTTTTATCTATTTTGAAAAAAAGTGGTGTGGTTTTATATGTACAACTTGGAAAATTACAGAACTTAGCATACCCTAACTCATCACAGGGGAAATAACTCATTGAAAGGAAGACAACTCGCATTTGTCCTAATATTTAGACATCAGTACCCATGGAAATTCCACGGTTTAAGAAATATTTAACTCAATAAAAATGAAATAGGTTGCCGTACCCTAAGTTCGAATCACTATTTCCATATATCCAACCTGACGTTTTACTGTTGAGCAATGGAAGTCAACTTCGACATGGGGTAAAAATTTAGTTCATACCACCATTACTGAAATGTTTTCCTATCTGATCTTCTTCCTCCGCTTTCGTCTTCCTCCTCCCCCATGAATAGCAATGTATTACAAATGTGCTTTCTCCCTGTCTCCATTTTCCCAAACTGATTCTACTGAGTGATGTAAACCCTGTGTACAAAGGTGGGTAAATGCTACAGTATTATTATTGAGATGTTTTGATCAAATTTATTGAAATGAAATTTGAAAAAAAGTTTTAAGACAACCAAGCCCAGCCCAATAATTGGTGCAACATGATCTTCCTATTTCTACTTTTCTGCAATTTGCTTTGTGACAAACTAAGCTAAACTTGGTGAATATTTCTCTATCAATGCAGTTTCAGTTATCATCAGCTGCATTGTTTCCTTTATACAAGTCACTTGCATCTGAAAAAGCAACAACTAAGTTAACGTTGGTTTCTTCAGTTTTAAAGTGGGTCTGGCTTTGCATGTATGAATCACATACCACACCGACAGATCAATAGGGCTGGAAAATTAAACATTTACTTTTTATCATGTTTTCAAAAACAAAAGCATTTTTTATAACCCCCCCCCCCATAAAGTTTTTAAGTAGAGAGATCAATTTGCGATC
Source organism: Thysanoteuthis rhombus (assembly GCA_963457665.1). Lineage (NCBI taxonomy): Eukaryota > Metazoa > Mollusca > Cephalopoda > Oegopsida > Thysanoteuthidae > Thysanoteuthis > Thysanoteuthis major. The sequence goes on from OY735239.1 coordinate 23,124,691, forward strand.
TAATTTTATACTAAATTAGTTGTTTGTGTTTGGCAGCCTTTAGTGATCCCCACCCAACAGGAGGTGAGGGATCACCCCTTTTTTTTCCATTTTTAAAAAAAGATTTAAAAAAAAATTTTTTTTATTGATCACCGCCAACAAGGCATGCTACCAAAAAATGTTGAGTGACTTCTTAGACCTGTTTATAGTTTATACAAGTTATTTGCACATTATATCTGATAAACTTGTCTTCAACTAAGATTATAAACAATTTTTTATTTTATTTCAGTTTGTTCATGAGCATGGAGGATATTATAATGCTTTCACTTCCTTTGAAAATACTAACTTTCATTTTGATGTTAGCCCATCTGACCTCCAAGGTGCACTTGACAGGTATGTAAATACTGATATATCAACTGAATTACCTTTATAATAAATTCTGGGGGTTTGTCTTTGTTGGGTTTTTTCTGTTAAACTTTCCATAACACTTGACTTTTCCAATAGGGTTCAAAATTTTGCTGATAATGATACTTCCTACACACCATTTCAAAATATGCAGTTAACAAATTCAAATTATTTTTTAAAATCTTTTATTTACTGCTTTCTGGCTGCCAAACTAGTGAAAATGTTTTTTGAGTTGGCAACATTGAGTTTGTCTTGGCAATTTTCTTTCTTCTACACCCATGTAATATGTAAGAAAGTCCTGACATCAGCATGATGGATCAGGGTTTTGAGATTTTGCCAGAGGGAGATAATCAGAGCTTTATCTAAGATTTGCCCAACATAGGTATTGAAATAGCATCGAATTTTGAAATTGAGTCTGGAAGCAAAGGTTCAGCCTCTTTATTTGAGCAAGAAGTGAAGAATAGATGTTTTACTTAAATTCATGAACCACTTGAAACCTCTCCTAAACACTGGAACTGCTCAATGCATAGAATTAAACAAAAATATAACTTCTATAAATTGAATAATGCAATAACCTGAAATTGCGAGGGGAGTAACTTTCATCCAAAGTCATTCCCCTTGTTTTGAATTTTTTGTATGGATTTAACTTTTGAATGCTGATTGATATTTATTTCCCTAAGACATTCAGCAACAAAGGCCAGGTGTTAATTATTATTGCTATTTGAACTATTAAATGAGGTGCTTCAGTAGAATGATTTCCCAAATGATAGAGCCGAGTAAACTCCAAAGATACTTCTAAGATTTCCCTAGTATAGTGCAATAGATGGCATGGGAATATCTATCTTCATAATGAATGATTTTTTTTCTCTTTTTATATGTCTGTCCATAATAAAAGATAAAATTTATATTTTATTGATAAAAATATCTTGTTCCCACCAATTGAAACAATAGACCAGGGTAGTCAATTTTGCTGTGTGAATTTTATTTTTTTTTTTTCTGGCTATTCTGGAAGTCTCTCAAATTCAAAAAAAAATTTTCAAAACATCTCAGTTGGCAACACTGGACTTCAAAACATGAAAAAAAAAAAAACCATCTAAATATTATCCACAACTGTACTCACAAATTTGAAAAAAAATAGTAGCCAAATGAATTCAGTCACTTTTTGATAAAAACTTTGGATAAAATTTATAAGACGTAAATATTTATTTACACTATTAATAGCTTTGAAGTAGTGAACTATCAAGTTTTAAAGTAAGGGAGGGAATATTGGGAAACTTCTCAAACTCCAGAGACATGGGTAGATGTTATTATCAAATGTATTATACACTTGTATGTGTGTTTTTCAGAAATTCAAATGTATCTGAATTTTTCTGCAAGGGTAATGCATAGTTGTTTTTCAAAAAAAAAAATTTTAATCTCTTTTCTTGTCCAGATTTGCACAGTTCTTTATCTCACCATTGTTCACATCATCAGCTACTGAGAGAGAAGTAAATGCTGTTAATTCTGAACATAGTAAGAATATCCATGATGATAGCTGGAGACTTCAACAATTGGAGAGAGCTATGTCGGATCCGAATCATGACTTCTGTAGGTTTGGTACCGGTAAGTGCATTTGTTACAAAACCATCAACCAAAATTGTCAACATTAACAGGTTTCTTCAGTTTTCGAGCTGGTGTGGCTGGATATCTATTTATGTGACTGCACCAATCAAATTAGATAAGAAAGCTGAAAATTTATAGATTTATCCCTCTTTTTTTTTGTTCTTTTGAAAACTAGAAATATAGATTCTGAAGGAGAATCTGTTTTTAAATAAACTTGTCAGAATAAGTCCAAAAAGGTCTAAAGAGAATTTTTTTTCCAAGAATAAAATTTATAATTTTAGAGGTCTAGTGGAGTACTGATACCAATAACCAAGTTTGTAGACAAAACGGTATGGCTTGCAGTGCTGGAATACACAAACACCGGCATATGAAAAGAAAGAAAAAAGTTTTGGTGGCTAGGGTTGTCCAAAAACATCTAGATTCCAGAGAATCTAAATCTTATTGATAAACCTGCCCAAATAAGGCCCCCAGAATGTCAAAGCCTTTTCCAAAAATACAAATAAAACCTCTCTTAATAAGGGTCTAGACGAGAACTGATGTCAGTTTTCAAGTCTTGGCAAAATGAAATGGTTGGGAGCACTGCAACAAATAAACACACACTAAAAGATAGAACTCTACCACCTTTGATGGCTACAGTTGTTCAGTAACAATTAAAATAGAAGACCAGTAAAAATAAAATAAAGGTAAAACAAAGCAAAGAGTGAAGACTATAAATGAGGAAATTTTCTTATCTTCAGTCTGGTTGTTGCTCTAAGAAAAGGTGACTTAACTTCATTGGGGAATTGATACATATCAGTAGAATAAATACCCTTTTATACTCGATCTATATTTGTATAGTTTATCCATTTGTACCATACTGAAGTACCATGGTTGTCAAGAGGCAGCTGTGTTGTTGGTATGAAACAGTTTGACAAAACTATTACAGAATTTTTTCAAAACGATTCCTCTATCTACTTTTCTGATTACTGCAAAACGTACCTCTTCCTTTGTGTCATATTCATGAAACTTAGTGATCTTAATGTTATCGCAAGAAGATTGTCCATCACAGCCTTCATTTCTTAATTTGTTGCTATATAAGATGATCATTTTTAGACATCAACTCCGCTAATTCCAACAATTGGATAACTCCAAAGATAAATCAGTTGATGAGGATATAATTGCTTATTATGACTATTTGCAATCATTCCATGACGGGATTCTAACTTATTGTATCGTCTGTTCCAGTTTTAGTACAGCAACTTGTTTGAAGTCAAAGTAGTTGATAGCAAAGACGATATGCTGGAAGAATTAATAGTTACAAAATGACCGTGATGCTTCAATGTAATATCAACTTTAGAGCAAATAAAGTATATTGAATTCTTACTCAAATCTATGGAAGCACCTGAAGTAGATTTTGTTTGCCTTCCCATTGTCCTACGCATCAGTACTTTTATCTAAAAGTAGATATTGGCTGGATATAATCAAGTGAGGTTATTTGCTGTTAAAGATAACTAATTTTGAACTTGATAGGTCTGAATAGATATGTAAATATACTTTTTGCATAAAATTTGGTGAGAGAAAGTTTTTTTGTTTTATTGTATGCTCCTACCTAGTAAAATTTTTTCCCAGGGTGTTTCAATGTTATAAAACAAGAAATCTTACTTTTAGTAAAAAGATTTTTTTTTTTTTTTTTTTTTTTTTCCCATCCCAATATGTACCTCCTAAGATACACAAGCATATTCACCCATTATTTCAAAACTCTTACTCCCTTTACCATTTCGAAGTTCAGTGGCCTATGAAGTACCCAAGTACATTTTGAAGGATCACTTGTCAAAAAGATTGACTGAAAGCTGTTTCTTAAGGAAACCAGATTTTAAAATGACTAATGTAGCACTGAGCTGTTGATTATTTCTTGTAATAAGTATCCGTTTTGAGTTTATATTTGTTCATGTTGAAGATAGAAAGGATTTCAATTAGAACTGTGTATTGAGTTTTCTTATACAGTCAAGTTTTCTGCGTATCTCAAAAGATATAAAGATTGCACTTACTTTTTCTGGTACCCATTTACCATTGGATTGCAATGAATTATTTAGTTCTGTGGAGATTCTCTGTTTGAATTAACAAGGATGAGATATTTACCTCTCATAAAATATTAAGCTGGCTAAGTAAAATCCTCGTGTTCCCAAACTTTAGGACCTCACTTCCACCAGTTGCAACAGAATATGAGGACAAGGCAGTTGTTAAGTTTTCCAGAAAGACAGACCTTGTAGATAAGAAACTGTTTTGGATCAAAAAATTAGAAATGTTTTTGCGTCTTTTGAGGTGCTGCGTTTTGTTTTTTTTCTCAGTACATATGTCAGTACTTGACATTACTACCATTAAAGAATCTTCTAGTGTGGAAATAGTTCATTTTATTATTTTGTAAGCATTACAAATATTTTGGCATGTTTTTAAAAGAAGATATCTGCCCTTACTGGTGGGTGATGGAAAAGTTTCCTATACGAAAGTTGGTAGTAGCACCTAAAAGGTTGAGAACCCCTGCTCTATAGCATTGAAAATCCGTTGCCAAAAATATTTTTTCTTAAGGATGGCAAAATATTCAATGCTGTAGAGTTAGATCATAAAAAGAAAAATACCTGATACTATGTGTTTTGATTGTGTGATGTTCCAGTAGAAATGAAAACCTATGTTTTGTATAGAAGAAAATTTATTCTTTATAAAGTGGTACTCATTTATGGTTGAAACTGAACATAAATACATACATACATTTTAGAATGACAAAGATTCTGTTTGCTCTTTCAGGCAACAAGGAAACTCTTGAGCTAAAACCAAAAGAAAAAGGGATTGATGTCCGCGAGCAGCTTTTGAAATTCCATGAGAAGTTCTATTCCAGCAACATCATGTGCCTCGTTGTCCTCGGCAAAGGTAACTAGCTTTTTTCTCCACAACTACTTGCTATGTTCACCATTCAATTAGCTTTTATTGTCTCTCATGCTAATGTGAACTGATAGGGAAGGAGGTGCAACATAATTAGAACTAATTAACTTTTTTTGTCTTGTTTAATTACAACTTGGCTGTATGCGGACAATTGTGTTCCCACACGTAAATATCTCGGAATCTCTGAACCACAAGCTGAAATAGTCAAATGTTGATCCTGTCCGACTCAACAGAATTATAGTGTTGTTATCATGGCTTAGGATTTCATCTTCTGGACTTTCCAAGAGTAGACACTTGAAAATTGATGTGAGAAAGATGGAATTGTTGACCAGAAAAGATCACATGACCTCATGTAGCCAATGAATGCCAAGGATTTTCTCAGTGTTCTCAAAAATATTATTGGTAAAGCAGTTTTGAATTATGTTTTGGTCCTATAAGACCAGTCTTAGACACATACCCCAATCTTCCTCCAGGCCTGCTGGAGCTGGATGCAAAAAGGGGACCAGAACAAATTGTGATGTTTGCTCCTCCCCTTGCTCTGTCCCATAGTAAGGACATTTTTCGCCTTCACACATGTAATCTGAAACCTTAGTTTTTCTCTCTCCTTTTGTGGTGTTGGTTTTCTCAACCTTCCTCTCTCTGTGTACCTTACAATGGTCATTTTGAAAAGTGCTAATACGATGAATTGTTCACATGTTTTGTCCATTGTGTTTGCGGCATGAGCAACACTGATACCCTTTTTTCAAAAGCAAAGCACATTTACCAAAACTTCTTCATTTTCTTATGTGTAACCCTTGCAATAGTCTACACTAACACTTAAATCTGTCAATCTTAACGGTCGATATCGTCCCCATGAGGGTGAATGTTAAGCTGAGGGAGGACAATAGTCGAAGCGACTTCCACTTAGTGAATTATAAAATATATATTTTTAAAAATTGTTTTAAGTATTAATTTCTGTTCCTGTTATTGAAGGTTGCTTTAGTGCAGTCAATAAAAAGGAAATAAGTAGAACTGATGTATGGAGAGATAAGACTAAAACTCGAATAACTATTGAAATATTTAGTATCTAGCAGCAAATCAAGAAGGGTCAAATCAAAGGAAAAAATGAAAGCAAAATATTATTTTGACCCCCCCCCCCACTTGTAATTTGGTGGGGGTTGGGAACAATTGCTTTGAAAAATAACCAAAGTAGAGCGATAGGGAGAACAAAGTTTGAGAAACCCTGACTATTTTTTATTAATGTTAGAAAGAGAAACAACTTGAGATAAAGGAAATATCACTTTTGTTTATATGAATGTCTGATTAACTGTTACAGAAGTTGCATGTGCTACAGGCCCTGCATTTTCAAGGACCCCACACTAATTCTCAATTCAGGATTTCCGCACTTGCTATAGTACTATCGAGCCTTCAACTTTTATCAGCTTTTAATTTGGATGGTTATTTTAACACAGATACCACCCTCCCATTAATTACTCTGTGATAGCAAATTAAAATAACAGAATAATGCTGTAAATATTAGACATCATCATGCTATTACTGAAATACCAGATTCATTTGTCTATTTATCTTGCTGTGTAACAAATGAAAAAATTCAATTATTTTACTATCCACGAAAAAATGTTTCAATATTAGGTGTATTTTTTAAATTTAGGGCCCTTACATAACATATGTTGCGAGTCCAACTCTAGCTTAATCCAGCCTTAGTTTGTATTGCAATTTACCTGGAGGTCTTGTTTCTCATTGGGTTTAGTCATATCTCTTTACATCTATGTCTCTTCATTAGCTCAACTTTATTTTCTGATCTTTCAGAATTAGAGATGCTACTTTTTGGGGAATCATTACTAAATTGTAATCTGAGTTCCCATGTATGACTCCAGAATAAGATTAACTCTTAAATTTATAAACCTCTTGTAATTGATAATGGAATACTATAATAAATATCATAAAGAAATAGTGGTACTCTTCTATGAATTGAATACAAAAAAAATTAAATCAACTTGATGGTTAGAGATAATTTCTGTCAGAAGTTATTTCCCTTGGCATTCTATTTTCATTGTATGAATTTAAGATTTGGTACTTGGCTAACTATACACGTATTCCCTTCCTTTTCTGCTTTTTATCTTTGAACCCTTTTGTCCTCCCCCAGAAACCTTGGATGAATTAACTGGTATGGTTGTTCCTTTATTTGAGAAAGTTGTTGATAAGAATGTAGCTATTCCGGAATGGCCGGATCATCCATGTGGTTGCGATCAAGTCAAGGTGAGTCTTTATCTCTTATCTATTTGCAAGATGACTTCGCTTCCTGATAAAATAGTTTTTGCCATCTCTCCTCAGTAACTTTCATCTTTCTACATAGTTTCCCCTAATCTGTTTTCTTGTGCACACAAGTTTTGCAGCCAGTGCACAAAGGAAGTCATGAGTAGAAGTGATATTCAAGGGCGGGTGATTAGAGAAAGATGGCAAACATTGTCTATTGAATAAAAACTGAGATTTGAACAAATAAATGAAGGCATTCTTTGTGGGGTTTTTTTTTTTTTTTTTTTTTTTGTTTCCTTTTTATTATTAAATGATCCCATCAAAGCAACTACTGTCATCCTTTGCCAGTCATTGTTCAGTCTTGAATGATTTAAGGAATATTTTTGAAAGTTATGCAGCATATTGTGAAAAATAGCATCGTAAAAAAAGTATTGTTCAGTATAAACAAATGTTGGAAAGTTTAGCAAATCATGAATGCATAGTGATATTTGTAATGAGAAAGATTGTAGAAAATATGTAAACAATATAAATCTGGTTGAAAATTTGAACACTTGTGAATCAGCCTGTTGAACAGTATTTTAGACATAAAAATTTTCTTCCCTATTCACTGTACTGTGAACAAATGTATTTATTTTTTAATAGATGGGTGCATTATAAATCATTAACAATTGTTTCATATCTTTGCTATTTACCTTTGTCCTAATATTTCTGTTGCTTTTTATTGCAACTTTTCTCAAACTGGATAGAATTTAAGGAAGATACAACAAAAATATTAATATGAAGGTAGATAGCGTGAAAAGGTAAAAAAATTTCTTCTTGCAAATTAAGACAGTGTTTGTTTTTAGAATATTAAAAAAAAAATTTAATTCCGGCATTATTGACAGATCTATCATTTGATAAAATGATATCTGCTTTGAAATTTCAAGCTTCTATTGTATGCATTACTGTATTTTATTTATTCGTACGTTTAGAATCCAGGAACGATAAGTGTTGGTTTATCAAAAGGTTTATGGTACAAGATTTATGGGTTTCAGGACCTGAAAGGTTAGGGGTGGGGGCTCAGCAAAAACCATTGTGGATTTAGTGCATTTGCGGCCCCTTGTTGCCCCTAGCCCCTTGGAATGGCAAGGGGTAGCTGTACAATATATTACTAAGTATATGAAATTTCATTATTAATAAACAAAATATTTACATCAGTGATTTAATCTTTTGAACTCTCAGCCTGCATTTCTGGGTATCTTGAAACTGAACACCTGAGTAGAAAAGCTCAAATCAATTTGAGAATTGTTCATTGATTACTGAAATGTTTTTGTCAGATTAATTTCGTTTTTATAGTTCGGTATGAATCATACATTTCTCAATGACAGCTTTGAGTTGTCACCTATGTCATCAAATAGGCTTGAAAAATAGTGCTTAGCCCAAAATATCATGTGCAAATGTTCAAAGGGAAAATCTTTTATTTGGTTTAGCTGATAATAGTGGTAAAAATACTGGCCACCACCAATTAGCCTTATATTGCAAACTGCACTCTAATGAGCCGCATTATATTGGGGGAAGCCTAATTTATCTTGGATTTCAAGTTCAGAAAAGCTGTTGAATCTTTTTGTGATCCTCAGACCTTTCATTTCTATCCCCAACCTGTTCGAAGCTGTCAACCACCATCCAAAACTGACCACTGATCAATATGGGTTTCTTCAGTTTTTAAGTAGTCCAGATGGCTGGTTATTGGTTGCACATGCAGGCTGCACTCTTGGGACAAGGGAAGTGAAAATTTGAACAGTCACTCCCTATGTCTAGAAAAACTTTTCCTTGTTTTTTGATTATCAATTTCAATTGAATTTTTTCAATTTACAAAGTAAACTTGAATTGAATTGGTCCCTCAATTTGTGTTCAGTGTTAATGCTAGGTTTTTTGAAAATTTTGACTTGACTATTCAACAAAAAGCAAAAGTAACTTATTCATTGATCATCCTTTCTTCTAATTTTTTAATTGATCATTCCCACACAGTATGCTGCCAAAAGACATTGGTTGCATGACAGATTATATTGAATGACTGTCTTTTCTCACTCTTTAAAATTTTTGATTCTTTTCTATAGAGAAAGATCTGTACTGTGCCAGTTAAAGACATCCGCAATTTGGCTATTACTTGGCCTATTCCTGATCTGCAGTCTTACTATACCTCCAACGTGAGTATAACTTTTATATGCCTCTTCACTATTCTTGGATAAGCATATTCTGTATATTAGAAACTGTTCAAAACGTAGGTTTCTTCAGTTTTCCGATTGTTCTAGCTATCTATGTATGACGTGCACAAGCTGCAATCTTTTCAGACTAAAAGTTAGAAGAAAAGGTGAAAAAGATCAGTATCAACATTGGTAGAATTGACATTCACCCACCATCCACTGGCACAAATATGATTTTTTTTTTTTCTCTCTTTAGCCTGGCCATTACCTATCTCACCTTATTGGACATGAGGGATTATACAGCTTACACGCTGAACTGAAGTCTAGAGGTAAGTTGTTTTGTTTTTTTTCTTTCCAAATCTATGAATCCCATAGGTCTTTGATGTAATATAATTAGCAAGAGATTTTACATCAAGTTTAACAACTGCTGAAGGTGACTTTCAAGCAAGTTAATTTGTAGTTTTCTAATTTAACATATAATTTCGAACTTAGCATGATTTTAATTCTTCAGGGAATTATCTTTTTAAAACATGGGAAACTCATTCCTGATCAAGCAACATTGAAAATGTAAGTGATCTCAACGTGAAAAAAAAGAGCTCAGAAATAACTTAATTCAAAAAAAAAAAAAAATTTCACACACTCGCTAACTTGATGTTGAAATGGAGTACAAATAAAAACGATTCGATTTTTGTGACTGCTTTTTACTTTCATCTTAATTTTGTCTTAGAATTAATAAAATGAAAGTAAAAAAATATTAAAATAATCATTCATAATACCCATTTCATCTAATTGGCAAAAAAAGGAATTTTTTCTATGGAAGGGGAGATAACTCCTTAGATAATGAAATGAGTTGTCTTCATTTTACAAGTGTATTTGATTGCCTTTACCTAACTGTATGCATTTATAAAATTGCTTATTGTATATTTTTGCTTCTGTAGCTTAAAATAATTTTCTCTTTTAGGTTGGGTTAATACATTACTTGGCTGTCAAAAACAAGGAGCCAAAGGTTTTATGTTCTTCACAGTCACTGTAGATCTGACTGAAGAAGGGATAGGTAAGATTTTCTTTCATTTTTGGTTTTCGTGCACTTTTAGTAACCAATAACTAAAACTGTTAACATAGTTTTCTTCAGTTTTCATGTCAGTGTGGCTGGCAGGCTATTTATCTTTGTATGATGTGTACTAACTTCATAAATGAAGGTTGAGGGCTGAAAATTACAAAATTCATTCCCTATTATATCAAAGACCTTTTTTCTTTTGAAAATTCTCTCTTCCCTCAAACGGGGGTGTCAATTTAGCATGTAAGTTTATACTAAATTGGTCACTTAGTTTGTGTCTGGCAGTGACCACAGCCCACAAAAGGTGGGAAAAGTGATTTATTCATTGGTCACCCTTCCTTTCAGCTTTTCAATTTATCATCCCCAACACAGCATGCTGCCAAAAGATAGTTTCTTATTGAATGACATTTTCTTCCCTCCCTATTGATTCCTTGATATGCTCAGGGTTGCATTGCAGTTCCAGTAACTAATAGATTTTGTAGGGTGTAGTTGTTATCCCTATGCCCAAGATGGACTACCTCACTGGGTTGAAGGAGCTCCAACTGCTCTGCTATTTATGCATTGCTAGGGGTGAAGTAGATTAATGCATCTCCCAAGGGCATTAGTGCTAAGTGATTGTGATTATCAGCTGAAACTCAAACTCTAGTTATTCCTTTTTCTATGCCAGTAACTTCAATGTCATTTTGTATGTCCATTAATTCATATGGAATCGGCAGTTTGTTATCCCTAAGAAAAGAATTAGTCTTTTTAACTCTGCCACCAACATTGGCGTGGTATACAGGGTGGATGAAAAGAAACTCCGGATTGGAAATTGGTAATAACTTAATTATCCATTTTGTATCATGTGGTCAGACTATTTTCCTCATCTGTGTTCATTTGTTCACAATGTCTCAGCTGTGTACCCTCCAGCCTTTTGTTAGGCGCTCTTGGCTCAAGAATGAATAATCTCTTTTTAGAGCCCTTGCTGAATTAAACTGGACATGTCACGTCCATTTTTTGTGGTTCCATTCACAATTACTCCTCTTGACAAAGGCCTTGGCAGAGATGTATGCTCTCTGAAATTTTTCTAGACTGCTAGTATAAAAGAATTAGACTTGGCTTCCAAATCCAATAGATTAATTGCATATTCATTTCTCTCTTTTTAGAGCATGTTGATGACATTGTTAAACTCACGTTCCAGTACCTTGAAATGTTACGTCAACAGGAACCGATGGAATGGATATTCAAGGAATGTCAGGTACGAAATTGGTAATTTTTCTGAGAATAGCTTTCTGGTGACCTTGATGACCTCTGATTATCCTTGGAGAAAAACAGGTGCGAAACATGCAAGTGTGCCCACTCTAGGCTGGCCTAATTAAGGGATCATAAACCTTTCCTTTTAAAAATTGCAATGTGAATAACTGCAGATTAAAATTACTTCCCTTGCACTTTTGAGTGATCGAAGGTTTTTTTTTTTTTCTCTTCTATTTTAAAAAAAAAAAAACTCTGCCGAAGAGCTCCACTGTGTTCATGAATTTAAGTGTTAAAAAAAATATGGAGGAAAGAGGAACAGTTCCCATCTAACCAAATAACAATGCTACCCCTCTTCAATTTACCCCCCACCCTCCCATGCTTTACTCTTATGGCTCTGCCGTGTTAGAATATATCGCTGATGCTTTTCTCTTGAATTATTTCCCTTAGGACCTTGGTGCCATGACTTTCCGATTCAAGGATAAGGAAAAACCCCGATCATACGTCACTCGCTTATCTGGTAGCCTTCATGTAAGTATCTGTTGGAACCATCTTCAGAATTCATTTTCTTTTTATTTGATGCCTTGAAAATGTTGGTATACCTTCAAACTTAGAAGGGTTTGTTTCTGGTACATAAAAAATGGTAAAAGTAGCCTAAAGGTATATATTATGCTCAAGATAATTCTATTACGTGCTTTACTGTACGAGGTGTGGCTATTGAATAACGACTGGACTTATGTAATCTCTATTATTGTTTGGGCTATCCTAATCTTGGTTATTTTCCATACAACGTTTCAGCCGTTATACTCTACGGCCTTCATCAGGTATCATTTGGTAGGTGTGGGGGAAGTAATGAACCGAATGATAATAGAGATAATAATAATAATACTTCATCTCAAAAATTAAGAAACATGGACTTATATAAGTTGAATAACAGTGCACATACACAAACCATGTCTTATGCATCAGATAAACATAAACAATCCCTGAAAGTTTGAGTCTCTTTGTCTTCAATTTGCTGTTACGCATTATAATTGATAAATATTTGCTTGTACTGAAATATTGGACATAAGCATGAATATATATTCTTATAATTATACATATTATTCTATTGTACATTTTCATAAAAGCTGATATTCATGATAGTGCTGTCATTGACTTGTTGGTTGTATTGAATCACTAATAATGGCCTGACTGACTGACCAACCAAACAAGTGGGCTACAAATTCTTCCCTTTGCTCATCTGAGCGTGTCTCTGAGCGCTCCTGATCACATTTATTGACCTACAAACTTGAAAATTTACCTCTGTACACCACTAGTCACCATCTAGAAATGCTCGTTTTTTTTTTTTTTCAAAACAAGTTATTTTTTTTTTTTTTTTTTTTTTTTTTTTTGTCTCTATCGTTATTGGGACCAAAATAGCCAAGTTTTGTGCTGGTATTTTAGAAAAAATTAATTCTAGCTGATTAGTTCAAGTACATGCGTGGGTTACAGTGATTCATTTATGCAAGAGACGGATATTTGATCAATTTCTTCATCCTGTAATTTATTGAATGACTGGTTCAGGGGAATTAACTTGTAAATCAGAAGGGAGATAATTAGTACGTCTCTTTGATATACAACTAAAATTGTAAAGATTCTAATTAGTACAATTGTACTTATTATGTGTATTTAATAAAAACTATTGGTATTGGTCAACTTCAGTACTGAGCCACTTCGAAGGAATAAACGTGCTATAATTGGTAAATTAAATTTTATTTGATGATTTTCATTATATACATATATGTATTGTTATATTTGTTGGTTTACAATGCTATGATTTAAAGTGATTTAAATCATATTACACAATATGTGCTGCATCTCTGGCCATCTTTTTTCCCAAATCAAGTCTTGAATGCGTCCCACTTTCCAAAGATCACTTTTCCAAAGGCCTACCCCTCCCCTCCCCTAAAAATATTGCGAATCAAAATTGAGTTGCATCCTTGAAGCCAACCCAGAAATACAGTAATTTTAATTGTAAATTATGTATGGGAGGGGGGTGTGTGTGTGTGTGTGTATATATATATATATATATATATATATATATATATATATATATATATATTCTGACATTCCTCTACCACTTTAGAAGCCAGTCTCATCATTGTCATGTTTTTTTTGTTTTTTTTCTCAGGATTATCCGATGCCTGATGTCCTTTGTGGACATGATGTACTGCGTGAATTCCGTCCAGATTTAATAAAGATGATCTTAGATAAACTTACTCCAGATTCTGTCAGGTAAGTTTCACATGGTTCATGGGATTAAAAGTTGGCATACAGTTATTATTGAAAAGATACAGATGTCTAACGTATAGCTCTTTATTGTCTATTACAAACCATTGACCAAAACTGTCAACATAGGATTTATTCAGTTCTTAAGTTGGTCTGGCTGGCTATATATATATATATATATATATATATATATATATATATGACTAAAAAACATTTCTTTTTCGTTTGATCCCTTCCCATAGGTTTGCAGTGGGGGGGTTCAAATCCCAAACCAATTTAATGCTAAATTGGTCACTTAGTTTGTATCTGGCAGTATTCACCCTTGTTTTTCGAAAATGTTGACTCTTTTAATGATCACTGTACAACATAGTCAAGAGAACTTAACTGATTACCACCCAATACTGTCACTAACTAGACCTATATTTTATTTTATTTACTCATGATTCTTCTTGTCTAATTGTTGTAAGTCTGTCATCCCTGTTGTAATTTAATAATATTATTGTAATAATGCATAACTTTATAATCTGTTTTTTTTTGTTTTTTTTTTTGTTTCTAGAATTCAGTCCCTTTTAATTACATTATAGAATATCATGAAGAAATAGTATCTCGAAATTTAAAAAAAACTTGGCAATTGAATTTGCACTCAACTTAAATCAATTTTGGGGTGTGGATTCTTCATATGATCCATATATTTGTATAATTTATTCAAATATAAACATTTCTGTCATTTTTGTCTGGTACTCTAATAGTTTATGCATAAATCTTATCTGCTAATGATGGAAAAGTGAAATAATGAATGAATTTTTTTCTTTCTGTCAGGATTGTTGTAATATCAAAGCATTTTGAAGGAAAGACAGATCAGAAGGAATATTATTATGGAACTGATTATAAGGTGGAAGAAATTGAAGAAGCAACATTAGAGGTTTGTTTTCATTTTTAACTGCAATGGAAGTCAGTGAATGCCAAAAAGCGTCCATAAGAAAGGAAGGATAGACAGTGGGCAATTTTATTATTACTTATGTCGCCCTTCGTGTAATTTTCTCTTTTTTTTAAAGCAGTGCTAAAAATGAAAATTTGTAAGAAAAGGTGCTCTTAAGCTAAGAAGCTAAATTATTTTTTTCAACATCTCGTATTGTAAGCATAGTCATGATCTATAACTTATGTGGAACAGAAATAGATATACACTAGTTGGATATGTAGCAAGGCTCAAGAAAAATCAATCAATTCTTAGAAAGCCTTTTTTTAATTTAACAGCTGTGTTATTAAAAGGAAATTTTATTAATCAATTAGAAACCAGTTTTATTACAGAAGCAAATATTTGCCAAATTTTATCAAAAATCATGTAAACTATGTTGCGGATTTTGAACAGGATCTGTGCTCTTTCTTGTGCTTTTTCTTCTTCTGTCTGAATGACAAAAAGCTTACTCATTGTATAGATGTATAATATAAGCCTGAAGTACAGGTTTCCTCAAAATACCTGGGTGGATTTTAATTGAATTTTGGGTAAAAGGTGAAAGCATCTCCAAAAACCTGAGAAAAAGGTATGAATGATTACCTCTGCCTACAAAGTTGGAATAATATATGTATTTGGATATGACTTCCTTAGCTTATGACCAGGCAGCTGGAGGTGATTAAATTTAAGGGCGGATCTAGGAATATTTTACATTCATCCATCCCTTTATCGTAGCTATATATCCATACAATATCTCAGAAAGTTCTCAATTCAATTTTGTGGAAGGATGGTTGATAAGGGCTTAGGAAGAGGAGGAAAAGTTTTTTTGGATGGATCTATAAATTTGTTATTAATCGTGAGATGTTCTTATTTTGCATGGAAATATGATAAAACAAACATTAAATAAAAATGCAAAATTTGAATTTCAAGGGAAGTAACTCAATGTTTATACATATTGCAAAAATGGCTTTTCTCTTGTGAAAATTTTTTTTTCTTTTCATTCAGTTCTTAGCTGGTGTACAGAATTAGCAGAGGTGTATTCTCTGAGTGCTTTTCTGTTATCAAAACTAGAAAGCGCTGAGTAAACACACAAGGTTTAGTTGTATCATCCTGAGAATGTTGATTGTTGTTGTTCCAATATATATGTCTTGCACTTTTATATCTATAAAGAAAAAGCTATTTCCATATTTATATCCTAAAGTGCCTAATTCTGCTGAGTTCAATATACTTATACATGATTTGATCTTCATTTCTTTCTTATACCTTCAGTATTACATCCAGACTTTTCATTTTGATGAAAAGGTTCTTGGCAAAATGTCTTTATGATGGAACATGCTAGCTAATTCTGATGGCAGAACATCCATTCGCAAATAGTCTGTGAGCCCTCCTGTATGGATTTAGCTAGTCACTAATTCTTTTGCTAAGTTCTTGCTTTTTTTTGACAATTCACAGAATGGAATCACTGTAGTACCCACAAATGACATGACCAATCAACCTACAGATTCTTCTCACTTTGGTCATCTGTGTTTGCCTATCTCAGACCAACGATGTCTAAATCATGTGCAGAGATTTTTTTTTTTTTTTTTTTTTTTTTTTTTTAAGATTTTTGCTAAAACATCTCATTTTTTATAGACGATTTTTAGATAATTATTTCTGGTACATGCACTGACAAAGGTGATTCATTTCTTTGAGGCACGGATATTTTGTCATAGTTGACTTATTCGCTTTTGAATCTGACTTTCCATTGTCTTAAATTTTGAAATTCAGAAGTATCTTTCTTCAATTATTTTCTTTTTTTCTTTTCTGTCATCTTGGCAAATGTCTTTTTTCATTTATTCATTAATTTATTTCAGAGTTGGAGAAACTGTGGTCTATATGAAAATCTGAAACTTCCTATTCCCAATGAGTTCATTCCAACCAACTTTGAGATTTTTGAACGAGAGAAAGACGTAAGTGTCAGTGCTTCAGCTTTTCGCTCTTGGCCATTCAAATTAATGGCATTGGTTTTTTAATGATTGTGTCAGGAATCAATACTCAGCAAATATCTTTGACTATTTTAACTCTTTTATATCATGAACTGCTCCTAATTGACAGCAGAATTCTCCTGTGCCTGCTGGGAATAAAGTTAGTTCAATTTATTATATCAAATGAAATAAGAAAAATAAATGAATGGCTTTGCCTAAACTTGAAAGGGGAAAAATTTGTTCAGATATTCTTCCCTGTTCTTAACATTTATTTTTTTTTTTTTTTGTCTGAAACTAAGAGTTAACGCCCTTTTATGTCTCTCCCCCTCTTAGCTGCTAGAGAAAAATGATTTGTCTTTCTGAATCCTTACAATTTGAAAAAGAAATTATTCCTCTCTGAAGATTTGCCTAAGAATATATTTCTTTCTATTATCACCTGTTACATAAGTCAATAAAATGATCTGTGGTGTCTTTTTGATCATAAAACTAATGTCTTCTTTTTACTTGAATACTTGAAAAAAGGTCAGGTGATCTATCATATTTTCCTGTATCAAAGACTCAATTTTTTCCAAAAATAAGTCAGGAAAATTTACCTGACATCTCACATGCCTGATTACTTTTTTCCATAGGTCTATCCAGAGGAAGGTAATCTACGCTAGTCAGTAATCTGAATTCTTGTATGCAAACTCTGAAGTGAAGAAATTTTACTTAGTATAAAATTGTAAAGAAACAAGTCTTGTCATGAATAATGAAAATATATACATAATCACATTTATTCACATATTTTCAGTAGACAAGTCAACGGACTAGTATTAATTTACATATCAATATTGAATCACTGTAGCCCCACAAATGGCTGGCTAAATAGGCTATAGATTCTTCTCTCTTTGCTCATCTGTGTGTGTTTCCAGGTGTGCCTGGTTACATTTTTTGGGCTACCATCTAAAAATTTGCATGACAACATCCCAAGACACCTTGTTTTTTCAAAAAAGTGTTTTTTTTTTTTTTTTTTTTTTTTTTTTGGTCATTTTGGTCCAACAATGTCTAAATGTTGTACTTGTATATTTTAGATAAGATCTGATACCCCCCCCTTTGATAATTTAAAAAAAAATAATTAGTTCTGGTACTCTGATTAATTGATGCAAGGTATGGGTATATTTAATTTTTTATGAATGTTATAATTTATAGAATATCAACTTATTTCCTCACTTTTTTCTCTTCCAGTCAGCAGCTCTACCAGAAATAATTAAGGTATGGTGAACTTTTGATTTTTTTACTCTTCTAAATGAAAATTTTTATGTAGATATGTAACTATTAATTCAATCTTTTTTTTTTTTTTTCCTTCTAATTTTGAAAGGTATCTCCATCTTTCCAAAAGTTGTTTTATGCCACTTTTTGCTATTAATAAAAAAAAAAAAAAAAAAAGTAGAGGCAGTGTCTACTCTTCCAATCTCTCTTCCATTACCTTTTGTATTTCCTACCAGCTAACAACTCAATTTAACATACCATCATCACTATTTTCATTTTCTGGGAATGCTCAGTTTTCTTCTGTAAATTACTGTTAATTGCTTCATGCCATTTTTTTACTTCAATGGTCTTCATATACACAGTGGTATCACATCAATCAACAAAGCTAATGAGTTACATCCCTTTAATTAATATACTGACTTAAAATGAAATATTGCTAAAAAATAGGGAAGAATCATTAAATATCAAAACCTTTTGTGTTTATGGAGTTGAAAACTGAATATTTTTTTCTCCAAGCTCTTATTTAATTGGTTGTATATGCACAGAAGTTGCTGTGCCATAACTGTTTTGGAGAAACAGAAAAGTGTAATGTCTTTTAGGCCAAGACAATTATGAAGAAATTTAACTTATGATCATACTATGGAAACAGCTTTTTTGAAAAAATTTTCCTTTTTTTTTTTTTTTTTTTTTTTTTTTTTTTTTTGAGAAAATATTATCAAATTGTGGTTCAAATTTTGTAGATATTGTAGAACAGTTGGAATGTGTAGAGATTAAACATTTTTAGCTATAAAACATTGATTAATTTGTGGCCATTCAAAAATGGAACTTTTGTTCACTTTTCTAATAGATACTGAATTTTATTGTTTGATAAGGAAATATAGAGGAGAAAAACCAAGTAATTTTGTAAACAATCTCACATATTTAATGAAGTTGGCTGGTCTGATGTGAGGCAGTGGGCCAAATTTGGCCCTTGGGCTCAAGTTCAGTGACCCCTGTGCTAAAACATAGATATATATACCAACATTTAACCATTTTAGTTGTTTTTCTTTTGTATGATTCCAAAAAAATTTCAATTTAATGTTTCAGGACTCCACAATGTCTCGATTATGGTTTAAGCAGGATGATAAATATTACCTCCCGAAGGCATTTTTGAATTTCGAATTTAGAAGGTTAGTTTACATTTTTATATTGCATGATTTAGATGGTACAAATTTTTATTTGAGGGGTAGAATCAGCTAAATAACATTTATATCTTATATATCTTTCTCAAGAAAAGTCTTTTTCTAGAGGTGCAAAGTAAAAAAAAAAAAAACATTAAAAGGTATCCAACAAAATTTAAACATTAATTGCAATGCTTGTAAATGATTCTTTTTTAGCATTGTCTGCAGTACAGCTTGTTTCTTAGTTTCAACTTGGAAAAGTTTTCATTTTTCTTTGTATTGTTAAAGATTTCTGTTTTGTCTTTGAGCAGAGAAGAAAATTAAGGTCTTTAATCTACCAACGATTCCCCAAAACCAGAAGCATTTGTGTTACCAACAGTAAAGAAAATACGTTAAAATCTGTATTAACTTGACATGCATCATCTGACAAGTTGGTGTATGCTGCTTCCTCACTTCTCAACAATGCTCCTTATCATCTGGACCTGAAAGTTATAGACAATACAAAGATATTTCATTCATTTTCACTACTTTCAACCTTCATCTTGGAGGTAAAAAGTCTTGAAAATTAAAATAGGTTACAATACTTCATGTAATAATATAAATAAAAAAAAAATATTGTCCATTCATATAAATACATTTTCAATTACATTATCACCAAATTTGTCACATTATGTGAATTCTTGTAGGTATTCCTTTAAAAAGAGGCTTATACAAAAACTGAACGAATGTGGATTCGAGTGTTATACTGATAACAAAATACCTTTTTTTGCTATATAAAGAAACAATTCATTTAAGGCATTTACTCCATGCAAGTGAGTTACCCAGACATAGATGGATTTGACTCTTAATGACATGAACCACTTGATACCATTTTTGACAGAGAAACCCTTCTGTGGTAGATATTGAGTTTGTCAAAATTATTATGAAAGATAGAATAAAAAATGAATTTGTAAAATTCATCTAAAGCTGAAAGCGAATTAACTTTGATCAGTTGTTATTCCCTTGATAGTAACCTTCAAATTTTCTCGTAAGTATTTCACTGTTAAACATGAATGGATTTAAGAAAAAACTTTTCTTTTCTTTCTAGTCTGCTTTCGAATGTCGACCCAGTGCATACTAATATGACAAAACTATTTGTGTTTGCATTCCGGGACGCCCTTAATGAATACACTTACGCTGCTGAGATTGCTGGACTTTATTACTCTCTTGACAACACTTTATATGGATTATCGGTTAGTGTCTCCTCTTTTTATTATATGATTGTATATGATTATAATCATTTTTTTTCATTTCCATTTCTTTTAATCTTTCAATTTTCCTTTACTCTGAGTCATTTGCTTGTAGCTGGAGGGAAAAGTGGATACATGCCTTTCCTTTTCCTAAGGGCATTAGTGCAAAGGGAATGTAAATGGCCTCAGTTGAAACTTGAATTTGGTGTGCTGATTGGCATTAACCATTATGCCACTCTGTCATTCGACATGAGAGGTGCAATGTAACTGTGTGCATATATAATGATGAATCATAATCACTGCCACTTGATACAAACATGGTGGCTATTTCGTCAAATCGCATTAGATAAGCCGGGTTCTTGTAAAATCGCTAATATTGAATGATTTCAAGCTCATTACCTAGATGAGTAACCATTTTGGATTACCATACACCATACATGGCAACGAGATTGCTCTGTAGCTGTATGGGCCTGAGCTCTGTCAATTGCTCGATGGAGAATGCATGAATTTAAGATATATATAGCCAACTAAGTGCACACCACACATGAGATGCCTAAATTTTCCTTCCCTTTCTATAAATTTCCTTCGTACAAGCATTTATCCATCCATGCATGTGTTCACTATGCAAATTAGTTGTCCAAATTTAAAAAAGGAAAACATTTTCCACAGCTCCTAGCTGAAGGCACACAGAAGGTCGATATGTTTTACACAGGAATTAAAATTAAGTTAATTTTTCCTTGAGAGGATCATCACTTGCTTACCATGGCATGGTTTTGAGAATTTAAAAACAATATCATTCTACCATGGCTCTATGGCAGTATCGATCAAATCCACCTTCACTCAAATTATGAGGTTCTTATAATTTGGTTGTTAGCTTAGGTTAATATGAAAAGCCTCAGTACCTTTCGGTACCAGGAAGGTACTCACAAAAGAGGTAAGAAATCTTAACATATCTGAATATCCAGTATAAAGCCTATAACGCTTTTCAGCAGTAACGAAATAATGATTTTATATATATATATGACGAACCAGGAGCGTCTTTTAATTATTTTTTCTTGTTTTCATACAAATGAAAAAATCTGTTGGACAAAATTTGTATTTACTCGAACCAAAGATTCATTTATTTGTACAGAAACAAGAAAAGATTACTGAAAGACCAAAGAGATGCTCTTCGTCTGTAATATTTAAGGAAGGATGTATGTAAGAAAAGTTGCTGCCAAAGTACTTGCATGTATTTATAGTTGAACTTTTTTTCCAGCTTTGTGTCAAAGGTTACAATGATAAGCAATTTGTGCTGTTAAAGAAAATCATAGAAAAACTTGTCAACTTCACAGTGGACCCAAAACGTTTTGCAATTCTCAAAGAACTGGTAAGTATATAACTTTATATTTTTTTTCTTTCTTCTGCATTTTGGTTTACTTATCTTGATTCGTGTTAGGAATAAAGAATTCTTAATCTATTGGAAACAGATAATTAACTGTCTAATAATTAAAAAAAATGTTTTTGGCACTAAAACATCCTTTTTAGTGTGCCATGAATTATATCTATTCTTTGATGTATTTACTGTAAAAAAAATAAATTAGACGGCAAAACATTCATTGGTTCATATAAAAAGTAAGGTAAATCATTCCGTTTCTCGAGACAACTCCCAATGGAGTATGGAGGCCAGTGACGAAGTCTTGGTTTCTGCTGCATGTGTCAGCTTAGTGATCATCACAAGTATTCAAGTCTGGTCAAGACTGGGATTTTATGCCTTTAAGTTTTTATGACCACTCCCTAGACAGAATGCAATTCCTCCAAAGGGATACCTCCACCCTAATCATACAGCTTAGAGTCTACTCAATTAGCTGCTGAGTGCACTGGGGAATTAGTCCTAGTGAAGAGTTTTCTCTCTCCACTCATACTGAGAATTAAACCCAGGAACTTCTGTATGAGGCAGATGGGCTAACTATTACACTATCCAAGTGGATCTGATGACTGAGATATAAAAACTACAGTTCACTGCATATTTTTGTCATAATAAATTTATTGAGAGAAATTATTTTTCTTATTTTCAAACCAACATCTTAGGCTCAGTTTAAAAGGCTTAATCAAATATTGGGTTCTAAACTTTTGACATGAGTATACTCTAATTATTTTTTAAATATTGCTGCATTATCTAACTGTCAATGTCATAAACCACTTATACCACTTCTAATTGTCATCAGAGCTCTTCTGTGGTGGAAACAAAGTTTGTTAAACTTATAACAGAAACAAAAAAATTAATCTCTAAAATTTACCCATAGTTTAGAGAAGGTAGTAGTTGTTAACATTTAAATTTTCTTATATGAAACTGAGAGTTAAGCAATTTTTGTTTTATTCCAGTATTCTCGTTCATTGAGCAACTTCAATGCCGAGCAGCCACACCAACATGCCATCTATTATATGTTCATGTTAATGAATGAACAGTTTTGGAGCAAAGATCAACTCTTAGAAGCTGTTGAAGGTATGTATTTATTTAAAGAAACAATTGTCATGTTATTAGGTCTTCAGAAATGGATACTTGCTTATAAAACTTACATAAATTCACTGTATATGCCAGTATACAAGAACATTTAATTGAACAAAAAAAATATTAATTCCTTGTCACCAGGCCTGTTAGAGGAGCGGTGGCCTTTGGCTTACATTATTGAGGTAGAGAATGGCTTCCTCCTTAGGAGTACTGACCTGGCTTGATGTTACTTAAATTTAAGGGACACCATTTTTGTATGATCAACGTGATTTGGTTGTTGAAAAAACATGCCACTATTTATTGCGTTCAATGCACTGGTATTATGACTAGAGGGCTGTCTACTGAAACTAGATATCGACAGATGGGTCTCGGGTGTGTTGCAATGAGCAGTAGTCCAACTACCTGTGATAACCATTTGTTTTATAATGTGGCATAAATATTTTCAGGATCTCAATATACATTTTTGACTATCAATGCCCAAATCTTGTGTTGGTATTTTTTAGTTTTTGAAAAAACTTGAATACCTTTCAAATTTCAATTATGGATTTTGAAAAAAAAGATATATTGTTTTTTAAGGTTGCATTATGTAACTTGCAATCATTTTGAATTTTTTTGATGCTTTGTCAATTATTCTGCTAGTATTTCTTTCATTTTGATTTCAGTTACTTTTTATAACTCTCAGGCAATCATTCTACTGTCCTCAGTGATATCAAATCTGAGAGACATTAGTTTTTAAAAGCTTTAGAATATGTACTGGTATGATTTTTGAAACTTCAGGTTTTATTTAAAAAAAAAAAAAAAATTTCAGAGATTGTGGATGTCTTCCTTGATATTTTATTCTTTTCTTTGCAATAGGCATGAGCAGGGACATGGGTATGGGAGACATGGGAGAGGGGCTCAAAAGCTTTATCATAGTAGTTCACCTACTACACTTCTGATAAATCTTATTGAAGGAAGATCTTGAATGGGCCTGGTTTCCAGGCCCCAAATCCCTCTCTATTACACCTAGACATGAGACTAATATATATTGTCTTCTTTTTCAGATATTACATGTGAACAGTTACAGGCTTTCATTCCACTTTTGTTATCCAAAATGTACATAGAAGGCTTGGTTTATGGAAACACTACAAAAGAGGTAAGTTATAGCCATTGTAGAACTATTATTTATCTAAATAATCCCCCCCCCCTAATCTCAACCTTTTTTATTTCTATTAGTTCCCAATGATATTGCTATAATTATGTTCATCCAATAATGAGGGTAAATTTAGAACAAAATAGTAACTTTGGCCGAGATTTGAGTTCAGATTTCTCCTGAGATTTCTATTTGATTCTGAATTCCTGTCTGGAAAATAGGAAAAAAAATTGAAGGTTAAAAATAAATGTAATAATCTCTAGAATAATACTTTAGATGTCTAGCACTAAAAAGAAATACATATTGTGCCGTACTATAGGCACAGCACCAATTGTCAGGCTACTGATGGTCTGGTATCTCTTTTAATCTGTGCAAAATTACAAGTAAATTTCTTGTAGCTTTCACACATGTTCACTGAGTGTCCACAGGTGGGATTGTGTGTGTGTGTGTGGAGATATATACTATAAAGAACAAGTGTAATTACAGTGAAGGATGGCTTCAAAAGTTCTATTTGTGAAGTGTTCTGAGAAAAATGGTCCACGGACCATAAAGATAATGTCTAGTGTGTATGAATTAGCTAAGCTCATGGATGATGAGAATCTTAATCTGGATGAAACGGCTTCATATTGGAAATGTACCCCTAGGGGATCCTTTAAGATATCAGCATCTGTTTTATGTGTATTAACTGTATCGTTTATATTTGTGTTGCATTTGATCATTCAATATTAGAAACTGTTGACCAAAACTGTCAAAGTAGGCCTGGCTGGCTGTGTATTTATGATGCATACAGGTTGCACCAATAGAGGGCTCAAAATTTAACCATTCATCCGTTATGTGTAGAAAAAACCCTTTTTTTTAAATTGACTTTTTCAAGTTCAGGTATTACAGCCCAATGAAAGGTGAGAGAAGTAATTTATTCATTGATCAGCCCGAACATGGTATGCTGCCAAAAGATATTGGTCATGTGACGGTCTCTATTGAGTAAATAAACAGATCTGTCTAATATCAAATTTCTAAAAGTGATAATGCTTTAAAGCTATGAGATTTGCATAATTAGTGGTTCAAAAGTGTATTGTTGAATCATTATAGTGTGTGATCTTCGTTGGTCTGGCAAAATAATGTCTCAGTTCTGGAAGCAAGGATGCCAGAAAAATGGTGTACATGTATTTTAATCAATTGTCTTCTTTAATCATATTTTTGTTGCTCTTTTTTCCTCATATTTTCCAGGTCATTTTTACATTTATTCTATTACCAATAAATGAACAGAACTGATCTGAACAATTCAATACAATAGCATATTATGCCTGTTTTGTAGTTTTGTTAAGCACTATGAAAACTGATAATGGAAATTTAAAGGGGATACAAATATTTTTATTGGGGCTTATTTTCTATTTTTAATCTAGAAAGCTCTCAATCTTCTGACAATGATGGAAGAAACATTCCTGGAGAAGGGAGTGAAGCCTCTTCCCCGGAGCCAACAGAAATGGTACAGAGAACATCAATTACTTGATGGTAAGTTTGTACAGAAAATCCCTTACTGTCTCAATTTTCTTTCCAAGAGTTGGAGCTTTTTTTCATATGGATGTTTATACACTTTCATATTTGTGTGTGAAATATATATATATATATATATATATATAAAGCTCATATAAGCCAACTGTAGCACAAGGCTAGCTTAATGGAGCACTCATTGAGGAATGACTTACAAGGCTAGATTGTTAGGATATTTGTAAATGTTTACATACACAAAATGCCCTAAAAAAAACTTCTTGGAAATTATATATATATATATATCTTTTATATACTAGATTATAAGACAAATGGCTGACAAGTTTCTTTGAAAGACTACTGCACACAGCAATTAATCCAAGCCCAATAACTGTCCATATAATATGGTTCAAATTCAGTCAATTTTGAAGGTGTATAAGGTTGTTGAAACTAACTTTTTAAAATGTATCAGATACTTTCTGCAACCCCTGTATGTAGCAGAAACACAGGTAAAAAATCTGAAAGGGATGAAATCAGTTTTTAAAACACTAACGTAGTCTTTCAAAAGTAAGTTTCATATTCTTTTTTTTCAAATCCCAATTCTTATATAATAAACTTTCATTAACAAATCAGCGCTATCTCTTATAGCAACAGACTCTATAACACATTTCCACTGGGTGTGAGGTCCCAGTTGCCACCTCCCAAACTCATAGTGGAATATTTTCAGTTTGCAGGAAGTAAAACCTACAAAATTTCATTAAATTATCTAGAATAATCTAGTTTGTATTGTAAATTATTTTTACTTATATCTAGGTTCTAGGCACTTTTTTTCAGACTGGCGGTCATTTAGTGAATTATGAGATTTATTTATTTCCATACTCGTTTATATTTATACAATATTTAAGAAGTTATTTGTACATTATACATTATTCAGGTTATCATTGAGGTTTATGGTCAGTCATTTTCATTTCTGAAATTCCATTGATTTAATCATTCACTTGATGAATTTTCATCTAACTAGACATTTTGTTGAATGGCTTGTCCCCGTTGGGAGAGAGGTCCTACTGTATTTCAAAAACTTACCTGTGTTACCTCCCTTACATGTGTTTATCTCCCTTGTCTCTTATCGATGATGTCAATTTCTCTGCTTTCAGGTGACCATTATATGTATAAGATTGGGCAAGATGTGTGGAACAGTTCATCAGTTGAAATGTATTTCCAAACTGGGGTACAGAGTACAGAGTCGAACATGATATTGGAACTTTTTTGCCAAGTGATCAAGGAAGTTTGCTTTACTGTATTGCGAACCCAAGAACAATTAGGTATATCTTCACAAATCTTTTCAGCAGCAAAATTACCCTTTATTGCCTAGTTCATAATTGATGTCAAATTTATTTCTATACTTTTTATTCATAAATATGAATGAAATATAAAAAGATTGAGGAACAAGTGTTTATTTGAAACTAGCTCTTCACTTTTTGTCAAACTCCTTCTGCATTGACTATTTTTCTGACCTAACAACAATGACAAGTTCAGACTTGAGACAGCGAAGGAAAAGGTTTTAAGATTTAAATGAATAGTGAGAAGGGAAGAGACAAATTCTATTTGTACCTCATCAATCAATGAAAGAGAGAAAGTAGAAAGCTATAGACACTAGATTGAATATTCTGGCTCTACTAAACAAATTCTTGTAATTAGATTCTACTACTTTTTTATTTTTTATTTTTTTTTAAATCTTTATGATAATCTTTTCCTTTCCTCAGCCCTAACTGTCCATTTGTAGAAACTTGAAATTTTGCATGCACACTCTCTTCAATAAGTTGGGTAATCCCCCCCCCCCAAAAAATTGGTTCACTGCCTTAAATAGTTGTTCAGAGCGGAGTTTGACCCTGAAGCAACCAAGTCTTGTTTCATATACTTTTGCAGGATTTAAAAAAAAAAATCTTTTTAAAACTTAATACATTACGTTGCCAACCTTTAGAAAGGTGTTGAGAAATTAGTTAGAATGCTTGCATTTGTTCTTTTTAATGTAATGGCAAGATACAGTAATAATTCCTGTCAACACTCTTGAACTCTTGGTTTCATTTAAGAAAATGTAGATGTCAATCACAAGGGGAATAACTACTGATCAAAATTATCTCTTTCAATTTCGGGCGATTTTCTAAACTTTTTTTTTCATTTCATCCGACATAGTGGATTCTTCAGTGAAGAAAAAGTTCCTTGAATCTATTATCAGTTGATAGTTGAGCATTTTACAACATTGGGAGTTGAAATAGTCCAAGACCGTAAATCTCTTTTTGCTCTTTCAGGCTATCTAGTCCACAGTGGTGTCCGCAGGTCTCGTGGTGTCCAAGGCATTATTCTCCTTGTCCAAACTGACCACTCAGCTGACCATGTTGAGGGCAGAATGGAAGCTTTCTTACATTCCATCGGGGTAAGTATTTCCCTCTCTCATCTTTCATATAGACATACATGCATGCATACCTTTATATATTTGAGTGTTGGTTTTGAAGACCAAATTTTAAGCTCCATATTGGTTCCACTTATGCTTGAGAAATGATTTTGTAAGGTTGAAAATCAAACATAACAAGAGGCACCAGGAGCAACTCTCGGCTTAAAACAAAGTGCCATAAATCACTGATTTAGTGACCATGAATAAAGGGACAACTTATACACTAGTTTACTTACTTTCCTGCCAAGTCCCTTAATTCATTAGCTCATATTTTTTTTCTTTTTCAATTAGCTTCTAATTCTATATATGAGTGATATACAGCGATTACTTTGAAAATGGATTATTTTTTTTGGTACTCTATTGAATCACCATAGCCCCACAAATAGCCCACCTGACCAAAAAACCAATCAAGTTGGCTACAGATTCTTCTCATAGCTCATCTGTGTGTGTCTCCAGGTGTCAAAAACATTTAGTGTCTAACCAGACCTGTTTATTCTTTATTTAAAGATGTTTACCCTTTCTATCAAATTCTTCTATCGAATCACTGTAGCCCTACAGATAATTCACCTGACCAGCCATTCAAGTGGGCTTCAGATTCTTCAATCTTTGCTTGTCTGTCACATTTGATGGAGGGGGGCTACGACTTTGAAAATATGAGTACAACACTAGGTGCCATCAAAAAGTTCTTTTTGAGGCCTCTAGAGTTATTTTGAACCAATAATGCCCAAATCTTGTGCTGTTTTTTATTTATATACTTTTAGATAATTTTAGTCATTAGTTCTAGTATACGTGCAGTCTATGGTGATTCATTTATGCAAGTCATATCCTCTTTCACTTAGGTCAGGTCCTGTTATTTATTTTTCTCCACTCTTCTCTCATTGACTCAAATAATTTGCTTGGCTAAATTTAAAATATCTTGGCTTTGGTCCTGTCTAGTATCCTTCTCAAAATATCAGATTCCATACACAGAATTAAAGACTGATTTCTTTCTCTTATATTTTCTCCTAAAAAAGTATATTGTATTTAAGACACTACTTTTTGTTTTAATTCTGATGCAATAATTATTGGTTTTGGATATTTTAACATAGATTAACCAGTTGTTATAATATAAATGAAATAAATTATATTTAATTTCAGGCGCTATTTTTTTCTCAGATGCTTGACTTGAAATCCAAAGTAGTTTGGTCGAAACTGTTTTATTTATTAATTTTTCTTTTGCAAATCGAGTCTTTGGTCACAAATGTTGAGTCAATTATAACAAATACTCAATCCCCAATGAAAGTGTCTGAAACAAAGATCATCTTTATATCAGAAATAAAACAAAAAATATATATTTTGAATATATAAAATTAGGAAGGGCATTTTATTGAAAAATTGATTAACAATTATAAAATCTATCTATTTAATAAGGATATCAAAAGTAAATTCACTTATGGAAGTTTTATGATTAAGTTTACAGTAGTTTGTTGCTAAATTGAATGAACACATTATTGAATTTAATGTAAATACTGGAATACCTTGAACAGTGTAGTATTGATTAGGGTGACTTTCAATGAAGTACACCATAAGTGTTAAATCTCTTTAGACAGAATTTTGACTTTGATGAATTGAAATTTAGCAGTGCTAAAATCGTTAAATTAGGGCAGAAATGCTCAAATATTTTGGCCATTTCTAGCACCTTCTTGTTTTGGGGGCTAATTTTGATTTACTTTTATTTAGTATTTTAGAGCTTTTTGGCTGTCAAGCTAGTTGGAAAATATCTTTTCAGTTGCCAACATAGTTTGTCTTGGCAATTTTTTTCTGCTAACACCTTTGGTACAGTTACACTATAGCTGTACAAATTGATGTAACTAAGAATAAGCTGAAAAAACCCATCAAATTATAATTCCTAAGAAGACTTTGAACTGTACTGGAGATTTGGGGATGAATTACTGCGTTAAGCAAGGTGTACCTGCAATGTAATATACCGTAGTTAGCCTGACACTGAGTCTGTCACAGAAAATTGTACCCAACCTTCTATTTTTACCTTCCTGTCTTAGATTTGCTTAACATTCTTTTTCTCAAGTAGAGAAAGGAGAATTATGAACATAATTTGTGAATTTCTTGAAAGCTGATAGAATCATTTTTCTTCTCTTGAAGGAATACTTGAACAATCTGACTGAAGATGAAGTGAGGATGCATATCAAAGCCCTTGCAAGTAAGCGACTGGAGGTGCCCAAAAAGCTGACCACACAGAACTCCAAATATTGGGTAGAAATTACGTGTCAAATGTACAATTTTGATAGAGGTAAGAACTTTTTTATATTTCAATAGTTGACTTGGTGGAAATTCCAAGGTTGTTGACAACTAAGATTGCCTATTATCTTAATCCTCCGGTCTTCTCTCACCTTTTGACTGTATCTTCTCATTCTCTCCCTCATCCCTTCCAATCTTCATTACCTGTCCATATCTTTAAGCAAATATTGCATAAATATAGATTAATTTCATCTGCAAAAATCTTTCTATCCCAAACTTTTTCTCCCATCCCTTCTTACCCTCTTATTAAACTACATAACTTTCCTTTTATGTTAGTACTCAAATGCCGTAAGAATATCTTGAATATATTTGTTTGCGGAGGTTGTTGAAGTTATTTGTCTGACTTGTGGTGGCATAGTGATTTGCTTCTGTGAGTTAAAGATGATTTGGTTTTTCCCCTTGAAAAATTAAAAATGACACTTGTGAAATTCAAAGGAAATGGTGTACAAGACAGACATTTAATTTATAAAAGAATCTGCTGGTATTATGACTAGTGGGTCCATTTACTGAAGCTTGATCTGGACAGTTATGGGGCTTTTTTAATTTGTCCTAGACTTATACTTTTCTTGGTTCTCGTGAGCAGATAAGTAGGAGTGTTTCAGTTTAAAGGAAGACTTTTTGAAAAACATACTTTTCTCAAGTGATGATGTAGTTTGTGTGTTTGTGTTACACAGATTCAGTAAAATCACCTGATTGGCAAAATTTACCTAATTTGTTCTTTGTTTTGTTTTGTTTTTTTTACAAAAAAATAAACTTTTGATTGTAAAAAGAAAAAAGTTATATTATATCCTTGTTTAAATTAAATAAACTTTTAATCAAATTCAATCTCCATATTCCCTTTTTTTTTTTTTCTTTTTTTTTTCTTTATAGAAAAAAAAACAGCAAAATTTTGCAGATTAGGCATAACGCACACACACATACAAACACATATGTGTGTATTAGCAATTAGTACTCAAAATTTGTAAAACATGAAACTATATTTTCTTTCAGATAATATTGAAGTTGCCTACCTGAAGAATCTGAAAAAATCTGATTTGATAGAATTCTACAAAGTGAGTTGACCGCTTTTTATTTCTTTTAATAACCTTTTTAGCTCTCATCTTTTAATATTAATTCTCGTGTCAACTTGTTCAGATTTAGATCTAACCAACTTAATACTGCTTAAATTCTTATCAATCAGAAACCTTAATTTTTGTCCAAAAATTCACTTCAAAGAATACATCTGTAAGTATTTGTTTTATTTATTCATAACGTCAGAATATTTTACTGATGTGAAAGAGCATTGGAATATCGGAAAGAAATTGTACATTGATATTTGAAATTTTTTTTTATATTTAATGTACATTATTTATGTTTTTATATTAGTTTGTTATGTATGAAATTTAGTTTTTTGTAATTGTATGATAAAGATATAATGAAGAAAAAATGGTACATGTTTAATCAAAATATGATCCATAGATGTTTTTCTCACTATCCTCTAATATTTCATCCCTGTAAAACTCTTGATATAGTGGTCACAAAATCAGTGAAAACACAAATCATGGCTTCCCTATTCTTGAAGCTTTTGTTTTGGATATGAAGTTCCAAATATTTTAAAAGAATTTGTAGGAGAAATTTCTGGTGAATATGGATGCTGCATGACTTCATATCGCAATCCCTTATGCTTAGGCAGTCTGTTGAGAAAAGAGGGGTTTGGTGCTGTCATTAAGCATTTCATTCTGTTCACATGGGGCACATTTCTTCAACTTTTGAATCTTTCCTATTGCCTTGAGATATGTGATAGAGTTGAAATCCTGAAGTCTCCAGAAAGTGCTCTAGGTGTGGGTTGTTGGCCACTGCTGTAATTCTTCATTATTAAGAACTGGTTTGGGACTTCCTTGAGTTTTTTCATTGATATCACTATTTCCAGACCCAAATTTATTGAACCAATACTGAACAATTTGACACTGTAGTGTACTTCCAGATTCTTTGTCGATGAGTCTGCCAAAAAATGCAATTACATTAGTAAATCTTTTGCTTTTAACATTATTCTCTGATATAAAAGACTTTTTTCTCTTTTTTTTTTTTTTTTTTTTTTTTTTTTGTGTAACCTAATGTAAAGTTTGATTTTTAAGAGGGGGGAGAAAAAGGAAAAAAAATCCTTTTGATACTCATAGAATTAATCAGTAGGCATTAAATTAATGCTTCCCTGAAGGCAGTAGCCTTGAAACAAGTATTCTGTGTGTAACTTTTTGTCTCTTGTAATTTCTTTGCAGAAAAATGTTGCATATGATGCCAAACACAGACATAAGATTTCTGTCCATGTTGTACCCTCGGGCGCCGTGGCTAAAGTTGGAGAAACGTTACCTCCATCTCCAGATGGAATGACGCCGATTCCAGCTTTGAAAGAGGTGAGTCTCTCAGGCTAAAATTAAGTGATTATATATTATCATAGTTGACGTCCACAATGTTTTATTGGGAACCTATGTATTTATTGAATCCTACCTTTAATTCAGAAGCATCATCCCTGTCATGAACTCTTGGATCATATTAAATTTAATTAACGAGGATTGGTAGGTATATAGGGGAAAATGAGATCATTATTATCGCTGGTAATTCAAGACGAATTTTCATTATAAACCGAGTACTTCATCCCCATGTCAAGAACTGTAGATCCAAACAACAACAAACTTGACACTGCAATGTCTGGTGCACAGACCAATGTATCTGGTGAATATCAACTTCATACAATGGCTAGTTATTGTTAGCCCTATGTATACGTAGAGATATTTCTCAAGTTATAATGACATATTAATTGAACTAGCATAATACCAAAACTGATTGGAATATTTGATATGTATTGATAAATTATACAAGTATATTTTAGTGTAAATGTAATTATTTATTAGGATAGAGTAAACTTGCAAGTGCTAAGTTAACCCTTTGGTGACCTATTCAAACAAATGTTTCTTGGGATTAATCCAAATATACCTATCATGCTATATATCATTGCTTGATAAACTAAATATCTGTTTCCATTAATGCCTATTTATTTATTGGTAATACCAATTAATTGCGATTTGCATATTGCTCAATAATACCGAATATGGATTAAACAGTCAAAAAAATCGAATTTTGTTAAATTTTTGAGAGAAAAACTTTCTATAATCACAAAGCTTATCATTCAATGAATATGGACAGAAAATTTCAACCAAGTATCTTTTATATCATATGGGTTATTGACTAATCTCTGAGCAGTGTTTTGTGGCCTCTGTACAATACATTAGTACCAGTATTGATATAAATATTTGCTTTCAATAAACTTCTCCTCACCTATTTCCTCCTTTTGTAGGAATCGGTGTTGGCAACTCAAAAAATATTTTTGCATTATTTTGACTGCTAAAAAGAGCTAAATAAAATAGCTAAAAGATGCCTACTTGGTCAAGATATGATGAGGAAAATTGCCAATACGCAGCAAAAAGATGCTGAAAATAGTTGATTTTTGCACTGGAAACTGTTAATTGGCAACACACCTGGGATAATGGGGTCATCCTCCCTGAATGTTGAGATGAAATGTTGATAGAAATAATGAGTCCCTGGGGGTAAGATTTTTAAAGGGATAGTTACCAAAGGGAGTCAAGATTTGTTTTTCTTCTTTTTTTTTTTTTTTTCTTTTGGTAATATTTCTAAGTATTAGAAATGGTCATTTATATATTTTTTTCCTAAAAACATTAAACTTATTTAAAACAACAAAAACAAATTAACATTTTTGAATTTATAATGTTTTAACGAAGCAGCTGTCAATTTATTTCTCTTGAATTTATCACTGCTTCTTAGAGTATTTTCTTCATATATTCACAATTGCTCTTATCTTGGAGACTTACCCACGATTGACATTGGAATTGTTTTAAATTCGAAAATCGAGTAAGTCTAGAGGTAGGTATTGAACCTCTACATTAGTTTTCTAAATTTGATGCTATTCTAATGCCTGTGTTGGGTGAGTCTCAGCAATAAAGCACTGATCATTTCTGTTTTTACCAAATCTGGAAATCCTGTTGTTCATTGGTAAAATAATTGTATTCTAATTCGAAATCTTATTTCTTGTATTTTCAGGTCGTGGAAGTTACGGATGTTGTCCAGTTTAAACGTGGGCTTGCTTTGTTTCCTTTGCCAAAACCCTTCATAGACTTTCAGACGGCCAAATCTAAGCTGTAAAGTTGCTGCTGCCAATGGACTGAACCCCTACCCTGCCCTGCAGGACAAAATCCCAGGAGTAGACACCAGGAGGTTCAAGGGAGAGAGAGAAATACATAGGGTTTGGCATGGTGGATTTGATTGCATTGTTTCTTGGCTTCATCTATCATGGATGATACACATCGGGTCTCATGCTCTCGGCTTTACAGCTGTTCATTCTCCAACCTACCGTCTTTAACTAATTAAAAAAAAAAATAATTTGTGTGTGTGTGTTACAGAAAGAATGTGAAACTAATCTCAGAGCATTTCAGTAATTTCATGAAATCCATATTTTCACAATAAGTGCAGTAATGGTTAACGAGCTTGTAATGCTGACAATTACTACTGCAATGAGTTCGAGCATCACTGCGGTGGCCTTGTGTCAAACTAAGCTGTATATACACTGTAAATACTAGAGCAGAATATATCTGAAGTTTGACACATGGCCAAAATAGTGAAGCACCCTGTGAGGATAGAACTCATTACAGTAGTAATTGTCAGCATCACTAGCTTATTGATAATTACTACACTGGTTGTGAAATTAGGTATTTCTTAAAAATTCTGAAATGTCCATAGATTTCACAAAATCACCAGTGATTTCACAAAATGACTAGTTTCACAATCTTACTGTAATAACATATATATATGGTAGTAATCTATGAATAATTGCAGACAAAATTGTTGATTACTCTGAGGTCTTTTTTTTTTCCTTTGTTTCTTCCTCTCTCCCATAATATTTGTTACATTTATTGTATGCAAATGTCCCAACTATTATGGGACTGAGATAGTATCTATTTTTATTTCTTTTTTCAACTTTTGACCCTAGCCTCTCTTCATCTGCATGGTTGAATTGTGAAATTGAAAAATAATTTTTTTACCATGACGCATATTGTAAATATACTTTCATAAAAAAGTTGATAGCATCAATAATCTTTTGAGGTTGTTGCAATATGGAAAAGGTACTAAAGCATATTATTATATATAGATACAGAAAAAGGTACTGAAGGATATTATGTATAAATTTTTGGGTGTCAAAAATAGAAATGAAGTTGTCACATGAATACATAACAGCAGGGATCCATTATTTGCTCTTAATCATGATTCTCAGAATCCCTGGTCACATTCCTCTCCTTGCGATCCCTGGTTTCACCGATTTCCCCCCCCCCCCCTGTGATACATGATTTCCTTAATCTCCCCCCCCCTGCAATCTCTGGTCCCCTCAATCCCCCCCCCCTGCAATTCTCAGTCCCCCTCAACCCCCCCCCCCCGGTGATCCCTAGCTTGTCATCATTTTTACACAATTATGTTTCTCCCCAATTTTCTCCCCTATTCCTCCCCTGGAAGCCATATGCTTCCTGTTTGAAGACTCACTGCTCTTGATTCCTGCTGGAGTTAAACCTTTGGACCAACTTTTGTATGTCCTCTCTCTCTCTATGAAACTGTCATTCTTTTTATTTATAGACGTAGCTTTTAGATAATCAATCATATGTGGGCATCTTTTTGTACTTTTTCTATTTTGCAGATTATATATATATATATATATATATATATATATATATATATATATATATATATATATATATATATATATATGAAGTTGTTGGTTTTGATATATAAAATGCATTCAATTTTTGCATTTAACTGGAGTAATGTAAAATGTTAATTATTTAAAGTGAACAAATACATTGGGTAGGTAAAAAAATTTTGCCTCTTGGGATTTGTAGCTATTAATGAGATAAAAATTCACTTGAATGTTTGATGTGCTAAACTTATCACAGAAGTATCGAAAACTATAAAATAAAATTTAAAAAAAATGTTTTCCTTTCTATTATTTAAAACTAGTATAGTAGCAGTAAATAAATGATGGGATTATCTACATATAGATCTTTTGCTTTGGATCAGAATGTAGTATCTGTGCACTCTATCAGAAGTTATAGATAGAGAAACAAAGAAAAAGTCACTGTTTATTATCATCATTATTATAGAAGTTATTTCACTTGAAACTGACATTATATTTTCTTTGTATGAATTTGAGAGTTAATATTCGTATTCAGTGTTTGTTTTAATGACCTCAAAGATTTGATGCTGCTTGAAGTTATGGATAATGTATGCTTACAAAATGAAACATGGTAGATGGGGGGGTGAAAAATTCTTTTTTATTTAAATAGTATTATTGGTGAAATAAAAGCATTGTTTTTGAAATTCTTTCAAGAAGGAAAAAGTGGAAATTTGAAATTTTTTTTCCTTTTAATGTAACCATTTAAATGCATGAAGTTTCCTCTGATTGACCCTCCTCTCTCAACTGACTCAATCAGTTTTCCATTTGTTCTCAGGTCATATAGCATGACAGTATTAGAAGAAAATACAAGGTGTAGCTATTAGTGTGCATGCGGGAACCATATGCTATTCATTAACTGGCAGGAATATCGGAAATATCAAACAAATCTCCAAGATGATAGACGTCTCACCATCAGAATGATAGCAAAAATTGTTCTCCATCAGTAAAGAGACAATTCTTGATGTGCATGGATGTCATCAGTGTTCGTCATCTTCTCGACCTTCATGAAATCTATTGTGCCACTCAAACACACGTGCATGTCACCTGCATTCATCCTCATAAAACTCCAGTTGGCTTATGAAAGGATTTGGTAGCTATTTTGCTCAATTTCATAAAGAAATTTCAAAATTTTACATCAGAGAACATGTTGATGCAGAACAGTGAGGATGCGAGCGGATTGGACCTTTCAGGGCTTATGCTTGGCCTTTGGTGTGTACCACGGGGTTTGCGCATTCATGCCTTTGGTTTGACTTATATAAGGCCAGTATCATTATTTAATAGCCACACCTCGTATTTCATTTCCTTACGTGTTACAGTACATTTGTAAAAGTTGCAATGAAAGCTTGGTAAACAGGGTCTTTTTTTTTTTTTTTTTTTTTTATATGAGTATGTAGAATAAACTTTTATAGTCTTTGGCTCTGGTATTTCCAAATATTTTCATATTTCATCTCTTTGGTTTGGGTCTTTGTTAGCAATAAAAAAAAATCAGTTGTCAGTCAACCATAGATAGTCAAAGTGATAGTTATGACTAGAAAACCCTATGACCTATGAAGGACTTCAGTCTAATGCGAACAGAATGAACATTAAATTTAAGGACCCGATTGCACCTGGATTTTTTTTACACATTTGCAAATAATTAGATAGACTAGCATTTAATAGTTATCTCCCCTGATTCTCCCTCCTCCTTTGGTTAAGGTCAGTGTTTCTTCTCTATAAGTGACTTTTCAGAGGATGCATTAGTTGTAGGACCCTTCATTTCAAGACCAATCTTGCTCTGCCGAAAGCTTGCCAACCTTTGGTTGATTTCTTTTTTTTGAGGATTCCATGGAGATTCATTGTCCCAGGTAGATGTAGTGATTTAATTCATTATTTCTTAAAACTACCTCTGAATAATTATTCTGTTTAAGTACCATGTATACTCGTGTATAAGTCTATCCTGTGTATAGGTCGAACCTTGATTTATTGGCTCAAAATTTTTGAATTATGGTGTTTTGATTTTTTTTTGTTTTTTTCTTTTTCAACCAAGTTTTGCTCATAGTCCTCCCCATTATTTCAACCTTACAAAATTATTACCCTGTCTAAAAATCTGGTCTTCAGAACTTGACCTATACATGAGTATATATGATGCTTCCTTTTCTTGGTTTGTAAATCTATAATGGTAAATTTTAAAATGAAATTCAATTAGATTGTTATGTACACATTTCTTTTTTTTCATTAAAAGCCAAAGATTCTTTTACCAAAGGGTTTTCTACATCTGCATCAAGGTTGCTAGATTTGGCCAAAAGGTAAGATAATCCAAACTCCATCTGGTGGACTTTCCTAAGATGGCATTGAATTGGGAAATTAAGCTAGTCTCTGGGCGGAGGTTCGATAGCAACCTCTTGAGGTGGCCTGCCTCAAGTGGCTGGTATTGAAGCTTTACCGCCAGACTTTTTTTTTTTTTTTTTTTTTTTTTTTTCTCCAAATTTAATACCAATCCAATGCCTGTTAGGTAAAATATAAAAAATAAAGCTTGGATTATCTCCCTTTCTGGCCACATCTGGCAACCCCAATTCAGATGCTACCTGTTTGGCTTGGTTTCTATATACTGAATTCAATCAGGTCTTCATTTTGCTCCCTTATTATTCAAGCAAGTAAGTTTTTCCAGGGTAAGGTTGTAAGAACCACACCCAGCTCTTTTGCAATTTTTACCCATAGCTGAGGGAGGAGTCGATTCTATTCCAGGTTTTTAATTCGGTTCTTCTCTTAGACTTGTTGCCAACCATGACTAGTGAGCCCAGTCTTTCCTGCTATTTTATACATAGTAGGAGGGGGAAATGGATTCATGTCTTTCCTAAGGGAATTAGAGCAAAGTGAGCCCAAACAATCTCAGCCTGAATTTAAACTCTGTCTAAATAAAGACTTAAATAGAATCGGCTAGCAATGTAAATATTGATATAACTCTCAGCCACTATCGTATATATTGTCAGCTGAATATGGTTGGATTAGATATTCTAGATTGGGCAAAATTCAAACTTTTTTGAAAAGTTCATTTTTAAACTCTTAAATGTTGTCTCTGGAAGTGAATCTCTTTTGGTGGTACTTCTTGGTACGCCAGTCATATTCACTATCAATAGGTTAGTCATATCTATAAGACAGTTTTATTCTTTATTCCTATAGGTCAGTCTTATTAGATATTTATTAGTCAGTCATATTGCAATTCCCTCTTTCAAAGTAACGCCTGATTGGGTTGACAATAGATATAAAATAATTAAGTATAATGGATTCTTGAATGCATTTCTAAATACAAGAGTGTCAAACTCATTTACTCTGATGGGCCAAATACAATGTAAAGACAGTTTTCAGCCCAGATAATATTACTGTGAACAATACACAGTCAATGTATGAGCAATAAGAAATGAGGATTTATCATTCTCTTATGTTCATGTGAAACTCTTAAAAACAAACATGGGTCGTATATTTGACTCTTGTTAGGGGAACCCTAACCCTTCCCTAATTGAGAAGCAGTTCCTAGTCCCTCTGTGTTGAATATGAGTGGCGTACGCATAATGTAGAAATAACAATGTCTGATAAATCTCATGAATCTCTAATTTTTCTTGCAGGGTTACTTTGGAAAAATTAAATCTGTTTGAATCTGAATTAGTATTTGATCTTTATAGCACGAGTGTTTAGTGTAGAGTTTTACTTAATATCAAATTTATTGTTCAACAAATTCCCCCACAGAGTTGCCAGATTTAGACAGAAAATCCTAGCTTTATCTCGGAGACTTGTTCAATGCAGGCATCAGGTTTAGAAATTTAGACTTGCTTGATTTGAATTCGATGCCTGTGTTGGGTCGGTCTCTAAGATAAAGCTTGGATTACCTCCCCTTATAGCTGAATTAGTTCAATTCTCTGAATTTGGAGTTGATATGCTTTTTTTCTTTTTTTCTTCTCTCACCCTCAAAGCCAGCTTGATGCAAACTTAAACTGTGATGGTTGTCTAAATCTTTTTCTCTTCTTTCTTTCCTCCTTAATTTCTGTCAAAGGTTTGGTTATTTGCTTTGTGTACTCATTGGTCATTTGCTGAACAATGAACTTCTTCTTCTCGGTTGTTATGCATTTCTCTTATTCTTTAAACTAATCGATTATTTGAAGAAGATGGAGATCTGAAATTGAAGTATCCTGTTCAAAAATGCTTTACCAAGTTAGATTCTGTAGTCTTAATCTATTATTCAACTACCCCCCCACCCCACGTGGGCT
Source organism: Thysanoteuthis rhombus (assembly GCA_963457665.1). NCBI lineage: Eukaryota > Metazoa > Mollusca > Cephalopoda > Oegopsida > Thysanoteuthidae > Thysanoteuthis > Thysanoteuthis major. The sequence goes on from OY735239.1 coordinate 23,165,012, forward strand.
GAGGCCTGTTTTAATGTGGGTGGGGGCACACATGTACTTATGGGCAGCACATTCTTATAATACCTGATGTTCCCAAACATTCACCCGTCTAAGTACTGATCAGGCACGATGTTGCCCAACCCATTCATATTCAAATTAATTGAAATTATAGGATGAATAAAAGTATATTAGCATGGTAATCCAAATTTATTTGTAAAAACAAACTGATAGCATATTTCTTATGAGTGTGTTTGTATGTAATTTGATCTGCTTTCTTTCAAAAGTATATTTTGTATGGTAAATTTTTAGGCCGGACTAAATATAGGCCTACAGGCATATATGGGTTAACAGTGATTGAATGAAAACCAGTGCTTTCACCGTAAATTCAAATGCAGGTATTGCTCTCCTTGGTACAAGGTAGATAATGTGGTATTTTGGGGGGATGGGGAAAAATACTTCTGACAGAGCTAGTAGTATTGTTTTATCTCCACATCCCATACATACCCAATATCTGTGGTCCCAAATAACCAGCAGTAATTATTAATTTATTTTAATACACTTGAATGAGTCCCACATCTTTACTTTTATTTCTGTTACCAATCCATCATATATGCTACATTAGGAAATTTCATGGCGAAAAATGCCATTTCTTTTGCAGAGTTGAAGTAAATGATGCTGAGGCACATTAGTTATTTTCATGGTACTATGTATGAATAGGTATCTATAGTAGGGACTGCACATTCACGATGCAAAGATGAAACAATACTGTAGCTCTGTAGGGGACCACACTACTTGTATGGCTTGTTACTAGAGAGCTGAAAGATTCAAACTTTGTTCTATTTGAGTACCCTTTCTTAGAAGATTTGCTTAAGAAGTCTTCTTTTTTTCTGTATAAAATTTTTTATCTTAATATTCGAAAAAAAAAAATTCATGCTTGTTATTGTGACCCAGGTTTGTGAAATTTCTCTGATAAATTGATTCTGGCTTTGTGTAGATATTTTTGTAGTTTTCATTTTTACTGAAAAAAAAATTGGTTTGAGGCTGGTTGGTCAGAAGAGGAGATGATCCAGGTTTTCTCAGAATTACTCAACACAAATATTGGAATATCAAAGAGTCTGGTAGTAGAGGTTCAATAAAAGCTTTTTGAGGCTAGCACTCTATTTCTAGATTAGATGCTATTCCAATACCAGAGTTTCTGAAATAAATCTTGGATTATCTCTTTCTGGCAACCTTGGTCTCAAAATGTAATTAGTTCATTATTTTATTTTGTTTTATCTTGAAAAAAAAAACTCCAAAAAATTCCGTGGTCACTGTTCTCTCATTTTTGTTTTGACTACTTCAATTGGGGATTGTTCCAATTCGATTTAACTTTATATTCTAAATTAACTATTGTTGGTCATTTATTTGATTGTATAAAATATCAAATTATTGTTTGGGTGGTTGGGATGGAGAAATTGTTTGAATCTCTGGCAGATTTTCATTTACAAAAAGAAGGGGTAATTTTTTTTGTTAGTTTTAAATTTGACTATAAGATTTTGTATTCTCTATGTTGGTTCTATTAAAAAAAATCTTTGAAAATGATGAAACCAAAAATATTGTCTATTAATCATTATATAATAAGTTGTGTGTTTTTTATTTCTGTTAAAATGTTTGGGTTTTTTCTGCAACAGTCTGTATTCTTTGAGGGTAATATTAAAATTTAAAGATTCAATAATGTAATTGTGTTCTCTTGCAGATTCAAGTGCTCAATGATGTCTTGAGATGTTAGACCAATTTTCAAGTATGATTTCAAATTAGTACATAATGCTATTGATGACGGAAACTAAACTTTTGGAGTGAACACTACTGTGCAAACTCTTCTGAATTGGTTCTCTAGGTTCAGGTCTCTGAATAATGATACCTTGACAGAAACCCAGGCATGTTCTTGATGATGAATTATTAATATTAATTGGAATAATCCACTAACAGTGGATCAATTATTTTTTGAAGGCAATAGGAAAGGTTGGAAAAATGGGTCCCAAAGGACACCCACATAATTCGTGTTATTACTGAATTTGTAACCACTCGACCTGAAGAATTTTATTGGGGCATCTTAGAAAAAGGTTGCTTCAAAGGAGTAATATTTTGGTTAAATATTTACTGCTTTTTTTTCCCCCCCAATTATTCCCCATCATACTAGTTACGTGAAATGTCATTTGTTTTAAAACCCGTTTGTAATGTGATGGTTTCTATTATCTTTTTGCTGCGTGCTGTATTAGGGGTAATCAATTAAAAGAAATGGTAAAATTAGTGATCAATGAATAAGTTACTTCAACCCTCGAAAAATAACACCTGAACTCTGCCAGACACAATCTAAGGGACCACCTAGCTTTAACTTACATTGCTCATTGATTCCAACCCCGCCGAAAAAAAAAAAAGACGAATCCGAACAACTTATATAGGTGGTGTTTTCAAAGAACTAAAACGTAATTGTTTTTCAGCCTTCTAGCTACAGTAGTGTGGACTGTACTATTGACAGAAAAAAATCACTTAAAAACTAAAGAAACCTATTTGATCAGTTTCTGATAGATAAACCGAATGACTGCCTTGGGGGACAAAGCACTGGTTTGTGTGTGCACGAACAACGCTGATGAATAATAAAATCGCGACGTCGTTGGGTACAATTTACAATTATCCTCTACCCCAGCCACACCGCAGTTAGCCGCGTGGGTCTTTCTATCCATATCGTTATTATTGTCATAATCTGACGGCTTTAAAATGTTTACGGCACAATAAAAAGACAAAGGACTCGCTACAAAAAGTGCGGGTCATCACACACGCATTCATGATTGTATTTGCTGGTCATAGGGATGGGCGTGGTCCGGTGGCACGAACTGATTGGTCGGTTAGATTGAACCCCAGGCGCCATTCTTGTTTGTTTTTACTGTTAGAAAAAGTGGAAGAAATACTAGTAGTAGTGGGAGGATGAAGAGGGGGAGATAAATTGGGAGAGGTCGGAGGAGAAGCAGAAGATAAAGAAAATCAAGCCGAATGAATGGTAAAGAAAAGCGAAAGATAGAACGTTACAGATAAATAGATATGAATTGAATTGGATATATATATATATATATATATATATATATATATATATACTGATAGATGTATAAAAATATGAACAGAGGGATAGATGTGAAATGGAATAAACGGTGGAACGAAGTTTCAAAAAGGATATCAAAACGAAGGCAGTGGAGGAAAAAGACGGCGAAGAATGAATTAAAGGGGAAAAACACGAGGAAGGATATATGGAGAAAAAAGCGAAGAACAATCAAAGAAAAATAGCAAACCAGACGAAAAGCGTGGGAATATGGCAAGAGGAAGAAACAACAGTTAAAAGTCGGGTAAATATGAAGAAGCGTGAGAAACAAAGAAGTGAAAGAAAGATTGGGAATAGTTGGTGTTGAGGGAAATATGAAGGAAAGTAAAAAAAAAAAAGCAGTTTAGATTTGAGAAAAATACGAGAAGGAATTGAAGAAAAAGAACAGTTAGAAGTAAGGTAAAGAGGTGAAAAGAAATGTTGGAAAAGAAGGGGAAAAAGTATTGGTGCGATTAGAGGAAAGAATGGGAAAAAGTAGGTGAAATAGGAAAGGAGAAAATGGTTTCTTTCTTGGTAGAATAATCACTCTAGTTGTAACGGTTTGTGAAAAGACGTTGGGTGGGGTCCATATTGATCATGTCTCTTTGATGTTGCCGACGATGCTTATTCATGCAGAAAAAGAGGCTGAGGAAGGTTATGTATCCTCCACCCACACATATTTATCCTGCGGCCAGTGGTCATCCCGGATGGGCGTCGTCTTCGGTTTTGGCGGTCATTAGAAAAAAAAGGTTTTGTCCAAAGAAAGGTGAGGAATATTGGATGAAGAAGACACGGTCTCTCTTTCGAGGAGGTGCGAGTGGCATAACGGTTAACAGCGCGGACAACGGGATCGACAAGCCAAGCTAAAACCTAAACTCACTTAGCTCTACCCCCTCTTGGATATGGATAAAAAAATAGCAGAGGGTAAAGTCAGTCTGACTCCACTTCGGGTGCTTGTCACCTTCAAGTCAAATTCACATATAGCAAACGGATTGAATAAGTAGTGTGTGGAGCCCAAGTAAGGACGGATGAAGCTATTGCCTGTCGAACTACTGACCTACTACATTACTACTTACATAAGTTGTTTTGACGAAGCCCCCAGGATAACGGTGTCAGTGGCTAAATACAGGATTTGATGAGTATATTGCAAGTTTTTTGAAAGTCTGAAATCTGACCTTTTGTCTGAGTGTATGTGTTCAATCTGGACAATGAAAACGTCGGTCAGTGAATAATAGAGAATGAAAATGGCACCCCCTCTGTGGGTTGAATAACGAGACAGACTTTCGAGCAACCAGTCTAAGAGAAGACAGATCTGATTCCAAAACGAAGTGTGAAGCCCTCTCAAAACGGCTAAATGCCAACTTTGAAGTCTCTCTGGCAGCTCCTGTAGCACAGCTGATGACAAACGTATCGCGTTCCAGATTGCATATGCGAAACCGAAAGGGATATACTGGTGATTCGGCATCCCCCATATCTCTATACGCTTCGCCCAGGCTTGCGCCCTGGAGGGGTTACAAGTGTAGTTCTATTGTCTTTCAAGACAGAAAAGGGCCTTCTAGTCTATCTCCTCTTCTTGGGGCGATTGAATGGAAGAGAGAAGAGAAGTTGGAGGAAAGTAAATAAGAGTCAATAGGTTGTTACATGTGAAATGCCCCACTTTTTTTTTTTTTACATTTATGTCATAATGAATACTGTGATTTTTTTGGTTTGCCATCCGTAACACTGGACTCCTCAACACGGGTAAAAAAATTCGCCGAGAAAAATACCTTCTACCTACGATTTGGAACTATAAATTCTTCCACTGAAACAAATTCACTTTTTTTTCTTATAGAAATTCGAATATATCTGATTTTTTCTCACAAGGATTAACTAACGCAGCAATGTTAAATGTAGAAGATTTGCTCATGTAACTGCAGTTTTTGTCGGTTCAATCTAAATAGAGATATAATGCGTTATCATTGCAGGGTTTCAGCCTTTAACTGCAAGAAGTGAGACTTGTTTTCAAGACTGATTTCGTATTAGGATATAATGCTGATTATGCTGTTGGTAACGTCAACAAACCATTTTGGATGAACACTACAATGTACTTGACTGTTCTGTATGGGTTTAATTGATTTACGTCTGGGAATATAGATACCCTCAATCAACATCGACAGAGACCCAAGCCTGTTCTTAATGATGAAGAATTATGGACAACTGTGGTCAACGAACCGCAAACAACGGCTCAGGAACCTTCTGGGGACTGTAAGACTTCAACAGCGGTCGTATCACGTCATCTCAGGGTAATAAGGAAGTTTGAAATTTGAAATAATGGGTCCAACATGAAGTGAACGAAATGCTTCATGACAGTTCTATGCATCGCACCTTTCGGCTCACTGTGACTAGGCTTATAGAATTGGATCATGTAGTTTTGAAGCCTCCTCCATATTCCTAACATTTTGCACTTATATTAACGTGATAAACAAATTCAATGCGGAACCATTATTAGTAATTTTACGAAATAATTTCATAAGGATGACATTAGAGCATGACTGAAAAAAAGGTATGGGTCATATTTTGATTGAATATTAACGGTTTTCAATTTAATATCATCTTTATTTATAGTTAAAAAAAACACATTTCATATGTTACAATCCAAGAGATCGATAGATGTGAACAGATAGATAGATGTAGGGGTTAAAGCCAAGAAGCAAATGGAGAGGGAGAGAGAAAAGAAGAATTAAGAAAATGCTGGAAGGAGAGAGAATTGTAGGACGAAGAGCTAAATTAATACTCGTCTGGTAATCTTGCATAAATCTCCACCCCTGACAACCAAGATTGGGTTCAGAATGAAAAGGAATATAAGTAAATCCTTTCTTCCAAAGTATTAAACAGTGACGTAGGTCGACAGTTCTAAGAACGGAAAATTTCATGTTAAGACCATATTTGAATCGGTTTACGGCGTTTGTAAGGAATTAAGCCACTCGATGTGATGATGATTGAAGATAACCGCTTTCTTTTTTGTTATGAACGCTATCTTGACAAGAGAATAATAATAGAGAGTGTGACGTAAAAAAATTCTTATTCTTCCTATGTCGTATTCCTTTTTAAAAATCAATTCTCGGGATGAAAAAAATAGAATACAAGAAAGAAAGAAAAAGTGTTTATAACTAATGTATACAATTCATATAGTTTATATAGTTATAACTTTTTCCTTTGCCAATGACTAATCCTGTTTTTCGGACGATTTTTTTCATTTTTGTTGCAATGATTATTTATTTTTATTTCGAACGTTTCAACGAGGACTAATTGGAAAAATCAACCGGAAATGAATATATATATATATTTATAAATACTAATATTTTTATTACAAAAACAAATGTTGACGACTGCCTCCAAAAATTATCTAAATAACGTCGCTGGTTTTGAACAGTCTTTTCTCTTTCTTACTTACATCATGTAGGAATGTTACTTATTCGCAGAGCAGAACAGCAAGACAAGGGAGGGATACTTGTCCCCAAGAATATAATCGTTCGTAAGTTGCTTAAGTGTGTCGGGGGGTCGAGTAGTCGGCACGAAGAATGAACTCGGTGAACCGAATTCAAACTCCGACTGCCACAGTTTGTGTTCACTTCTCATCAATGCCCATAAGAAAGGCATGAATACATATTTCCCTCTAGTTATTGGTGGGGATCACATGAGAAACTGAGGCCGACAGAACACGAGATGGAGAGATGAACTAGACAAATTCAGGAAATAAGATGTTGAAAACTATTTCCCTGTTCGACTGGAACAAATCAGCTTAATGATGTCAGTGGCTAAATATTGTCGAATATTTGAGCGTTAGGTCTTTTTTTGTACGTACATTTTTGTACAAGTACCAGTTAATTCGATCTGTATGTCTATCATAGAGTGTATATATGTAAGAGAAAGGGGGGAAAGAAAATGGTGCTTGTGATAAAGAAAAGTGTATCTCGAATCTGTATCTATTATAGAGGTGATATCTGTACGTGTTTGTGTGGGAGAGACAGATAGACTGTCAAACAGGCAGGAAGAGAGAGAAAGAAAAACCGTACTACATTGTGTATGCGTGTGTGTAAGCGTGTACATGAGTGTATGTCAGAGAGAAAGAGACGGCAGTGGGTGTCATGGGAAAAAAAACGTATGTCCAATCTGTGCGTCTATTCTATTTAAATGTGATATCTGCGATTCTTTCTTATACGGATATAAAATATATAAGATAGACACAGCATAGAAAGGCTCTGCAAAATCACACAACGGCTCTAAAAAGTTTAAATATACAACGCATTGATCAGATATTAACACATAAAAGAAATTAAAGGTCATTAACTTGATCTTCAGAACAATATTGCACAGGTACGGCGGAAACAGCGTACCAATTTCTTTTTGAGACTTTAACTTTACTATTGTTAATATCTGGAGCCTTTTGGAGCCTTTGTATGCTGTGTTTAACTACTATATTTTACATTCGTATAAGAAAGGATTAGCAGTGTATCCATGAATGAAAGGGAGAGGGGAGGATAACGTGCGTGTGCGTGCATATGTGTTGGTGCACGTGCGTATGAATGGCTAAGTTGGTCTAAAAATGCCCCCAGGGAGGGATGCTTCAAATGAAGAGATGTTGCCCTGACCCACCCCAACTATGAAAAATGTGTCCGAGGCAGGGGGACAGACAGTGTCTTCCCCCTAAAATGAGTTGATTATTTTCCGGTGTCGGGCAAGATGCGAAGGTCTTTAAGTGACCAGGAACTGAGGAAGCATTGGAAAGGTCACGTTGAAACATGGACTTTGACAGACACACAAAGAAATGGCGAAAGAGGTCGGTGGAGAGGGAAGGTACATGGACCGCCACAGAGTTTTTAGCTAATGTACCAACTGCTCAAACCAAAACGTACCAAATCTTCCATAAATGTACCAGATAAAGAAAAACAAACAAAATTTTGCAAGTGAGGTACCAAACGTTCCCAAAGTTATCGAAAGTACCTATTTGAACGTACCCAAACCAGCAAAAACACTAAAGGGTTCGAAACAGGGCAACCACACAGTTCTTAGCAAATGTTTCAAGAACTTTGGTCCCAAAACATACTGATTCATTCGTAAAAAGTACTAATCTAAAAAAGACAAAATCATATTAGATACTAACGAATTGAAAGGAATTGATCAAACTCAATTCAAAGACTTTTTTCATTTACATCTCGTATTTTCGTTTAAATGGCATCTTTCTTCTTGTGAGTGTTTCATATGAATCCTATTATCTTACAGCGCCATTCAAGACTAGATTAATATTAACCCACCTCCTTCTAAATATTAGTGAAGTTCATAGAGGCCCCAAAATATGTTTTAATATAAGTGAGAGCTGTCTGTATGTTTACACGTTTGTAAATATATGAGAGGTGTCTGTGTGTTTGTCTGTCACGCAAGAAAGAGTACCTAAACATGGGTGCAGTCCGACTAAATTTGACACGTCTACTCAATGGACTCTAGGGGCGGGAGATTAAAGCATAAGACAACAGGGTAGATATAGACAGTGATTTAACAAAATGAGAACTTGGAGATGAAGCAGTTATTTAGACCTTTGCATTACCAGCGGCTGTTTAACTCAATGGTAAGGATGATGCAAGGTTCGATTCCTGTGGCAGCCCCATTTTTTTTAATTGTTTATTCTATTTACACTTTCTAGGCCAAATGATACATCATGGTGTAATAATGGGTGATCATTCCGAATAGAGTTTCAAAGTAATACAACAGATTATTATATATATATATATATATATATATATATATATATATATATATATATATATATATATATATTACCCGAATAACCTTATTCGCTCGACTATTATAGATTTGAAAGGAAATTCCCCATATGTACTGAATACAGTAAAAAGTACCTATTTGGTAGGAATGATTCAAAACTGGTACGAACCGAACGAGTGGACCAAGAGAGAGAATATAGCATATAAAACTAGAAAGCACTCAGAGAGTGTGTACTTCTGCCAACCCCATTGTCACTAAAAACTGAATGAAAATTAGTTGACAAATGTTTACGATGCTGGAGGGTTCACTCTAAAAATATCCACACTTTTGGTTTTTCTTTAGCCGATGGACCACCCTTCGACGAAATGTCATTGGAATTCATAGAAAACTGACGGTGATATTGTGTGGAAAGAAGACAGACGTGAGAGAAAGCATATACCTCTCCCAATTCCGTTCGCTGAAGTAAATCATATTTGTATGCACACACTTGCACGCACACACCCATCCAACGTACACCCCGATTCCACCACTGGGTAAAACTGAGATAGAGTTGGATTTATCTAACAAATATCTCTGAGACAAGGCCACATTCGTAGGGCACATAGTGACGAATAAACTCATTGATATGGCCTACGAGACTAACTATCTGACCATCTCTTTCCAGCACAACAAGTTAGTCTGATTTATAGCCACTGAGGTAAATAGTCTTGTCACCATGAAAGAAGAGTGATTCGCAAAATGGGCGCTGCGACCCCCTAGGGACGCTTGAAGACTCAAGGGACGTTGGGAGGCAAAAGGTGGTAGGGGTTTGAAAGAGGGGCAAGTAGCAAAGAATACAAATCAATATTGCCTAAGCATAAAGTTGTACGTCTGAAAATCTGATTTTAAAGGAGAGCTGTTTGAATCCGTCATGTTAATTGAATCACTGTAGCTCTGCAAATAGCCTGCCATATCTAGCAGCCTCGTGGTCTCCAGATTCTTCTCTACTTGCTCGTTTGTGTGTGGGTCTCCAAGCTCATATTCTTGAGGCTACGACTTTGAAAATTTGCTCGAGAACATCATTTGGCTCTTTATTGCTTTTTTCTGGCCTCTACGGCCATTTTAGACAAACAATGCCTAAATCTTGTGCTGGTATTTTATTCAAATTATATTCGATAAAAGATCTTTTTTCTATTAGATCATTCTATATAATTTTTAGATAACTTTAGATAATCAGTTCTAGTACGCGTGCGATCTATGGTGATTCATCTATGCAAGGTACAGATATATTATTTTATATTCATCAATCAAGTCCAATTAGATACTTTGGTACAACTATATTTTTAGTAATAGAATAAATGCTTGAATGCAATAGATATTTTGTTGAAATCTAATCTTCAATGTACCATATTTGACCGACTTACATGATGAAGTATATGCTCTAAAACTGGGCAGTAGTCCCTAAAAGTTTTGGAAACTCTAATGTAGACCCGAAAATAACGAATCTTGTGAAACAGCTTTGGCACAAAATAGCCGAGGTCGAAATAATAACCATCAAAAAATAATAAGAGGAAAAAATACAGAAAAACTGAAATATTGCCAGCGCATTGGCACCATTCAAATCAGTTTGAAAAATTGAATTTAAGTCACCAGTAATAAATTAGAAATTAAACTCTCCAGCGATAATTTGCCAATGTCCACATGACAATGAGTCAAAGAATGATAGCATTATAACTTAGAAAAAAACCCTTGTTATTCTCTTTTTCACAATAGTTGGTACAAGACAACTGTTTAAAGACATCAGAAATGTTATCCCAACCAAAACCAAGACTGCTAAAGCAAGGTTCTTCAAACTACGTGGTCCAGTTAAATCTTATACTTTAACCTCACGACCCATTGACAAATATCAAAACTTCACACTCAAAGTTCAGATGCAACTAAACTCGTGTACATTTCAGAGGAGTAGATGTCAAGATGCAACTGTCAAGAAACTCCCTAAACATTGGATGAAGGGTACGATCGGTGAGAGGAGTTTTCAAATGTTGTTGCGAACTCCTTGTAAAAAACATTGAAAGAGCTAAAAGCTGACCTGAAACAACCCGGAGTCATGGTTTCAACCTGTGCCATTAGCCGCTCACGAAACCAAGAAGGACCTAATGGGTGAAGGCCAAGGAGGATGGACAAAATGAATAAAAAGTAACGAATGATCTTTGCCAAAGAGCACCAAGATAAACTACAATCCTTCTAGGTAAAAGTTCTGTGGACAGACGAAACCAAAATTGAGCTATTTTCCAATACACACCAACGATTTGCTTATTGACGACGAAATTAAGTTTACAAGGAAAGGAACATTTAAGCATGGTAAAGGATCCGTATTGTTGTAAGGCTGTTTCGCTGCCTCTGTTACAAGAGGCCTGGACCATATCGGAGGAATCCGGAAATGAGTGGATTATTTAAAGATTTTAGAGTACATTGTGCTTCCAAATGTAAAACTCATAAATTTGGAGAGAATATCATTAGGTTTTGCAGCATGAGAGAGAGAGAGAGAGAGAATAATCATCCAACTAAAGCCCAAAAGAATGGTAGAAAAAAAAAAAAAAAATGAACCGTTCTAAACTAACCAGCAGTGATTCTTGATCCCAATTCCATTGAAAACCTTCGGCGAATATTGTCATTGGGGAAAAGGATTCTTCTGTCACTGGGGAAAAATTCCTTCAAACATTCAAGAGTTTGGACAAATTGCAAAAGAAGAGTGGGGAAAAAAATATCAGCTTACTGGTCCAGGAAGCTTATAGATGGCTACAACAAACGTTTGGAGGCAGTCATCATTGTTGCTAATAGGTTTGCATAACATACTTGTTGTTCATCTTGCTTTCGTTCGGAAGAAAAAAAGTACGAGAGCGGGAAGACTGATTTGTCACTTTTTATTATGTTGAGATAGTTCCGTCTTGCTGGGAAATGATTCTGAACGGCTATACTACGGACGGAAAGTAATGGCCTGGCCCAGCACAGCATTATAGATACATAGGTAATAGAACGGCCACACCCATCTGAAACCTGGAAGTGTTTTTCTATTCAAAACTGACACTTTGCCCAAGGTAAACAGAGCTTGGTTGAAAGGAGGAAAAATTGAATTGGAAAAAAATTACTAATACTTTCTATTTGCTTTCTCTGGTAAGACGGGAATTACTTCAGAAAACAATAAAATAGAATAAGCTGAAAGTAAATAGTGATGTAGATAAAATGAGAGAGAGAGAGAGAGAGAGAGAGAGAGAGAGAGAGAGAGAGAGAGAGAGAAGGCAGTGGGCTGGCACATTCGGAGAAGGGAAGGGAAGTTGCTCATATAACTTGACAACGGATAGCCGTATTACTTACTGTTCAACATTGTTAACATTCGTCGTGAATATGAGGGTAAACCGACCGGAAATTGTTAAACATTAATTTTATTGTAAGGAATATTTTTGTCATTCATGAAGATAATGAATGACGAAAAACCTGGTATCAAAATCAAATCTTTCTGATGTACAGAACTGAAGATATGGGACACGTAAATTTGGATTGATATTGTATGGAGATATGAATTCGGTTTTGTTTACCTTTTAAATTTAATGAAGCTAGGGAGTTTGACTAAAACGCAACCAGGCTTGTTTCTATAACTTTTCCTGACTATTTCTTTCTTTCTTTCTCTTCTATTACAGTATATCTTTTCAAATTTTCTTTTCAAGATCACTCTTTCTTTCTTGGCCTTCTCTTTCTTACTTTGTTTCTTTTTTTCTTAGATATCTCTTTCTTTCTTTCTTGGCTCTTTGCCTCTTTCTTTCTTCCTTCATTTCTTTCAGTCTCTCTTTCTCTCTTAGCCCTTTCTTCCTTGGACCCTTTTCCTTTTATTCTTGACCCTCTCTTTCTTCCTTTCTTGGCTCTTTCTCTCTTTCTCTCTTTCTTTCTTTTTTCTTGACTCTTTCCCACTTTCTTTCTTATTCGTTTTTCTACCATTCTCAGACCTTTCCTACTTTCTGTCTTTTCTCTTTCCTTCTTTCTTTCTTATACCTATCTTTCTCTTTCATTTATTATAAATTCAACCTCTTTCAGACTTTCTTCGAGATTGGGACCCATCATTTTTTTCCTTTTTTTTTTTCTCTCTCTTTTTCGCCCCCGCCCCTCACGTTTTCACTGAAGCAGACGATACAGACAACGGTAAAGAAGGACTTCGAGTAGGAGAGTCGGCGTCTCTGTGATGTTCTCTCCGCTCCGAACAAGAGAAATCTGCCGGAATTGTTCCTCATCGAAGATTTCATGTCATCCTTATGAGTTTCTCTCGGGATCCTACCCTCCTTCCCTAACCCGATCTAGCCCTTAAGCCTCTATCCTACACTTATATGGCTTTTCTCCTGCAGTTTTAGCCGGAGGGCGATGAAACCAACACAATTGAAAGAAGACGAAGAGACGCCTGATATAGTAGTAGTAGTAGTAATAATAATAATAATAATAATAATAATAATAATAATAATAATAATAATAATAATAATAATAATAATAATAATAATAATGGTGATGATGATGATAAGAGCAGCCCCAGAACCAAAAAAGAGAGATTTTCGTCACCCGTGTATGTTGGGGCACGAAGTACAAATCCTTCATAGAAAGACTGAAATAAATAGAGATACCAGAAGGAAAAAGAGACGATATGAAGCGCTCTATTACTAAAAAGTAAGTTGTGCTCTTACTACCAATAATTGTGCAAACGAACCGGATTTTATCCTCACAAACCAGAAACGACCCCCAAAAGAATAGAAAAAGTAAAATCCAATGGGATTTGGGAATTCAAACGGACCATCGAATCCAAGTAAAAAAAAAACCGCATCTAGTCATCATAGAAATCATAGAAATACAAGATTATACTCCAGCAGAACATGGACTGGAAATGAGAAATAGTGAAAACTGGAAAGAATGTATTGATCTTACTAGAGAAATGAAAAGTTTTGGTAGATGAAAGTAACAGTTGTGTCCATCATCATTGGTGTGCTTGGAAGAGTCCCGAAGAGCCTTGGAAAGCGATTAGAAGATTTAAAAATTTCGAAGAATAATCGAAAGTGTCCAGACCACAGCATCACTGGAGAAAAATGAAAAGAAAAATCATCGAGTATACTGAAGAAAGTGTGGGATTATTGAAGAGACTTGCTGTCACTTGATCTTTAGTTACAGATTCTACTGGTGTGAAAATTCAATGGATTCGGTGTAACAATAATGAATGCCGAAGAAAGTGCTAGAGAAGATGAGAGTTGCTGTCACTGGTTCTCTAACGAAAGCCACCAGGCTCTACTGGAGCGAAAACTTAATGAGCATAAATAAAGATAGAGTATATTGCCGAGACTGCTTGAGTATTGAAGGGACTTCTTATCTCTTGTTCGTGAGCAAGAATCGGTACTTGATACAACTTAGCTGAAGTCAAAAAAGGGTTATCTTCCAAGCTAATTGTCACCACTATTTTCGTCATAGGAATGATACCACAGAAGTATATATTACGAAAATATAACCAAGGATATAAATCAGAGGAAAAGATGAATCACCTCGTACACATCTATGAACTCACGATTTTTGTTAAAAAAAGAGCTGAAGACACTAATACAGTCGGGATCAATTGTTTTGACATGGAGTTTGGCATTAAGAAATACGCAATGCTAGTAATGCATAAAGGGAAAAAGTAACAGTAGAAGGAATTGAACAGCCCAACTAGAATACTATCAATGAAATGAAAGTAAAAGTAGACAAAAATAACTTGGAACGACAAGAATATTACTAGAAACCAAACAGCAGAAACTTATTAAAGAAATAAATACATGGGTAGTTTTCGGGAGATACTCCGGACTCTTTCAAAACTGGATAGAAACTTAGACAACAAAACAAGAAAACTGATAAGAATGCATGAAGTTATGCACCAAGAAACAGTAACGACAGACTGTATTTAAAAAGAAATGAGGAAGGCCGAGAAGTTATCAGCATAGAGGATTACGTTGACTCAGGAGTTAAGGGACTGGACGATTATATTAGACAGAGTGAGAAAATATCAATTGCAGCAATCAGAAACAGCGATAGAACTAACGGACATTGGATAACCAGGAAAGCAAGAACAATAATCCAATGAGTCAGATATCATGGACATAGCCACCCAGATGAAGCTTAAAGAAAGATAAATCAAATTGTTCCTAACAGCAGCTCAGAATATGTAATGGCTAAGATAGTCTAGATTTGCTGTTCCCTTGAGTTTTGTCTACGTGGATATAACGATGAGACAAGCGAGTGTAGCCAATTAGCCCAGAGGAAATACAAGAACAGGCACGACTGGGTGGGAAGGGTGATCCATTAGGAACTTCGCAAGCGATTACATATCGACCAAACGAGCCAACGGTACATGCACATACCAGAATCTCTCCCAGAGAATAAATCAGACAAAATTCTATGAGACTGGGGTTCAACCGAATCACCAATCCAGGCCAAAGGACCGAATAAAAAAAAAAAGAACATTCCAAAAAGTTGATTTCGCAGTCCCGGGGGACCTCAGGGTTAAGTTGGATGAGAGTCAAATTTTAGATAAAAAACTGGACCCTGTCGTAGAGCTGAAGAAGTTGGGGAATATGAGCGTGACAGTCATGCCAATAGTGATAGGAGCCATGGGGAGCAATCTTTAAGATTCTTGCAAAAAGTCTGGAGGATCAGTGAATCCAGTGAAGAACTGAGATTATCCAAACAGCAGCATAACTGAAGTCGCCCACGATACTGAGGAATGTCCTGGAATATTGAAAAGACTTTCTGTCACTTGATCTCCATTGAAAACCTCCAGTCACTGCTGAAGTGAAACTACTACTACTACTACCATGAATGAGAAAGAGCTGGCATGGTAATGATTACAGTAGAATGAAGTAAGAAAAAAATGGTTGTTAATAATAATAATGATTATATTATTATTATTATTATTATTATTATTATTATTGTTGTTGTTGTTATTATTATTATTATTATTATTATTATTATAGATAAAGATAATGATAATGAAAAGGAAGAAGGAAAGTGTACAGTGATTGCAAAAAGCATCTTCCAGCAAAAAAAAAAAAATCCATTTTAACGTAAGCTTCAAAATTGACAGGATTTAGACCAAAGATTTTTGATTTTTGAACATAACTTTTCAAACTTCAATCTTGTTTCAATATATTTTTAATTTCTGGCTTTCTTAATCTTTGGTCCAAATTCTGCCAATTTTGAAGCTGTATAAGGATCCGATATATTTCAAGTTCATTCTAACTTTTTGGAGTCACTGTATATTATAATGAAGTCGTAAAGTGACTTTTCATGAATGATAATGAATACCATTCGCGTGTTTTCTGGAGAAAAAGAAAAAGAAAATAATTACTTGGAGTAAATCGATAAAAAAGCAAGTAGAATGAGATTGACGAGTTAGTGTTCTGTCAAGCAGATTTGTACGAGTTTTTTTTCTCTGCTGCGGTCATTAGGACACGAAAGACTTTCACGTTCGGGACGCTGTATAAAGTTAGTTTGGCACCTCGTGAAGGCGAGCACATCGTTAACGTTGGGCTTGAAACACTTGACTCTGGCTGTTGACAACTAGAGGGCACAAATGGGCTTCATTTTTTTGTTTTTTTCTCTCGAAAGAGTTAGAGGCTGAAAATGGGAGATCATTAGATAGGTAAAAAATATATCTATTTGCTCAAGTTCTTCTTTAGCCTCTCTCTCTCTCTCTCTTTCTCTCTCTCTCTCTCTCTATATATATATATATATATACATATATATATATATATATATATACATCTATGTACATATATATATATATATATATATATATATATATATGTATATATATATATATATATGTATATATCGATGTAAAAAATTTGAAGAGTATAACGAGGCAGAAATTCTCCATCCAAACATACAAAATATTAAAATAACTCTTTCAATTTAACTTTTTAGTTATTTTTCTTTTTTGCATACCAACCTATTATTAAGTTTTACAAAAATGTTCTAAAGTTTCAAACCTTCCAACTTTGGAACATTCCAACTTGATATTGATTCTGAAAATTCTAGAAAAAATTAAGTAAAAAGTTAAACAGATGGAGCTTGACAGTTATTATTAGTGTCTGCAATATATATATATATATATATATATATATATATTGCAGACACTAATAATAACTGTCAAGCTCCATCTGTTTGATTTGATTTTGATTGATCATGAACTAAGGGTTGTAAAAAATGGTCCACAAAACTAAGATAGTACCCAAAAAAAAAAACTTTCAAAGCACATTTTTAATTATTCTATGCGTTCTAAAATAAAGCTGAATGAGTGTGAGGTAGATGCTATGATACAGAGATGGATAAAATGAGAAAGGATAATGTCTTACCTTTTCTAGTAGCCTTTATTTTGAATAACTTTTTCTGCCAACTCAAAAGACAGTTTCCCAATAAATGTAGCTGGAAACAGCAGCCGAGATTGGTCAATAAAATATAGACTGATCCTGAGCAGCAGGGCCCAACAAACTCCCAAATTTGCGTCGAGTGCAAATTTTTCACTGGAAAATCTCAGAAGCTTTCTGATCAAGCGCAAAGCACGTTTAAATAGAACGTTTACTTTTATTAAACTTACTAATCATTTATCTAAAAAAAAATGGTTAGATTTTCTGCTATCGTAGATTTTTATCGGATAGATTGGAAAAAAAAGCCATCCAGATCAAACTGAAAATGGTTAATTTGGCAACAATGGTTTGTCTACAACGGAACATGTGACTTTCCGATTAGGTTCATGCAAGAACATTTTGTCATCCAGTTTGTGGTTTTCAAATGAGAATCGAAAAACGAAATTGATGATATTTATTTATAACGCGAGAGAAAATGTTCGCTATTCAACAGATTTTTCTCTTTAGATTTTTGTACCAATAAAGTACTCTTGTTGCTGAAAATAACAAACCATCCTTGGCAACACTGAGACAGCCTCTAAAATCTCTCATTTACTAAGCAAAAGTATTTCTGTTTGAAGCAATGAATGCAAAAACTGCCCATGCTTAAGCATAATAAGCAGGACGTTTGTCTCTTAAATAATTCCGAGATTATTTTATTTTATAGTGAAAACGTTGTTGCTGTTATTTGAAATTTTCTATTCAGTTGTCGATTAGAAATAAATATTTGATTCACTATGCTGCTCTCTTACCTTGAAGGCAGGGATGGGGGCAACTTCCCCCGTGGTTCCGGCGCCCCTGACCATTCCTAGCCACTCTTTAATACTATTAGTTCGCAAACATAAAAAAAAGAAAACTCCCAGCCATTCCAGGCTACACGTTTCATTAACGCTCGAGAACTATTAACATTAATAAGTGGCAGACATAGTTTTAGCATCGAAATATTTCATTAACTTGTGGCAGGGAGTGTCTTGGAATGGCAGGGAGTTGCGGGGATAAAAAGCACTCAAACCCGCAGAATATTGGTAGCGTCATATATGAAGAGATTTTAATCCTTGCTTCTCACACTATTTCGGTGTAAAGTAGAAGTAGTCATTCCATGCCAAGCGTTAAATATTTCGATATAAAAAATGCCCATGTCACATCTTAGTATTACTAGTTCTCGAGCGTTAACAAAACATGTGGCAGGGAATGGCAGGTAGTTCGTTAATGCTTGAAAACTATTAATATCAAGAATTGACCGGGACTGGCAGGAATGCAAAGTACCACCCTTTTTGTACATAACTCTTGAATAGTCAGTCTTGTTTTAATATTTGCTTACTTTTTGTATTTGTCGTATTAATATCAATTTTAGATCCACATTATTTTGAAATAAACTTATTGCAATGTACCAAATACTTTTGTAACCACTGTTCACGTATATTGTGAATACTAAAACTACTTGGTACTTTTCAAAAGTTCATTTTGAAGTACTACTGTAGCTTCAAAATTAACGAAGGATTAATATTGATACAAGGAATATAAAAATGGAAAAAGATTGGACAATGAAAAAGTTCGTACAAAAATATATTTGGTCCAAATTCTGGCAATTTTTAAGGTATATGGGAAACTGGGGCTAGCTGGACACAGGGGAAGGTTGAATCACTTGCTTTAATCATTGTTTCCACCATTTGGTGGCGCCACTGTTGTTAGCCTCATTTTCAGCAGAAAAAATTCGGACATTTTCCCATAAGTCTGAATCATACGTTGTAAAAAAGCGTTTTTCATGCAAAAATGTTTTTTTCATCCAGGTAAGTTACTTTTTCACTTAGACAAACGAGTGTCCTCTTCAAGTTGTATTGTGTAATTGATGACAGCATAGTCTACGTTGTCGATAAAAAGTATATATATTACATTTTAAGCAGCTTCTGTCAGAACCTTTTCTCGGAATAGAATGTAAAGAAAACCATATGTTCGAGGCTGGTTGGTATATAGTAAGCTAGGCTAATTGGTATGCTGTGATTGTGTGAGATTGAGACAGAGGAAAAACCAAGAAAAAGTTTGCAAAATGAAAATAAAATTTCAAACAAGTCATTCTTTTCTTATTCCTTTTTTCCATCTTCCACGTTATTGCAATGCAATCATTAATGTCCACTCGCATATGATTCCTCTTGTTCTACCAGATGGTCAATATATTCCTAAAATTTTACTTTTTACTCTTCTTCGGTAAGGTTTAAAACATTTACATTTAGCTATTATTACAATATACTAACCACAAATGTACCTTCTTGCTGGAGAGCTAACTGGCAGAATCGGAAAGTACGAACAGGTTTGTATACAATTTTGCTGAATGTTTATATGATGATATAATGAACTAGACAAATGTTTCAGATTTACCTGACCCATCAAAGAAAAGTGTCTTTCCCTTGATAAGTTTTGGTAATATTTACATTTAATGAATTACCTTCACAGGAAGTTACAGCCATTGAAGTTTAAACTGTAGCAACTAGCCCCGCCTCCGTAATTATGTTAAAATGAACTTTTTGAAATGCATTGGATACTTTTGTGCTATGATTAATACATACATATATATATATATATATATATATATATATATATATATATATATATATGATGTGTGTGTGTGTGTGAGTGTATATGTATATATACGTACACATAGACATATATATATATAGAGTGTGTATATAGCCTTTAGTTATGTTCATCCGTCTCTTTTAAAACACTCACGCTATACACACACACACACACACATATATATATATATATATGTATGTGTGTGCGTGTGTGTGTATATAATATATATATATATATATATATATATACATATAATTATATGTATGCATATATATGTATATATATATGGGTATGTGTGTGTGTATGTGTGTGTGTGTGTGCGTGTGTGATATTTGTTCTGTTATGTACTCCTGTCTCCTTTAAAACACACTCAAAATGGTGACACGCACGCACAGACACTCGAACAAATGCATCGTTGTATTTATTTTTTTAGGTACGTACAAAGTGGTTAATTACGCAGGTGTATAACACACGTTAAACTTTCAAACACACTCACACTATGTGCACATATATATCAGTCTATGTATATATATACATACATACCATGGTGCCATGATCATTATCATATTGTATTATTATACAGTCTATCATAATATATGCCTTTAAATATATATATATATATATATATATATATATATATGTGTGTGTGTGTGTGTGTGTATGTATGAATGGAATCACAAATATATACATATATAATACCTATACTCATACATTCGTACATACATATACGTACATACATAAATATATATGCATATGCACACACACATACACACACATGCATATATATACATATATATATATATATAATAAATATATAATATATATATATATATATATCTATATATATATACATATAAGTGTGTATGTATGTGTGTGTGTCAGTGCATATACAGTTAGCATTTTGATGATCGTTATCGATGTGTAGCGGCAACATCAAAGAAAATGTGATTTCCTACGCTCCGATTCGGTTCTAGTCAGCATCCAAGCAACTTTAGCCTGATTCAAGGCTGAGAAGCGCAGTCCTAATGAAGCTGATAACATCAAAGTTTTGTCTGGCCATATATATATATATATATATATATATATATATATATATATATATATATATGTCCCATATGAGATATTTGGGGTTTTATATATATATATATATATATATATATATATATATATATATATATATACACACACACACACTCATATATATATATATATATAAGCTTGTACACATACACATACATATACATGCTTGTACACACACACACACACACACATATATATATATATAAGCTTGTACACATACACATACATATACATGCTTGTACACACACACACACACACACACACACATATATATATATATATATATATATATATATATACACACACACACACATATATATAAATATTTGGAGTTATATATACATGCGTGTGTGTGTTTGTCGTGTCTATGCTTAAAGAGAGAGAAAATATGATGAAGTTGAAGACGCAAGAGATGATGATGAAGTAAAAGAAGGAAGACGAGAGGAATATGAAGGAAGAGAAGGAAGGAGACGATGAAGAAGAAAGGGAAAGAGAAAGGCAAATGTGGGACAAGAAAAAGAGGAAGAGGAGAAGGAAGAGAAGACGGAGAAGGAGAGACGAGAGGAAAATGAAGGAGAAGAAGTAAGAGGCACAGAGAAAAGGAAGGAAGGGAAGAAGAAGAGGAGGAGGAGAAAGGCAAATGAAGAAGGACTAGAAAAAGAAGAAAAAGAAGAAAAAGAGAGAAACATACAAATCAAACACGTGATTTAATTCTGTTTTATTGAAATCCAGTTAACGATAAAAATATTAAAAATCTTCAAATCCTTAAACCTAATGAAATATCGTCATTTAGTTCAGAATCCCCTTTGTTAGATCATCAAATTGTTTGTTCATCCATTTATTTCTTGTCGCTCGCAGCCAGTCCACTCAGAGGGTTGGGGTCAAAGGGAGTCTTTGGCTTGAATTATTGAGCCTAGTTACAAAGATCGGTCTCTTAAAGATAATTAACGGGATCGCCACGGAATGTTTACAGCACCTGGTATACCTAGATGATTACCCATCTAGGTACAGACCAGGCTTGAAGTTGCTTTACTAAAGTGATCGAAGGAGAACTGGTATGCTCAACATGATTTGGCCGTACCTTGATCATAGGGTTATTTTTAGAAACTGTCAACCAAAACTGTCATCTAAACTGTCAATATAGATTCTTCTCAGTTTTTAAGTGGGTCCAGCTGACTGGCTATGTATGCATCACACTTATAGACTGCAGCACTGAAAATTAATCATCTATTTATTATCTCTAAAAAACGTTTTTTGTCTTTTCAAAAATTCCACTCAAATAGATTTTTAGTGGGGGTTCAGTTTGCAACGTATGTCTTTACTAAATTGGTCCCTAAGTTCGTGCCCGCTTGTTTTTTTTTAATTTTTAAATTCAGACCATTTGATAATTACTGTCCTACAAAGGGTGTGAGAAGTAACTTATTCATTGATGACCCTTTCTTACAATGTTTTAATTGATTATCCCCAACACGGGTGTTGCCAAAAGACGTTGGTCACGTGACTGTCTCTGTCGAGTGACTAACCAGAGTTGTTTTCATTCGTTTCGTTTTATTTTCATTCCAGTATTTTGGACAAGCTCAGGTAAACTTTCGAAATCGATCCATGGAACTAAATAGAGAATCATTACTAACAAGTCTTCATCAAGGTAAGTATTGATTAAGTAAGAGAGAAACAGAAAGAGACAGAGCAGATAATGGTTAGTTGCAAAACAGTCCTTCCAACATGAGGTCTTCCATACATTTTTTTATCATTTGGTCAGGGCCAATGTAAATCTACGGTCAGTGAGTGCAAAGAGTGTCTGATATATTTCAGAATTTTCGTTTTAAGATCCTTACACAGCTTCGAAATTCAGACGAAAGAATTTGAACGAAAGATTGAAATCAATTCAACAAATATACAAATAAAAACAGATCGAACATTGATAAGTTCCTTTCAAAATCAGAAATCTATGGTCAAAATTCTGTTTAATTTGAAGCTGTATAAGTACGCTAAGATGAACTTTTGCACCAACTATATATATATATATATATATATATATATATATATAATGATTATGAATTGCATTATATTATACTGAAACTCTTATTTGAACCGATCTCTCATTATTACACGGTTAATGTATTACTTGGCCTACACAACGCAATTCATAATCATTCTGTTGTATCATATATCCATATCTTAATATACATGTTTATTTTCTGGATGTGAAGTGATCTGAAAGAATGTTGACGAAAGTAACAACTGGAAACTGAAGAAAAACCTGAAAGAAAACTGGTGTTACATCTCGAAAATTTTCATCAGTGCGTGGACATGTTTTGATGCATTTCAACGGGTGCCAGTCATCCTTTTCAAATATATATTTCATATATGTATCATGGATATAAGAGTGTAGGTGATGATTAATGGTCAATCCGATATGTGAGTGGAATGACAATATCGGAAGACTGTTCAAGATAAATGATACTTTATTTCTACATTTCACTCATTACGAGCTTCGTCAAGAATTAAGGTGCTACAAGAAATCGGGTGTATATATAGCTGGTCTGTGAATTTTCTGGGGTGTGAGGCAAACTTGATGATAAGTGTGTCACAAACTTAGTGTAAACTCGATGATGGTATGTATATCACGATTTAGGGGAATTTCCAGGTGTTCCGTAGGAGGTTAATCTAGGATTTAATTTATAGGAGAATTTCGGTCAATAGGAGGGGGTCATATGATCCTGCTAGCAGCTGTGCGTTTGATGGTAGAGAGGTATTCGAGAATTTAAGTACGGAGCATGAGGGCTGGGCGTTCATATGGTGGTTCTGTGAGTTTGTGGTGGGTGCTTTTGGATATTGTGTGTGGAATGCAAGGAAAATGTGTGTGCACTGACCCTGGAGAGATCATCTGTTGGACATATGGTCACCTGAACAGTTGAAATTAACATATTTTAAAAATATGTAGCATTGGTGTCATTCAGAAATTGATTAATGGAAGAGTTCATTTAAGAAGACAGGAATTTGTGCCCGCTACCCATGTGTGTTCATGGATACGTAGGGTTTATGAAAATCGGTGAATGAGGATGTATATGTGTAGTTGAAAAAGTGTATATATGGGTGAGTAAGCGTGTGTGTATGCATGTAAGTAGTGAGTAAGTAACAATGTGTTTAATCGATTTTGAGGTCAGTGAGGTCTATTGGAGGAGGGGGCTAATATTATGTATATGTAATTTGATTTGCTAAATGTGTGCCTAGGTTAAAATTTCCTGGTCTCTGAATAACCCTTTTACTTTGGGAAAACCAATTCAATACATCGTCTTTGTTTTGTTTTTTTTTGCTTAAAAACATATTTCTCCTTTCTTTAGACAGAAATTCTACCATAAATCAAATCCTAAATTAACCTCATACTAAACATCAGATTATTTCAGCAGCACCGATGACCTAAAGACTAACAGGAAATTTCCTCAAGGTCATAACACATACCACTACTGAGTTTACCCAAAAGTCGTGGCACACATATCACCATGCTTACCACAAACATGATCTACCAACACCCCCCACATCCACCACAAAATTCACAGTCCAACTATATATATATATATATATATATATATATATATATATATATATATACCCGTTTCTTTGAAGCACCTTAGTTCCTAACGAAGCTTGTAATGGGTGAAATGTAGAAATAAAGTGTCATTTGTCTTAAACGGTCCTCCAATATTGTCATTTTACATGTGGGCTATTTTTAGAAAGGCTCACTTCTGGTTTGCTAGGCTTGTCAAATCTTTGTCTTGCTGACGGTACGTGGTCATCCATGTGACGTTGTTTAACGTCGAAACCGATGTATCCAACGATGATCGAGTGCTTAACAGAGAGGCACTGTATACCATTTTAAAGTTTTGGGTATGGCACAGGGTGAGGAGATTGAACGACAGTCTAGTAAACTGTATTCGAGCGTTTAACCCCTGGTACATGGTGATCAGTGAGGCTTAATTACGTATCATTGAAAAATGTTGGAGGTGAACAGGTAAAGTTCGTGTAGCCGGTGGCCCAGGTGGCATATCCGCAAGGTTGGGTATTTCATGTCGGGTATTGAACTAAGTCTTTATAGTTCGAATTCCTTTCTGAACCGCAGTCAGGACAGATCAGGTAACAATGGTAGAATCTATGAGCTCTACCATATTTGTTAGTAACCCAACCCGTCTTATCTTGATACTTATTCAAACACTTACCGATGTATTACCCCGTCACAAATCAATCAATAATCCCTTCTCTTTCACTGTCCCCATTAGCTCTAATTTTTTTCTTCCAGTTTACTCGTCTGTCTTTCAGATTCTCTTTCTATATCTCGGGGAGAGTACGTTTATATTCATCTGTCTAGTTATAACAAGTTGTTCACATATCTTTTGACACACATACACAAAGAGACGATATCTGTTGAGAAATAAATCCAATGTAAAAAAAAATTTTTCTAATACAGACTTTAGGACCCTAGCAACAACAACACGATCACTGTATCATTGGTTTTTCTCAAGTGAACAACTTGGGCATCATTCATGAAGGAGTCTATAGTTAAATTGGTCATTAATATTGTGCAATAAGTAATAATGATAATTCATGATTAACAATTAAACAGCCAAGTCTCAATACGACTATTTTGAGCCACGGAACGTTTTCCGTTCTTCACACATAAATTCCGAATTGCACCAAATGTATTTAAATTGCCAGTTGTAGGGCGTGTACCCTGCATTCAGAATCTCTGAGTTAAACAAATAGATATAAATATAGTGGATTGGACAGATACTTAGATCATATATATATATACTAAGGCTGATTATATGTTTGACATGAGCTGTATAGTTCCAGTGAGATGAAATAAAAAATATCGGAACATATATATATATATATATATATATATATATATATATATATATATATATATATATATATATATATTTATATACGAACGGATCAATCACCCCTCGTGCGTTTTTATAAGTTCATGGTCGAAGATGAAAGGACAGAAGTTACACAGTTCCAACTGAATTAATACACAGTTCAACTATTTGAATGATTGCGCAGAAAATTTCGTAACTGTTTTATTCTTCTGTTCCAAGAACTTAAAACTTGAGAGTGAGCAATTATTGAGAAAATGGACTATTCCGCCCAGTTTGAGGTCATTCACTGACTCGGTATCAAGGGAATATATCCACAGGGACACGGTGGCGACACTAAAGAAGAATGTCCCTTCCTACAGCGTAGTTCAGAAGAAGGAAGCAGAATCGTAGAAGATATCCATTTACTCAATAATCGCCGACTCAATTGATTGGAGCAGATAAGTGAAAATATAAAAACATTTATGAACATCAAACTTTCTGTCCTAATCCTTTGTTTGCAAAAAAAATCCAATCCATTTTAAAAAAGTTGATTTTAATGTACATAGACTGATTAAAAATTGACAAAATATTAATAATGATAATAATATAGCAAAAAGAAAAAATAGGTCTGGTTAGTCACTCAGTAGAGACTGTCATTTAACCGACGTCTTTCGACAACATACCTTGTTCGGGTGATAAATGAGAAAAAATGACTAAGAGGAGATCAATGGGTGTCCGTGACATCATAGAAACTATTAAAAAACTCAAATGGCAATGGGGGGGGGCCATGTTGCCAGAATGAAAGACAACCGATGGACATCACGTCTCACAGCATGGATCCCCAGAGATCATACAAAAAACTGAGGCCGACAGAACACAAGATGGAGAGATGAACTAGACAGGAAATACTGGCCCCACGACGCCCATGATAGAGAATTGTGGCGAATCCTGGGGAAAGTCTATGTCCAACGACGCACGTTAAAAGACTGATGATGGGGATGATGATCACCAAGGAAGTCTAAATTTAGAAAACAAAACAACAACAACAAAAAGCATGAATCTAGATTCTCCAGAATCAAGTTGGTTCTAAATGATGTTTTTGTTTTAGCAGAAAACGCCTCTGATGTCATGAATAGAATTTATTCTGATCATATTTTTCTTCAGATATTGGCGCTATTTCTTGTCTAGTCTTGATGTTATTCTAATAGTATTTATCAGTTTAGGCTTTGGTGTGCATTAGTAAGGTCACATCTAGTGAAGTAAACATGTCGTGCTCCTGTGAATATTACCCTGAAAAAAATAAGATTTTAAAAAATTAACTATGAAAACTGGTGTACAACGTTAAAAATCTAAACGAATAGACTTTTGTCAAAGTGTTTCGTAAGATACATCACACGCACTCAGATCTATATATCAACCTATCCACTGTGTGTGTATATATATGTTCATAAGTCTGCAGTTCAATGACAAAAATAACATTCATTTTACACATCACACAATATCATTTTTTCAGCAAAATCAATTTCTTTGTCAATGCACTTAATTCAGTGGTGCATATTAATCACAAAGATCGAAATTTATGCGGTGAAAATTTCAGATCAACATTCATCTGACTGCATGTCAAGCTACTTTCGTATTTATGCTTCCTCGTATACATATATATATATACAATCAAGAAATGGATATATAATCCGGTATGAATAATCATAAATGCATTATATTACTTCGAAACTCTATTCGAGGTGATCTCCTGTTATTACGTGGTGAGTGTATCATTTGGCCTAGACAGCGTAAATAGAATAAACAACTGAAGAAAATGAGCTACTGTAGGAGTCGAACCTGCGACTGATAAGATATATATAAATGTGTGTGTGTGTGTGTGTGTGTGAGAGGTATGTCCGGTGACGATGCTGCTCATTGCATGAACATACACTCTCCCGTAGGGTTACTCAGTTGGCAGTAACACACTATTTAGTAAGCTTGTGTGATCATTTCATTAAACAAATACTGAATGAATAATCTTCAAGTCTTGTGCAGTTTTTTTTTCTGCAAAACATCGCATCGTGGATGAGATTAAGGAGAAGGCTACGAGGCCATCCCAAAAAAGGACTTTGCAGACTGTTTTGAAAAGTAGAGGCGACACTGGTATAATCGTATGATGTTCCAAGGGGCGTACTCTGAAGGGCACAATGACTTTACTGCTCCAGACACATTTGTATTACACACCGCCTGTCGAAAATGTATTGAGACTAAGTGAGTAATTTTTTTTTCATTATCACCTTAATTACAAATCAGCTTCATTTCCTCCAGAAGGGGTCCCTTGGGAAGCCACAAACCATCGGGAATATAGTTCCCATTCCTGGAAACAGGGCTAGAAGTCTTCAGCTGGCACTGCCTTGAGTTGGTTCGAAACGACCTGTTGGATATTCTGGAAATGGCGACTATGGAGTTGAGTTTCGATTTTTGAAAACTGGAAATAGTGACACGGAATCAGATAAGAAGAATAAGGGTGCTGTGGTACTTCAGGAATATTCTTTTAGGCCTCAAACTGGTTCACAGAGAGTGTGGTTTGACAGGGGCGTTATCATGATGAATCATCAAAAGGTCAGTGACTTCAGGCCAGACACGAGTGACCCTTTTTCTGAATTGTTCAATGACCTCATGGTAGTAAATTTGGTTGACTGAGTGTGTAGTTAGGTAGCAATGTTTCTCTTAAACATGTTTTGTTGAAGGCAATCGACAATTTCAGTCGGTTTAACTTCTTGGTCATTCTCTCTTGTTTGAGAATGAATAGTTCTACTTCGTTGTAACACGAGAATAGGAACTGTTTAAAGATCAGATAAGATCGCCTCAAACGCTTTCGACTATCGGTAATCATTTTCAAAAAGTCTTTAAATGTGGGTGATTGGGTTTGAGTGCATTTAAGTATTTTGGTTATTGTTGTTGTTACTACTGTTACGTGTTGACGTGTGATAAAAACATTTTAAAATACTTTATTCAGTTTCATTGGATATTTTGTGAATCGCAGGTTGTGTATTTTAAATGTATACGGCTTTTAGTATCTGGAGTTTCCTAATGTTGTTGCATTCGTGGAGTATTTTGGTGTCGTCAACAAGAATCTTTCGGATGTTCAAGGAGAGGTTATGGTGTTGTGTGAGGTATTCGTAAATGGAGCTTTGTTGGGACAAGTGGCTTGTTAACCTTATATACATATATATGTGTGTGTGTGTTGTCTGTGTGAAAATTTCTTAAAACCGGTTTTTAGTTTTTAGTTTAAAAAAGGTCACGGGAAATTTTAAGAATATATATATATATATATATACATATACATATATATATATATATATATATATATATATATATATATATATATATATATATATATATATATATATATATATATATATATATTACAGTTTACCAGAGCAGCATTATTTACCTTCAGAATTTAATGTGAAATTCAGCTGAAATAAAAAAAGAAAAAAGAAAACCATTAAATGAAAATGAAAAAGCAATCCATCCAGAGAATTGGGAAGGGGAGTTCAGGCCATCGCCATGATGTTGACCTCGTTCCCACAATTCTTTCTCCATTTACCGCCAAATCACAAAATACCATAACATGTTTTGCTCTCAACGCCACGCAGTAATGCCAATGGCCGCCATTGAATGTTTTTTTCATCTTTATTCATAGATTTCTTCTTCTTCTTCTTCTTCTTCTTCTTCTTCTTCTTCTTCTTCTTCTTCTTCTTCTTCTTCTTCTCCTCCAACTTTTCTGTTGTAACCATTATCCAAAATTTGGCTGCCTTAGGGACCCAGAGAACAGGGAGGGAGATTTTTTTCATTTCCAATTCTGGAAAATCTATCATAATATTGTTTGTTATCGTCTTTTTTCTCCTCTATCTGTTCATGCCTATACGTTGATATTTATATGATACGACACAAGGACATATGGGGAAATCTAAGGATGTAGTATCGTGCAACGCCAATCTTCCAACTGGGGATGGTCTGCCAACAAAAACCTGCATTTGAATTCATAGCCTTGTACCTGGATTTGAAGATCAGTCTCTGGCTAGGTGGGAAATACACAGAAAGTCACTATACAAATCTACCTCCGTCAGTTCAAGCACATTCACACGCCATGAAACATTAACCAAGTAACGATAGATCATTGCAATGTATGATATAACGTAATTTAAAATCATTCTGTCGGACCACATATGAATGAGCATTTCTCAAAACATGACAGTTGTGTTGAATAAAAAACGAATCTAGAACGAACGAAATGAGAATTTGGGGTGAAAACAGTTATTTAGGCCTTAGCATTACCGTTACTTTGAAGCAGCTACCCTGACAGTTGCATTTTGATTCTCTACAGCAGCCTCATTTTCATAAATTGTTCATATTATTTACGTTGTCTAAGTTGAGTGATACATTAACCGTGTAACGACGGGGGATCATTTCGGAGAAGAGTTTGTATATAACAATGCAATATATATATATATATGTTAAGAATTATAAGGATATATATCCGGTAAATGTTAACATTTCGTTCCTATCGCACTCATCACCAATCTGCAGTATGTTGTTTCCTGTGGATATTGAAAATGAACAGCCCATTTACATTTAAATATCATATTTTTCAATTATCCAATCAGGTTCCTTACTTTTATATATCTAATTGTTCTATTTACTGAGTTAAATATTGGGCTGTATGATTAAACATCCGGTATAGATAAAGTCTATTCTTGTTCGTTTTCTCTTTGCATTTTCACAAATGAGAATATATATTATGAACTATATATATATATATATATATATATATATATATATATATATATATATATATATATATATATATATATATGTATATATCCACGGTGTGCACGTTGCACCTCATCTTAAAATATCATAGTGCTGGCCTTGCACTATCCACAAACCAGGCCTTGCTGTCTGATGACCTGAAATATGTGGAGATCCCACCTAAATCTTCGCTTGCGAAACTGAGCCTCTCACACTCACACGCAATATATATATATATATATATATATATATATATATATATATATATATATATATATATATATATATATATATATACAAGATTTAAGAAAAGAGTTTCAATAAAGAGTTTTGAACTTGATCGAAGTAAATGGAAGTAATAGTTCTTAATTCCGACTATTCTTCGGGGATGCTTATAAGGTGAATGAAAATGTAAAAAAAAAAAGACACTAGTTGAACACAAGCTGGTACGCTAAATAATGTTGGCTTAAAACATTTTTCTCTTGTTACTGACTTATAGGCATTCATGGCAGAAATGAATGTCTCCGCTTATATGTTATATCTGATTTGACGATGCAGCCATGATGATATTATACTGCGTATATCTGCATCCCGAAATTTTGCTTCGCTTTGAAGAAAAGTATGAAACCAACAGAGCTTTGAACTGTTTCTGTGAGCAACATTTTGTAAGTTGTTTTTATATTTTGTCCATCGGCTAGCAAGATGTGTCTTAGGGTATCGGAAAAAACCTAAGAGAGCTTGTAAGGTCGTTGAGCCAAACGTAAAACTGAAGAAGATCGTTACATTTTGTGTTTGAGACTAAAAAAATTCCCGTATAAATCAATGACAATTGGTTCTCCGCTTTAAGCCAATCCTGCTTACGAAAGGTTTAAGGACGCTTTACTTTCAGATAGCGGGGGAATCATGTCTAAAAATAACTTACACCAAAGCGAAATTAGACAGAGCATAAGTGAATATAGAACAATTGTCGAAACAATTTGTCATATTACTGGTGATGATAATTAACTCCTATAGATTTAGTGTATCATCATCATCGTTCTCCGCTTATACCCTTTCGACTTTGGGTCTACACACACACTTCTCACGCCTGTCAACGCTTGGTTCTTCTTACAGCACTTGGTATTTGCCAATGGTCACCCACCAAGAAACTGACCAGTGTCATTATAATTCAATATTGATAATATCTAATTTGAATGTTTGCTAGGCTTGGAAATGCTTTGTTATGCTTACGGTACTCTCTAGATACTGACCAGGCTCGACGTTGCTTAACTTCGGTGATTCAACGAGAATCGGTGTATCCAGCGTAATTTGGTCATAACATCTTAGCCTTGGAGGCCGAGAGAGTTTCCTCAATTCTAGACCTTGTAGTGGGTGCTCAACGGAGAGTACCATTTTTAAAGTCTTTCGGTATGAGTTGGAGGTGGATTGAATCATGGCCTAAGAAACCGGTGTCGAGCTCTCTACCACAGATACATGGTAATATAAAGTAATATCGATAATTCACCAGGACTTATGTAGACAACTCAGATTCGACCGAATCAACAAATTGTAAGAGCAGAAGCCAGAAGTTCTGCCTGAGAAGTTATATATTCTTTGTCTTCCAATTGTTATACATATATATACTAGGAAAAGCACCTGTGCAAGAAGTGACCCAGACATATTAATCAACATGATTATAAACAGTAAAAGTTTGTTATTTTTATGAAATACGAAGAGAGGTGGTAGTTTAAACAAAAAACTATTTCATCAATAACAAGTAGTCTTTCTTTGAATCGATTGATGCTCATACTTGCAAAATATTGGAATTTGGAAACATCCCGAGAGAATTATTTTCAATAGAAATCGTAAATGGCTTGTAACTTCTATTACTACATCATAGCATCAATGACATCACGCCTCAAATGACATCATGCCTTAAATGACATCACATCACTTCATTCCTTCCTATTTCTGTTGTTCAAGTGGGACCTATCCACCAACAAACAGACCAAAACAGACTGTAAAGCGTCTAATAGAGACATGTGGGTACATCTAAAAATAGTTTATATAACTTTATATGACACGTTTTAACAAGGGTGGGATTTATTAGAAAATAAATTCCAAGCATTCACTCACTGTAATGATCACGTGATGTATGAGATTCTGACCATTGGAGAAGGAATAAAACAATAATCAGAGTTGTACTTTAGCACCAATCATATTTGAATTCAGTATAAGTAAGCAAGGTTTCAGCTAATTTATCCCTTCCTTATCTCTCTCCTACCTCTTCTGCTTCAGGTTTCACCATCTTTCACCTATAAATGGCCTGCCCGACCAGCCAAGTGTGATTCTTCTCTCGTGTCTCCGAGGACTCCTGGTCACTTGGGGCTACATCATTGAAAATTACCAAGAGTATACCACGAGGCATCATCTAAGTAGTACTTCTTTTATTTTCCAAATAAGTGCTTTTGTGAGATTCTATGGTCAATTTCGACCAATAATGCTCAAATCTTGTGGTGATCTATTTTTAAGATAATTGGTTTTGGTACACGC
This sequence comes from Thysanoteuthis rhombus, assembly GCA_963457665.1. Lineage (NCBI taxonomy): Eukaryota > Metazoa > Mollusca > Cephalopoda > Oegopsida > Thysanoteuthidae > Thysanoteuthis > Thysanoteuthis major. The sequence goes on from OY735239.1 coordinate 23,198,155, forward strand.
GCAAGCTTCAATGATTCATTCATGCAAGGTATCGATATCCCTCGTTACCCCCTTCACCTTCTCTCTCCTCATGTATTTTTTTCTTTTCCTTCCTCTGGTTTGTCCAATCTATTCTTCATTCATCATTCCCCCAACGTTACGGCCAAATTGTTTTGAGCTTACAGTTCCTCGATCACTGAAGTTAAACAATGTTGAGCCTGGTCAGTACCTAGATGAGTGACAATCTGGGAATACCAGGCAACGTAAGCAGCTTGGGATAATTTAGAAAGCAACCGGTAGTAGCCCTTTAATCCTTACAAGGAGTAGACCGATCTCTACACTATGGCCAATAATGCAAGCCAAAGGTCCCCTATACCTACCACCCTTGAACCATCTGACTGGCTTGGCTGCAATCGACAAGAAATGAACAGATCCTTCGTCTTATTTCTCCTTCTCATTCTTTTTCTTTTTTCTACTTTTTTGTCTTTCTCTTTTCTCATCTCCCTTTTTTATTTCCCCCATTGAACGGCTGTAGCCATGTTTGTGTGTTCCAGCGTTCCTGGTCATACCATTTTATGCAGGCTTCGAAATTGGCACCAGTTTTCCAATAACCATCTTCTAAAAATATTTTTTTGATTTTTGGAAAAAAAAGCTTTTTTTCTCCCTTCTGGGGGCCTTATTCTGACAGGTTTATGAAAAACATCTAGATTCTCTAGAATCTAGATATTTTAGATGTTTTTTTAAAAACTCTCTATAGATGTGTTCAAGTGGAAAACGGCAATGATGTCATGAATAGAATTTACTCTGACCGTATTCATTCTTCGATAATTATTATTATTTTTTATATTACATCAAATTTTGACGCAATGGTTGTTCGATTATTGACTATGATAGCTAGTCTCCTTCTCTTCTACTCCCTTTTCTCCATATCTTTTCCGTAACCACTTTTTCTCTTTCCTTTTCGTCTTCCTTTCTCCTCATTGTTCTTCTCATTTCTCCCTCTCCCTTTCTTTCTTCTTTCTTTTATATTCCTTCCTTTTCTTCATCTTTTTTCCTTATCCCTCATACTATTCCCCCATCTTCTCTTTCCTCTTTCACTTTCTTACCCCTTTCCCTCTCCTGGTCTATCCAATCTATCCCCACCCCCGTCTTTTTGATATGCTATCATTTTCGTTCTAGACAACCTCAAGGAAAACTCTGAGTGTATTTTCCCGAAGCTTTCAAGAAAGTAATTTCAATCTTCGATGAAAATTCAATTAGATAATAGATTCTTTTTTTTTTTCAAGTTTCCCAACGGTAGACTCAGCTGCTGTAATGACGAACTTGGAAAGACAGGTAAGGGTCAGAGTTGTCAGATCTGACCAGCAGGGGAGATAATCCAAACTTTATCGCAGAGATTCACCTTGACCATTGTTCTTTTTCTTGTTGTTACATAGGAAAAACAAAGTACACTCCAGCCTCGACTTGAGTTTCAGAAAAAACCTTAGAAGAAACAATGTCCAAGGAACGGGGGAAAAAAGCTGTTAAATATTCGTACCTCGTATATATGAATCACCTTAGCCCACACGTGTACTAATTATCAAAAAAAAAAAAACTATCTAAAGTTATCTGAAAGATAAATTGTTTTACTAAAATTATCTTAAAAATATATCAGCAGAAGATTAGGACAGTGTTGATCTTAAATGACCTTAGAGATCCAAAAATGTACCGTCTTGAAAAAAATACAAACTCTAAATGGTACCTGGTGGGGTACTCATACAACATTTCAAGGTTGTAGCCCCAAAAATGTGTCCAGGAGCGCTGGGAGACACATACATACACGTATACACACAGAAGAGCAAAGAGAGGATAACACGTAGTCCGCTTGGCTGGTTGGTCGGTTGGGCCATTTGTGGGGTTAAACATGTAGTCCACTTTGCTGGTTGGTCAGGTGGGCCATTTGTGGGGCTACAGTGATTCGATACTTATAAAAAGACATGCATACATACAAATTAATACAAACGCACAAGCACACGTGCAAACAGATACACATAAACGCGCTCATCTAAGTCCTTTTTACCATACAATGTTATTGACACATTGAAACAAATGTATTTACACACAAATACGGTCATATACGAAAACGCACGGATATAAACGCACATAGAGAAGAAAACATACACATAAATAATTCTAAACATGTACAAATACATACAAAAACGAACATATACGTACAAGCATACAGATATGCATAACTACACAGATAAAAACATAAAAAAAACACTTGCACACATTCACACACAGAATATATTCATAAACATATATACATACAATGACGCACTTATACATAGAGAAATACAGACATTCACAAAGATAAATAAAACATACATATACAAACACATACGCACGTTCATTTACATACAAATGCATACGCAAACAACATACACATGATCACACACATTCACATGAAAACATACGAACCTACTTAAACACAGTGACAAAAACACATACGTATAATCACATGCAAGCAAATGAATACACACACAAACGCTCATATACACATACAAATCTGCGGGTATGCACAAACACTGAGATAAAAAAAGCACATATACTAACGCATACATATTTTGAAACACATACAAGCACATATGCAAACACTTACACACACATAAAAGATGAAGATGCATACAAATAGACAAACACATACATAAAAGCACACATGCACATGCAAGCATACTTACACATATAAACGCACATACACGTATAGACACACATAAAAAACATACATACACAAGCATATACACACATTCAAATAGATACAATTACAGACGCAGGTACATGCACACATCTCAAAAAATAAAAAAATAAAAACTGATAAAATAGTCAGGAACCGAACAGAAGTTATCTTCGAGATTGAGTATCTTATCTAAATTTGGATGAACTTAATCCAATGATGGCGACTGATGTGACTAGCGCATGCGTGGTTGGTGTTGGCGGGAAAAAAGGAGAAAGAAAAAACCAAAAGAAAAAAAATGAAAAAAAAAAATGACCGCCGCAAAAGGTTTTTATGCAATGAAGCAGACCAAAAAATTGTTTCCTTCTTGTCGAGTCGAGACGTAATGGTTAACGAAGGAAATATAATTAGTGAAAAAGATTGAGTGAAACAGAGAGAGAGAGGGAGAAAGTGAGAGAGAGAGAGAGAAAGAGAGAGGTGAAGATGAAAAGTGTAAAAGACAATTAGGACATTAATTATAGGTAGAGTGTAGAAAGTCTGATAGGGATAGAGAAGGAGAACCGGTGATAGAGAGATAGATGGATAGATAAATAGATTGATGTGAACAGATTGTGATAAATAGATGGATAGATAGATAGGTAGATACGAAAAGACCAAGATAGATAGATAGATATGAAAAAATTTAGATAGGTATGAAAAATAGACATGGGCCGAGATGAAGAATTATTAGTATTGTTATAAACTGATTTATTCAGACTAGTGCGCTCATCTTGGCTGTTATAATCACATTGTTCTGATCGTTGTACCTTCCGGCCTTCTCAAGGTGTATCTCGTAGTCGGTAACCTTTTTGGAATGGACAACGGAATAAGGACGATCGACCCACGTGAATTGAATAAGTCGTTCGGTTACAAGCTTTAAAAAATTCGGAAGCAAGCAAAATAGTATTGTCTATAACTTTGAAAAGAGTAATCAACATGACAACATATGGAACAAGCTGCATTACAGGAAAAATCTAAAATAGAAATACTTGTATACTATCGTTGTGGTTAACGTTTTAATTTCTGTTTGATACTATTTTTTCGCTGCTTCGAACTACTGGAGAAAGAGACTGATTTTGCAGATATTACATATTACATCCGAAGAAAGCTGTAGAATGATTCGGCCGAAACGTTGTGTGAACATTAATTATGAGAAGAAGCAATTGAATTTTCTGAACAAACGTGCAAGCAAAATTGGTTTGGCATGAACTTTGAGAAATTAACATCGATTAGCGTTGCCGCTTCTTGCTTGTCACGAAAGGTAATTTTGGGACAAGATGGTAAAAATAGATTTTCTACGAGAGTCCAAAACAAAACAACAAAAATAACAGACTTTGTTCAAAACCTGCAACTTTGGTTACACAGTTTTTAACAGGATTTGGCAATATTTTGTCAATATTTGTTTCTGTAATAAATTTATCGTGTCTTGCTGTATTTTAGTATGTATTCAAGTGTATCTATTTGTGATATGAGTCTTAATTCTACACTTACAATATGAAATGTGTTTCATCGCCTTGAAGGTTATTTTTCTGTTCCAATGATCCATTCAAACGGAACAACTAATCACTGTACAAGTTTCAACAATACTAAGTACAAAAAAAGCTTCTTAAATTATGAACGCTTTTTCTTACGTCACATTTTTTCTAAATTCGAAAATTGATTAAAAAAGAATGATATGACGTAGAGTGAGGTAAAGATGATGAATTATTCCTCTTTCTTTACTCACCTTCTTCTTTTATGGACGCTTTGAACTTTTTCCAGTTTGTTCTGAAAGAAAGTGATTTTGGCAATCCTGTCGACGTTCGTCGTCGGTGGAAAAAAAATTCGAAGCTAGATCCAAATAAACTTTCAACGTCTCATACTAAATGGAATATAGAGCGGAGAAAAATCCTCTTTAGTGTTTGTTGGGAGTCACAAGAAATTCGTTATTATGAATATTTAGAATTGTTGAAACTTGTACAAACAGTGATCAATTGATCTGTTTGAGGGAAGGATTGGAATAGAAAATAACCTCAATCGGGACAATGAAGTCGATCATAAATCTTACTGAATAACAACGCTTGTCCTCAGATTACAAATGTGACTCAGCAAACAATCGTGGAACTGAATAGGAGATTTTTCCATTTGCAGTATTTTTTCTTCTTTTTCAGGCTGTTCCTCCTATTTCCCCCAACACAACACTTCTTGTCTGGTCAGCAGTTTAAGTAAGTTATAAAAAGACGTCTCGTAGGATCCAGCAAACCAAAACAGGAATCGTTCTTTTATCATAGAATACACATTTCAGCTAAAAGATTGAGTAAGCTCATAGAAGACCAGGGAAAATATTTTTTCTGAATAATGCTGTTGCAATTATATATAAATGAAATTGTCCCCAAAATACTAGAAAAAATTGCATCAAACTAATATTAGTTTATCCATTTAAGTTTATGATTGTATATGAATACATTCGTATATTTGATGTAGGTATCTACCAAGCGAAGTTTAGTATAGAACATGGCCACATGTTAGGGTCAGCCAATGAGGATTGAATTCACTTTAGAAACAATGTTATCAATTACAGTGGATATGCATGGGCGTGCGTGTATGTAAACCGCGTATATATTATTGTTTATGTATGTGTTCACACTCTAATATAAGTATTTGCATATGCAAATATATACATGCATGCTACTATGCACACACACACACACACACACACACACACACACACACACACACACACACACATATATATATATATATATATATATATATATATATATATATATATATATATATATATATATATATATCCGCACATTCTATCTAATTCTTGGTAGATTCTTACGTATATCTATCTTTATATACGTATTTGTACGTAAGTATGTAAGCTTCAGTATTCGAATAAAGACCACCGAACGTAAAATAGGAAGAACTACACAAGGGAAGCAATAAAAAAAGAAAAGATTAGTGACAAGCAATGAGAGAAAAGAGAGAGAGAGAGAGAGAGAGAAAACCCCACCCGCCAGGGAATACCCACTTTTTCATGACCCTCAAGATTTTCCATTGATAGTTTTCATCACTTAGCGAACATTACTTCAAGAACTGACGCCAGTGGCAACCCCTTCCTCCCTTGCATCATTCCCACACCCGGCCGTCTTGACCCCACCCAACTCCATCCAAACACCAGAGCCAGCGTTTTCATGTCAGATTTGTGATCAGGGTGTCTCTGCTTTCAAAAAACAAAAACTAAAAACACGTAATCCCCACGTTTCAACTCTTCACTGACTTCTGTTGTTCCCACACACGACGTTTCGCCATTACATTATAAGAAACAGCCAACCAAAACTGTCAACATAAGTTTCTTCAGTGATTAATGTGATCTGGCTGGCTATCTACACGGTTGGTGAGAAGAAACTCCCTATTGGGATTTTATTGGTACCCAGGTTAACTCATGGAAAAAAACATCACGAACGCATTAAATTTACACAGAATTTCTAAAGAGGAGTTAATTCTCACCCAACCTGTATGTATGTGTCGTAGGTACATAGACTGCCCCAATGGAGCTAGAGGGCTGGAATTTAAACATTTATTCCTCCTTATGTCGATAAAGACGTTTTTATAGTTTTGATCACCCAATAAGTTTTTTTTGTTGAGGGGTTCAATTTACTGTGTAAGTTTATGCTAAATTGGTCCCTGAGTTTATATCCAGCTGCAAACACGCTTGTTTTATGAAAATTCTGACGATAACTCTTTCACGCCTTTTCCAATATTTTGAATTGATCACCTTCAATGTGGTGTTGCGAAAAGATGTCAGTCACGTGATAGTTTCTATTGACTGACTTACCAGACCTGTCAACTTTGGGGTCGGGGCCTTTTTCCCTACCGCTCTTGCCCTGGGGTGATATGACATTGCGGAGTTGATAGAGTTCGTGTGGAAAACCTGTTCTCTGCCCTCGATGTAGTTTGACACACGACTCGTCGCCAACCCTCTACCCACAGGGACATTCGTTGTCGCCAGAGAGAGAGAGAGAGAGAGAGAGAGAGAGAGAGAGAGAGAGAGAGAGAGAGAGAGAGAGAGAGAGAGAGAGGGAAATGGACAGACGGAGAGACAGATGGAGAGGTGAAGATAGTATATATAAAATGGGCAAAGCGAAAGTTTTGGCAAAAAGATGGGAATTTCAAACGATTGCTTTCTAGAAGTGTGAGGGTGGGGCTTGCTATCCCCAGATAGAGATGCCCCGAGCACTTTTCCGAAGACCGTGTGAATAAAACTTAGCTTTCGAGGTGAACTGATTCATCTCCCTCTCGTCACCTCTTTTTCTTTCTCTCTATACATATATGTGTGAAGACTGATACAGACAGATTTCGGTGGACACATCCTGGTTTGGCACAAGGACACACTTATGAAGACTTGCGATGCTAACACGCAATAAATCGCTTCATTGCACACACATACACACACACGTTATATAAAGGGGACCTTCCAATAACTAATATCGATCGAGCTACTATTACAGTAGTGAGTTCGATTCTCACAAGGTGCTTCAGTCTCGTGGTCTTATATCATAGTAATTTCTCTCTCTCTCTCTCTCTCTCTATATATATATATATATATATATATATATATAGTGATGCCCATAAATGAGTACATACCCATTACATTTTTATAGAAAATTAATTTTCTTCGTAAATCAAACTTTGAGGATTTTATTATTTAATGTAGAACCTTACTCGACCAGAACAGATATTATCAGGTATATCGTATGACCACCATCCATCCGCGCTATATCACGAACTGTGCTATAACGAAGCGCATTATAACGAGTGAGGTCTCTGCTTATGTTATCTGACCCACATGCTGTGTACTCACTTTGGATTCGGCTCGCCGAAAAAAATCAATACGTCGCCGTTCAAAAATGAGTAAACCCCTACGAGAAAAAAGTTAATTTCATTCTGTATAGTAAGTACATTTTAAAACCATTGTTGATTATTTCATCTAAAATGGGTTTTAGATGAATTTAACTGAAAATCGAGTACGCAATGCTAATAATAGTTTTTATAAAGTCATAACCTCCAGTGTACAGTCATTTAGTTCAGGAATAACTCTTCCGATTTGAAGGAACCTGTTATTTATTCCCACCAACAGAACAACGGCTTCAAAAATGGCAAAATGACTGAGGTTGAGCAAAAACACTGAGGCCAAAATTGAGCAAAACCAAACAGTGGTAATATCGGAGGAGTATAGAAGCGACCGGGACGACCATGCAATATAATACCAAGATCTATTTGTTTTATCAGGAGATTGGTTGATGATGAACCAAGAACATCGAGGTGTTGCTTATGATTGTAATTGAGTTCAAAGAAGTGTGTGCTAAGAATGTTTCTACTACAGCAAGCAAAAGGTACCATGAACAAGATCTGCTTGCATGGCCAACGACCGCGTAGGAAACCTCTTCTGAAACTGAGACACGAACAAGCCTGTTCAAGGATAGAAATTCAACGATTTGGGACAGTGTATATGTATAAGATCCTTCACCCTGATCGGTCCACAGATCCATGTTGGTATTTTTCTATCTCTTTGTGATATCCCCAGAATTGCCCTTTCAATGTCTCCCCGTGCGATTCTAAGTAGATTCTCACTTCATTTTATAAATTCCTATGTTTGTGCACTTCGCACTGTAGGTATATTGGCAAGTTTCTCTTCAATACGTCTCTATTAGTACCAGATGCTTCCCAATCAATCCTATACAGAATCCGGCCATCAAAATCGATTCAAGCCATGAGCACAAATTTTCAGATTGCATTACGATTAAAATTTAATTTAATCAAAACAAGGATGAAATGTAGAATTCTCTCTCCTTCAACTGTACAAGAAAATAGTTACATTTCATTCTTGCTTTTATAAAATCAAATTAAATTTAGATTGAGGTGCAATCTGAAAATTTGCCCTCATGACTTGAATCAATTGTATGGTCCAGATTCTACATTTGTTCCAGAAATTTAAGTTTGATTTTCATTATTTATCAAAGAGCCTCACACAACCAGAACGGATATTATTAGGCATATCTTATAACTTAAATCTTCACTGTAGTCTTTTCCTACGGATGAGTGAACAACAACATAGGTGAAAATATTTCAAGGGAAAATGAATCAAGGACAATTGTTTTCCGTCAATTGTCCAAGTTGAAGGGCCTATCTGTCTGGAAAATCAGCATTTGCAGTTCTGGGTTTAACTTGGAATCGAACCTTTGGCACCAATGAGACATACGTAACTATTTGGACCTTTAAACAGACCACTCCTCAGAATTTATTTCATCGTATTTAGGCAATTTCAGAGAAATTCTAAATCTACTCCAGGCTGGCCCTAGAGTTGGTGGTGCCCCGAGTATTTACTTGCTACCTCGTCTCATCTCGCTTATCTTTCTTCCCAGAAAGGCACTCCCCAAACTAGCTAAGCCTAATCTAGCTTGTCGACGGTCACGAGAATTTTTCTGTCAATTATTTCTCTCACTTTCACTACTCCACGTGTATTTAACTGTCCTCACATCAGGTAATTTTTTAAATTTTTTTAATGATATTCTTATTTCATGTCCTGCTGTCTCAGACACAGGACAGGCAACTCATAGCACTAGGCGCTCTGGGCGACTGCCCATGTTGCCGGTACCTAGCACCGGCCTTGAATCTAGCATTACAAATCGGTTGTTTCAGAAACAGTTGAGTGCAAAGTATAATGTGGTCCCACCGTGGATTTTATGGACCGTGAAAGTATTTTTCTTTGAAATCTTATCTGTAATGTCTTGAGTTTCGGTTCTACTGAATTACCAAAAAGAAAATCCTATATATTTCCCCTTATTTTGGGATCTCTTATGGGTGTTGCGTTACTACAAGAAAACTACGGACTTATTGATGTACCTATGTATATACCAATTGACGGTGTAATATTCAAGAGAAAAAAAGTATCTGATACATTTCAAAGTTCATTTTAACATCTGTACACTTTCATTCATACAGACAGAATTCGGACCAAAGACTAAATATAGAAAAAACAAAAAATATGGACTTGAAATTGTCACTGAAAAGTTATGTACAAAAATCCGAAATCTTTGGCAAAAATTCCGAAATTATAGAAATAATTTCTATCATATTTCTCATCAGAAATCTTTGTGCTATTCGTAAGAATAATCAGTGGAGAAATTCCTGATATGGAAATTATTAGTTTGTTATGGTCAGAGATATTGAATTTGAATCATACAAAATACAAAAAAAAAAAAAAAATAATATCGAAACAAAATTGAACGATGTAAAGTAATGTGCAGAAATCAGGAACCTTTGGTCCAAATTCTGTCAATTTTGATAGTGTATAAGTATGTTGAAACAAACCTTTTGAAATGTATCGGATATCCCTATGCAATCACCGTATTTGTAAAGAAAGTTTTTAAAAACATGTTAAAACTTATTTCACCAGTTGATAAGATTTGTGAATTAGATTGTACGTTGGAAAACTCTGATTCGTCGATTTTTATGAAGATAAAAAAAATACGACTTTGAATATGGCAATAAAGTCTTTTAGTATGTAAATCATATCATTCAGGAACCACTTCACGCCAAGTAATAAAGTAGGCTTTGTTTCCTAGAGACCTGGTGGTTTCAATTATGTAAATCTGTTTTGGCGCCGGTTTTGAGAAAAGAAAGATACAAGAAAGACAACGAAAAGAAAGGAGAGAAACCAGACTGTCACGAAATAATTTCATTTTCATTGCTTTGTGATATCGCCTTTCTTTCTGATGTAAATGTGTCAGTGGCCTAGTCAATGGGAGTCTGCCGAGAAGGGGTGCAAATGAGGCATTTGCCACCCTCCTCTGATTGGGCTTCCTCACCGACGGAGAGAGGGTTTGGAATTTAGAACCTTACAGAGACCGAGAATCCAGGGGTCATTATGAACAGTGACAGCGTAGGACCCGTCACGGCTCAGGCTTCCCTAGTTTCTTACACCCAACTAATCCTTATATCTTTTTGTCCCCCGAAATATATCCTTTTGTATCCCATTGGAAATCTGGCAGCGGACGTTCGAGGGTAAGGCGAAGGTAATTCACTTTTGCTTAATTTCCTGCCTCATGTGGATATGATAGTTACGCTCTCTGACCCAAATTCAATGGTTACTTGTCCTCATATGATTGTAATTCCGTTGCGCAGACATTTAAGATTGTGTTGAGATATCATTAAGGAAAAAACATCAGAAAGCTGGACAGGTCATAATTGCAAGAATGTCAAACAAGCGTTGAACATCACGACTCACAACGCAGATCACAAGAGATCGTATACGAAATTGTGACCGGCATAAAACATGAGGATTAGACGATTTAAATAAATTCAGAAGATATTGGCACGGTGAAACCAACGATCAAAAGGTCTGGCGAATCTTGGGAAAGATCTATATCCAACGACGGACGTTAAAAGGCTGCTGCTAGTGATGATGATTCCGTTGGAGTTGCTTGGATATTTAACACTTACATTCAGGAACCGCTTAAAATCCCTGAATTAAGATCAAAAAATGGAATTCTTGTAAATTGAATTGAAGAAAAATAAGAATCACTAGAAAGTGCAAGGAAGTGACTCTGATCAGCAGTCACTCCCCTTGATTCAACTTCTAAATTCCCTGATATGAATTGAAGAGTTAAAATAGTGTAACTCGATCCATTTGGTATGAGCATGATTCGGATTGTCGCCAGGAGAACTCATAAATATGCCCCCAAAGTCAATTTGCCTTTCAAAGTCAATCTGCCTTTCAAAGTCAATTTGCCTTTCAAAGTCAATTTGCCTTTCAAAGTCAATCTTCCTTTCAAAGTCAATCTGCCTTTCAAAGTCAATCTGCCTTTCAAAGTTAATCTGCCTTTCAAACCTATCTATTATAGACACCCGTTATTACGGCAATTTTGGGTGGATTTTGTTCTGACCAATTTGCCATCATAATGGGTTGATTTAAAATTCATGCAAATTCAAAATACATCAAGCAAATTATTTACTTTTATGATTTGTCGGTAAAGGTATTATCTACTGAAATAGTCTTGCAAGAATATTAGAAAATACGTGCAGTTAAAACGCGTGTCTCATTAGTATGTGCCGTTAAAACCAGCGCTGTTACAAGGAGACATCACTCTATCTATTTTACTTATCTCAATCTGATTATACATGTATGTATATATGTGTTTGTGTGTTATTAATGAATGGATATATGACCCTACAAAAAGATGATAGTGAAATCCTATTTTAAATGATCTCTCACCATTACACGGTGAATTTCTCACATAGCCTAGACAACGTAAATAGAATAAACAATTAGAGAAAATGAGGCTGCGGCAAGAATCCAAACTGCGACCGATATGTTGAAGCGGCTACCCTGTCAGCCGCCATTTCAATATAGCGTTCCTCTAACCATTGAGTTGAACTGTCACCGGTTATGCGAAGGCCCAAATAACAGTTTTTAATCCAAATTCTCGTTTTGTTTATTACCAGTCTATATCTGCGCAATTTATTATATGTTATTAAGAAATAGATATAATATATGATGGATAGATTATCTACTTATTTCAAATAAGATAAATTGATAGCAACCGAAAAAAACATACAACAAATAGACAATTGTAAACGCTGGATTTAATGGTGAAAATCAAATAGTGAAAACATTAAACAATACACAATGCTACCATGATACTGAACAATGCAAGTCCACACTGATATTGAAAATGGCACGTAATACTACCAAAAGCGGTTTTTCTTGTTGACAATACTTATACTTATTGGAACCAAAGATTCGTACACTTGTAAGAAAACAATAAAAAGTTACGAAAAGATTGTAAAGGTGCTCTTTGCTTGTCATATATATATATATATATATATATATATATATATATATATATATATATATAAGATTGTAAAGGTGCTCTTTGCTTGTCATATATATATATATATATATATATATATATATATATATATATATATATATATATATATATATATACATATTTGTGTGTGTGTGTATGTGGTAAGCGAAACAGGTGAAAACAATAACACTCAAAGACATCATTAGTACTAATCGAAAAGAAGAAAAATATCGCTATAAAGACTAAAGAAGGCGGAGCTGAAAGAGCAGAACTTGATAAGAATAGAACAAGACAAAAACAAAACAAAAAAACAAAACACGGTAATGATAATAAAAGCTTGCAGATTAGAGAAGAGCTTAAAACGAGCTCGAGCTGCACACCACCCTGGCAAGCAATGGATGCATATATATATATATATATATATATATATATATATATATATATATATATATATATATATATATATTTCTAATTGGTGTGATACTAAAACATACTTTAAAATTTAAAACTATAATAATTGAAATTTGATTTAAGCTTAATTAAGTATATACATGATAGTGAATCTCAGACTTCATTGACATTCATATTAAAATACTCGCCCCACTTTTTTTCGTGTTTCGATTCACGACTCATGCAACTAAATATCTGATCAACGAAAATACAGTTTTACAAAATATTTAATCCCAAATTTTTAATTTCCTGAAACTTTAGAACCACCAGACTAATGAAGATAGCATTTAAGCCCCTAACTTCAACGCACGAGTTACGGTATCTCGATTCTTAAACCACTCTATTAATGAATAAATAAATAAATAAAACTCAGATAACTACTTATCATCATAGAACAACTTCATGCCATTAATTAGCTCTATCTTACCATTAAACTATAACCTGGATAGAAATAAATAAAACATGTAAAAATTATTGTTACCAAAAACTATATAACTGATTCTTCCTGAGATACACACCTCCTGGATCAAACAGCAACTCATATATATATATATATATATATATGTATATATACATATATATATATATATATATATATATATATATATATATATATATATATAGAGAGAGAGAGAGAGAGAGAGAGAGAGAGAGAAAGAGAGAGGGGATTTGCATGCGTGTGAAGGAATTCAGACGGCAGAATTTGGGGGCAAGTCACGTGACGATAAGGAGGTGAAGTGAAAAAATGTCTGCCGGGAAAAATACAGATGAAGATTCACACAAGTGACTTTGGGTGAGGAATCAAAAGTGTTCCTTTCGCCTCAGATTAAATATTTTCCCTTCAACTCAATTCATCCTTTTGCCAGTCACGTCTTTTTCTAAAAACCTCTCCAATACCAATGGCGTCCATTTTGATTCTTACTTGCATTTTATATTAGTTGTTCTCTTTTGTCATTTTGTTTTTCTTTGTACTTATTCATCCATTTTAGTCTTCTTCCTTCTTTCAGTCTTCTCATACTTTCTTTCAACGTTTTTCTTTTCTTTCACTTTGCCTTTTCTTTCACCTATTTTCCTCTTCATGTTCTTAGCTTTCCATCTGTCTAAAATCTGTTCATATCTCTCTCTTCCTCATTCTTCTTTTCATAACTAAGTATCCATCTCTCTATCTACCTCGGTTTTTCTTATCTCAGTCAGTTCATATCTATCTCTCGTTATATCTAAGTTTTTTCCTATATATCTATCAATTTACCTCAGTTTGTTCACACCTATCTCCCTTCTTTTCACATCGATCTGGTTTTTCCTATCTTTCTATCTCAGTTTTTCCTATCTATCTATCTATCTATCTATCTATCTATCTATTTCAGTCTTTCCACATCTCTATATCTCTTGTTCTAAAGATTAATGTTAATAGATATGAGGGATGGGATGTTCTCATTCTCATGTTTCTGTGCGTGTGTTTCCTTGCCTTCATTTGTTTGTGAGCGTGTGTGTATGTGTGTAATTAGTATCTTTTATTAAAGGGGCGTTAGCTATAAACTGTGTTTGTTAATGTTTGTGTAGTTTGCACGTATTTCTCTCTTAGAAGGGTAACATAAATGATCCCAATCCTTGTGTTTTTATATAGTGTTGTTTAAGAATTAGTCCGTTTAATGCCACTGCCGTATGGAGGGGCCCATGTATAAGTTTATTGTTTTGCATTCTGATATGAGGGCGGTCTCGACACATCTTAGCATCGTGGAATCGTGTATATTTTTGATGAGACACGTTTTATTCAAGTTAAAAATGTGATTGTGTGTGTTTCTATTATTCAACTAAGACGTTCGTATTCACGTAAGGTTTAAAGGCTCTTAATAACCATGTATTCTTTTCTTGAGATGTCAAGACGTTTCCACAATGTAAACCATGTTGCATTCATTGCATGGTATTATGTAAACACCAGATTCTATCGCAGTTTGTTCATATCTATCGATCTGCTACATTCTGTTCATATCCATCAATCCTGCTATCTATCTCACTCTGTTTATATCCATCTATCTATCTATATCTGGTGTTATTGCTGTCTCTTGGTTTTTCTATCCATCCATCAATTTTAGTCTTCTTCTTTCTCTTTTAACGTTTTTGTCTTTTTCAATTTGCCTTTTGCCAAAGTCCGGCTACTTACAGCTGATTTTCACCAAATGCTGCTGATAGAAATTTACTGTAGGTGACAATTTGGTCATTAAAAATTTGTAAGTTTTAAAGACAGTTTTAGCTATTACATTAGTACATTAGTAAGTTTGAATGTGAGTTTAAGCTATGAAATTAGTAAGGTTAAAAGACAGTTTTAGCTATGAAACTGGAAAGATTTAATGACAGTTTTAGCTATGAAACTAGAAAGATTTAAAGACAGTTTAAGTTGTGAAATTAGTAAGTTTAAAAGATAGTTTTAGCTATGAAAAACAAACCATACATGGCAACCCTGAGTTCTTCTCTTTTTCTTACATCTTTTCTTGTTTATGTTCTTATCAGCATAGAAGTCGTCCAAAGTGACAGGATCATTTATATCATTCATAGATAAATGATGGATTGGCAAACACGCTCCTCTGTCTCCATTCCCCCTTTTTGGCTTTATGGATTAGCACGCACTGGATGAAAACAAAAGCAATTAGGTGAATAAATCTATAACAGAAGCAGGCGTCCGATCTGCGCCTGTAGCTTGCAGAGTCAGTTGCTAACTTGTAACTTAATTTCACCCAATGTTCAAGCAGCCTGAGTTTGACCTATCGGATACGATACTTGTACATCACCTGCCGGTTGAACGTTCGAATCGTGGCAAGGTTATGCTCTAGCGTGACAGAAACTAGACAACCAACAAACTAACAGAAAAAAGTGATTAAACAAGAGTATTTTATTATCTTTCTTTTGCTCAATATTCACACCCTTTTCTTCTTCATCTTTTATTTTTTTTCTATTACCGTCTAATCACACAACGGTTCTCGTACGATCACCGAAGTTAAGTAAGATCGAGCCTGGTCAGTACCTTGATGGGTAACAGTTTGGAAATACTAGGTGTCGTAAGTAGGTGGGGATCATACATTGAGACTCTCGGGATGATCCTGGTAATTCGATGTTTATATTACGCTCATAAATACAATCCAAAGACCAACCTAACTCCCAACTGACCTGGCTGCAAGCGACAAGAAACGAATGATTTTTTTGTTCTCTCGCTGCAGCTTTGTCTTTTGTCTTCCTTTCTTTTCTATGTTGCTTGCACTCTCCTTTGTTTCTTTTTTTCTTTCTTTTTTCTTCCTCCAGTTCGTTATTTCGAAACATCCTTCTTTCTTTATATTTGTCCCTCCCCCCATTTTCCTCACAAGCGCCCAGGGAAAAATGCACCCGTGTCAGCTACGTTGAACACCACTTTCCCGTTGGTCATTGTTGGTCTTCGGAGCCCTCCCCGTCCATAAGAGACGTGTTTATTTTAAGGTCCTTTGCTACTTGATTGCAAATCCAGAAACACTAACCTCAAAATCCGGTTCAATCTTTCGTAATGGTGAGTCAGCGAAGGTTGCTGGAGGGATTCTGTTTTGAAATTTTTTTTACTTTATTGTGCACTGTTTTTTTCACTAAAATCTATTAAAAATACTCATGACTACTTTTAGAGGTCTTCAAAAACGAATTGCAATATCTGCACCTCGAATAAATGAATCACCGTAGTCCGAACTAATTATCTAAATGATCATCTAAAATTATCAAAAAAAGAAAAGAAAACAAAAAAGAAAAGAAAACAAAAAAACAAAAAACAAAAAACAAAACAAAACAAAAGAACAGATTTTTTATCGTACCCAAACAAATATAAACAAAGATAAGCCTAGAGAGAAGAATCTGTAGCCCACTGGGCTGGTTGATCAGATTGGCCATTCGTAGAGCTACGGCGATTCGATAGTTAAATGTCTTATTTCCTTCAGTTGTCTTCAAATCCTCTTTCACCTGCATTCGTGTGCTCTCTCTCTTTTTTCTCTTTCTTTTTCCTTTCAAATCACCGTAGCCCCACAAAAGGCCTGACCAACCGTCCAAATGGGCTACAGATTCTTCTCTCTCCGAGTGTTCGTGTCTATCTATCTGTGTGTGTGTGTGTGAGAGAGTGTTTGTGCATGTGTGTGTACGGGCACACCTCGTCATATTTCAGTTTTTTTTGGGGGGGGGGGATGTATACAATCTTGAAAATCTGCATGAGAAAACCTCCTGGAACCATCTTGTTTATTTTCTTCATTAGTGCTTTCTGGGGTCTCTTTGATCATTCTGAACCAACAATACCCAAATATTGTACCTACTTTTTTAGATAATTTTTAGAGAAGAGGTCTATTTTTCAAAGGTAATAATAGCTAAAAGATCTCTCTTTTTAGCTAATATTTTTTTTAGATAATTAGTTCTGATGAACATGCGGGTTCAATCCATCACTGACGCATATTAAAGACTTTTAAAAATAGTACTCAATGCCTCTTCGCAAAGAACTCATCACAAGAACTAAGTTTGAAAAAGCTCTTCTCAAGGCAAATCACATTGGATATATTGCAGGATCACCGAAAATAAACTGAGCTTGCCCAGTCCCTATATGGGTGATCATTGGCGAATATCGGATGCTGTGAGCAGAATTAAGCTTCTTCAACAGGCCTGGCAAGCTAGAAGTGGATTGTCTACGTTTACCGAACTTCTTAACACTTGCAATGAGTGTATAAGCGGAGATCGATGATACATACGACACGCTATCACTGGTCTGATCCTATCATGACTGAATATTACCCACGGACCAAGCGTTTAATTTCAAAATGTAATTTATCGTATTTCAACAATTTAATTAGACTTATGGCTACTTTTCAATCGAAGATAATAAGGTCTTTTTAAAATTTTGAATAAAATTTTGTGAAATCAGCTGTCCAAATCTGGTCTGCAAAATATACGGAAATCTAAGAAAAAATTGCGCACATGATTTGCATCTTACACTTAATAACAATACATAGGTTTTACTTAGAGCATAAGTAACGGGTGCAGCTATCATAGGTTTGTCTGGGTCGAGATAATCTGACGGAACGAATCGCAAAGCCTTCCTCAACCATAATCTTTATGCTGAGTGCTAAGCAGAGAGACATCTTTAAAGTCTCAGGTATGGTGATGATGAACTGAACCCATGGCCTACCAAACCAGACACAAGCACTCTACAACTAGGCCTCGGTGATCAGACAATCTTCTTTAATCCCTTTTTAAATAAGAAAAACTATGGGAAAACTTCTACTTTTACTTTCACTTTGCCACAATTTTTTCCGCCTTAAATCAGTACAGGGTCAATTGCGAGTATACTATTTTTAGTTTCACTTTCTCTTTCCAGGTTTCTTATTTCCTCAATGACTCTGAGTTTATCTGTATTAACGACCTCCCATTTCCGCCAACAAAGCAATCCAAAGACCCAAACACTCTTCCTCTTCCTACTGCGCTTATTCATCGTTGATATCAACTTTCCCTTTAAAATCCCGCGCTCAAATAAACGTAGCTTGTACACCTATCCAAATAACTTGACACTAAGTAAGGCAATTTCAAAATTTATTATCTTTCCGTACCGTAAATAGTGGCATATAAGTCGGGCTTCTATGCCTATAATATACGCCAGGTCTACCTGTAAGTAGTAACTTAGGATATTTATTAACGGTTACTAGTTAGCTACTACATAGTGTTACAAATAAATGTTACTTTTTATTTTGTTACTATTTCTTAGTCTTATAAAATTGCGAGCGTATCGTTATAAAAATTAGCTTTTTTGAGTCTTACAGAAAGTTGTTCGTTTCACAATACAAAATGAAATAATATTGACGAAAGTCATTTTAAAAAAATATAAATGCACCAATTTTATTTGAATTTTAAGAAACATTTAGGTTATTGTAAAGTTTGTGTAACCGGAAATTCGGTGAATTAAGAATTCGGTTGCAACAGATATAAGTAATAAGAAACTTAAAAAAACAGCAACGTGTGGAGGAACATCAGTGATATCCCAAGAAACACGGGCATATATCGAATAACTCAGATCCAGGCTTAAAAACCAAGTGCTAGCAACCTTGTTGACAAGTATGGTTAGTAATATCTTTTTATAGCTAAAACTGTCTTTGAAAGGGATAAAACAGTCATTTCATTCCATTTCTAGCTAACTTTAAAGTTAAAAATGCTATGTATACACTTTAAAGCCCAGTTATAAAATATCTATACCCTAAAACTCCAGAACTATTTATCAATAAATGTTCCTCGTTTCATTAATTCTATATGTGTATCTCGCTCTCAGGTTAAATCCTCATCGAAGGTGTTACTGGATTAGGACACACAGGCAACACTAACTTCCAACTTAGGCCTGATGAAGCTTTGTTCTGCTTACAACAACTGGTATTCCTCCATGGTCACCCATCTAGGTACTGACCAGACTCGATGTTGCTTAACTTGGGTGATCTAATGAGAGCTGGCGAATCCAACGTAATTTGGTCGTATCCCTATAGCCTCGGGGGGAGAGGCTCTTCAATCTTAGTGTTGAGTGCTTAGCGGAAAGGCACAGATTCCCTCAATTACTCTGCGCTAATCTATATTAACCGTCCCCCATCTTTACCGACATAGAAATCCAAACATCTCCACCCTATTTCCCTCCCTACTACACGTATTGTTCTTATCATTCTGACCCAAGAAACTTCGCCCTCTCCTGATTTTGCAAAACTTCTTCTTCGGCTCATGACCCGGTCAACAATGAGACACTTTACAATTGTCAAAGTAAGGGAGAAGGAGTGAACAGGCGGTGGACAGAGATCAGAAGGCCCGAGAACCTTTCGCTCGACCAAACCTTTTATCTTGACACTGGTTAGGGATGAAAGCAAAGGCAAGATGAATGTTGAGATCAATTTGCTTGAATTGACGGGAAAATGTAGTGAAAATGGGCGTGAAGAAACCAAAGGACTTAGAAATTATCTATCTCTAGGTTAGTACTTCTATATCAAGATAAGCGCATGCG
Source organism: Thysanoteuthis rhombus (assembly GCA_963457665.1). Taxonomy (NCBI): domain Eukaryota; kingdom Metazoa; phylum Mollusca; class Cephalopoda; order Oegopsida; family Thysanoteuthidae; genus Thysanoteuthis; species Thysanoteuthis major. The sequence continues at coordinate 23,218,217 of OY735239.1, forward strand.
CACGCGCGCACACACACACAAACACACACACATATACATATAGATTGTTAAGAAATAGATGCATAATTCGACAGAATGTTCATGAATGCGTTATATTATTTGGGACACAATTTGAAATGACCTCTCGTGGTTACATGGAAAATGAGTCAATCGGCCAAGACAGTGAAAATAGTATAAACTACTAAAAAAAGAGGCTGCTGTAGGAATCGAACGCAAAGGCCAAATGAGATGAAGTAGTTATTTGGACCTTTGCCTTCCCGTCGGGCTGTTTAGCTCAATGGTCACGAGCGACGCTACATTAAGAGCGATGGCTAACCTGATTTCTCTTTCCTCTTCTATGGTCATTTTCTTGTCTTCTCTCCTGCCGTTCTGTTACCCCAGCTATGAAAGGCTTTGAATTTGGATTTAAATCAAGGAAAGGAGAATGAATAGTTCTTGGAAGCCATCAACCTCCTAGAAAGTTTCCTTCCGACCCCATGCCTTCCAGTAAATCAAGTGTGCAGGAAACATTGTTGCAAAGTATGGTTTTATGTTGTAGCTAAAACTGTATTCGAAAAAAGCTCGATTAATCCTTTAGATTCATCGTACTTCCAGCTAAACCCATTGCTGAAAATATCATAAATACATAACTTATATATATATATATATATATATATATATATATATATATATATATTCATATATACATATTATATATATATATATATATATATATATATATATATATATATATATATATATATATTACATATATGTATACGCATATATATATTGTATGTAAGATGAGTTTTTATCTGTAAAAAAATGGCCCCAAAACAACAGTAGGACTTATGTCAAATGAAAAATGGCCAATACCTTTGCCTGTATGAACACAGTCGACAATGCATATTAGCAAGCATTAATATCCATTATTTAAACCCAATTTATCACCATGGTTTTGTATGAAAGACTATGTAGGTAGTATACGATGCGTATAGGGGGATATTTTTCCGGTAGATTAATCATCACTGATGAGAATTTCATTTGACGACTCGAAAACAACAATCAATGTGTGGAAGAAAAAAAGAGAAATTCATGTTTCGATGACTGCTGACATAGTGCCATAAACCGTGTATTTATAAGGAGTTGACTCTCATGAAAACGTCATGGGAAAATAACGGACATGTATTATATTTGAGTAAGTTGATTTTTCAGAAATTTCATGCTCATTTGCTAACTCGTCTTGAACTCACGATCGACATATTGAAAAATATACTATGTATTCCGTTGACAGAGGTGTAAACGAGTTTGAAATGTTTTTAGAAACTGAAAGAAAAAAAAGATGGAATAAAATATTGTAACAATCGTTATAATATCATTTGAGATGGAAATTTCTGGATGGAATGAAAGGAAGAAATTAAGGAAACGTGGACCATATCTTCAAAGGGTTTTCTTTTTTAGTCGTAGCAGCCATTTTCCTTCCACTTTTGTAGCCCGAGGTGAAGAAATGGGAAGCGAATAATGATTGTAATGGTGGTGATGGCGATGATAATAATGGTGACGTTTAATAGATGTTGTTATTATTATTATTATTATTATTATTATTATCATTATTATTATTATTATTATTACTATTATTATTATTATTATTATTATTATCATCATCATTATTATTATTATAATCATTATCATTATTATTATTATTATTATTATTATTATTATCAGAAGAAGAAGAAGAAGAAGAAGAAGAAGAGGAAAATTGATAGTGAATTAAATAAAATTTAGTGAACCGCAAGAAAAAGGACAGAAGAAGAAAGGGAAAAGGAAAAAAACATTGAATGGAATGAAAATAAAGTGAACGAGAAGAAGAAGAATTAGAAAAAAAGAAAAGGTGAAAGAAGAAGAAACAAAGGTAAGCGAAAGATGAAGAATATCTCAATTTAAAATTAACAGAGGAAAAATACGGACAAAAAGGCCAACAAGAAAGAAAAAATGAAAATGACCAAAAGAATATTCCCAACCTCAAAGAAGAGACAAAGAAGGAATGAAGAAAAAGAAAAAAAAAATGATAATGAAAGAGATTGAATAAAGGACAACTCGAATAAATTGGTTTGTTTTTTCGCCCGGAAGCGAATATTTTGCCTGGGAGCAAAAACAAACGTTTCGTAAAAAGCGTCGCCAATTTTCAAAGAGACACCGGCAAAAATGGTTGGTTTGTTATATTACAAAAGCATTTCATCTCCACCCTGCTTCCTGCTTGCTATTAGAAACAGTCAAACAAATCTGTCACCCAAACTGTCAATATAGGTTTCTTCAGTTTTTTAGTTAGTCCAGCTGCCTGGCTGGCTATATATGTATGTAAGCATGTATGTGTCACCTGCGAGGTTATCAATCTTTTTTTCTCGAATTCGTGAGTCTAGTTTCGACAATATTTAGATTTATTGAATTTGTTTGCCAATTATGATGTTTCGTTCAATTTTACAAATATAACTAACTTTCATGACTAATTTTACAAATATGACTAACTTTCAGAATCGAAATTTGAAAAATCACATCTAAATTGGCAACCTTAGGTTTCTTCAGTTTTCAAGAGAGCCTGGCTGGTTGACTGGCTGGCTGGCTGGCTAGGTATGCATTTGTCACGCTGTACGCCAAAGAAGCTGGGGGTTGAAAATTTAAACATTACTCCTTATACCTAGGAAAAGCGTTGCTTTTTGTTGTTTCTCTCAACTCCGGAGAGGTTTGTGGAGGGGGTTTCAATTTCAGTAAAAGTTTAGGTTAAATTTGTCCCCTAGTTTGGGTCCAGCAGCATTTAGGGCTGATTTTTTTTTTCAATTCGGACTTTTCTTTAGTAATCGCTGCCTGACAAAAGGTGAGAGAAGTAACTTATTCATAGACCACCCCTTTTCCAATTTTTTACGTGATCACCCTAACACAGGCTGCCAAAAGAGATTGGTCACGCGACGGTTTCTATTGAGTGACTAACCAGACCTCTTTATTCTCTTTTTCTCTTTCCATTAAACTTGCCTCTTTTTAATTTCGTTTCATCCGTCCTCCTGGTTTTTCTCTCCCTTTTATTCATCTTGTTTGCTCCGTTTTCTTCACATCTGTCATCTTCCTCCATCTTTCATAAGCATACCGTTTTGCTTTCGTTCTGTTTTGCATATATGCTCTCCTTTCTGTCTGACTCACCTTTCCTCCTGACTCTCCTTTCTTTCTGACTCTCTCTTTTTGTTACTCTGATTCCGTAGCTATTCGTTCCTTCTCTCTACTTATCTCATCTTATGATGTTTCAAATCACTTCTCACTTTCTTTATCTTTATCCCTTGCATCCTTCTTTCATTCTTGAGAACCGGTTGCGCAGCCTTGATGCCATTTTATCCAATACTCTTTCTTAGTCTTTATCCTACTTTCTGGCTCTACTAATTCCCACCAATCCATTTAGTTAATCCATCAGTTCTTTGGGTTTGTTCTTTTTTTTTACTTTTTGTTTGTATCTCTTTCGCTTTTCAAGATTTTCCTCTCTTTCATGCTTCTAAAATTCATCATTGATCCTTTTCGTTCTATTTTCTTACATCTGTCATATTTCCACCCCTTGCTCTCCTTTCTTCCTGCCCTACTTTTACTCCTGACTCTCCTTTCTTACAATTCTGATTTCGTATCTATCGAATCACCATAGCCCCACGAATGGTCAACCAGCCAAATGGGTTACAGATTCTTCTCTCATTGAATGTTCGTGTATAAGTGCCTATGTGCATGTGTGTGTGTGTGTGTGTTTGTGTCTTGGTGCTCCTAATAACATTTCGAGAATAACAACCGTGAATGAAAATTTGCATGAGTACACAACCAGGAACCATCTACCCCCCCCCAAATAACCCCACAAGATTTAGGCATTGCTGGTCCCAAAATAACCACAGAGACCCGAAGAGACCTTACTGGTCATGGGTGAACAGAACCTCTCTCGTAGGGCTACTTAGTCAACAGTGAAAGCCATTGAGTGAGATTTTGTATTATGTGAGCTTCTGTATTCGACCAAGCTTTCCCATTCTTCAGGTCTCCTGTAGATTTTTTTTCTAAAAACACTGCATCAACCAAGTCTGCCAACCCTCCCTAGTGTCAAAATTTGGCTACCTGCTACTTCCGGCTTTTACCCGTTGAACGGGAGAAAAAGAATGCGACGAGCCAGCAGATAGCTACCCCGAAAGAGGACTGTTTTGGAACAGGGGGAAGTTGTAATAAGTGGATGAGGTCCAATGTGGAGTACTTTGAATAGGCGTAAGGAGCCATCTCCCAAGAGAGGCTATGGTTTCGTAGATTTTAAATATCTTGATACTCTCCGGACAGACCTCGAATCACTTTCACTTTTCGATATTTTCCCCTTATCTGATTTTTTTTGCCCTGCTTTCTTGACGTCTTTCATGTATCCTTTTTTCGCTCACGCATACTAGTTTTCTTGGTTTTTGTTTTAATCTGTTCCATATAATCAAATCACCATAGCCCCACAAATGATCAACCAGTCAAGTGGAGCCACAGATTCTTCTCTTTTTGCTCGTCCGTATGTATCTGGACGCTCCTGATCACATTTACAACCTTTTAACTTTGCACGAGTACCCGACTAGGCATCACCTAATAATGTTTATTTTGCTTTTTTCGAAAAAAAGTGCTTTTTGAGGTCTCTATGGTCATTTTGGACCAGCAATGCCCAAATATTGTGTTGGTATATTTTAGCTAATTCTAGATAAAAGATTTACTTTTTAGATAATTTTAGATAATAAAAAAATAATCTATTTTTAGATAAAATTAGTTTTGTTAGATAATTAGTTCTGGTGCACGCGTGGGATACGGCGATTCATTTATGCGAGGTATGGTTATTAATCCCCTTTCTTCTTAGCATCTCGCCACCTTGCCGCTTTAGTTCTTTTACCCCCATCTACTTGAATGTATCATCGTTCTCCGCTAAAGCCTTCATTGAGGTTAGGTACACACGGGCAATTGTCAAACTAAGACACTGCTTACAGCACCAGGTTTTCCCTAATTGTTAACCCATCTAGGCTCACCGTTGCTTAACTAAAGTGATCTTACGAGAATCGCTCAATCCAATATTTGGCTCTGACCTCATAGCCTTGAGGGAGATGTTCCTTAATCCTAGTCCCTGTTCAGAGTGCTTTGCAGAATTGCATTGAGAACGAGTCTTTTGTGTGACTCGGCAGTGGATTTAATCACAGCTTACCGAACTGTAGGTGAGCACTCTACTACGATGATCGGTAACCGTCTTCTTATATCATTCAAAATTATCCTCTTTCTATTTTTCATCTTCATCCTTCTCATAATTCGCTTTGACTCATTTCTCAATCGGTATCCTTCGTTCTTGCTCTCATCCAGGTATCCCCAGCCTCTCTAAAGTTAGCATCGAGCCATTTTTTTTCTTTCACGGAGAAAGACGAAAAGCGAACTAGTCTTTTCAGTCACTCAATATACCTGTCATGTGACCAACGTGTTTTGGTAGGATAACGTGTTGGGTGCGATCAATCAAAAATTGGAAAAAGGAGTGATCAATGAATAAGTTACTTCTTTCGCCATTTGTTGCCCAGTGATCAGTAAAAAGGCCTGAGTTTTCAAAAAATGAGCGTCAGTGCTGCCAGAAACAAAGAACGATTAATTTAGCATAAACATTGCCAATTGAACTCACTGCTTAAAAACCTATTCATGGAATTCATTTTCAAGAAACAAAACAAAAAGTTTTTTCTGAACATAATAAGGAATAAATGTCTTAATTTTCAGCGGCTTGTACGCGTTATACATACATACACACATATCCAGTCAGCCAGACCCCAAAATAAACCTACGTTGACAGTTTTTGTGGACGGTTTCTAATATAACATTCAGTGTTTCTTTTACAACAAGGTGATATATAAACAGCACACCCTCCTTCTCTATATCTCTTTTTACATCTAAATCTCCCGTGTCCCCCGCCACCCAAACTCCGACGACTCAGGCTAATATACCATCATGATCAACTTTTCGGTCGGGGTACATAAAAAAATTGTCACGTATGAATTAAAGATAATTGCTTCTTCACCTTAAACTATTTTGATTTAAAAAAGTTTTTTTTTTTTAATGGGAATGCTTTTTATTCAGATAGCAGGAAAAAAGACTATACTCCTTACCAATCTTCATTAACTTTTTATTATGCTTTTGCTCTTCTTCATCGCTTTGTCAATATTTTCATTTTCTTTTTTTCTTTCTCTAAACCTGCTTCTACTTTTCATTATTCTGAGCTATCGCTCAGGCTTACGATCGACTTTACGAGAAATGAAAAAAAAGTCTCACATCTATGACGTCAAGACTTCGATTGAAAACTACACACATTTTTCAGCTTGAGATCAGCAGCATCGGTCGTAGTTGACGATTTGAATTTTTTCGCTAAAAACGTGTAAGTTTAAAATGGAAAGCTGCTGTCGTAGTTGATTTAAATTTTTGCACAAAAACGTTTCGCTTGTACCAGTAAGTTATAACGTTAACTTCTTAGCCCCGTTTTTTCTTTTTTTTTTCACACGCCCTCTTTCCTCTTCCTTCTCAAACACTCTGCTTTATAAGTCATTGCTTTCTTTTTCTCTTTCATACTTTCTCTCTTCTTTCACCCAAAATGTTATTTTCACTAAATTTTCTTTCTACAAAATTATTCCTTACTATCCATTCTAGGCAAAAGTGTTCGTCTCTTAAGAGACGATTCCCAACAGCGTTTAAACGTGTTTCGTTGGCATGCATCAGTTTAGTGATTCTTGGAAGTTTCAAGTCTGGTTGAGGCATTATTCTTACAGTTTTTTCATAACCAACCCCTGACAGGATGCAAGTGTATCGAAGGGTTTCCTCCACTGTAATCACACAGTGTACTCAATTAGCTCCAGGAGAATTTTGTCATAATGAAGAGTTTTTCCAATTCTTTCATATCGGGAATCGAACCAATGTGTAGCAGACATATCAAACATTACACAATAAGAGCGAACTTCATCATCATCAGTTTTTTAGCATCCACCGTTAGACATAGACCTTCCCCAAGATCTGCCTGATCCTTCTTCTATCATAGGTGTCGCGGAGCCAGTACCTTCTGAATTTGTCTAGCTCGTCCCGCCATCAGCGGTTGTCTGACCCTTTTTTCAATATGACCAGCCCATTGCCATTTGCGTTTTCTAATGGGTTCTATGACTTCTCAGATTCCTGTCTTTTCTTTAATATACTGTGCTGTCTCATGATCTCTACGTGAAGTTGAGCACGATTCTCTCATGTGCACGTTGGTTCTCAGTTTGAGGGTCAGTCTTTCAATTATGTTCAATGTTTCGGCTCCATTGGTGACTATGGGACCGCACTGTTTGTTTACCCTTCTTTTTAGGACGTGGAGTTTTCTTGTTCTTTAAAGTCGAGCTTGCTATACCGATTGCTTGCCAACTTAGTGTGATTCTTCACTTGATTTCTTCTTCTTTTGAAGATTTCATGGATATTCATTGTCCAAGGTAGATGCAGTGGTCTTTACTATCTAAAACTACGTATAAGTTGCTATTCATTTTACCTATATGCCTTTTTTACTTCTTTTTCTTCTTAAACATTTATTGTTTCTACCCTTTCTTTTTGAACATGAATTCTCATCACACTAGATCACGTACTAGATACCATTCCAACCCTTCCCTTCCTCTCATATCCATTTTAATGCTCTTATACCATTGCCAGCCAAGTTGTTTGTTTGTCCATACAATATTCCAAAAGGCTCTCAATAAATAAAAGCAATTTTGTGTAAGCGTGTGTCATGGACTAAGAAAAAAATGCTCAATTTTGGGGGTTGATCCAGGAACTTGTTTGCGATTGATATATATATTGACATTATTTTCATTATATTCATCTATTCATTTATGTTAGTCTACACAATATCTAAAAAAAATTCTATGAATTTCTATGTGGAAGGGTTGGCCATTGGCCAATAAATAATTGATTGAATTTTTGATGTCGGGAGATGGGGGAAATAAAGAAGGTTTTCTCGATCGAGAGATATTTTTCTTGAAAACAGGTAAACAATTGTTCAAAATATAGAAAATCGAAACTGACTTACCTTCCCATTCATAGTTGTTATGGATGAACTAATTAGAAAATGTCAACCAAAACTGTCATAAAAACTGTCAAAATAGATTTCTTCAATTTTGGTTTTCTGTGTAGATGTATATACGTATCACACACACAGACCACACAAATAGAGCTAAAGGGCTGAAATTTCCAACTTTTACCTTTCATTAGGTCTAGAAAAGACATTTTTTTAATTTTTGTTTTTAAATAACCCCCCCCCCCAATAGGTTTCTATTAGGGGTCACTTTACAATGTAGGCTCTTGCTAAATTGATAACTTTTTGAAAATCCAGACGTTTTTACTGATCGTTTCCCAACAAACGGCGAGAAAAGCGAGATCTTTATTGATCACCACTTTTTCCAGCTTTTTAATTTATCACCCCTGAGCATGGCATACTGCCAAAAGACGACGGGTACGAGACAAGTAACTAAATTTGTCTGTTTTTATTAAGTTTTAGTACATGTAGTTGGCACAGGTCTACACTCTCCGAGTGTTTTTAGTTCTTTCCAGATATCATTTTACTGACGTTCCTTCCGAGATATCATTTCTAACAAAGGCTTTCAAAGGAAGTACTGAAATTGGCTGATTGCACAACACGCAAAGATACTTCAAGTTTGCTTAGCTAGTGCAAAACGATAGCTGGAGTAATTTTTGTATTATCATAATCTATCTACGTTACTCAATAAATCTCTCCCCACCTCTCTCTCTCTCTAGCAATCTATCTAGCTCTTTCATCTATCTATCTATCTATCATTTGTCCTAGTGTGTTGGTCTACTTATTTTCTCTTTCTTACCATGTATATATCTGTTTATATACCAAGCAGATATCTTTGTGAAATCTATACAGTGCAGGATATATATATATATATATATATATATATATATATATATATATATATATATATATATATATATATATATATATATATATATATATATATATATATATATATATATATATATATATATATATGCGCGTGAGTGTTTGTGTGTGTGTGTGCACACACACACAAAATAAATATATTTGTCTCTTCCACCCCGTATATGTATACGTAGTGAAGTACGTTGAAGTGAAAGGGCTTCATTAAAAACGGTAATGAATCAGCATTTTGCCCAAGGAGAAGGAAGGCAATAATTGAACTTACATTGAGAAGGCGGTAAGGCATTCTATGGGCCCCATCATTTCCCTACCACAACAGCGTAAACATTCCGGCTGGCGCATGCGCAATCAGGGGCATATGTGTTCATGAGTAAATAATATGTATACCTACATGCAGGACAAACAATTGATAATATTAATAAATTAGTGTAATCGAACACAATTTGGCGAATTCTTTGTCTGTTTTCTTTCTATCTATCTATCTATCTATCTATCTGAGTTCATATCTATCTATCTTTTCATTTCAGGCAGTATCTGGTCATATCTACGTATCTAATGTTGTTTTCCATCAATCTGCTTGTCCGTATATCTTTATCTAAATAGATTGATATATCATATCCCTATACCTATCTCTGTTTATGTAAACATTTATACACACACACATTATATATATATATATATATATATATATATATATATATATATATATGAATATATGTATATATATATATATATATATAGAGAGAGAGAGAGAGAGAGATAGAGATAGATAGATAGATAGATAGATACCATCTCTTTACATATCTTGTTAGCCATATAGTAAAATCTACTCGTGATATATATCTATCAATCTATTCATCCATCTATCAATGGAGTTTGAAGTCAGGAAAGCTGAAACACGCCACAATCTATCTATCTACCTTTTTTTCTCTCTCTCTCTCTCTATCTATCTATATTTCATTCTTTCCATCTATATATCCATTTATCTATGTATGTCTATATCTATCGATCTATTTATCAATCTATCTGTTTTTCTTTCTGTCTATCTATCTATGTATGTCCATATCTATCTATCTATATATATTCATATGTACATGCACATATCTATCTTAGTCTGATCATATCTATCCATCTATCTTTCCAGATATACAAACACATATATCAAATACCAATTATCTAGACATCACGCCAACATCTATGTTAATAAGATTCACTTGAATATAAATACATGATATTTATTCACTTTCCTGACACTCCCCTCCATCTTTTCCCTTGTTTCCGTTCTCCTTCAACTCTGCCCTATACGCAACCCCCTCGCATTACAACTAGCTACACAACCACGTGACACTGTTTCCTTTTTTTTCTCCTTTTACAAAACTCACGTAAAGATGCCTTGCAAAAGAACAAGAACATTAAACACTGACAGCCTGACACGTAGCAACACCCTGTTCACACACGCCGACGAAATGAGCACCCAGGCATACAATGATACACACTGCTAGGCATACACACACGCACACACTCATGCATGCAGACGCACACACACAAACACACTCTTACACACACATAGACATACACACATGAAAACGCACATGCGTGAGTAAATGCACGACATTGTCTCATTAAATAAACATCAGAGAACAAACAACGCAAATGTCAAACATGGGTTTTCTGCCCTACATTACTGACGATGACATCAGATGGAATCGAAGCATTTTTTAGGTCCGCTTTTTACCGATCTGAATATATAAATGAATAAACTCACTTCTGCCTTTTCGTACAATCACAGGCGTTTCAGGGGAAAGGCAACAGGGAAACATTAGTAAAAAAGAAAAGCAGAATATTACTAAACACGTAAAACCTCCGCTCAATCTGGTTGTGGTAGTCTCAAGACAAAACCTTCGACGAAAATCAGTTTTTATCCACAACACATATGATTAAATGAAACAAACACTTCATTATATAGAGATAGTTCCATTCAACTAGAAGAGGCAGGGTTTACTGATTTGCATTAATTTTCATTCCTAGCACCTATAATGATATGGGAATATTTTCAATTATTTGTATACATCCAATATTTTAGCGTACTTGGAGCCGGTTTAGACTGTTTAAGAGGTTCAGCATTTAGAATGGTGGAGGATAAGTTTTCTAAGAATGAACAACTGAAACCATAACCAGCATAAGGGCGCTTTTTATTGTTCGATATGTACAAAAGTTCCGCCTAGGTCCAAAAGTCTTCTGTACCAAATTTCAGCTTAATGAGACAGTCCATACGGCAACCCCATTAGATGAAACTGCGAATGGTGTAGATTCCCTTGCCAAATGAGATCTGTGAGTTGGTCTTCGCTTCGCTCCGATGAAAATTCTGTGTAAGTGAGTGGTGTCCCACGATTGGTTTGTCTGTCATTCACAAGGAACCACCTAAACATAGGCACAACCTGAGCAAATTTAGTAGTTCTTTTTAAGTTATTAGGAGGGTTCTATCACTAATGTAACTATAAAGCTAAACTGGGTCCTTAATTTCTGTTCAATATCCATATGCATATCTTCTTTTTCATGTTTATATATAACATGTCAAGCAGTCAATGTATATATATATATATATATATATATATATATATATATATATATATATATGTGTGTGTGTGTGTGTGTGTGTGTGTATATATATATATATAGTACATATAATACAAATCAAGTTTGCAATATAGCATAATATAATGCAAAGCAATACTGATATGGGAGGGATTTATATCATAGAGTGCTCGATACATTCAACTTTAAACTCAAAGTGTTAAGTTGGTTTAATGTAGAACTGGAAATCTTGTAGAAAGTAGATTCGCTACATAAGCACGTTTATGTTTCTGTCCTCATTCAGGCGGATGGTTATGTATATTTTAGGTTCCTATTTGTGGAATTTGGTGAAAATCTTGTGGATGTTGCTATGGTGGTAGAAGCTTTTTTTGTTTTATTGTTGCTATTGTAGTGTTTATGTTGGACTAGGTGTAGGAGTTATCTATAAGTGGATGCTGAATTGTGTTCTAAGGGATGTTTTGCTCTTAAGCTTGATTTTTGCATTAAATTTATTGGCTATGTTAGTGTCCTTTATGACCAAGGTGGGTTGTATTGTTTTAGATTTACTCAGACGTGTGGGAAGTAGATAATGTTGATTTGATGTTTCTTCGTGATGATGAGTATGTGGGGAAACTGCTTATATTAATTACCTTTAGTGTACTAATGTATAAGTTGTTGACATATGCTTACTAATAAGAATTTTGAGCAATACCGATGCTATTTCATTTTTTTCTGTTTAATAAATCTACTTTAGTTTTCTATTTTTTTTTAAATCAAAATTTCCCGTTTAGACAGAGGTAATATGGATTTTCCAAATTATGGCATGTATTGGTTCGTCTTGAAATTTTCCATTTTACAGTTGGTTTTGTAATCCATTTTGCATATTTTCCAGTGATAAGTAGATGATGTACTATTTTCATATTTTTCGTTCGTAAAGTATGATGTATGGTTGGCTAATCTAAGTTTAAAGGACGTTTTAGATATTTCGATATAATATTTTACTTCTAGGGGCTTTTCCTAGGTTGATATTCCTGCTGTACTATATTTTATCTGAGTCATTCGTTTTGCAGGGGCAACTATTCTCATCGGTACAATTGCAGTCTTGTTACTTTATGTTCATGTTTTCCTTATTTGTTTTGTTTCTAATAATTTTATTGTTATGTTTCGTAATGATTGTATTGAAATTTTCAGTACAACTAAAGCTGATTTTTTTTCTACAAGTTACGATAAGTTACTATTTCTGAGCAATTGTTGGGTCCTGTGAGGATACTGAAAAGGGTGCTGGAGATTTGGGGAGACTCCTGCAATGACCAGTAGACGTTTGGTTTGAACATTCAAATGCATGAATACAAACCATGAGATTTGGTGGAAAGGTGGACCGTAGGGTATACAAGAAATGGTTCGAGGGTGGATCCAGGAATTTGCTTTTGATTGATAGATATTCTCCCAATCTTTTTCATATATGTAAGTATTCACCTACGTCTGTCCGCACGATATATTCAAACGTTCTCAACGAAATTTTGTGAGTGGTTGGGCGATAGGCTACGAAAGAAGGATATAAATTTTGGGATGGATCTATGAGCAATTACTTCCCCTACATCGTAGTTATATGTCCATGCCAAGTAGTATCGAGAAAAGTTCACGTCTTCTCGAACGATATCTCCTAAAATTCTCAATGATTTTCTATGATTTTATGAAGGTTGGGAATGGGCTATGGGGGAGGTGATTTTTGGGGGCGGATCAATGCACAATTATTTAATCTGGCAATGGTGTTAGCAGAGGTATGCGTTCCCTGAGTGTTTTCTAGTTGATATTTAGATTGTTTCGCTTGCATCTATGAAGAATGCAAATGACAGGCGGATTTTTTTTTCTGTTTTAACAGGATGAAGGTAAGTAGGAAGAAGGAAAGATCGGGAAGGAAAACAGAAAAGCAGAAAAAAGTAGTTTGGAAGGAAGGAAACAGAATAGACATACGCAAGGTTAAGAGCAATTGAATAGATGCGCATGCGCGTAAAATATGTTCCCGATTTTTCTGACAGTTGATTGGTTAAAAAATAACCCTGAAAAATCAAAGATTGCGACGTGTTTTGAATTTTATCATGTTAATATTTTGGCTAACCTTGTAAATCAAAAGAAACAAATATATTTAGAATAGAACGATAAATAAATAAATAATACGAGAAAGAAAGGAAGAGTCAAGGTCACTGATAGAATAATCTAGAATGATAAAGAAACAAAAAGAATATGGAAGAAAGAAAGTACAAAAATACAGATTAAATGATCTAAGATAGCAGACGGGGAGAATGTGAAAAAGAAGGGCGGTAAGGAAGGAAAGAACGAAGAGAGAAAGAAAGATAAAAGATACGGATTAAAGGATCTAAAAGAGAAGGAGAGATGAAAAAAATAAATGAAAGAAAGAGCACAAGGGAAGAAGGAAGAAAAGAGATAGAAAAGAAAGTAAGAAAAGACAAAAATGGAAGGAAAGAAAGAAGAAAGAATAATGAAGAAAAAGAATGACTAAAATAGCAGAAATGATGAAAGAATAAAATGAAAATAAATGAGAAATAGAAAGAAAAAAGGAATTTGGGAGAAAAGAAAGAAAACAAAAATATGAATGAAAGAATCTAAAATGATAGACGAAATGAAGAGAGAAAATGAAGAAGAACAAAAATACTGATCAAAGAATATAAGAAATTAGAAAAAGAAAGGGAGAATGCAAGAGAAGAAGAAAGAGAGAAAGAAGAAAGATAAATAGAAAGATAAATAGGTTTGGTTAGTCAGTAGAAACCGTCACGTGACCAACGTCTCTTTGCAGCATACTGCGTTGGGGGTGATCAATTAAAAAAATTGGAAAAAAAGGGTGATCAACGAATAAGTCACTTTTCTCACATTTTGTTGGACCGTGATGACTGAGAAAAATTGAATTTAAAATAAAAGCAAGCGTGAACGTGGCCGGAAACAAGGTAAGTAACCAATTTAACATATACTGGTAAATGGAACCCCGCTGAAAACTTGGGTGAGTGTGAAAAAAAAAACCAAAAATTTTTCTTCAGACGTAATAAGGAGTATGTTCAGCCCTGTAACTCCGCTGCTACGGCTTGTACACGTGACACACACATAGTCAGCCAGCCAGCCAACCAGAATCACTTGAAAACTGACAGTTTTTCCAATACGGATTAAGATGTATAAAATAGAAATAGAGAAAATGCAAAGAAAGAAAGGAAAGAATAACGGAAAGAAGAAAAGAAGAGCTCCATGTTCCATTAAAATCTAAAAGGTAAACAGAAAAAGAATTAATTTCTCCACACAATATCATTCAAAAATTACGTATCCCATTTCAACTCCTTTCTTAGTATTAGTCTTAATTTTTACTGGTTTTTACCATCATCCTTACAGTTGCTTTTTATCACAACTTCCGAACCACAATCCTAGGGCATCGATTAAACAGCACAATCGGAAAATAAAGAGCAAACCCACCGTGAGAATCGAACCCACACCCTCAAGCCAGAGGGGTCCATTATACGCCTGGCCACTTTTAACGACTCAGCCAGCGGAATTTATCCTTAAGCGGAAGTTGATTTTTTTTTAGATGTAAGCGTGGCTTCGTCATCAGTTTTACGTACGTCAATGTGTCACAGCTATTTGTAAATGACGTCACCGTTTTTTTTTCGTCTGATCTTTGTCATTAGTCATTGTTATTACATACGAAAATGAAGTCAATACTCAAAAACACTCTAGTAGGAGTTTAACACACAAAAAAGGCTGAAAGATTATTCTGAAGACAGAGGAAAGAATGAGAGAATGAAAGAGAGGAGAAATTAAAGGGAACATTTAAGAAAAGAATTAGAAAACTTACTATTTGGATCTCCTTTCAATGTAAGCCAACAGTTACTACTGGCATGAACACTCAATGAAAAAATTATTATATGGCAATGGGCAGGCCATGTTGCAAGAATGAAAGACAACTGATGGACATCACATCTCACAACATGGATCCCCAGAGATCACATAAGAAACCGAGACCGACAGAATACGAGATGGAGAGATGAATTAGACAAATTTAGAAAATACTGGCTGTGCGACGCCAATGATAGAAAAATGTATTGAATCCTGGGGAAGGTCTACGTCCAACAACGGACGTCAAAAGACTGATGATGATGATGATGATGATGATGATGATGATGATGATGATGATGATGATGATGATGTGAACTTTCTTTTCGGTTCGTGAAATAAAAGAGCAGATTAAAAAGACAGCTAAAGATAAGACTTTAGACAAAAACAAGCACTAAATAAAACAATATTTCGCCCAGGAAATGTGAGGCAAATGCCATGTGTTATTCGTGTACAGAATATTTGAATTTTAAATTGACCTTCGTGACTTTAGTTTGTGACCTTATCCGATCGAATGAGGTTGAGCGACTGCAGAGAGGAATTAGTCATACTAGGGCAGAGCCTATTTCGACGGTGCCTGTTTGGAAGGGGCAAGACTTTATAGTGTAGGAGAAGTCTTCCATAATTGTCAAATAATTTCCCATCAGCCTTACGAAATTACGGCTTCGAAGTATTTCAGTTAATTCTTCTCAGTGCTGCCAGTTTAGATATTTTATATCTAGATTTATATAATTCTAAAGAGTAGATGTTAAAGGAGATAAATTACAGAAACTATGGAAAATTTTTATGATCTTTGATTCTAATTCATTTTTATTTGATCTTTCGAGAATCACTGATCCCCACCCAAAAAAGTCAAACCTGGCACTGCAATGGCTTGTGTTGCTTACTTGATATATCTGGCGAATGTCAACATCGTACAATTGCAAGTTGTTAAGTAATCGCATCTTCGAATCCAATGAGAAAAGATATGGTCTCAAGTTGTTTGAATATCTTAAATGAAGCATTGCTATTATCATTATTAAACTAGTCTTCTTCGTCCATTTTGTTTCGATTGCCTGTAAACACATAGTATTAATGATACATGTAGAAGTGTTGATAGATAGATAGATAGATAGATAGATAGATAGATAGATAGATAGAGAGAGAGAGAGAGAGAGAGAGAGAGAGAGAGAGAGAGATCATGAACCTATGCACAATTAATACACATACGTAGAGAGGTCTGATTAGTCACTCCATAGAAACTGACTGGCAACTTGAATTGCAAGCTGAACCCCGTCTCTAAAAATGCATTCCTGTGTGAATTTTGATGAAAAGTTTTCTTTCCTAGACATAAAAAATGGATAAATGTTAAAATTTTCAGCCCTTCAGCTCCATTGGTGTGACTTGTACGCGTGGGACAAATATAGGCAGCCAGCCAGCCAACTTGTCAACCAACCAAACCAACTTAAAGACTGAAAGAAACCTTAACAGCCTTGGTGACAATTTCGATTGACGGTTTCTAATATACGTCATACATATATATAGAAATGATTCACGTGCGTAGATATACATATATGGAAGCTGGGCTGAAACGCCGGTTCCCGCCAGATCAAGTTAATCAGCGAAAACTGACCACATATATACAGTCGGAAGTAACCAGAAAGCAGAGGTTTGTTTGTATCTATCTATCTATCTATCTATCTATCTATCTATCTATCTATCTATCTATCTCTCTCTCTCTCTCTATATATATATATTCATATCAATAAATCTTCTTTTTTGTCTATCTATCTATCTATCTATCTATCAAAGTTGCTTTTCCCTCTATCTATTCTTAATAGTTTTGATATTTTTTACTCAGCAAACAGAAAAAAAAAACTCTTCAAGCACTAAAGAGTCATCAAAAGACACATTATTTATATTACATATTCTTACAGAAAAATATGAAAGAAATTCAACAAAGTTATACTACCTGGAAATAATTTCACGAAAATCCCGCCCCACAAAGTTTAATAAATCTAAGTAGAAATAGTTTCAAGAGAATCCTAGGAGAATACTTTATAAATACATATTGTAATAAGTAAATTATCAAATCATAAAAAATCTATGGTTATGGTCTATTCTGAAAAAATATTGTAATTTAATTGTAGATACAAAAAAGAAATGAAAAATTGAGACATTATTAATATTACTTATTTATTTATTTTAATTCAGTTTAAATTCGATTTTTTTATAATTAATTTTTCTGAAATAAATAAAAAATTATACTCTGCATGAAAATCTATTTGTGGGGACTTATTGTAAGGCTTTAAATCTAATTTGTACCCTCCTCACCAAATGTATAAATCAAAACATTTTATAATTGATTTGTTAGTGTTTACTTCCTGAAATAAGATTTATTCTATTCTGTATATGCATTTATCCATCTGCGCACTTCTCTCTCTGTCTATCTATTTCTGTCTGGTCAAATCTATCTTTCTTTCTATCTATCTATCTATGAGGCTAGGTAAAAATCTATTTTAATATGTAATGAATTGATTATCCAAGCGTGCAGTCAACTCGATTCGACCAGTCGAAAACCAAAACACTGAAACTGACGCAAGCTGTGCCTTTAATTAAATTCAGAAATAAGAAATTCATTTAAAATCCTCAATGTATGAATGAATGTATGAATGAATAAGTAAATTCCTTTCTAAAATGTAATGCAAAAAATATTGCTTACAATGATTAAGGGAAGGGGAGATGTGTCAGAACAAAAAGAAAGAAAGAAAGAAATATGATAGAAAAGAAGAAAATGGGAAAAAATTTGAGAAAGAAAAGAGAAAATGGAAAGGCGGGAAAAACTAGCCCAGTTATTCTGAACGTGGGGTGCATGCGTCACAAGGGGAAAATTTATAAGTATTGAGGGAACAATTTAGGATTTGGGGTACGAAGAGCGAAAAATTAAATCGTTTTCAGTCTCAACTAATTAATTCTTAATATTACAAAACTGTTAATTTCTGATTACAATATACTATTAATACAGCACTTTGCAGATAGATATTATAAATATCATAGCATCTCACATTTATTCAATATTTTTAGAAATTGATTTTCTAAAAATTCTTGTTGATGAAATCATTCCCCCTTGTTCAGAACTGTGGATTTTGGTAAATGTCTGAATTTAACAATTCATCGTTTGATTTTTTTCAATACCAAATTAGTTCTTTTATATTAATGAGGATTAATTAAAGTGTTCGAAGCTCAAGAATTTAATTATTCATAGGCAAAAGTATAGGGGTAACGCTACACAAGAATTCCCCTTCCTACAACATGGTTGAAAAATAGTAAGCTGGATTGCACGAGAGGCGATATTGTCCGTTTTTTTTTGGGGGGGGGGCTTTTTTTTGTTTTAACTGTTGCTGACTCTCAAGTTTCAATTGACTGGAACAGAAAAAAAAACCCAACAAAAGTTACCGTTCACCGTGACTCAGTGGTAGAGTGCTCGTCTCCGGCTCTGTGAGCCGATGAGTCATAGCAGAAAACTTTTAAAATGGTACTAAAAGCCTTACGTTAAGCACGAGGACTAGGATTAAGGAACGTTTCCTCGAGATTACAGTCAAATCACGTTGGATATACAGTTTCTTGTAAGCATCACCGGAGTTAAGCAACGTCAAGTCTGGTCAGTATCTAGATAGTACGAGTTGCTGTGGCCAGAACGACGCTTCTCCAGGCCTGGCAAAAATTCAAATGATGAAGTTAATGATACTGAATTATAATGAAACCAATAAATAAAGAAACTACTAATTGATACGTGGAATATAATTAAATTACTTTTTTTCATTAGAAAATTAAGATTTTTGAGCTGCGGAGGCGAGACATGGAGAAAAACAGTAAAGAACCATTGGGTTAGATGAACCTTTATCTAAGCTGTTGTGATTCTGATGTTTACTTGAGAGAGAGTGAATCGAAAAGTAAAATTATGGACCAATCATATTCAAATACACTCACGCATGCGTGGGTAAGCGTTCATGTACAAATGAATTTAGATATAATTAGAGATAACTGTTTTGGTTACTCTCACTTTTAAGTATACTTACTTTTTGATGTTTGATGAGGTGTATGTAAGTGGGTGCGTCGAGTGTCCGTATTTGTGTTGTGCATGTGTGTGGTTGTGTACATGAGATATTATGTGTATGATTTTGTGTACGTGTAATAGTATCTACATTGATCGTCTTAAAATGGATTTCCGTTTATATGTGAAGATGTAGAAATGCAGTTAGTGCAAAACGTATCCAATGCATTTCAAAAAAGTTAATCTCAATACTCTTATACAGCTTCAGAATTCACAGAACTTGGACCAAAGATTTCTGATTTTTATACTTAACTTTTCAATGTTCCGTCTTGTTTGTGTCGATTTTTTTTAAATATTCTAATCTTTGTTCCAAATTCAGCTTTGAAGGTGTATAAGTACCTTAAAATAAACCTTTTTACACTTTTTGCACCC
This sequence comes from Thysanoteuthis rhombus, assembly GCA_963457665.1. NCBI lineage: Eukaryota > Metazoa > Mollusca > Cephalopoda > Oegopsida > Thysanoteuthidae > Thysanoteuthis > Thysanoteuthis major. The sequence continues at coordinate 23,238,121 of OY735239.1, forward strand.
ACTGATTCGACCTATACTACGTGGCATTTTTGAAGATGGAATAAAAACATTTTCGAACGCAACAAACTTAACAGTTATTTTTCAGCATTTCACTATAGTTTGAGAAATCTCCGTGAATGTAGATGGATGTGCATAAAGATAACTCGACAACTGGTCACTGTACGAAGATGATATTCGCCAGATATGTTGGTCCGTGCACTGGACATTGCAGTGTCAAGTTTAAAGTTGTTTAGAATTACGGTTTTCGATACGAGGGAGGTGCACGATTTACAATGAAAGTTTATACTCAAATGAGCACATATTATGTGACTATAAAAAGGGACATGTTTATAATACGGTGTGATTTCGATGTGGTTTCGGAATAGAATTGAGAGAGTAAGAGAGTGAGTGTGTGAGAGAGAGAGAAACAGATTTTTGAGAGGTTCCACAACCCAAGACCTTGTGCTGGCTGCATACGGAAATGCATTAAGTACCATTTTTAAAGTTTTAGGTATGACTTGACATAGGATTGAACTATGGACTACCAAAGTGGAGGCGAACTTGTTGATCGGTAAGAGTAAAAGTAAAAGAAAGAAACGACAGAAAGAGAAAGGGAGAAAAGAGAAGAATGGGAAATCGAGAGAGAAAAGAACGTAGAAAATATAAAGAGAAATCAAGAAAGAATGAGAGGAAGAAATGGAGGATTGGAGGAGAGAGATTAATAAGACAAAAAAAAAAAAGAAAGAAAAAAAGGAAGGATAGAAAAGGAATAAAAAGAAAACGTAAGAAACGAAAGCCAAACAATAAATAAATAAATAAGATAAACGTACCAAATAATCACTGTTCAAGAAACGAAAATCGAAGAAAGAGACGAAACGGAAGATGTATCGTCTGGAATCATCTCAATCGCTACAATAACAGTCAGAAAAAATCCATCATGGAACCGTTAACCTGTCAGAGTTGCGTGTCCCAAGTCACGTGACCATATCCCCACACTGCAGTGCGTCCCACCCTTTATCTTATTTTTTTTTCCTCGGTCCCATTCGCCCTCGTCGTTTTATAAACACTCTTATGGCTTGGGTTTAATTGCCAAGCTATAGCCGGCCCGTCTTAATCTTTCGAGGTCCGGCCAATGATAAAATCCCTCGCCATTTATTTTCGAAACGGCTGATACGAGTGGAACAAAAATGACTCACCAGTTGATTGGGCTTGATCGTTTAGTTCGACTGTGGCTCGTTTAAGGACAGATAGTGTTTCCAGAAGTCCTTGCTCTAAGTGACACTTGTTGACCATGTGGTCTCGTATACATTTTACTTTGAGTAATTATCTGTACTTCAATTGAAAATATTTGGTTGCGCGAATCAGATTTTCTGTATCATATAAAGAAGATAGGAATCGGATCATTATTATCAGGATGAGAGCGAACACAGACACCACTTGTTTGTGAAGATGGAAATCATGTGTGAATTTTGCACTCATATAAAACATACATGGGGCCTACTGGAGTCCTTTTAAGCACTGGGTAAAGTCGAAAGTTAGAGGAAAAAAGGTGAACAGGGTTCCTCAACCACCGAACCGTAGACCAGTAACGGGCCATAAAGCATGTGCTATCGGGTCGCAAAGAAATAATACGAACAAATAGGTCTGGTTACTCACCCAATATAAACTGTTACGGGGCTAACTTTTTAGCAACATACCGTTTGGGGGTGATCGATAAAAAATGGAATTAGGGGTGATCAATAAATAAGTTAGTTTTTCTCGCCTTTCGTTGGATTAGTAGAAAGTTTGAAATTTCCAAAAAAAAAAAAAAAAACAAGCGAGCACAAAGTAGTGACCAACTTATTTATTCAACATAAACTCACATTGAAAACTGAATCCCACTAAAAACCTATTTATGGTTTAATTTGAAAAAAAAACAAAAAACCTTTTTAAGACATAGTAAAAAGTAAATGTTTAAATGTTCGACTCTGACGCCACAATGGTGTGTAATACATACATGCATAGCCAAACCAGCCAAACCAACTTGAAAACTGAAGAAACCTATTTAACAATTTTGGTGACAGTCTTGGTTGACGGTTTTTAATCGATTTTTCTCGCGATATTGAATTCGTTAGATAAATCTTCTGAGAAACAAAATTGAGTGTATAAGCTTCTCATGAGTTACTTATCTCGAACATTCCGGTTGTAATGAAAACATCATCGACCGGTCTATACGAATAATGTCAATATTAAACCTGTCCACGGTGCAAAAAACGTTCTGGACCTCTGAGTTAGTGAGGCTGTCCCTCGTTTAGGGACAGGATTGTGTTTCTGAAATTCTCTGTTATAAGCAATATAATTTTCAGTAAAACGGTCGTATAGTTGATTGACTGCCCATTAAAAAACAACTGAAATTAAGATGAAAGAAAATACTAGTAAAAAAATTAATGATGCTCGACAATGTTTCATCTAATGAGAAATGAAATGATATCAAGATAATATTAGTCACAGGCGTTTGCTGCCATTTTTTCTGGGGGAGTATGTTTCAGCAGGGTGGCAAAAAGATGAAGTCAGTAGAGGGACTGCCAAAAGACCTATTCTAACTAATATTTCATTTCATCCTTTTTATTTTATCATATATCTGTGGCTTTAAAGCAGCCATGCTCTGCTTGGACCCAAGACAGGGCATATAGTCTCCGTTGAAAATGTTGAAAGGGGCCCATAAACTGAAGGAACAACAACAACAACAACAACAATAATAATAATAATAATAATAATAATAATAATAATAATAATAATAATAATAAATACAGCCAGGGTAGTACCGGTCATAGTGGGCGCACTAGGAACTGTCTCCAAAACACTCAGGGTGAGACTGGAGGAGATCGGAATTAGGGGAAGGATTGAGACTGTACAGATCACAGTACTACTGGGAACTGCACGGATACTGAGGAAAGTGCTAGAAATATAAAGACTGCAACGCTAACTGTCAATAGTGACCCAACAGAGGAAGGGAAATGAAAGTGGAAACGCAAATTGTAGCACTGACATGATAGGCAAAAGAGAGAGGAGACGTTATTTGAAGACCTGAGGAGACTTATTGTCACTCAGCCTTCAGCGATAACCACTGGGCAGCCGGTGTGAAACTGTAAATCGCTGTATTACTGCGACCTATGAGTACTAGGAGAGGAGGGCTGGAGACTTGAGGAGACTTGCTGTCACTCAAACTCCAGCGGTTACCACCAGGCAACTGGTGTGAGATTCCAAATAATAATAATAATAATAATAATAATAATAATAATAATAATAATAATAATAATGAATCTTTGTCTGTTAGATCACGTTATATTTCTATTTTTCAAGGGGCCTTGGAACCTGAGAAGAGCTCTCAAAAGAGCCGTGATTCAAAATGGTTAATATAATGAACAATCAGAAGTGTTAGATACGGTAAGTCACTCAATAGAAATCGTCTCGTGACCAATGTCCTTTGGCAGAATGCCATTTTGAAGGAGATCAACGAATGTGACTCCTCTCGCTTTTTGTTGGACAGTAATTACTAAAAAGCCTGGATTTTCAAAAACAAGCGTGAAAGCACCCGGACACAAACTAAGAGACAAATTTAGAATAATCTTACATTGCTAATTTACCTCCCCCCACACACTAAAAGCATGTTTAGAGGGATTTAAAGAAAAAAAAAATCCACCAAACATCTTTCTATACCAAATAAGAAGTGAAAGTTTAAATTTTCAGATCTTTAGCTCTATTGGTGCAGCCTGTACACGTGATGTGTAGATAAATAGATATCCGGTCTGGACCAACTTGAAAACTGAAGAAACATATGTTGACAGTTTTGGCTTACAGTCACTTTACTTGACACTCACAGAAGCAATTGTAGGCATAACTAACGGACGCTCAAGAGATAAACCAGTAAAGACCTGGCGGAAGCAAGGATAACTGCAATCCGCTGACCTTTTAGGTTTGTTTTCAAAGGTCTCAAGCAACATTCATTTAATAATAGTTAGTGGTTATCCTTACTTCATCAAAATTATTGGTGGTTTATCAGCTTAGGATCTTCGTTAGCTATGCCAGAAACTGCAAAGAATGGTCTACAGAACCAGCCTGCTGAACACTTCTCGACGGCGAGATGCTATAGTCTGTGTGTATGCTATCGCAGATCAGGCTTGCTTCCTCATTAAAAGGCGTTATTTTTTTCTTCTTGGGGAAAATATACTGAGAATGATTAATTCTTTTTGAGCCCTCTCCCACCTATCTGTGCCCTCTCCTATCAATCTCGAAGGAAGATTACCGGGTGATAGGAGGTGCCGAAGTCACGTTCAGCAGAGGCCAACACCGTCACATCTCGCGAGATTACGCGATATCTCTTATCAGGTTTGATTGATGATTTTCAAGGTTGACTCATGAAGAGGATCGAACCCGATCGAGTTTGGGATCCAATAGGGACAAAGATTGAAGAGAGTAATTAAGGGGAGGGTAAGAAGTGGGTAGGGACGAGGAGACAGAGAGAAAGATGCAGAGAAGGGAAGGAAACATGGATATGGGGCCAGAGAAGAGGGGGGAGGGAAGAGTAAAATAAGAGCGAGAAAAGACAAAGAAATATGTACAGAGTGTGCAAAAAATACCCGATCTATTACAAAAAGTTAATTTGAACATACTTATACAGCTCCAAAATTGACAGAATAGATTATATTATATTATATCATAGTGAAACTCTTATTGAAATGATCTCTTATTATTACTCGCTGAATGTTTCATTTGGCCTAGACAACATAAACAGAATAAACAATTCAATTCCTGCTGCCACCCCATTTTCTTTAATTGTTTATCCTGTTTACATTGTCCAGGCCAAATGATATATTCAACGTGCAATAACAGGAGATCATTTCAAATGAGAGTTTCAATAATATATAATGCAATTCATAACAATCATTCTATCTGATCAGGAGGGACACCTTGGTGCACTACCAAAGACGGGGGCTTCCCAGAGCCTCCCAAATTCCATGTGTGCTACTGGTTGACTACCAGAAGTTGTTGAGGCCATCCATGCGCATAGAATTATGCCTTAGGAAACCATTTCTCATAGCTCTAGATAAGGAGTATATCAATGTTTCAATCACAAAAGCCAAGTTTAAAGGGAATAATAGCCATCTTCAGTAAGTTTGAGACATAATCAATCGGGAGATGATACTTGTTACACGAAGAAAAAAATGAAAAAAAGTTGCAGAAGTGAAAAAAGACAATGTGGAAACCGAGTATGAATACGAATATTCATCCATTCATCCATATTTGTGGTGATCATTTCTCCTGATTTGGCTCCGTCGGACCAAGAATGTAATAATGGGTAAAGTGATGGCACAAAATCCTGAGAAAATGAGAACATAAGTTTCTCTAGTTTTCGAAATGACTGACTGGCTATCTCCGTATGTATGCGTAGTGCGTACAGGCTAGTGGGCTTAAAATTTAAAAATTACTCCTTATTATAAAGGACGTATCCTTATTTTAATGCTAAGAACAACGTGGAGATCAAGTTCAATTCAAGAAGTCTTTGTCTGCGAAAAGCTTGCTCCGTCAAATGAAACATATCACAAAATAAGATTAAAACATATTTCAAATCAAACTTGGTTTCCACATGGTCCCTATTATCATTATATCGGATATATCCTATCCAATCGTATACCACTCCTTATTATGTCTAGTGTAGTGTTGAATTCTCAATGTAAGTATATGCTAAATCGATTGTTTAGTTTGTATGCGGCAGTGTTTACACATGTTTTGCAGACTATTTTTTATTGATCACCACCCAGCAAAAGGTGAGAAAAATAATTTACGCGTGGATCACCTTTTTCCATTTTCCACAACTCCCAACGCCAAAGAACGTTGGTTACGTGACGGCTTCTATTCAGTAACTAACTAGACTTGCCTCTGATCTACATTTAAATACAGGGGTCCCCGGCTGTATACAGAAATATATCGTTTCAACAGAAAAAAATAATTTGTGAGCTGAAACGGCGTAAATGAAGAAGTTTAATAATTGATTCGTACGGAAAAATATTTGAGTGTTCCCAGACCCCAAAATGGTGGTGAGTCTTCGGAGGAATGATGTAAGGTACTGGTGTCCCCCATTTTCCGAAAGTTTCCCCGATTTTCACTTTTACGTGAAAAGGTGAGAATAGAAAATAGCATTGTTTTGCAGTGAACATCTCTCTCCTAAACCTCAGCCTCCTGTATCTACTACCACCCTAACCTCTGATGAATACTTCTTCTTCTTCTTCTTCTTCTTCTTCTTCTTCTTCTTCTTCTTCTTCTTCTTCTTCTTCTTCTTCTTTCATATTTCTTTTCTTGTTCTTCTACCAATTCATTGTTTCCATCCTTCCGATCTCTCAACACCAGCCTCTTTCCCCGAGAGTTTCATAGCGGCTGTCCACGCCAAAAGACGCCTTACAACTGTCGACAGTTTAAAAGAAACCAACCTCAGCGGGTCTTGCTCTCTCGGAACAAATTTGATTTCATTAACTCTAACATCCGCGGCGTTAACAACGACCCCGGCGTTCTCTTTCATGTCGTATTCTGCGTCTTAACGAAATTTGTCAGTCGTAACAGAAGCCCACGGCAAGATCGGGTTGTTATAAACGATCATGGAGGCGGGAAACCGCTCCAAAGTACAGCACTTTTCCTTTATTTCATTTCATATTTTTATGTTTACTTTTACGTGTTTTTTTAAACCTTTTTTTCCACAAGTTAGGGCAAAGGCTATGTTGTTGGCTCGAGAAATCTAACTCCAAATTTCGTTTTAAAAGTTTTCTGCAGTAGAACCGCCCAAAGTAAAAATTGATAAGTATGCTACCACCTGTTATATATCTCCATATACAGGTGAAATTTAACTCCTCATTAGAAATCGTGAGTAACTTTTATAAATATTGGTCTATTTTCGTGAGACAAATTTCAATGAGGTTAACAGAGCAGGAAAATTCTACCATTGTATGGTTCTATTAAAATTTGTTTGACTACAATCGAATGAATAATAAAGTCAATATTATTTTTTAAGAGGGAGTTTCTTTTCACCCACCCTGTATATATAGGTTTGTTATGAGCGGTAATAGAGACAGGAAACCGCTCCAAAATACTGGACCTTTTTCTTCATTCCATTCCAGGTTTTCATGTTTTTTTTTTGTTTTTTTTTTACAACCCAGGGCAATGGCTATGTTGTTTGCTCAAGAAGTCCTACTCCGAATTTTGTTTTAAAAGTTTTCTGTAATAGAACTGCCCAAAGTAAAAAATTAATATGTATGCGACCACCTGTTATATATCTCCATATACAGTGTAAAATGAATTCCTTATTATAATATGTATCTTTTGTAAATATCACTCTATTTTTGTGAAACAAATCTAAAAGGGATTAACTCAGCAAGCAACCTTGCATTATATGGTCCTAGTAAAATTAGTTTACGAACGATGAACCAAAAAAAAAAAAAAAATGCAGTCATTACCAAATAGGGAGTTTCTTTTCAACCACACACAGACACACACATACACACACTGACACACACACACACACACACACACACACACACACACACACACACACACACACACATATATATATATATATATATATATATATATATATATATATATATATATATATATATATATATATATCAGTTTCTTATAAGCGGTAATGGAGAGGAGAAACCGCTCCATAATACAGCACTTTTTTCCTTATCTAATTTCATATATTTCTGTTTGTTTTTTTAAAAAAAAACTTTTTTACAAGTTGGGGCGAAGGCTATGGTGTTGACTCGAGAAATCTAACTTCGAATTTCTGCAAAAAAGCCGCCCAAAGTAGCAAATAAATGTGTAAGCTACCACCTGTTATATATATATATATATATATATATATATATATATATATATATATATATATATATATGGACGTATTTAGTCTAACAGAATGAATTATAAATTGCGTTATATTATATAAACTAATTTAAGTTGATCTTCTGTTGCTACACGGTTAATATATCACTCGTCCTAGACAACGTTAATAGAATGAAATTTTGAAGAAAATTAGGCTGCTGCAGGAATCGAACCTGCCATCGATAGGGTTGCTGTTTCAACCTTGGCGAATATTTACCAGTAGAACGAAAATTTGGTGTGAAAGCGGTTATTTGGGCCTTTGCAATACCGGCAGCTGTAAATAAGTAAGTAAGAGCATCGCTACATTGAAGCAGCTATCCTACCGTAGCACCATTTTCTTTATTTGTTAACTCTATTTACGTTGTCTAGGTTGAGTGATATATTAATCGAGTAACGACGGGAGATCAACTCAAATTAGTTTTTATGTAATATAATGCAAATCATAATTTATATATACATACACACACACACACACACATATATACACACACACACACACACACACACACATATATATATATATATATATATATATATATATATATATATATATATATGTATATCGGTTTGTTATGATCGGCCATAGAGGCATGAAACCGCTCCAAAGTACAAAACTTTTTTCTTTATTTTATTTCCTATTTTTCTATTTGTTTGTATTTGTTTTTTCTATCTTTCTTTTTCCAAGTTATGACAAAGACTATGTTGTTGGCTCCATAAAGTCTAACTTCGAATTTTGTTTGAAATGTTTTCTGTACCCGAAATACGCCAACACCTGTTATATATATCCATATACAAATCGAGAAGTACTTGATCATTTATACTATACATAATGATTCTAATCATTTATTTATATGGAGCACAGCTATTTTCTTTCTTTGTTTTTGGTTTCAATTTTCTGCTTGTTTTTGTTTATTTTTCATCTTTGTTTTATCAACCAAGGACTGAGGCTTGTTGTTGGCTCAAGAAGTCTACCTTCGAATTTTGTTTTAAAGCTTTTTTCTGTAATAGTCCCGCCCGAAGTTGACGTTAATATAAGTCAAATCACCACTTATAAATCAAGAAGTATTTGACCATTCATGTAGGATCTACTTATCATACATCTATTTCTTTATCATTTCAGAAACTGTCCGACGAAACTGCCCCTCAGACTGTCAACATAGGGCTATCTCAGTTAATCCTGCTCGCTGGTTGACCGGCTGGCTGACTGGCTGACCGGCTGGCTGACCGGCTGGCTATGTATGTATCAAGCGTACAGACTGATTCAATGAAGCCAAGTGGATTTTTGGTAGGGAGTTAAATTCACAAGACGGATGAAACTTTCAACATTTTCTCCTTGTTACGTCAACGAAGAACCTATTTTTGTTTTTTCACCCCCTAATAGGTTTTTAGTGGTGAGTTCGGTTTACAATGTAGGTTTGTGCTAAATCACTTACTATTTTATTTTAATTCAAACTTTTCAGTGATTACTGCCCAATAAAAGACGAGAAAAGTAACTTATTCATTGATCACTCCTTCTTACAATGCTGTAATTGACCACCCCAATACGGCATGCTGCCAAGAGACTTTGAGAACGTGACGGTTTCTATTGAGTGACTAACAGGACCGGTTTCTTTATTTTTTTCCTTCTATTTTTTAAAATCTCATTTCTGTTTTGTGACGTTAGAGCAACTGCTATATTGTTGTTCTGATGAGACCCGAATTTGGTTTAAAAATCATTTTTTTCACTAGACCCATTCAAAATACGCATCAATATGTATTCTACTATTTATCATATACGTACTTGGCCATTCTGATATATATATATATATATATATATATATATATATATATATATATATATATATATGTAACACACAAACATAAAAAATAGATTTTACCCATTGTAGATGTTTGATCACATATTTAACTCAGTGAATACAGCTATCAATATATACAAAAAATAGTTACAAGGACATTTACCTGGTGAATGTAAACTTTTCATGTTCCTCGCACTCGTCAGCAACCGGTCCTGGGTGCGAGAGGCACGATATGTTTACATTCACTAGATACACCCCCTTGTAAATATTATATATATATATATATATATATATAGAGAGAGAGAGAGAGAGAGAGAAAGAGAGAGAGAGAGAAAGAGAGAGATGAATATACTGACATATATACACTGAGATAGATGTGAAAAGGCTGAGATAGATAGATATGAAAAGGCTGAGAGAGATATGAATAGCTAGATGAATAGATAAAAATATATATATTAATGGAAAAACTGCAGTAGATGTATAGATATGAACAAACTGATGTATATATAGCCCTCTCCTTTGCTAACATTTTCATGGCCAAATCCGAAGAGGCCTACATATAACCATATAGACAAAGACTGCATCTTCTATTTCAGATGAATAGATGATATTCTTTTTATATATACAGGAGTTGAAGCTTGAAGCCGAACTAGAAAAATTCTTCGCACACAAACTGTACAGATGACTCAATCAAATTTGATCATGAGAAATCCACTGACTCCATAGTCTTCATAAACAATTGCATATGCATGACTAACTATAGAAATCCCCAGACCACCCCTATACTAAGCTAACAGATACTCACAAGTACCTTCACTCTAAATCAGCCTAACCTAAACACATGAAAAAACCCAACCATTTTCACAAGCAGTTACAGATAGTGAACTTAACAAACACAACTATAATTTGCTATATTTCACAAAACGAGGATATCACTGGATGATACAAATAATCAAATGAAAATATACAGTTACAATACCCAACGATGAAATACACTCTCTATCAAAAATAACCCCGACTGCATACCACTCATGACCCCCTTCCACAACGCACTGTCCAACAAAAACTCAGTAAAGATACTCATCGATGGATCACACCTTTTTCCAATTTTCTAATTGATCACCCTTACACAGTATGCTGATAAAAGACGTTGGCTGTGTGGCGGTTTATCTTAAGTAACTAACCAGTCCTGTTAATATTAATCTTTGGTCCAAATTCTGCCAATTTTGAAGCTGTATAAATATGTTAAAATGAACCTTTTGAAATGGATCGGATACTTTTTGCACTCATTATATCTCTTCCAATTTCGTTGGCGAAGGTAAAAAAAAAATGTAATGCATTTAAAGATTTTAATTTTCTGCCATTTTGACTGAAAAAGAGGGGAAAATTAACGTTAAAAGAGTCATTAATTAGAAAAATTAATTTTCAAAAGATCAAAGCGAAAGGGTGTAGAAAGGAAATAGAAAAGAGACATAGAAAGAAATAAGGGGAGAAGAGAGCGAAAATGAAAAGTGCAAACGAAACAGAGAAGGGAAATGAAGAAGAGGAGAGAAAAGGGCGAAGCACAATGAGTGAAGAAAGAGAAAAAAATACAAAGTGAGAAAAAAGAGAAAGGGAAAACCAGAGAGAGAGAGAGAGAGAGAGAGAGAGAGAGTAGACGGAAAAAAAGACCAATCAAAGGTAGAGGGAGTGATAAACAAAGGTGGAGAGACACAAATGAATAGATAGAGAGCTAGAGAGACAAACAGAGAGAGAGAGAGAGAGAGAGAGAGAGAGAGAGAGAGAGAGAGAGAGAGAGAGAGAGAGAGAGAGTTGGAGCGAAAGACTGACAGAAGTAGACGGAGAAACAGATAGATCAACAATTAAAGGTAGAGAGAAATTGATAAACAAAGATATATCTATATCTATATCTGTATATATATTATATATATATATATATATATATATATATATATATATATATATAGAGAGAGAGAGAGAGAGAGAGAGACGGGGAAAGTTCATATCTAGAAGAGAGGAGGGGGCTGAGATCGACATACAAAAGTAGTGAGACAGAGATAGAGAGAGATAAACAAACAATGAGGAGAAAGGAATTTTCAAACTCAGAACATGACAGAAATGAGGACTTCGAAAAAAAAAACCGAGATTGATAGGGGAATGTAATTAAAACAAAATGGCTTCTCTCTAATATGACCAATTGTGATGGTTGGAAAATAATCTCAAATCCCACTGGAACCATGAACAAAGCTCTCTTCTTAATTTCACCATGTCACCATGACAACATAAGGCGAATATTTTCACACTATCATTCGGGCGTTCTACTCAGTGTTGCCAAATTTAGTTTCAAGTTTACATCTAAAATAGAGTATAAAAGTAAATTAGATAGCAATATGACTTATTAATTAAAAATCATCTAATTAGCAATTACTGATATCTAACTGCAACTATTATATCTAGATTTAGATGAAAAACATCTATATTAGCAACACTGGTTCAACTAGTCTTGTCTGGTGCAGACGAGAATCATGCATGAACAGCCATTGATTTTTCACGCTACTCAAAGCGTCAGCCATGACAGTAGTGTAGGGCGTCGCAGGCTTCCGGTTTCTGCAAGTCTCGGTTGTGTTCCGCCATTTTGAAAATAATTTTTTTTAGGAACGAACATGTTGAAGGAAACCAAGGAGAATGAGAAATGATTAGAAAGACAGAAAAGGGGAAAAGAATGTTTCAATCTGTCTTTTAAAGAGAACAGATCAAATACATCAGATACCGAACTCCAGACACACATGAGCATTCTGAATTCTGCTTTATTGCGGTGTTTAATACACAGACGTATTTACGCTTGTGCAAAAAATAACTTATGCAAATGCGCGAGTTAAATAAGACAGCACAACCCAGCGCAACTAGATGAGTCCCTCGTGAAACAAAGAGAAAGAAAGAAATACAGAGGGTAATACCAATGCATTTGTATGGATCTGGTATTCCCACACTGAGGCAGAGAAACAACATAACCTGGTGGTATCGTGAGGTAATGTTGGGGCGCCCCGAGTTAGTGATAATAATGCTTAATGATCTTTGCAAGTCCGGTCAAGACCAGGACTTTATTCGTACAAGTTTTCATGATCACCTTGACAAAATGTAAGTTCACTGAAGAGATGCCTCCACACTAATCACCAGCATAGAACGAATTCAATTAGCTGCTGAGTGTACAGGTAAGCTTATTCTAACAGAAAGTTTTCAAAACCGGGAATCGAACTCAGGACCTTTTTGTTTTTTATTTTTTTCATTATTATTATATAAAATTTGATTGAAGTGAAATTGGTTGTTTTCATTTACTTCTGCCTGTTAGGTTAAAAGAGATACTTGTATTTACACCGTCCGTCAGTCTGTCTGTCTTTCTGTTTGTCCACACAATATCTCCAAATGTTCTCAATTTCAATGATATTTAGTGGAAGGCTAGGCCATGGGCAAAGAAAGAATTGATTACATTTTCAGGTGGATCCAGAAATATTTTACAGCTACCTCCCGTACATCAAAGCAATATTTGAACTACTATTCATTCAGTTTTTAGTGACAATAGCGTTGGCGGAAGTATGCACTCTCTCTTTCTAATTATGTATTTTCTTTTTTAGAAGTAAATTTTGATCATACGAACATAGAGTCTGAAACAACTTTTTCGCGTTCTCATTCAACAAAAGCTCTCTTCAGAAGTGCTAGCATCTTTAGTACCTGTGGCCATCACCAACTGAAGGGATGACATATCGAAGCAGATGGGAGAACAGCTCCATTTGGGAGCATTTAACGCCTATAAGTCACTGACTGACTGACATACCGAGACCAAATTTTAAAGAAAGGGGCTTTTAAAGGAATAGGCTGTTAAATGAAGGGGGTTTTGAAGGGAAGGGTTTCCAAAGGAAAGGACTTTTTAAGGAATGGGCTGTTAGATGAAGAGGGTTTTGAAGGGAAGGGGTTTTCAAAGGATGGGGCTTTTAAAGGAATGGGCTGTTAAACGAAGGTGCTTTTGAAGGGAAGGGTTTTCAAAGGAAGGGCTTTTAAAGGAATGGGCAGGTAAATGAAGGTGATTTTGAAGGGAGATGAATTCTAAAGGAAAGGGCTTTTTAAGGAATGGGCTGTTAAATGAATGTGCTTTTGAAGGGAGGGGTTTTTAAAGGAAGGGTCTTTTAGAGGTATCCATAGGATTGAAATAGTGCTTCTGTGGTCTGATTTTCGGAATATTGTTATTTTTATTTTCGAAGATGTTTTTATTTAACTTTTTTTTTCAGTTTCGAGCAATTCGGGTTTTTTTCCCGCACATTCGTATCACACTTCTTTTTCTAAACCTTTTTGTTCCTTCGGGTTTGTTTTATGCCCGACAGCTTTTACAAAATTTGCTTTTTCTATCGCTGGTCTAGCTAGAAACCGTCAATCAAAACTGTCACCAAAACTTTCAACATAGTTTTCTCCACTTTTAAGTAGGCCAGTCTCGCGTACAGGATATACCAATGGAGCCAGAATGCTGATAATTCAAATATATACTCATCATTAAGTTAAAAACAATTTTTTTTTTTATATTCGAATATTCCTCCTCTAAAAGATTTTTATAGGGTTTTTCAATTTGCGATGTAAGTCTAAGCTAAATTTATCCCTTTTTGGGGTAGTTTTGTTCACCCTTGTTTCTTTTGAAATTTCGGACATTTTTAGTGATCACCGCCCAACAATAGACGAGAGAAGTAATTCATTCACGGATTAGCTCCTTTTCCAATTTTTTAATTTGTCATCCCTTAGAAGGCACGCTATCCAAAAGAGGTTGGTTACGTAAGCGTTTCTATTGAGTGACTAACCAGACTCTTTTGTATTTTTTAAATAATAGTTGAACTTATCTGTTATCTTCCACAACATATCAGCTTTGAGATCATCACTCATAATCTTGAATTGCTAGGGACCCCGATACCTTGGATTTAGTTCCCTGTTCTGCTTGTGTACACCATCCATTCTCATAAAATCAATATTTCCATTTGTGTTTCTCTGAATTTTTGAGATGAGGTATTATTATTATCTCTATTATTGTTCGGACTATCCTCATCTTGGTTGTTTTCCATACAACGTTTCGGCCGTTGTACTCGACGGCCTTCATCAGGTATCATCTGGTAGGTGTGGGTTACTTCCCCACACCTACCAGATGATACCTGATGAAGGCCGTAGAGTACGACGGCCGAAACGTTGTATGGAAAACAACCAAGATGAGGATAGTCCGAACAGTAATAGAGATTCCTATTTGTCTTCATGGTTAAAGCTGTCATCTAAACTGTCAATATATGTTTCTTCAGTTTTTAAGTTAGTCTGTCTGGCTAGCCATGTATGTTTGTATTATGTGTACGGGTCGCGCAATTGGAGCTAGTGGGCTGGAATTTTAAGAATTTACTCCATATTATGTCTAGGGAAATCCCCCCCCCTATACTTTTTTTGAGTGGTGAACCCCTGATTTGTGTTAGCTTGTTTTTTGTTGTTTTTTTTTAAATTCAGACTTTTCTGTGATCACTACCCAACAAAAAGCGAGAGAAGTAATTTATTCATTGATCATCATTTTTCCAAATTTTTGGTTGAGCACCCCCAAAATGGCTGGACGCCTCTTTTGATCATTTCTATGATTTATTTTACTTTTGTCTTTCCTCTTCTCCGTATTGATACTTTTCAATGTCTTAATATTATTTCTGGCACTATTCACCTTTTCTCTTTCTCTCTCTCTCTCTCTCTAAATATATATATATATGTGTGTGTGCGTGTGTGCGTGTGTGTATGTGTGTGCGTGTGTGTGCGTGTGTGTGTATGTGTGTGTGTGTGTGCAAGTGCGTGTGTTTTAGGGTCAGTCCTGGGCAAGTCGCACCAAACCAGATCCTGTGCTCAGGCTGGTGAGTTATTCTGCATGCAGACCCACCGTCTACTGTCCTATTGTTGTGAAAATTCTCCTCCAAAATCTTCTTTCACGAAGCCAAGCCTTTCACACATACACACATACATATATATATATATATATATATATATATATATACATACATAAATACATATATACATATATATATATATACATACATACATATATATACACACACACACACACACACACACACATATATATATATATATATATATATATATATATATATGTGTGTGTGCATGTGTGTGTGTGTGTATATATGCATACTAGCAGAAATCCCCAGCTTTAACCGGTCTTTCGTACACCTCAGGTAAAAGCAATTTTATGAAATAGCCACAATTGTAATAATTAATATATAATTTTACCTTTTTAAGTAGTTGGGGAAACAAACAGAAATAAGTAAATATAAAATGAAGAATGTAATTTTATTCTTCAAGCATTTTGAAATTGATGTGAAAAGTTTCTTACGTCCTTTTCATTGATGTCTGTTGTACTATATTTTTCTGTTTTTCTGCCAATGGCTAAATTGGACATTTTTCTGCTGTTCCCAAATCTGGAAAAAGGGATGCAAAGTATGAAATAGCCTCTGCTTTAAAATAAAAAAAAATGTTTTATTATTTGTTCAAATTATCTTATGGAATAATAACTTTATACTACCACGTGTAGTGGGCTATGCTAGACTGACTGCAATTTTGAAATAAGGAATTTTTCTTTCAACTAACAATCTATAGGAAAACAATTGTTGAAAAAACGAAGCGATAAAACAGAAAAAAACCCAAAACAACAGAAATGCGACAAAAAGAATCGAAAGTGATTTTTAAAAAAAGTTTTACTATTTCTTCAAATTCTTACGGAAAAATAACTTTATCCTCCCACGTATAAGTGGACTATACTAGACTAGCTGTTATTTTGAAATGACGAATTTGCATTAACAATAAGTAATTTTCATTTTATGAAACGATTTATAAAACATGGACGTTCAAATATATCTTTTCTTGAAGAAAAAACAACTTTTGCGTGTAAATCATTAAATAAAATGAATTCAATGCATCGAACAACCATAGAAAAAAAAAAAAACGAAATGATTGCTTCACTGTAGAGATAGAACACATTGACTGGAATAACATCAATAATAAGCATTTTGAAATTATCACAAATTAAAATATGATTTTGGTTTAGAAAAAATACTTTTTGTTCAAAAATACTTGATGAAACTTATTATTTATTTACGTGGATATAATTTTATAGCGCGTCAGCTTCTCTAGACTCGCAGTGTGATGTTCAGTCCACTCGAATCAAAGCCTGAGGTGAATCAGTTAAAGAGAAGCTTTCGAAGTCAAAACTTCCGAAATGAAAAAGTTGAGGTCCAGTTTAAATTTATAGTTTGATTAAAAATTGATTTACCCGGTACAGAATTTGGAAACTCCTACGTCCTATGTTCTTCGCTGTGAAAAGATGTAACGCTATGCAAAATTTCAGTTTCCGATATGCAAGATTGTAGCCAACATAGTGAAACGGACAAACAAACTTACTTCGATATATATATATATATATATATATATATATATATATATATATATATATATATATATATATATATATATATATATATACTAGTATTCTGCAAAAGTAGT
>OY735239.1:23257878-23392878 GCA_963457665.1 Thysanoteuthis rhombus
ATCTTATAATACTAAAACTTTATAAGGATATCAAGAATTTTTCAAAAAAAATTATCGGATACTTTTTGCACCCGGTCTATATACTCATTTATGCCACGGATAATGGATAGATTGTTTATACCTTGAAGATAATAACAGCAACGTACTCCACAGAAGCTGTCAAATCAAGCGTCCATGTTTACCGGAAGTGGTAATGATGGCTTAATTGGAGTGTTTAGATCTGCGACGTCTAATTGGACGTATGAAATTAATGCGCATGCGCTATAGGTCCCATTCGACTCTTCATTTCATTTTCATGAGGGAATGATGAAAATATTTGTCCAACACTACAAGATGGCCGTGTCGAACTGATGGTAGGAAACATTACTCGTGTTAATTAGAGTAATTAATTGGATAGCTGTGTTGATAGTTGCGTGGTAGAGTGAAGTGGGTTGAAAAGGGGTAAGTGTGGTTGGTTGAGTGACTTAGGAACAGGGTAGCTAAATTGGGTATTCCCCTGCTAGATCTGGCTGATTTTTTCCTAATTTAGCAGATACAAATCTACAATAGCCGATTAAAATTTGTAAGTTTTGATAAAAGCAAATATCCCTTTTTTATTAGTAATTTGTTTGTGAGTCTGGATACATAGTTTTTTTTATTCATTATGTTACCTACATGTATATATGAAAATTTTTGCTAAAGAGTTAGCTGGAAATGGACTTATTCTAGCAATTTTCAAGGACTGCTCTAGCTATACATAACAATAAATACCAATTGGCAACACTGTTTTCGTATAGTGGTGCTGTGGTGGGACCAGTTGCTGGTGAAGAGATGTAAACAATATTCATTTTAGTCAAAGGTCAGTTGTCTTCTAGTAAATTTGGAGCGCATAAAGTTTGAAAACTATTTATGTATACTTCCTATCTATCTATGTATCCATCTCAGTTTGTTCGTGTCTATCTATCTATCTCAGTTTGTTCGTGTCTTTGCATCCATCTCAGTCTGTTCGTATCTATGTATCTATCCCAGTCTGTTCGTAAGAATGTATACATCTATCTCTGTTCGTATCTATGTATCTATCTGTGTATCTATATAATATAGTTGAAGAAAATGAGAGAAAGAAAAAGTAAAGAATTTGAAAAGAAGATAAATAATCACTGAGAGAGAAAAAGAGACAGAAATAGGACAGAAATACGACATTTTGAAATCAAGTTAAGCATCGTCGAATCTCATAAGTATTTAGATGGGGGACGACTTGGGTGCTGAGAGTGATATAATGGTCTTGCATAGGACCCAGGAAAGACATGCTGAGAAAAGAGTCACTATATATCAAGTTTCAGTTCAACTCATGACGTAAGACAGGGATCGGCACTCAGTAACCCGCAGGCCATATCCAGCCCTAGCTTCATTTCATCCGGTCCACCGACTTGATTAAATATTATTTTTCATCCCCAAATTCATTGTTTTTCCTTACGTATCTTTGGTTAGGTGGGTGGGTTTCGACATATGACAATAACCTATTTATATAAAAAAAAACCCTTTTCAAAGATGATATTCATTAAATCTGTTTATTGGTCTATGGTAATTGATCGTCAATCGCAGTCAGCTTTGATTACAGAAAACACAAAATGTTAACAAAAATTGGACAATATTTCGTATGTAGGAATATTCGGGCGTACGGAAAGTAATAACGTATTTTCATGCCCGGAAAATAATTTTCAAATTTTTAAATCAACAACAGTCATTTTAAAACTTTTAAACTGCAACAGATATTTACGAGCTATCAGGATTCACTTAACAGATGTTTTTCATTACCTATGTAACAGTACTACCCTTTCGAAATTCACACAGCAAGCAATGGCGATTATATTTCTCTTTAAAATCTCTATCCTCCATGGGGGCAAAACTTCACAATTCACTATAAACAACACACTGACGGATAGATGAGATGATGAATTAAATTCGGGCGCCGTTTCGAACCATTTAACTCTGGCTTTACCTTAGTTGGTTGGCTTATAATTTATAGCAGTGGAACACGTAATTACTTTCCGGGCACGAAAATACTTAATTAGTTTTCATTTATTAAGTACATTAGGATTTCTTGGCCTTTTTACCACCACAGCCCTTTAGTAGCTAAACCTTGCCTCCATGCCCCATATCATCTTCAACGAAACGATCAGTTTGAAACAAGTACGGTAAATATGTGAAAAAGGTTCATCCACATCCACTTGTAATAATTAGCAATTGGCAGTCTTCTGTAGAAATAGAATTTTATGTTACCTTAAACTTGATAAATTGTATCTTTATAGGATTTTAACTTTGGATTAATTTAATATTTAGGAAATATTGAACAAAAAGAAGGAAATATTGGGCAACATAACGTTTTTAATATTTCATAAGTTCAATGCATTTGGAAAATTATTTTATTAATTCGGTCATTCTTTGACAGTAAGGGTCAGCTAGCACATTATCTTCATGACGATATTATGCAAAAACATGTGAAGAGAATTTCTGAAATAATTGGAGAAATTCTTACATTTTTTTTCCTGCTGGTCCTCTCTTGAAATTACTCAGGAACCCTAAGGGTGTGTGTGCACCCGGTTAAGAACCACAGTGGTATATAGACGTTTTAAAGGGTATATACACCTATAATAAAAAAAAACGAACAAATATTGAAGTAATTACAAAGCGCAGGCTATTTCTATAACCGTCATTGGTCATCGTTTCAATATGTATTCTTTTTGGCTCGCCAGGTATGAAAACATATCAAATCCGACCCACCTCCCACCCAAATCTTCCAACCGCTGACCTACTGAGTATTTTCCTTTCATAGCATTTGCCAGAGTAATGCAGGTTACTCGCCGGTGCTCACCTCATACCCAAATAACATGTAACAGGCATTACATTATATCAGCAACAAGGAACAATCCCTGTCCCGACCAATTGGAAGTGGAACTAATCTGTCTTAAATGTTTCATTCTTGGTTTTAAATCAGTTATTTGTCTCCTATACTAGTTATCAACCTAGGATAAATAGCCTGGTAATTATGCTGGGCCTCACATGGAGAGACCACAAGACAGCACAGTACATCCGAGAAAAGACAAGAGTCAGGGACATCACGGAATTCATTAAAAATCTCAAATGGCGTTGGCTGGCCATGTTGCAAGAATGGCGGATAACCGATGGATATCACGACTCACGATATGGATCCCCCGAGATCACATGCGCAACCGAGGCTGGCAGTATATTAGATGGAGAGACGAGCTAGACAAGTTCAGGAAGTACTGGCTCTGCGACACCCATGATAGAGAATTGTGGCAAATCCTGGGGAAGGTCTATGTCCAACGACGGGCGTTGAAAGACTGATGATGATATCCTAATATTTACACAGCTAGGGGGAGACCAAATCTAAAAATCCCAGTCTTTTTCATGTGAGGTTGAGCAAGATTCTTCCTTGTGCACGTTGCATGATATTCAGTTTGAGTGTCAACATCTTGGTTAGGTTCTATTTTTCAGTTCCATAGGTGACATCCGCAGAAAAAAGGTTTTTCAGTCGGCCTTTCAGCCATCTGAGCACTGGTCTGTAACAAATCGATGGCCTCTTAAGGCGTCTTTAGCAGGACCAATTACATGGTAATCTGAGGGAGCAAGGAAATAACTATTAGGGTGATGCACCAATACATCGAATCCAAGACCCCCAAAGCGTTTGAACCGTGTAGGAAGTAGTGTGTGGGCGCACATTATCATGCAAAAGCAAAAACACCTTTTGACAATAGATGCCGGCGTTTGCTTCTAATTGCACGTCCATTTTTGAACCTCGCAATCCATTTTTACACACCGTAGTAAAACATTGTTCCCATATTGTGCTGAAAGCCTTGAATGGATTTCAGTCCCTGGAATACCTTTAGCCAATAGAAAACGGATCACTACTCGTTGTTCTTCCTCCCTGCAAACTAAGAGCTGAGAGGCCATCTTTACTCTGTGGTAGCACGAAGACAACTGACTCACTGTAGCGACGACAAACATACTACGATCTCACATGCACGCACAGAATCCAAGATGGTCATTCTAAAAAAATTTAACAAAAGTGACCCACCCTCGTACTTAGCCAAACAGCCAGCGAGCCAGCCAGCAAGCAAGCAAGCCAGCCAGCCAGCGAGCGAGCCAGCCAAATCACCTAAAAACTGGAGACACTTCCGTTAACAGTTTTGGCTGACAGTATCTAAAAATGTTTATTTTTGAAGCACCCTTTATACAAAAATGACAAACAATTCGGTCAATTAAAATAATTGCACCTGAGAAGCCAGAAGTTAATTTAACTGACTTTGTTTTCTCTTAATATGACTTTTCATTTCTTATTTCTTTTAAAATAATCATTTTCGTTTATTTCCAACAGACGATTATTAACGCCATAAAAAGTTTTTTAATAATTTGTCTGGGAGAAGAAACAAAAAAAGTGTTGCTTTCAATGGAGTCTGCAAAGACGTTAAGAAATTAATTTATTAAATGACATTCAAAACGAATAACTAGATTTAGTTTTTATTCCGATTTTTTTTTTTCGTAGAGGTTTCAGGTTCAACAGAGCGAATACAAGAAAAAAGAGAAAAGACAGAGAGAGAGAGAGGGGGGGCACATGCGCACGTATGAGAGAGAGAGAGTGAGAGAGGGAGAGAAAGGGGGAGAGAGAGAGAGAGAGAGGTGGATGGAGGCAAAATAAATCAAAAGAAAGAAATAGTGGCGAGAAAGGGCGAGAGCAGAGAATAGTAAGGAAAGATCTAAAAGGAGAAGAGAAAATAAATGTGAAAAATAAGCCTGGCTGCTTCAGAGTCACCGTTTCTGACCCTTTTTCTTTGGTTTCTTTCAGTTCAGGGTTGACAATATTCACATGTTTTTTCTTTCAATTTTTCCTTGATTTAAAGTCCACTGTTGCCAATCGAGATGGGTTTTTTTTCCAGATTCAAGAGTGACTTTTAGAATCGAAAAAATTTAAAAATTACATCTTAATTGGCAGCTCAGGATAAAAAAACTGCTCCCACTTCTATTCAAACTGAAGATGATTAATGCAAATTTTTTTATATATATGATAAATGAATTTGCAAGGATTGTCAGTTTAGCTCAATTGATAAGTTACCCTCCTGCCAATAATTTGGTCATTATTTCAAATCATGCTTGGAAAATGTTAATTTTGTATGATAACGAACGTGACGTGATAGTCAAATAATGAATTTGACGAGAATTGTTCTTGTTACGGGGGAAAACAAAGTCAACATCAACTTGGACGAGTGTTCGACAATGAAAAAAAGGACAGGTCTGATGAATGACTCAATAGGAACTATCATAGGATCAACATCTATCAGCAGCATGCCGTATTGGGGATGATCAATTCGAATATCAGGAAAAATCAATGAATTAGTTACTTCTCTCACCTTTATTGATCACTAAAAAAAGTTCCAATTCAAAAGAAAAAAAAAATTGGATGCTATCGGTCATAAGTGAAGGGACTAATTTAGCATAAACCTACATTGCGAAGTGACCCTCCCGCTATTTGAAACCCATTTGGGGAGGGGTCTGAAAAGCATAAGAAAGTTTTTTTTGTAAATTATAAACAGTAAATGTTTAAATTTTCAGCTCTCTGGCTTCATTGGCGCCGCCTGTGCACACAACGCATATATATATATATATATATATATATATATATATATATATATATATATATATATATATATAGCCAGCCTAATAGCCAGATTCACAAAAAGAAGAAAGGATGCAGATAATAAAAACAGAAGAAAAAAAAAAAACGAAAGAGAGAAAGAAAGGGAAAACTCGCCATCACATTCAGTAATTGTACAACTGTATCGTCAAAAGCATTGAAAAAAATCTCCCATCGAAGAATAAATACGTTCAGAATAAATTCTATTTATGACATCACTGGCGTTTTCCGCGGTAAAGCATCTAAAATAGAGTAAAAGAACATCTACAAAAATCTATATTCAGGAGAATCTGGAGGTCATTTATAATCCTGTCGGAATAAGGTCCCAAAATGGTAGAAATGGCTTTTAAAAAGGATTTAGAAGAGGTCGGGTGGAGTCCTGATGCCAATTTTCAAGTCTCTAGATAAAATGGTTTTGGCAATACCGCTAGAACACGCATACACACACTCATACAAAAAGGGATTGAACCCTTCGCCACTTTTGATGGCGACGTTTGTTCAATTGGTATGACAGAAGCAGGGTGGAATGAGAATCAGAAGTAAGTATATATATATATATATATATATATATATATATATATATATATATATATATATATATATATATATATATATATATATATATATGTATATATATATACGTGTGTGTGTGTGTGTATGTGTGTGTATTGAGAAATGTATATATGATCCTGAACAATAATTCTGTCGGATCATATATCAATTTCATAATACATAACTGTCGAGTTGTAAAAGCAAAGAAAGCAGATATAGACCGAGAATATACTAGATGAGAATTTGAAATGGAGGTAGTTATTTGGGCCTTTGCATTACCGGCGGCTGTGTAACTCAATGGTAAGAGCAACGCTACATTGAAGCTACATCGGTGCCAGTTTCGATTCTTGCAGAATCCCCAATTTTTTCTAATAGTTCAGTCTATCTACGTTGTCTTGGCCAATTGATATTTCAGCCGTGTAATGACGACAGATCATTACAAATGAGAGTTTCTATATAAAATAACACAAATTATAATCATACATATGATGATGATGATGACATATATGTATATATAAAATCCATTTATCAAAAAATCAAATGATTTGTAGAATAAAATAACACCCATATACAATGTATTATGAAAACCTCCTGTATGAAACAACAAATACATGTATGACGTGAGTTATATCATAGCTGAAAGGGAAGTGATGTTTGATCAACAATGCTGGGCGCCATATTAATATAACTGTTTTGCTTTTAATATCCCCGAAATAGTTACATGGTAAACAACTGATGATCCCAACGAGAGAAAATTTATACATCGTACAATAATAACAAAGTATTTTTAGGGGAAAAAGGAAAGAGGAAAATTATGTAAATTGCATTGATAGATATAAGGAAATAAGTGACTGATGTGATACAAAAATCCCGTGAAAAGTTATTTTCAATGTTTAATGTTTAAATCATTCTAATATATATATATATATATATATATATATATATATATATATGAATATATATATATATATATATATATATATATATATATTCATATATATATATATATATATATATATATATATATATATATATATATATTCATATATATATATATATATATATATATATACATATATACTAGCTGAAGTACCTGTCTACGCCGGGTGAAATATTTAAGAAGATTAAAAAGTACTGAAACTCTAAGACTCGTAAAATGGTTTTCTTCCACTCAGAGATGTAGCTAGAGATTTGGGGACGTGGGAGGGTTGCTCACTTTAGAGACCCCTCCAACAATTTGTGAGTATATCTATTGTATAATATCAGTAGAGATGCAGTTGGTGAACCACTATTTATAAAGCATATGGGAAGCCCGTACATAGTGTATCGGGGAACAACCCCTTCCCCAGATACGTCTTTACATTTTACTCTTTATTGGTAAAAAAGGTTCCTTTCACTTATGATCCGCTGAAGTAGAGGGACTCCCTTCATTTTCGGCCCCTTAAGGCGGGGGTACTCTCCAATCACTACTGAAAGGGAGGAAAAAGTTTTCTATCACTTTCGACCCTTTAAAAAAAATAGAAGTTTTCTCACTGGGTGGAAAAAGTCCACTTTTGATTCCTTTTGTAAGTTAAAAAAGCCTCCCCCACTCGCTTTTGACCCTTAGGGTTGGGATGTTCCCATCAATCAGACCCCTATAAAATCAATTTATTAGCATTTAAAATAAGAAGGTATCAATATTGGACAGAAAGTAAGGTTCCACTCTGACATTCTAGCTACATCGTGAATAGAACCCCTCGTAATCCCTCAAAAAATCTATAAACAAATATCTGAAGTATCTGTCTATGCCGGATACAGTATTTCTGGTGGAACAAAAAATACTAAAACTTTCAGGCTTGTAAGAGAAAAGTTTCCCTTTACATTTGAACCCTTATTGAATAAAAGCTTCCCTCCACCTCTGACAACTCAAAGAACAAAATGAAGGTTACCTCTACTTCTGACTCTTTAAAGGTGAGAGTTTTGACCTCCAAGAGAAGGGGGGCTAGTCTCCTCACACTCATGGCGATTTAAGGGATTCTTCCATTATTACTGACCCCTTGGAGGTAGTTGGAGGGAAAAGTTATCCCCCTTTTTGCACACCTTAAACTGTGAGTAATTATACCTTCTGATTTGACACCTCAAAAGAGGGAAAAGATCCCCAGTTTTGTTTTGACTTCTTCGAAGGAGTAAAAGTTTCCCTTCATTTTTAACACTTGAAAAAATCGAAAATTCTACCGTCTAAAAACCCTTGTTTTTTTGTCTTTTGAGCATGTACTGCAAATTTGTTTAGGCTGTGCCTATGTTTATTTTTTTTATTGTTGGACATATAAACACACCTCTCATATATAAGATGTATACATAATAATAATAATAATAATAATAATAATAATAGAGAGATATAAATGAGGGAAAAGATTAACAGAGCAAAAGGGACAAAGGGTATCCATTCATCACTGACCCCTTAAGGTATTCCCCCTCACTTTAGACCTATTAGAAAATATATGTATAAACATTAAATAAAAAAAATAAGTAAATGAACAAAAAAGTAAGTTCCCATCTTGGTATGATAGTTATATAGTAAAAAGAATCCATCGATAAAACCCCAAAATATATGTTTTCCTCAAAAACCTTCTTATTTAAAACCTTCCTACCCGGTCCATTGAGTTGGCATGCTCAACTGAGTTGGGCAAAATCCATGTTTAGGTACTTTTTATATACTAAGAAAAGAACACACTCACCTCACTTATACATTTAAGATATCGGTTCAAGGAGAGTTTTAAATAGAAATAACGTATTTATAATCATTTTGTTGGGTTAGATGTACATTTTCTTCATAATATAATTGTCGGCGTTGAGAAACATAGAGAGTAGATAAAGTGCAGTTATTCGGACATCCTACTTACAAACTGGCTGCATAGCTCAGATAGTGAGAGCAGCGTTAAGACTGACCCATGTTGGACGCAGGTTCGGTTCCTGCAACAGCCTATTTCTTTAATTGTTTATTCTACTTTAAATGTCTAGGCTAACTGACATATCCCCTGTGTAAAATGGACTGTTGGTTCAAATGGTTTAAAATAAAAGCAACACATATATATGCACACACACACACACACACACACACATATATATATATATATATATATATATATATATATATATATATATATATATATATATGATACAAATCAGGAATACAATATGATGCAATACATTATCCGATATGTGATGGGTTTATTACATAAAGTGCTCGATACATTCAGTATTGAACATTAAAAAGTTGATTTAGAATAAAGCTATATATATGAGAGAGATTTAGCAACAATGTAATGGATAGAGAAAATGGATCCCTAAAGGACAGAAGCTTCAGTACAGACATACTGAAATGATATTCTAGCAGATAGAAACGACGAGTCAATGTAGGAAGCGACTATAGAATGGTAAGATATAAAATCCAAATTTACAACGAAAAAGAAAACGCAGGAAAATGTTACTCACCAATTTCGTGAAAAAAAAAAGGAACTCACTCTATCAACAGATATGAACAGAGAACAAGGAGAAAACAACGACGATCCTAACAGAATAACAACTTCTCTAATCGAAATTGCCAATATGTTTAAGCCAAAGAGCAAATAAAACATCTGTAAACTCTTAGAGGAAACAAAGAATCTAACGGGAAAACGCAGAAATCTCGAGCCACCGACAACAACTTGAGGAAGGATTGAAGAAATCAAGCAAAACAAAACCATCCAAAAGATAAAAGGCGTTGCACAGTGGCTGTCATTGAAAAGATTCTCGAAAAAGGTAGAGGTTTTAAAACTGTAAACAAAACTCTCAACATAAGAAGAATACAAGTTATTAATGTGTTTGAAGAAAATGGATATTTAACAACGGATAGGCAATGAATCGTCGGACGCACCCAAGAATTCTACAAAGATCTCTATCCCACCCCCCAAGCAAGGAACAGAGAGCAATGAACTAGATATACAAGTCACCAAATCGAAGACTTAATAGAAATCACTTCGTGTGAAGTTAAGCAAGTTATAAAACGATAAGAAAGGAAAAGCACCTGGACTAAATAACATTACCATAACCATCACTAAGAAATTAGCCTATCTTTTCAACTCTTACTTCAAACAGAGTACAGTCTCAGAAGATTGGAACACCGCAATCATGAATGCTGATATATATATATATATATATATATATATATATATATAAAGAGAATCAGAATGATCTAATAAAATGTAGGAATATATGCCCACTCAAATGCATATGCAAACTTTTTACAAAAATGATCACCAGCCGAATCACCAAAACGCGAGGGATAAAAAACAACTATGGGAACAGATTGGCTTTGGAAGAACCTACTCTACTATTGAACACCTCCATTCGATAAATCAATCAAAAGAAAATGCAACAGAATACAAAATACCTCTCGCTGAAGCATTTGCTGACTTCAAGAAGACTTTTGACTCAACATAACCCCCAAAGTCATTTAAACTAACATACAAGGCGTAGACACCATATTGTCAGTTTTTTTCAACATTTCTACCGGCACAGCAGTTCCTTTATCCGGCACCATGAAGACTATGAGCTTTTCTGGTTCAAAAAAGGAAAGCGATACCAGCACACTCAAACTCTTCACCTCCAGCCCTGAGATGATCTTCCAAAACTAAGATGGACAGCAAATATTTAAGTAACTTCAGACGCTGCCTTTTTGTTGAGAATATCCATGGTCTCTAAGTAATGCTCGACGAACTGGAGAAAGCAAGTAAAACAGACGTCACGTGAAACAAATATGCTGAAGTCAAAGACAATGATCGAAATCGAAAACGCAGAATTGATGAAAGCAGACGACAAAATCTACCTTTGTCAACGAATCACTATGGATTCCCCACAAGAAGAATCTCTATTAGTTTGGAAAAGAAGAACTTATAGTCACCTATGGAGCACAAACATGGGATCTAACCAAAAGAACTATGCAACGTGCACAAAAGAAAATCATGTTTAACATCATGTGGAGAGATCATGACAACACAGTATACGTTGGAAACAAACAGGCCTAAGAGATATAGAAATCATAAGAATACTCAATTGGTTATTGACTAAGCTAAAATCCTATGCAAAATTGCTTCTGACAAAAGAATAAGCTTTCAAGAGCAGCAACCAGCCATTGCACTTATATGGGAGGGTCTTGGGTCACTCTGGGGGCTTTGCGAAACTCCTCGCCGAACTGAGCAATTGTTATTCTCATGTATGTGAGTAAGCCTCTACATTAAACTCAACCTTGTGTCCTATTCCGTCCTTGTAGAAGGGCGAATGAAAGCCTATCACCAGCTTTTAAACACACACGCATACGCACACAAACACACTCACTGTGAGTGCTAGGGTTTATTAACCTAGGACTTGAAATTTACGCCCCCGGCTACTTGATCTTCTTTTGAATTCTACTGAAAGATTGGTACTGCGCCCCTTTGAGGTCTGTCTCCTTAGCGACCACTAGGTTTGATCTGAATGGTAGCACTGGCACTGCACGCTCACACATACACATATGTGTGTGCACGTGCACACGTACACATATGTGCACACATACTCTCTCTCACACACATATGCACAAACACACATGTGCATACACACACACTGAGGGGGAGAGAAACGAGCAAATTTTGATAGAGTTAAGTAGGTATTTATGATCAAACTGTGCTCGATGGATACGAGTGTAGATCGATATGGAAGTCCATAGCCTTGCAGGTAGTTATTATGTAAATTTTGATCTGAAATGTTCTCTGTATAATCTTTAGGCTATGAGTAATAATCGCTATGGATGTTTATTGACAAATAACTGCTTTGAAGAGAATAAGAAAGAGATGTGCAAAACAAACAGAAATAGAGAGAAAAGGAACTATATACATACACACACACACACACACACACAAACACACACACACACACACACATATATATATGTACTAATTAGTCTTAAGTCTTCTTCTTTTTCCACAAATACACACACACACACACACACACACACACATATATATATATGTGTGTGTGTGTGTGTGTTTGTGGAAAAAGAAAAAACTCAAGACTAATTAGTACATTTCGATATTTTTTTAAAGTTAATTTTTTGAAATTTGTCGTTTTTAATGCAATATACTTAAAAGAAATATTCATATTTATATGGAGAGAGTAAAAAAGGGGAGAAACAGACAGACAGACCGACAAAAAATCCCATAGGCAGAAAGACAAAGATAGAGGGAGGATAGAAGGGGCGAATGGGAAGGGAATAGAGATTGTTAGATAATATGCAGTGATAGATAAAAACGAAACGAACAGATCAGATGATTAGATAGATTAAAAAAGACTGCGATAAATATATAGAAACATGCAGGTCTGCTTTGTCTCAGGAACAATGTCATTTGGTCACATGCCGTGTTGGGAGTGATCAATTAAAAATTGGAAAAAGGAGTAATCAATGTTTAAGCTATTTCTCTCGCCTTTTGTTAGCCAGTGGTCACTAGAATTCAGAATTTTCGAAAAAACAAGTGCAAATGCTGTCGGGCACAAAACAAGGGATCGATTAAGTACAGGCTCACAATTCAAATTGGAACTCCCATTAAAAACCTATTTAGTAATGAATTTTCAGAAGATCTAGACATAATAAGGAGTGCTTGTTTGAAATTTCATTTCCCTATCTCCGTTGGTGCAAATACGTAAATAGCCAGCGAGACCAACTCGAAAACTGAAGAAACCTATGGGGACAGTTTCGGCCGACGGTTTCTAATATATATATATATAGAGAGAGAGAGAGAGAGAAAGAGAGAGAGAGAGAAAGAAAGAGAGAGAGAGAGAGCGTAAAGCTGACTTAGCGACAAAAGTGAGAAAAACTTGAATACATAGAAACATACATGAATCGATAGATATATCGATGGATTGGAAGTTGCATACGTACAAATTCTGATTGATACTCATGTAGATAGTTAGGTGAGAGAGTGGTTGGTTATCTGGACACAGGAACAAATCTTTTGGTGTTAAATTGAGTGCTGCGTTGCTCCAGGAAGGCCGTCCATGATAAGGAAATACTTACGTGACTCACTACCGGATCTTCGATGGTCGCCGAACAAGACTTCCGGTGGCCATTACAACCTCACTTCCGGTCGCCATCAATATCGTGCACGTTCAATGAAAAGATGGCGGATATTTGAAAATGTCACCTATTGAATAAGGTTGTTGTGTGTAATTGCTTCCTCCGTGTGTGTGTGTATGTGTAAGTGTGTTTGTATGTGTAAGTA
Source organism: Thysanoteuthis rhombus (assembly GCA_963457665.1). Lineage (NCBI taxonomy): Eukaryota > Metazoa > Mollusca > Cephalopoda > Oegopsida > Thysanoteuthidae > Thysanoteuthis > Thysanoteuthis major. The sequence continues at coordinate 23,271,391 of OY735239.1, forward strand.
TATGGGTGTGTGCGTGTGTGACGAACTAAGTCATGTATAGATATGTATTTATAAGTGTTCGTATAGTGGATAACTGGAAATGCATTGTGGCCGAACGGTTAGCAACGAGGAAAATTTCAAACTTTGGCTGAGACAGTTTGTGGTCACTTCGCCCTTGGAAGGGGCATGGGTCCCTGGCAATGGATAAAATAATAAAGGGTAAAGTTAATAACGCTATTTTTAGTGTTTGTGGCCTCTGCGTCTATTTTACGTATCACAAATCGGACTTGGCACATAAAAACTTACGATTTGTGGAGCCAAGGACATTAGATATAGTACACATCTACTGCTGTGTGACGGTCAACTCGTTTTGTAGGCCAATTATTTAGTGTAGAAAGTCTGATCCATACTGGGTTCGCTAAATTAAATTTAGTAACTATATATAACCATGTATCTACTAAATAACTATACGTCCAGAGTGGAAAGTATATTGGCATTTAATAAAATGGCCTACCTATGACTATAACTATTGGAATCCCCCCACTGGTGACCCCATTCTAAACAAGTAGTTGCTCTCAAAGAGAGAATGTGTGAGTGAACCATGTCACGTCATGTATCTGTATGTGTTCGTATATTGCGGCACAAAAAATCGACTTGGCGAGCCGAGTTCAAACCTTGGCCGAGGAAGTTCGTGTTCATCTTCGCACTAATGAACCCCACGAGCTACAGATGAAAAATAGTTAAGGAAATGAATGACGTCATTTCGGTTGCTTGTCACCGTGAAATCTAATTAACATAACGGGTAATAATGTAGTCTGCAAAGCAAAAGCAGAGACAGCTATAGCTTGCGAATGGCACTGTATACTTTAAAAAAATAATTTTTGTAATAAATTCATCCACCTCAAATTTTCTAAGTAAATAATGGTAAAAGAAAACAAGGACAGTTTCTAAAATAACCGTATACAGAACATTTTAATTAATGTGTCATATATACAAGAATTAATAGTTACACATAGATATATAGTGATATACATCAACTTCAAGTAATATTTCATCAGCTCTAAAAAGAAGCTGCCAGATAGGGTACACAGCACTAATCCATTCCATCTAGTTGAGGCACAAAAAACTTTCATATTGAAATAGATATTTCATCAGGATTATTTTGAAAAATACCTGCACAAAATTTAGGTGTTGTTGGTCCCAGAGTCCCCATGGGGCACTTTGAAAAACAAAAATGATGTTTTTACATGATGCAGATTTTTAAGGTCATCGTCCCCCAAACGTGACCAGGGAGCTCCTGGGTACACTCACACATACAAACGAGAAAAGAGAAAAGAATATTTAGTTCACTTGGCTGATTGGTTGGGAAGGTCATTTGTGAGGCGACAGTGATTCTACTATGACTTCTTCCCGGAGAGTATCCATCCAATATTAACAAAAAATGGCCTATTGCACCTTAGTCCGCTTCAAAATACTCTTTTGAAGAATTGTTTTAAACAAGCAATTGATTCCCGTGACAGTGTGCGTTCATGAATCATGTCAAGTATAGATATATATCTATATGGGTTCGTATACTTGACAACTACATTTGCACCATGATTAGCAAGTATGCCTTGCAGGACAATTACTTAGTGTTGTATGTTCGAGTATCACTGGACTTCCTACACTGGTAACCTTGTGCTGGATTAAACTAAACTTGGTAAATAAAGGCACGGATCAGTACAGGTGTTAGTACTCGTATGAAGGTCTTTACCTTCCTGACTCAGACTCTTATTAGTCTCATATAAATGAATCATTAGTTTTTCAGATTGGACGTTCTATTTTAAACCAGCCCTCGGTTCGATTGTGCTTCTCGTTTGATCAACTGATAGATTGCCAAGGATTCGTTATATCTTTCTTCATTGATATCTGTAATATGTCTGACAGCGAAAAAGAAAAGACTCAACCAAGTGAGATTATCATTTAGTCTACGGCGCCCACGTGTGCAATGTACTAGGGCATTCGTAAATGTCTCTGAGAGGCGAAAATTTAAAGATATCTTCCAGGCCCTTGTCTGTATGATGAAAAGCAAAATAGTCCGGTTTCCAGGCTCATTTGGTTTACGAGTTTTCTTACCACTTTTAGTCATCTGTCACAGAGATTCGATTATACCAGCAATTTTACAGTACCGTTGACTCTAGAATCATAAATTTGAACTGCATTTTCGTGTTTCTTGAAAAAAAAAACATGTAGAAAATAATGCAATTTTTCTTACATTTTCAAATTTAGCATCAATAAATCAAAATACGCCAATTTTTAAATTGAAAAAAAAAACGGACGCTGATATGACTGTTACAATACAACCAAATAGTTTATGTATATATATATATATATATATATATATATATATATTCGCATTAGATGAAAGTTAACGTTTATGACGCTATGCAACGCCCCGGGAAACGAACGGATTTTTACGCTACATCATTCAATGGACATAGATTGCTTCAGAAAAGCGAAGTTTTATTCTTAGAGTTATTCTTTTTTATGACGCCTTCTGGGGTTCCAAAATAATGACCTCACGTCGACTGACCCATATCCGTTGATCATTGTTCGCTGCCCATTTCCTAACTTGGTAGGGTGGTATGTTGGTATGACCCAGATTCTGATTAATGGCGTTGAGCCAGCGTTAACTTGGTCGGTCTTAAGAACTTCTCCATCCAAGCTTCTTCGAATCCAGGTCGAAGACGTCCTTTGCAGGATAATCAGGCCCCTTCATTATTGGATGTCCGAACCATTTTACTAGGGCAATCAATGCTGAAGCGAGGACCTGGTTACTTTATTGGCAGATTTTATTATTCCTTACAAACTGAAACCATTTTGATTCTAAGAAGCGTCTGTAGGCAATGCATGACGAATTCATCAATTCAATGCTATCTTGTTGTCTTATTGACAAGCAGTGTTGCCAACCCCAAAATATTTTCCCGCTATTTTGACTGCAAAAAAGCGTTAAATAAAAGATTATAGGACAACTACTATTCAAGGCCCCAAAACACGCTAAAACATGCTACATAGACTACACAGTTCAACAAGCAGAACGAAAAATGCACAGTTTCATTTCTATGGGTATGCTCTTTCTACATTTGATGTGAGTGAGACGAATGAATCCTTACACATATCTTAAATTTCGATGAAAGTTCTGCCTTCAACTCTTCTGATTTAGGTGTCCTAAGTCTTAAGAGTGCCAAATTCAACTGTAACATAAATACATGTCTGCCTGGTCACTCAACTGACAGAGTCGAATAACTAACGTTTTTTAGCCGCATGCTGAGTTACGAGTGATCAATTAGAATTTAGAAAAAAAGTTGTGATCAATGAATAAGTTACTTCTTTCGCCTCTTTTTGGGCAATGATCACTAAAAAAGTCTAAAATCTAAGAGAACAAAATAAGCGTGAATGCAGCCAGATACAAACTAAGTGGCCAATTTAGCGTAAACTTATGTTGTAAATTGAACTTCACACTAAAAAACAAGAAAACCTGGGTCGATAATTTTGGTCACAGTTCCTGATAGATACCATTTTCTTCATTTTTCTTCAGTTATCTTAAAAAAGTTTCCAACTCATATAATACACAGTGTGAGTTACTTCCCGTTGGAAACTCATTATTCGTCTATCTGTAAGGAAAAAGATGATTATACACAATATTTGAATTCTGTGACAATTTGAAATAGTTTCACACCTCTTTATATTCTGAGCTTTTACGTAATTGCAATTGCAGAATTACTTAAATTATGACGTTGTTCTTGACAGCAAAGGTGAACTAGTCCTAATGATAAAATACGCTTTACTTATTAATTTTATCTTGTTGTCTACTGTTGAATCAGTCAAAAAGTAAGAAAGGCGACAGACATTCAAAAAATCGTTCACTCTAACAAATTTTAATTGAAATTTCAGACAGAGAACACAAAAAATGTTGAAAGAAAAAAAAGATTGAGTGAACTAAGCTGAAGATTGCATTAAATCAGTGTCTACCTTAGAACCTACTTAAGAAGACACACACACACACATCCATATATATATATATATATATATATATATAGGTACAGACGTGCTTGCATTCATATATGTACATAAATGTGTGTGGGTGCACATGTGTGTGCGTATGTATGTATGTTTGTGCATGAATATATATATATGTGTGTGTGTGTGTGTGTGTGTGTGAAGGAAAGGATGTAGCTCCGGCATAATGTTGTGGAAAAATTGATAATATGGAAAGAGAAAAAGAATAGTGCGTTTGTGTGGCTGTTTGAATACAGTTGCTCATTTGTAAACACACATACACACTCACACTTACACACATATATGCATACATAGGTACGTATGTATACTTATATGCGTGTTTGTATATAGAATTTCAATACTGAAATCGTAAAAATTGTTGATGATTGTATGTTAGGCTGAGTCATCGGAGGTCGGTATGGATGGAGGTGAGAAAGACCAGGATGTAGAAAAGAGAGAAACCAGTAAAACAAACGCTGATTGCTATTTTACCCTCTTTGTAGAAGCGGAAGAATGGCGTAATGCGAAGTTTCGGAAAGAGATACCTTTATTTTCTGATATCTAAGAAAACTTTGAGGTCTTTTAAAACTTTTTTCTGTGGCGGGGAGCCCCCATCAAAAAAAATGATTCTCCATCAGTTTCTCTGGGGAAATGATTAAATGCAGTGAGTATAGGATAGACTTCAAAGGTGTCATTAAACATCACAAGTTTGAAATTGAACACTCATGAACAAAAATCAGAAATATTTGATCCAAATTTTGCCAATTTTGTGAATATGTAAGTATGTTGGATAACTTTGTTGGAATAACTTTGTTGGAATAAACTTAATGAAATATATCAGATACTTTTGCACTCACTATATCCAAGTTGAACAACTGACTTCGCCTTGAAATTAGTATCAGCAGGAATACAAATGACTTATATCATTAGACTTCTTTGTGTAAGGTCCATGTCTAACGACGGATACTAACAGACTGATGATATAACGTAAAACTGGTATATTACTAGTGAGGTTATATCAATACAGGCATAGTCATGTAAGTACAGATATACCTATACGTAAATTACATAATGAGTATATACTTATATGTAATTTGTTTTAATACAGATGCACTCAAGTGAATTCCAAAATATACATATATAATCTACAAAATACAGATATGCCTATATGGTATACACAAATGTGAGTTGCATCAATACAGATATATTCAAATGAATTACATCATATAGATATACGCATATCTAAATTATATCAATGTAGATAAACTTATGTAATTTACAAGATACGGATACACAAATAGGATCTATGCATTCGGATGGATTATGGTTAATCCGACAATATGAGAGTGAAATGACAATATCAGAAGGCCTGCTGTGTAAGAGATTTTTCAATTGGGCGAAACGTTGAAATAAAAAGAATCATTTGTACAGCAGCCATTCCGATATTGTCATTTCACTCTGGTGCAAATTTGTAAATTATATCAATTCAGTAAAGTAACAAAGATTTTATAAGAACAAATTACATAACATTCTATGCTTATATTTTGAAGATGACATAATTAAAGAAAATGTTCCTCACCCACTATCTCGTTTATACAAGGTCTTTCCAGGGAGTATCTAGACATTTGATATCAACAAAAAAATCTACCTAGGGCAATAGTACCTTAGTGCTACCCTTGGGGCCAGACACACTTGTCCCAGCACCCCTTCAACTTTTCAAAACAGTTTGTGAAGACATCTTTTGGGACCACCATCGGCTGTTTTGTATCTGTAAATTATATAATATAGATATTCTTTTATGAACATTACATAATAATTTCGTCCACAGTCTAAAACCTCCTTTGGAAAAGCTAAAGGTTGTAGTGAACCAAACACTTTGGAGGACTGACAGACCAGGATGATGTTATGCTAAAAACCTGGTGAAACTTGAATCATGACTCGTTGAATCATTTGTAACGCAGCGGTCATACAATACAGAAGCTCACTCTGTGCCATCATATTGGCGACTGAGTAACCCAACGAGAGATTCTGTTCAGTATGCACAGTAAATCTCTCAGTTGTAAAGGTACATCAAGGCCATGCACCCAGTTCTTGAATATTGAAAACAGATGATATATCAATACCTTTGTAAGCCTTGTTATCATTTAATAATTGTATGAACGGAAATAAAGTATGACAAATATCAGTCCTAGAAAAAGAGCTTGACTAAATTAACCTTTCAGCTGTAGAGTGGCACAACGGTTACCGGGACTGAAAATGGCATCGCAAACCGACTTCGAACCAACACTTTAACATCACATTAGTGCCCTTGGGGAAGGAATGAATCTACTTCTCATCGAACTATGGATAGATAAGGAAAAATAGATAGGAAATTGGAGCCTTTTTAAGAGAAACTTGGTCTTTAGGCAAGAAAATTCAGCCCATAAAACTCACTTGCCATTAAATCTGCAGCAGTATCACGTGTGGTTTGACTGTGGCCCTATGCTCCACAAAGAGTTTACAAGAAATGCTTGTGTACAAATGAAGCAATAGAAACAAGGCAAGACAAAAAGAGGGACTGGTTTTGTTCAAATGTATCTGCATTCTATAGAACCAACATTTTTTACAGCATTTATCCACATTTGCTAAAAATGTGTAAGTAAAAAAATATTTGTTTCCAATTGAGTTTTCAAACTAATCCACTTTTAAACATCTAGGGAATAGAAATAATGGTTGCATAAAAATAAAACAGAAATATCACTAAAAAATGCAATATAATTCATCAGCAAATGAAAAAGTTATTGGTGTATATATGAAGTGTATACATTACTTATAAACAAATTACTTATAAATAAAGCTATCTGCTTTCTTTCTTTCTCTATTTTCTCATTCCTTCTTTTTTTTCTTGTTCTTTCGATTTTTCATCTCTAAATTTGGTCTAAAAAGGAATAATATGACGTAGTGTGACGTAAAAAAGAAAAATATTCCCCTCTCTTTTCCCACTCTCTATATCGTATTTTTCTATCTTTACCGATGCTATGGACCAATTAAGAAAAAATGAGAATATTGTCTATCTGCCTGTAACCAATCTCTCTTCGGGTCACCTAATTCCTTGCAAACGCTCTTTACCAACTTGAAAATTGGTCTTAACATCTTAATTATTCCCTTTTCCAAGAACCGTCGACTTTCGTTACAGTTAGAAGAAAAGTAAAATTTCGATGTGTCAGTCATGTTTTTTTTTTTCAATTTCATGGCAACTGTTTACCTTTCTTTCAGTCTCTCCGTTTTTTTTAGAAATCCCAATCAAAACTGTTTTTGAACTGTCAACATAGGTTTCTTCAGTTTTCACGGACGACAGATGAGAGAAGAAATTAATTCAATGAATACCACTTTTTCATTTTTTAATTCATCACATCAACACGCAAGCTGCCAAAAGATAATGGTTGCATGACAGTTTCTATTGAATTACTAACCAAACCCATTTTGCTTTTTTCAGTCTCGTTTTTTTTCAAAACTTCCTTCGAGAATTTTGCCAAACTTGATTTTGGCGCCTGGGAAATGATAAGAAGGAAACATAATGGGATGCCTTTGTTTTGATTAGTTTCCTTTGGAGAGACGAACATGGAAGATAAGCCCCAATTTCATTAAATCTTCTTGTTTTGGGTTTTTTTTTTTTGCGGTTAGGATCCACAAACAAATATAATGGACACTTCCTTAATACAGTCGGATAGAACAGAAGTGATAACTAAGCGGATAAGGGGAAGAAAAACTAAAACAGATCAGTTTACTCCCTCACTAGAGACAGTCTCATGACTTAAATCTTTTTCACAGAATGCTGTGTTGGGGGTGATCAAGTAAAAAATTGAAAAAAACGATTGATCAATGTATAAGTTACTTTTTCCAACTGTGTTGGGTAGTGATCACTAAAGAAGTCTGGATTTTCAAAAAAACAAACGTGAACGCTGTTGGACACCAACTAAGGTATCAATTACGCATAAACACACATTGCAAATTGAACTCCCCGTTAAAAACTAATTTAGGTCCACTGGTAAGGCCTGTATGCGTGTTTATATACATAGCAAGCCAGTCAGCCAAAACAAGTTGAAAACTGAAGAAACCTATTTTGACAGTTTTTGTGACAGTTTTAGTTTACGGTTTCTAAAAAACTATAAATCATCCATACAGCGCACACCTCTGCCAACGTCAATATCAGGGGAGGTAATTATTCATAGATCAGCCCCAAAATTTAATCACTTCTCCTGTAGCCCATTTACTATCCTTCCACCATATTTCATTGAAGTTGATTTACAACTGTTGGAGTTATCGAGTAGACAGATTTGAGCGTATATACATATGTATAAAAAAACCCGGAAAATATCTCTCAACCAATAAAAGTATTCCTAGATCCACCCATAAATTCAACCATTCTTCCTTACTGTGTTTCCCACAAAAGTTCATTGAAATCCATTGAGTACGTTAAGTTGAAAGACAGAGCGAAGATCGGGGAAAAAAGTCGGACTTCGTCGAAAGAGTGTTAAAAAACAAACAACAAAAAACGAGGACACATTCCATCTGCCATTAGTGCAATATAATTAGTCTTGTGCTTAATCACTCTTCTATGATAGGCTGAGAAGATTCACATTTAATATCAGGTCAGGTAAAGGAAACAAACTTCCTAAAGACTCGTTTGGTTCTTTGAATTTTTATGATACCATTGGAATTTTTCCAAAAAATTCTCTAGATGATGTAATTCCCAGTGGCCATAAAACCAAGATCCATTTCCACATCGTATTTGTATCGTAAACTGAACCTTTTTTTTTAAAAATATGACGAAACGGGCGGAAACTATCCGATTTAGTTTTATTCTCCAAGTTAACGCACGGCGAAGATTTAAGGCTGAGCTGCTTCTTTCTAGCAAGTGCTGAAAATAGATTTCGATCATATTGAGGATGGACAATCATCCGACCAACCCCTTCAAAGAGAAGCGTTTTGAAGTATCTAATAACCAATGGACAGGAGGGAACCTTTGGCTTGCGTTATTGTGTGTAGTGTGAAGATCAATCTTGGATCAGAACAGGACGCTGTCTACATGATCTCCGTTGATTGTAACACCTGGTATCTCAAGACGGTCACTCATCAAGGTACTGATCAGTCCTTATAATGTTCAACCCTGGTGATCGTACAAGAACCGGTATATCCTATGTGATCAATCACAATCGAAACTGTCAACATGGCTTTCTTCAGTTTTTAAGTCTATCTGGCTGGCTAGCTAAGTATGTATGCTGAAAAAGTGAACATTTACTTATCATAATTAGAAAAAAAAGTTACTTTTTAAATCCCCAGTGAACTTATTTTCAGTGAGGGTCAATTTGCAATGTGAATTTATGCTTAACTGGCCTCTTAGTCTGTGACAGGTAGCGTTCACGCTTCTTTTTTCAAATTCAGATTTTGAAATCATAATTGCCTAACAAAAGGCTAGAGAATAAATTTATTCATTGATGATCCTTTTTTCCATTTTTTAATTGATCACCCCAAATGGCATGTTGCCTAAATTCGTAAGAGTGAAAGTTTCTTTTGAGTGACTAAACATAACTGTTTATGACGATATTTACTTCAGTATGCAACTGAAGAACACACACAATGCTTATCTATCTATATATCCTGCTCCTCGCTCTCTCTCTTTCTCTCTATATATAATTGCTTCATCCACAGACAGCTGTTTCGATGTATTACATCTCTTCAGTGTAGCTATAGACATTATCCAATCCAGTACCGCGAGGCAGAATTGAAAACCTCACATCGCACCCGGAGGCCAATATCCTACCTCTGGACTACGGAACTGGATGGTCAGTAAGGCTGAATTTAAGTGATATAATCATTTACGCAGAAACTCCTCATCCACCAAAGTGCTCTATTCCTATGTAAGAGCATTGCATATATATATATATATATATATATATATATATATATATATATATATATATATATATATATATATATATATATATATATATATATATATATATATATATATATATATATATATATATATATATATATATATATATATATATATATATATATATATATATATATATATATATATATATATATATATATATATATATATATATATATATATATATATATATATATATATATATATATATATATATATATATATATATCGTGTACCTTTCTAAAGAATCGTTATATATATGAATGTGTTCTTATACATGTATATACGTCGGTACAATAATCAGCCCACAGCCTAATTGTGAAATAAGTGTTTAATATTCACTAATACTGATTTTAATATCACCTCTTTCTTTATCAATGCATTTTTTTCAGTGCTGCATACTGACCTCATGGATAGAGCATTATGTAGTCAAATTTTCTGATCAAAACCTTGTAGGTTCTTGGCTCATTGACGCACCCTCTTACACACACACACACACACACACACACACACACACATATATATATCTATATATATATATATATGATTTGCAACAGTTCATCTTGAAAGTTTATATCTATTGAACATTTGAAATTACAGCCCAAAATGTGAACCTTGGCATATAACATTTTTCAAGGAAATTTCAAGTATACATGCTGTCCAAGTGTGCTCATAGTCCAATTCTTGATGAAGATATATACATGTATATATCCTTCGTGAGTGAATTCTATCTATTTTTCAACAAAGTATGTCGACAATTTTTATTTGTTCAATATGAAAAAGCTACATCCGAAAACCTGAAGCTTTTCTCTTTTTCCTCGACGTGACCCCTGTCAAAATAAAATTCATGTAGAAATATATTTTCAAAATTTTCAACGTGTGCTCAGGTAAAACGATCATTAGTAATAGTATTGAATTACAATTTTGTGTCAAAAGGTTCACTTCCAAATTATCAATATTTTCATCTCCTCAATTTTTTGAGAAAACAGTGCCCCCTAAAAATACCCACTAAAATTCCAGTTCATCCCAAATCTTTTTTTCAAACTATCCAAACCATAAACTACAGACATTTACCAACCAGAAGAATTCTTTGATGGAGTGTACCAGAGGGTGTACAAGTCCCTCTGGCTCTTTGCATACTTGATTTATCATAATTTTGTGCTTGGTTTGCTTGCAGTAGAAATATGCATGAGAATGATAATGTATAAATGCTTATAACTCGATCACATTGACTTTGGTCTTTTGTTCCTTTTGTAAAAAGGATCATCTCTTCAATACCTTTCCAATGATATATATTATGACCATGTTTGGTGGAGTTATATTATTTCTGGCAAGCAGAAATCTCGAATCGAATTTCAATCGAAACTCATTTATGGTAAACAGGACAAAAAAATGCCAAACATGTTTTTAAATACCTCAACTATACTAACTAACGACAGCAAATGCACATGAGAATGAAACTGTGCCTTACTAGGGCAATATCACCTTAGTCTTCTTCGAAGCATTCCTTTAGGGTTTTCATATACTTATCCTAGCGTCCCTTCTGAAAAGTCCTTTTCTCGGAATCGCCATTTGCTACCTTGTTGCGTTCTATTTAATCTTGACAATGCTCTGAAATCTCATTAGGAAAAGCCAGGAGTCGGGAGCCGAATCTGGGCCGTAGTGTGGGTGATGCAGTATTTTGCCCCCACCCCCAAGAAGCTTTGTACGGCACGTGAAGAATCTACTCGGTGGGTCATTGTGAATGTGACGGTCACACAGTACGCATGCCCACTCAATGGTATATCTATACCAACTGAGCAATCCAAAGGGAGAGTGTCTGCTCATGCATGCACAGTAAGGTCTCCTCTGATTGGTTGTACAGTGATATCAAGGCAGTGCAACCAGTTCTCGAGACATTAAAAAGGGCTGGATACTTTCGGGACATACCTTGAATAAACATATACATTATGGGTTTGCTTAGTGAGTAAATGTGGAAAATCCGACAAGATGATGACAATAACTGTCAATATTGAAATGAAAAGACTGAAACTTGCATGTCCAAGTGAATGGGATTCGTTTACATAATGATCTGTTGGTTTAGATTTTAGATAGATAGTAACGTTTTTAATGACGATTTTAGCTTTGATGTTTGGAGAAAATAGCAAGTGTAAATCAAAATTTGTAATTAGTTTCAAGAAAATGTCGATTTGCCCTAAGAAGGCATTATTATTTCGGCTTATAAATACCTTTAGGGGTGATACGAAACGCAAAAGAATCACATTATAAACGATGCGTGTGAAAAATTTAGTATTAATTCTAGTTTTAATTAAAAAAAGAACGAGATTGAAATAAAGAGACAAGAAGAAGAAGAAGAAGAAGAAGAAGAAGAAGAAGAAGAAGAAGAAGAAGAAGAAGAAGAAGAGATAAAAGACAACAGAGCGTAAGAGGAGGAGGAAAACATGAGCTATAATTAAAAAGAAAAAGAAAAAAAGAAAATATAGAGAACAGTAAGAATGGTACGTATGAAGATACGTGGGTTCTGCTTACGGTACCTTGAAATCCCCAATGACCATCCCTCTAAAAAGGAACCAGATTCGACGTTACTTAACTTGGATGACCTCACGAGAACCGTTCGTAACATGGGAAGAGATTTCCGAATCTTTGTGCTGAGTTCCCTGCAAAGATGCATTTACCACAATTTTCGAAGTTCTTAGATTGTACAAAGGCCTACCGGACCGGAGGCGAGCATTTTACCACTGGGCCACGATAAAAAGATGAGTAAAACCATTAAAAGGAAAAGGAGATAGAAGCAGAGGAAGAAGGGCAAATCAGCACTTACAAAAGCGAAAATAACATCATCATAACAATGACTGCAAATGTCCTTTTGTAGGCTCATCAGCGAGTGCGTTGTAATTACAAATTTGGAGCGCCTAACCGCCGGAAGTTCCAAACGCCAGCGTTCTTTTTAAATGAGAGTTGCTTCCGGTGAATACAGTAAACAACAACAAAATATCTCCGATCCTACCTCTACTCCTTTTACCTCATCACATCGCCATCGCTGCCGAAAGTCCTCGAAGCTAAATGATAACAACAATATGGCGGATTCGTTTTAAAAGGACTTGAAAGAAAGGAAATAAATTTTAAGATCAGAAGAGGAAGAAAAATTAAAAGAAAGAAAGAAAGAAAGAGGGAAGAAGTGAGGTGGGAAGAGAGAGAATAAGGGGGGAGGACCGAAGGAAGGGAGGAAGGGAGGAAGGAAAGATTAGAAGAAGGAAGGACCCAAAGCTCGAAGATAACAACAATATGGCAGATTCTCCGAAGAATGATTGTAAATATCCGAATCACAATAGCCCGCACGTGTTCCAGAACTAATTATCTAAGATATTATCTAAAAATATCCAAATAAATAGATCTTCTATCTAAAATTATCTTGAAAATATAGATCCTCTGTTTAAAATTATCTAAAGAATACCAGCACAAGATCTGGGCATTTCTAGACCAAAATGATCATAGAAACGAAAAAAAGCTCTTCTTTCGGAAATAAAGAAAAGCTTGTAGATGGGGCCGAGTGATGTACTTATGAAAATGTGAACAGGAGCCCCTGGACATACACACGCACACATGCACACAAAGGGAGGATCCGATGCTGGGGAATACTAACAATATGGTGGATTCGTTGAATGAGGACTAGAATCAAACGGAAGAAATTTTCAGATAAAAAAAAAAAGAAGAAAATACAGACGGGAGGAAGAAAGAAAAGAGACAGATAGGAATGAAGGAAAGACATATTCGAAGAGAGGGTAATAACAATATGGTGGATTCTTTGTAAGGGATTAAAAATAAAGAAGATAAGTTTTTGCATTACAATCTCTGTACTACGCTCAATAATGTGACCACTAAACCGCCGAGCCCTTAGTTTGGCAGCAAAAAGAAATGAATTTATAAGTAAAACCTTTGCGGACAATAGTTGAAAACTGGTGTCAACTTTACACCAGAAGCGTGTTGGAAAGGATTCAGGTGATCCGTGGCCCGTAAGACATCAGTATGAATGCATCATCGTTCTCCACTTGTACCCTGATCAATGGTGTCAATGATTTAGGTACACATGGGTAACTGTTAGTAAGACCAACTTCTGTCTCATGTCATCTGCAATAGTCACTCTTCTGTCCATGCTCAACTTTGGTTAACTTATCCAACATGATTTGGCTGAAACCCCTCAACTTCAGGTTCGGGGAGAGGTTCCGAGTTAAGTCTTTGGTATGACTCAGCAGTGGATTGAACCACGGCCTACCAAATTGGAGGCGAACACTCTACCACTGCATAGGTACAACATCAGTAAATTCTTTTTCTATCGGGGCGAAGGTTTTTTGTCATCTAAATCAATATGTTCAAACCTCTCAAAGATCAGAATATTCATACATATCTGTCAACTTATATCTATCATAATGCTGTCATCTGTCATAGTTTATATGTATGTATGTTCTTATCTTTCCACATACACACACACACACACACACACATATATATATATATATATATATATATATATATATATATATATATATATATATATATATGCTCCTCTATTTAGGGTTGAGCACTCTTTAAGTGAGGTAACTCATCCATCGTAAGCTTACGCAATGCTCTTCCATAGGAATTGAGCACTCTAGTGGATGAGGATTTTCTGTGTTATTAGATATATCGCTTAAATTCAGCTTTACCGACTGTCCAGTTCCGTAGTCCAGAGGTGGGATATCGACCTCCGGGTCTGATGTTTCAATTCTGCTTCGCAGTACTGGATGGGATAATGGAAAGTCTATGAAGAGATGTGATACATCGAAACAGCTGTCTGTGGATAACACAATATATATATATATATATATATATATATATATATATATATGTTAAAAGACAGAAAACTGATACCGATACGGTATTTCGGTGTATATCTAACACATCTCACCAGGTGAATGGATTGATTTGTCCCTGATTTTAAATTATTGAAAAACTTGGTTCTTAGCCGAAATGGAATCGGTGTAATATTTTCCTATTGAGTGGTTTGTAAGCGTATATAATCGTGTGGGTAATGAAGGGTGGGGTTCTTTACTGTAGTGTAAGCTAGGTAGGTGCTTTGTTTAATTGCTTTCTGATTTTGTTTATAATTATTTTTATATATTTTCGATATGTTAGTTTTAAGTGATTTTTAATTATGATTATGATTATGATCAATTATTTTCATTTTCATATTAAATGTTGGTGCATAGCCCCCTCTTGTGATCGTTGCAGTTTAAACTTCTAATTTTCATTTTTGGGACTATATTATCATCATTTTGTCGTCTTAATGTAAGTTCTAGTACCAAATCTTTATTTCAATCGAATTGATTTTAGTATTAGGTTATTGGATAGGTATCTAGGTGGCAGTGAGTTGTGTTTTGGTTTAATTAGTGGTAGTAATAAGCCGTTGGATTGTGATTATATATATATATATATATATATATATATATATATATATATATATATATATATATATTTATATATATAATTCACAAAACTCCTACTAATAATGTCCTCACACCCACATCTAAGATACGTTCAATAATGGAAGCTTCAAAGTCACCCAGACCCATTTGAAAAATTCACCTTAGCCAGTTATACCACTTGTCCAAATCATAGCTAACACATTTTTGATAACTTGTAAGGTTGATACCTATGTAGCTCCTTGACCTCACCACCCCTCCATTTACACTATCCCTAACACACCAAAAAAATCTGACTCCACATCACTTCCCTCCTACCCTGACACACTCAGCCCTCTCCAAGACCAACTGCTGCTGCTTAACCAAAGACTTTATACCTAACTGGACTTTCTCTCACTCAGCAGGAGGCCTCCAGCAGCCCTTATAACATATTTTACACACAAAGCATAACTCCTGATAGTGGACTCTGGTTCCACATGGGAACTTCAAACCCTAAAAACACATACTCACACAGCACACACCACTGAAGATGGGAGAAATCCCGAAACATGTCCAGACCATTAACATCTAAGGATTAATAAACCTCACCTCTAAACATTTTACTCCAGAGTCTGTCTCACTCTTTACAGTTCACATTATATATATATATATATATATATATATATATATGAATGTTCTGTGTTGTATTCACTAGTTTTATTTGGTTAGTGTATAATTATCCTAATTGATGAAAACCTTGGGGTTTAATATTTGTTTAATCTGTTTTGACTCTCATGTTGTATATAGTATATTCATTAGAAATTAATATTTGCACCTAGTGTTTAGGATTGAATGTATTAGATCTGTAGTGTGACTTCAATTGGGTTGTATTAGATGTGATGGTTTAATCATTATCATTATGAATCGTAGTTGTTGGCGTTAATTGTTTATAACATACCTTCTTTCATATCATGATCATGATCATCATCAGTCTTTTATCACCTATCGTTGGACATAGACCTCCCCAAGGATTTGCCACGTCATGGGTGTCGCAGGGCCAGTATTTTTTAAAATTGTCTAGTTCATCTCTCCATCTTGTATTTCGTCGGTCTTGGTTTCGCATGTGATCTCCGGGGATCCGTGTTGTGAGTTATGAATTCCATCGGTTGTATACCATTCTTGTAATATGACCGGCCCATTGTCATCTGAGTTTTCTAGTAGATTCTATGATGTCTCGGACTCACATTTTCTTCCTAATACACTGTGTTGTCTTGTGATCTCTCCATGTGAGGTTGAGCATGGTTCTCTCATGCATGCATTGCGTGGTTCTCAGTTAGTAGTTCTGGCTATTGGTTAGGTTCCATGTTTCAGCTTCATAAATGACGCATTGATTGTATACTCGTCTTTTTAGGATTATTGGGATCGTCTTGTTTTTAAAGGTTGAGTTTGCTCTGCCAAAGGCTTGCCATCTTCGAGTGATTCTTCGATTGATTTCTTCTACTTTTATGGATTTCATACAGATTCGTTGTCCTAGGTAGATGTAGTGGTCTACTTTCCCCGGTTTTGCATCTCCAATTTTGACAGTTGTGTTCTTATTCTCGACATGGTTGTTGCACATGACCTTTGTTTTACTGAAGTTCATGTGTTGGCTGACTTTCTTGCTTTCTTCGTTTAGTCCATCTAGCATTAGTTACAGTCGTGCAAGTTCTCTGCGGAAAGGACGATGTCGTCTGCAAATCTGAGATTGCTCAGATATTAACCATCTATTTTGATTCCGCTATTCTCCCAGTCCATGTTTTGGAAAATCATCTCGAGGCAGGCAGTGAAAAGTTACGGGTGAGCTGGTATCACCTTGTCTTACTGCTTTTTGGAGCTGGAAGGGTTCAGAGTCTTTACGTAGCCTGATAAATGAGCTGCTGTGACTGCATAAATGTGGCAGTACTCTGATGTATACAAGGTCTGCTCCTTATAGAGTGACTGCCTTCATGACCATGGGTATTTTCACACATTCAGATGCCTTCTTGAAGTCTATAAATGCTATAGCAAGTAGCATTTTGCATTCTGTCGCTTTCTCTTCCAACTGATTTATTGAATGAAGAACGGTCCATGGCTGAGTAACTTCTTCTAAATCCAGTCTTTTCACGTGGTTGGTTTTCATCTAGTGTTTGAATGATCTGGTTGGTGATGATTTTTGTGATAAGTTTGTAGATTCAGTTGAGTAGGCTTATAGGCCTATACTTGCTGAGGTGTTTGGAATTCCTTTTATATGTATAAGCATTATGAATGCCGTGTTCTAGGCTTTCGGGACTTTACTCTGTTTTAGACACAAGTTGAATAGAATAACTAGTTTTTTCATTGACAATCTTACCAGCTTTTTTGAGTAGATCGATGGTGATGTTACTTGGTCCAGGGACTTTTCCTTTTTTTTTGTTTGTTTGATGGCTTGTTTTACCTTCCATGGTATAACTTTGGGGAAGTTCCCGAACTGATTGTCAGCATCTTGCGTATCCTAGTCATTGTTTTGTTGTCCATCTCTTGAAGAGTAGAATTTTTAGTAGAATTCTTGGATGCATTCGACAATTTTGTCTGTTGTTATGACTCCGTTTTTTTTTTTCGAATATGCTTGTTATTTGTTTCTGTTCTATACTGAGAGCTTCGTTTATTGCTTTAAATCCCCGACGTTTTTCAAGAGTGGTTTCCTTTCTTTGTCTTCTCTTAGTTTCTTTTGATTATTTTGTTCAGGTCAGTCTCTTTTTTTCCCTCGTTGTTGGTAGTGGTTTGAGGTTTCTGCGCTTTTCAATGAATTTCCTGGTTTTGTCTGAGATTTTACTAATGGTCTATGTGTTTCTTGGGTTAAACATTATGGCAGCTTCTATTAGAGAGGTTGTTATTTTACCGTGGAATTCTTTGATGCTGGTGTTGTTTTCTTCGATTTAAATTTTTTTTGTGCCAGCATTTTGACATTATTTCGTTTCTCTGGTTCAGTAGGTTCTTTCTGTCTTTAAATTTTAAAAATCTTAGTTTCCCTTTTAGGCAAGTAACATTTGTTCTCAAAATAACATGGTGGTCTGGAGTTTCCAATGGTAGCCCACTTCACAGAAGGTGTAAGTTTTCTTTTTGAACTTACCAAGAAAATTTTAAGGGTGCAGTTTGAAATTTTAGTTTTAAAATTGAGGAGGATCTATCGTGGTTGTAGTATTCATATTTCTATCGGTTCTTTGAGATTCCAATTTGATATTTTTAGTTGTGTTGGTGACTAGTTATGGGGTGTTTCTGAGTATAAGCAGTTCTCGATAGTGCATTCGTTGTTTAAGGGGCATGCTCTATTTATTTCTACAGTTACTTTAATTACTTATATTATTTGTGCTCCTATTTTGATTGTTGCTATTATTTGTGTTAGATTTTATTACTTTTTCATTACGTGAATCTATTATGCTAAAAATATTTTTGATTCCACTATAGCTGATTTTTAAAGCGTTTCTCTTAGGAATCTTATGTAGTGGATTTTCTATGGGGAAATATTTGTCCATTAGCTGGAGGAAAAATTTTCTAATATTGATATTTATTAGCTTGCAGTAAGGTGGGTTGAACCAAAGGATTTTTCTTTTACCGAAGCTGTTTACGCTGTTCTTCTGGGCCCATGTAAATGTCGCTTATCAATATTGTTTTTCTGACAAAATCTGTTTTAACATTCAGGTTTTACTGTATCAAGTCATCGAAAACTCTTTTTGGGAAGATTGTCACTACCAAAATACTACAGAACTGTTCATCCATGGAAACAACATTTCCACAATTTAACGGTTAATTATTCTAATCAGCTCCATTTTCTTTAATTGTTTATTTTATCAACGTTGTCTAGCCCAAATGATAGATTAACCGTATAACGACAGGATATCATTTCAAATAAGACTTTCTACATTGTATAACGCAATTTATAATAATTCTGTCGGATCATATATATCCATTTCTTAATATATATATATATATTCTCATCTTTCAAGATTTTTTCATATGTATGTTTATAATTATCTGTCTCTTTCTCTCACTATCTCTCTCTCTCTCTATATATATATATATATATAGAGAGAGAGAGAGACGGGGAGAAAGAGACAGATATATACATGTGAAAAGACCGAAATGATGAGAACATACATATATATATATATATATATATATATATATATATATATATATATATATATATATATATATATACGAAGAGAGATATAGACAGAGAGAGAAAGAGATTCTGTATATGAGAGACTGAAAATGTTAAGAATATATATATATATATATATATATATATATATATATATATATATATATAGAGAGAGAGAGAGAGAGAGAGAGAGAGAGAGAATGAGAGAGATGGGGCAGAAATTGTACGTATGAAAGACCGAGAAATATGATCACAGACATATATAAGTCTGTTTTCATCTTTCTCGGTCTTTCATATATACGTAAGTATATTTCTCTTTCTCTCTATCTCTTTCTTTCTCTCTCTATATGTGTGTGTGTATGATATATTATTATCTTTCCAAGTATATTCATGATTATATATGTTTTTATTCATTTATCTATCTAATTTATTAATCTAAGTCCATTTTTATCCTCTCCTGTCTTGTCATAGCTAACTCTGTAACATATCTTTGCAATGCCTCCATAAAGGTTTGGAGTGAAGGGACATTAACATTTCTGAAAAAATAAACCCAAAGAGACGAGGCAATTGTCGAACAATTACTTAGTCTACTGAATTCTCTTTATGACCCGATAGGCCAGAAGATCAACTAATATACCAATTGGCTGCCAAGGCTCTCCAGACGATACTTATCAATCGTTGAAAGAATATTGCGACAAAATGGAGTGATACTATACTAAATAGAAAGCAAAAATCGTTATATATATATATATATATATATATATATATATATATATATATATATACATATATATATACATATATACATATATATATATACATACATATATATATATATATGTATATATATATATATATATATGTATATATATATATGTATATGTATATATATATATATATACGTATATATATATGTATGTATGTATATATATATATGTATGTATATATATATATGTATGTATATATATATATGTATGTATGTATATATATATATGTATGTATGTATATATATGTATGTATGTATATATATATATATATATATATATATATATATATATATATATATATATATGCACCCTATCACCTGCATTGGATTAAAAGATGGTATGGCTGTGGAGTAGCAGGGGGTATCCAGACTCTTAAATTAGGGTCAAGGTCATTGTGCCAAGTCGCAAAAATATTTCACAAGATATCGACAGATTACCAATGAAGATAGATTAATATAATTTGAGCGAAACTGTCATATGAGAATGTACTTATATGATAATATCGTTTTACGTATCGACTTTATTCTGATTTTCAGATTATTCATTGTATTAAAATAATTGAATATCTTGGTTCTACTTACAATTGAGCACGCATGATAGCGCTGTGCCCTTTATATGATTGAGCCGACTTTTCACATAGAGTGACGTTTTCAGTTTTGTAATACCCCTCCAAATATGGACAAATCTGAATAAAATCTACGTCATCTTGGAGAGAATATTTTTTGTATTACTTCAAGTATTGGAAATCGCTCTGAAAAACTTGAGATGCAAAATTTTAGAAAACTTAAGATTTGTTCTGCGGGTTTTGTATGCACTAAATATCTGGAAATTAACAAAAACAGACGAAGGATTCCCTTTTTTTAAATTTATGCGTGGTCGATTGTGTTGACAGTGGTCATTTCCCCCCTATTAATCTTATGTTTATGCAATAATCATTAGAGGTATGCCAATGTTTAATTCAAATAACACTCTATGTTTTCTTTTAGAAGTTATTTATGTCTTCTGATAGGAAACAATCATAAAATGTTAAAGAAAACAGGATCAGTAAGAAAGATATGTAAATGCATAATATGTTAAAATAATTGTAAAAAACTTAATCAACACTGAAACAGAATATTTTGATATAAAATAGACGATGAATCATTTATTCAGTGACAAAATTAAACAATATTGTTCATAATATTTTGGTAGATATGAATAGATGCCAATTAGGATAGCCACTGCAGTAATATTTATCCGCCTTGAGTGTTTTGGGGTGTTTACATTCATACTAACACATTGTGCAATACACATTTTTTACCATAAGAATATATACAAAGGTGTATCGATGTTTTTCATCACAACATTTGTTCAATTTATTAAATTGACTTAACGATCTTAGCATTAGAATATTTTTTTTATTTATTCAAAAAAGGGTAGGTCGTCGTATCAGAACGATCCCGTTCGCTCAGCAATAGGAAATCTTTTTCCAGTGATACAATGGAACGTCACAATTGGCGGTCATTTGGGCTACCGGAATTACAAAAAAGAATGTCAAGTTTAATACAAGTCTGCCTTTAGGGTATCACTCCTGACTTGTTTTTCTGTTTAATATGCTTATATTATTCGGTTTTAGCTCAATGGTAAGATCTACGATACGTTTGAGCGGCTACCCGATCGGTCGCAAGTTCGATTCCAGCTTTAGCCCCATTTTATTCAGTTGCTTATTCTCTTCAGGTTGTCTAGGCAAAATGATACATTTGCCGTGTAACAACAAAAGATCACTTGAAATAGAGTTTCGATTTCATATAACACAAATTATTATCATTCAGTATTATCATACACCCATTTCTTAATAACATCACTGCCTGCGTTGAAAGAGACAAATAGAGTAGATATAGACCGTGAATAAACAAGATGAAGTTTTGGAGTAGAAACAGTTATTTGGGCTTTTGCAATACTGGCAACTGTTTAGCTCAGTGGTACAAGTAACTATATATTTTTACAGTTTTAAACACTAAAGATGTGAAAAAACAGGAAAAAATGCCATTTCAGTCAATTATTTCTAAATATTTTTTGATGCAATTAATGTAATAATTTTAAAGGGTTTTATATTTTACTTGGAAGTAGACATTATGTTGCAATATGTGAATTTTTCTTGCTTGAATCAAAAGTTGTTCCTGTGTTATTGTTTCGGATATGAAAAAAACAAAACAACAAAAAAACCAATAAACAAAAAACAGTTATATAAACATGGCTGCCCAGCAGTCTTGATCGAACACACCCTCCCCTCAAGTTATGATTCAAACATTTAGCTCGGTACATATTAATATTATTAATGTCGTGTCATAATACATGTAGATTGTTATCTTATATAGGACATTATCATTATATATTGAATATGGATGTTACTTTATATTACACATCATTTAAGATTTTTTCAAGCAAAGGGCTTACGTAGTTTACCTAAAAAAAATTACTGGACAAGGGGGATCAGTAAGTATAACAACGAATGTGACATATTGTGTTCGTTGAGTGTTTACCTTTGGGGATGTCAAATCCGTTATGTCGTATTTTAATCTTAGACTGCATGCAAACCAACTTACGATATATTTTTAAGAATACTAATTAACCAGAAAAACATTCTTGGAGTCGGTTTTCTACCAACATATTCAACTGAAGACTTTGTCAGAATTATTTCAAGATGACTGACCTTAGACTGAATTATTCACGTCGTATTCCATCTCACTGCCACCCATGATTTGAATTACTTCTAACTAAATTCGCATTTTACATGTGGTTAAGACGAAACCAAATAGCATTGTAGTAGTTTGTAACAACATATGGACTCTCCGGTCAATACTCTCTCAGATATTTGTTATTTAGCATTACTGGTTCAATTTCCCACCTTTTCGTCTGGCAGATGGACCAAATATTTTTCCATCCCTTGTTTTAGCCAAATCAATGATTTTTCACAATGACCAGAACCAAATCCATCTCTTGGTTCCGTTAACGTCTTTAGAAATACTTATAGGTGTCGTCGAAAGTGACATTTCACCAATTTGTTTTATTCAGGACACATTTCTTTAATTTTCTATACTATCGTTAACACAATCTTTAATTTTTGTAATCATTTCATTGTGGTCAACCTGATACATTTTGAAAGGATCAGGGTGTCCAGTCATGGCTTTATTGGATTGCCTGAAGATCTTACAAAGTCCACCGCCTTGACAAGGTGCATCATTGACAATTCTCATCAACGAAGAAACAATTCTTGGCATGAATCCGATAAATCTAAATGTCACACGAACGATTCTCAAATGTTCTGATGGTATGGTTCCATAGGAATATAAGATGATGGAATGATACTGGTTCAAAAAATAGACGTATGTTATGGAAGGGAAATGAATCTCATTTGTCAAACATTTTGTAGACAAGACGTCCCATTTTCGATTTTGATATTCAGATCAAGGAATGTTGCATGTATTCCGTTATGTCCTCACATCTGCTCAAGATCTCTTGGGTAAAAATAAGTATAAGATTTTCTGAGTTCTCCAGCATCATTAAGACTATATATCTCATCAATAAAACGTGTACAACCATGAAATGCACGTGCTCGAGTTATATTACTTCTAATTAGAGACGACATAAACATATATTTATATCTATGTAGATAGAAGTTTTCTCAGGAGGATGCAGGATTAATACCCATAGGAATCCCAATGATCAGATGAAATTATTTATTACGTATTTTAAAGTAAATTTCTCCTGTAAGATGATTAACAATCGCCTTAAAGGTAGAACATGTGAAATAAGTTTTACCATTATCTGTTTTACACTAGATAGATAATAATAACAAATATGCATATGTATAATTGTACGCGTTGAAAGAAACAAATAGAGCAGATATAGACAATGAATAAACGAAATGAAAATTTGGAGTTAAAAGATGTATTTGGGCCTTTGCATTACCCTCGGCTTTTAGCTCAATACATGTATATATATATATATATATATATATATATATATATATATATATATATATATATATATGTGTGTGTGTGTGTGTGTGTGTGTGTGTGTGTGCATTGATAACGGAAGAAGCGAATGAAAACCCGTTGAAGCAAATAAAAGTCTAAATGAAAAGTAATGGTTTGTAGAGGGTGGTGCTAAAGTAACTCTCCATTTTAAAACTTAAATAAGTTTTTTAACAAACAGGTAAAGACATTTTGTCCTCAGATATGTTCATTTTAGATCTCAGAAATCATTTTGAACTAACTGTGGAAACATCCAACAAATGTCTCCCATTTTCAGCTTTGCTGAGTCAAACCCTTTTGTAGGCAATGAGCTATAGCTCATACTTCAATTCCAGGAATGTTCGGGGGTTTGTTTGCATAAATCCTTTATTTAAGATACCCCAAGAAGAAAAGAATGTCAGAGATGAGTGATTCATCTCATTCAAAGTAAGAACAGTCGCACAGAGTCCATTAATATGGAGCTTTCGTTCTTGACTGATGGTCTTAACGGCTTCAGGGCTTGAGCTGCTCTGCTTCAGCGCTTAGTGTAGAGATCAACATATCTGCAAAGGATGCCTTCCAACTGGTTACGGCAGCTAGTATTCCACGATGGTCACCAAACTAGGTACTGTATAAAAATCGGTTCATCCAACTACTATTTGGCCTGTAACTACGTTTATCGAAGTTCCTACTTAAATTGAAAAGTTATTCATGATTCC
Source organism: Thysanoteuthis rhombus (assembly GCA_963457665.1). Lineage (NCBI taxonomy): Eukaryota > Metazoa > Mollusca > Cephalopoda > Oegopsida > Thysanoteuthidae > Thysanoteuthis > Thysanoteuthis major. The sequence goes on from OY735239.1 coordinate 23,296,424, forward strand.
ATTTTTAAAGGCGGGAAATATTTCATGCTTTACTACCATAACAAAAGTACACGATGATCAATCAATTGAGTCGCCATCATTCATTTCTTACCTTAAAAAGCCGACCTGTATTCAGAAGTAAGATATGCATACAAATCCCTTTAAAAAATAAGAAAGTATATTTTAATCTATAATAAATGTTGTTTAAAGCACCAATCATCATAGCTCAGTAGTAGAGTGATCGTGACCGGTTCAGTAGCCTGTGGATTCAATACATGGCCAAATTGTACCAAAGACTTTTTAAAATGGTACTCAATGCCTCCCGCTAAGCTCTCAGCATAAAGAGTAGGGTTAAGGTTGACTAGAGAGGGATGGGCTCTGTTGGCTATCTTACCCGTAGACTATCTTCCATAAAAACATGATCACTCCTAGGACACAGTCCAGTGGACAGAAAACCATATACTGAGTTACAGAACTATGGATTATGGATCCACTTCCTTAAAATGTTGGGCGGCAATTAGGAATAAAATATGCAAACAATTTTCTTAAGAAAAGAGTATTCCAATCTATAATAAATATCGTTCCCTTTTCATTCTATTTCATATCAGACTCATAAAACGGGGGTGCAAGGTGTCTGAGCAGATAACGAGAATGGACTTGAGTAGTCGAATAAGAACAAGAGTACCTTAATTATTGCAGTTTTGATTGGTGAAGATCTTGGTGTATTACAATTAAGGTATTACTGCTCAACTAATGTAACTAAGTATGAGCTGATAAAACAGATTAAATTGTAGGACATTGAACGATGCTCATCCTTACATGGAAAGATCACAAGACAGCACAGTATATAAGGAAGAAAACAGGTATTCGTGACATAAAAGAAACCATTAAAAAACTCAAATGGCAATGGGCAGGCCATGTTGCAAGAATGAGAGACAACTGATGGACTCACAACATGGACCCCCAGAGATCACATAAGAAACCGAGGCCAACAGAACACAAGATGGAGAGATGAATTGACAGATTCAAGAAATACTGGCTCCACGATGCCCATGATAGAGAATTGTGGTGGATCTTGAAGAAGGTCTATGTCCAACGACAGACGTTAAAAGACTGATGATGATGATGATGATGATGATGATGATGATGATGATGATGATGATGTTTTGAAAAGTACGAAAGATTTTTGAACAAATCAACCTCACTGATCAGGGTATACCTGTAGAAATGATATGTGGTGTGCAAGCATCGGTGACTGAAACTGTAGCCAGTGTAGGGATACTACTTACTTTATAGACTCACAAAATATCGGGAGAGCCAATAAAATCGATGTTCGTACCGGAACTGGACATAAAATAGAAATCAATATTTCGGGCTGTATGTTACACATCCGGGTATACTGTCCTGGAAATTGAAATAAGCAGAGCCTGCATTTTAAGTTAAATTCATTTCGTATTGAGACGAGAATGCCATTAAAGGTGTAGCACTGCCATAAGCATTAATGCTATTGCCAGACTGAAAGTATAATTTCGCCAAGAATACCTGCATCGAGTTAGCAAAATGGAGAAAAGGGGAAAACTGGGGCTTGATATATTCGGTAATTTCACCTGTGTTGGTTTGTATGTTGGTATGTTTCTTTCTTACTCACTTTCTCTTTCTATATATATATTTCTTTCCTCTTGGATTTCCCCCTCTCTTTTTTCGTTTTTCTTCTATTTTCCCTTTTCTCTAAACCCATATCTTTGTTTCCCAGTTTGTTTGTTTCTTTCTTCCCTTTCCCTCCTTTCTTTCTTCTTTCTTTTTCTATCTTTTTTCTCTCTCTCTTTCTTTCTTTCTTCCTTCGCCTTCATTTTCTTTCTTATTTTGTGCTCCTTCTGTTTTTCTTTCTTTCATTTTTTCTGACTTTATTTCTGTCTTTACTTCTATTTTTTGTTCTTTTCGCTTGCTTCCCTTCTCGCTCTTTAATGTGTTCTTTCAATTTTCCATGCCTTCTTTTCTCTCTTTCTTTCTTTCTTGTTAGACACTTTTTTCTGTCATACTTTTTTTTCGCAACGTGAAGGAAAATGGAAAAAATGTGGAAATTGTTTGGAGGTCTGGAATATTCTCCCTTTCTTCAATCGTTGGAAAATCTGCAACTTTCATGCAGGTGCTCGTTCCGTATGTTTTTATGTTCGTCTCACACTATTTATAGCTTTATATCAGACGTTTTATCTGTGTCTGTTTATCTAGTGAGCTCTTCATATCTATCTATTTATCTCTTTATCTATCAGCACACACACACACCCACACACATATGCATATAATTATAAATTGCGTAATGATGTATGGAAACTCGTATTTGAAATGATCTTCCGTTGTCACACTTTTCATGTATCACTCGAATTAGACAGCATAAATCGAATAAACAACTAAAGAAAATAGGGCAGCAGCATTTTGATTGTTTCCAATTTACCCGTGTAACGACTGGAGATCATTTCAAATAAAAGTTTCTATTCAGTCTATTCATCATTCTGTCGGATCATATACATTCATTGCTTCACACACACACACACATATATATATATATATATATATATATATATATATATATATATATATATATATATATATATATATATATATATATATATATCAATTCTTATCTGGGTACCATCCTAAATACTTTTCCTAAATCGTATCAAACTAAGGTAAAAATACATAGTATTTACTGAAGAGGACAATACGTGATATCATCACAGCTTAGCGTAACACGGGACCTCAGTATTGGGGCACACAGTGAGTATCAAACACATAACAGTAATAATGGGCAGTATCACGAGCTTATTAACCATTATTACACTGATTGTGAAACTAGGGATTCCATGAAATTTCTGAAATGTTCAGAGATTTCACAAAATCCGTAAGCATTTTACGAAACTGGTAGTTTCTCAATCTTATATGCGCGAGAGGAGATTAATAAATCTGACACGTAATTATCAGCTGCATTTTGATCTGATATTTTCACAGTAAAATCTTTGACGTACCTGATTAATATTCAACACTTAATTCGGTGAATATTTAGGGGTGGAGTTTATGTTGAAAAATCAATATTTACTGCGCAGAATAGATGCTTCATCTCATCATTGGGATACAGACATTAGTGCTCTTAAGAGGAGAGAGAGAGAGAGAGAGAGTAAGAAGAAAGATGAAGAAAGGAGTTCATCGTCATAAAAAGGAAAGAAAAAAGACAATATTAAAAAGGGAAGAATCAGAGCAATGAATAAAGGACCGCTGACCAGAGGGGTGACCGGGGGGGTGCTTGGCTCCCTCCAACATTTAGTGAAGTATATGGAATACTATTTATAAAGCTTCTTGCCGCCTCCTTCCTATCAAGAAACGGGGCGTTTTCAAATAGCCCCCCTTCTTCAGCCACGCCTCTGTTGCCAGCTGAAGGAATATGAATTGTCCAACGTCTTTTGGCGATACTTCATATTGTGTTGTGGGTGATCAATTAAAAAAATGGAAAAGGGGTGATCAATCAATAAGTTATTGCCCTCGTCTGGACAATTTCTCAAAAAGCAAGCCTGACACAAACTGAGGAGTCAAATTAGCATAACGTTACATTGCAAATGGAACTTCCTACTAAAAACCTATTCTGAGGGTGAATTTAAAAAACAACAAAAAACTATTTTTTCTTGACTTGATAAATATTGAAATTTTTAGCCCCCTAACTCTATTTGTGAGGCCTCTGTACATTGTCAGCCAGCTAGACAGCCAGCCAGACCAGCTTGAAAATGAAGAAACCTATGATAACAGTTTTGGTTGACAGTTTTGATTGACGGTTTCTAATAAACTAGTACCCAGAGAGTTCATACCTCTTTCCATGACATTGTCACTAAAAACCAAAACAATTCATGAATCTGCCCTAAAATATTATCCATGATTCCTTGGTCCATAACCTACTCTTCTACGAGACGTCATTGAAATTAATTTAGATCTTTTGAGATATCATGCGGACGGACTGACAAACAAACATGAGTGAATATATAACCTTTTCTAGCTTCGTTGGCAGTGGTAAATATTAGTCCATCATTATTGTTGGAAACAACTCTTTCTAAAAATGCATTCAGACAACTTTTTAAGAAAAAATACTTTAGATGGACAAATTCTAAGTTACCTCCTTTGAAATGTAAATCTGGCTTTATAGTCGACTGTTTATTTTTTCCCTTCATGAACTCTTCGCTGCAGAATGAACAAATTCCTGCTCAGCTTCCAAAATGTAAACAATTCTTCTGCAGTCCATAGCTCACTCTCCACATTTTTTTTTTTACTGAAATTCATTGAGAGTATTTGTGGATTTTGTTGCAGACAAACAGACAGACACGTGTTAAAACATACACACCTCCTAACTTGGTTGGCAAACTCCCTTGCTTCATTAAAATTTAGAAGGTAAACAAAACAGAATCCATTTCTCCATACAATACCATTTCAAAACTGCATATCCCATTTCAACTTCCTTATTAGCAGTCCTTGTAATGGGATTTGCAAAGTTTAGCAAAAGTCCACCTGAGATGCACTTCAGAAGTGGGAGTGTATTTGTCATCAGTTTTTGCGTACGTCACTGTGTTACTGTGATTCGTGCATGAAGACATTGGATTTTGGCCAGGTCGTTGTCATCTGTTTTTGTTTTTAGAAACGAAAACGAAGACAAAACTCAAAAGTAGGAATTGGACAATAAAATTGGTCGTTCGTTAGCACTCCCGTTTCTGTATCGTTTATTAGAGCAAAACTATAATCAAAAGTTTCTTCAGTTTACGAGTGATTCTGGCTGTCTGGTTACCTGGCCACATCAATGGAGGGCTAAAATTTAAACATTTACTTCTTATCATGTCTAGAAAAAAGTTTTTTTCTGTTTTTTAAAATACCCCCTCCTCTAAATAAGAAAGTCTGAATTTAAAAAAAAATGCCACTGGCACAATGTATAGGGGTCTTTAAATTACGAGTAAAAAAAAAAGTATTTTATGTAATAATAAGGAAAAATGTTGAAAATGTCAACCCTTCAGCTCCTATTGTACGACTTGTACACTTGATAAGCCGAACAATAAATTAGAACGGCTTCTCAGTGATCGGCTGCATTATCCATCTCGTTTTCCCAAACCCTTGATTACATTTCGACATCTGTTGATATGCCAGGTGCACGCCTTGCTTTCGTCACAGATAGATCAATAGTCTGAAAACAGCAAGTGTTGCAAGACAGATAAATGGCTTTCCGATTACATTTCCATCTCATTATATACAAACAGTTGTCTTTGTTTGTTTGTTTGTTTGTTTCAGTCACGTTACAGAAAACAGTTACGTAAAATTACCATTACCCTGTCGTGATTCGAAAGTCAATCCATTTCTCTGTCTTCGGCTAGAGTTTTGAGGCTTGCAAAACGTGAAAAAACTAAAAGGCAACATGTACAATTTGAAGTGTCGATTATTCCACCCTTCACGATGTTTTCCCCATAACTGGAGGGAGCATGCCTTTTTTGGGGGGAATGTATGATGTGAACGCAAATCCAAGTTGGAGTTCGAACTCTGTTCGCTAAGTCCATTATCCGTGCTGCTAAATGTTTGGCCACTGGCACTCCCATAGCCATGACCAGTGTTGTTGTAAAATTTATAGAATGTTACCGTTTTTAGATGCGTCCAACATCTCTATAAATAATTTTGTCTGTCCCCAATTAACTGACGTAATTTCTTCTTTTAATCAATTGTGATCGGTTGACACATTTTCATGATCGAAAAAGTATCCATGTTTTCTCTTTCAGTGGTTCGTTCTTTTTTTGTCATCGAAGAAAAACCATACATTCTCTTTTTAATCGACTCTTATGATTGATATAAAAATACGTCATCAGCGTTCTCGGGTATAATATAGTAGATTAGAACCGTTTTTTTTTGTTTGTTTTTTTTTAGAAATAATTTATATAATTTATAGTTTTCCTTTTAGCAGTCCCTCTTGCTTACAATTTCCCTTTCATTGCTGTCCCTTATCAGCAATTTCTATTTAAGCAGTCCCCCTTAACCGTGGTACACGTTTCTAAGGTCGCCTCTTAATCCACTGTTTTCCTTCCAATCACCCTCCCTATCCGCTATTTCCCTTTCAGAGGTACGTAGGCATATAATTAGAATTCTGTTCTTGTTTCTTCATAGTTAAATGGTAAATGCACATTGTTTTTCTCTCAGACAACGTTAAAAAACGGGGACGATGCATGGTTTGTTGTTTATAACTATCTTTACAAATGGCTAAAATCGGCTAGATTTTTCTTTTTGAATTTACTTTGTAGCTAGTATATATGTGAGTGAAAAAGTACCCGATACCTTCAAATAAATTTATTTCAACGTCCTTGAGCAACTTGTACCAAGTATTGGAAAGTACGAAAATCGGAAATATATTGAAACAAGGTTGAATTTTGAAAGGTCATGTACAAAAATCAGAAATCTCTTATTCAATTTCTGTCTATTTTGAAGCAGTATGAGGATGCTAACATGAACTTTCCTAATGTATCGGATACATTTTGCACTCACCATATATATATATATATATATATATATATATATATATATATATATATATATATATAGAGAGAGAGAGAGAGAGAGAGAGAGAGAGAGAGAGAGAGAAAGAGAGAGAGAGAGATACGTATATTTATTTAAAGTCCACTTATTTGATAGAATAACTATGTACTAAAATTCATGAGCAAATTAATAATAAAAATTGAACGTTTACTTTCACCAAACATACCAGATTTAATAGGGTATCGTAGATTTTCGTCTCCTGAATTGGAAAAATTTCAGCCAAATCTAGCCGAAAAATGGCTAATTTGACAACCGTGCGCTGATGTTGATGTCCCTTTTATATCGAGTTGCGTTGATTGCAAGAAAACAAGAAGATGGCCGTCTTTTGGGTAAGAATGGATTTCAAGATTCGCTTAATTATCAATTAGTTCTAAGCTGGCGGCGAGAGAAGAATGGTAAAGTTGGAAGAAACCAAATACAAAGAAATAAAATGATGCAGAGAGAGAAAGAAGGGAACAAAAGGGGACAAAAAAGAAAGAAAGAAAGAAAAAACATCAAGGAAGAAAGAAAGAAAGATGGAGACGTAAGCGAACGGTATGCAAAGGAAGATGGAGATGGAATGGTAGTAAAAACGAAAGAGAGATACTTAAAATTGAGGTGGGGAGAGATGGAAGAAAAATACAAGAACAGTCGAGGAAGAGAAGAGAGAGGTGGAGGAAACCAAAAAAAATAAAGGTGAAGAAATAAAAAAAATATCCGTACCGTGCATAAATGAATCACCATAGCCCATGCATGTATCAGAACCAATGATCTAATTTCATCTAAAATGATAAGAAAAATCTTTTATCTAGAATTATTTGAAAAATATCAGCTTGAAATGTAGGCGTTGTTGGTCCCAAAATGACCATAGAGACCTAATAAAGCAATTTGAAAAAAGTAAAAAAAAAAATTGGCAAAAAAACCTCGAAAGTTTTTAGATGGTGCTTAGTGGTGTACTCATGGAAATCCTCTAGGCTCTAGCCTAAAAAATGTGAATAGGAGCGCACGGATATCCAAAGAGAGAAGAATCTGTCAGGCCACTTGGCTGGTTGGTCAGATGAACCATTTGTGGGGCAACAGTCATTCGATAAAAGATTGACCCTCGAACAGAAATCCATGCAGCGAGTATATGAGAAAATCATGCTCAGCTTCACATGGAGATATCACGAGTCAGCACGATATATTAGGGCAAAAACAGTAGCCATAGATATCATAGTATTAATTAGAAAACTCATATGACATTGTACTGGACATATTGCAGACAACCGCTGAATGTCATGATACATAACGATCGTATGCAAAACTGTAGCTGGCAAAATATATGATGACGTAACGAAATAGACACGTTCCGAAAGTATTAATTCCGTGACACCCATGATAGAGTGGCCAGGTGAATCTTGCAGTAAGTTTTTGTTCAACGACGGATACTAAAAGGCTGCTGCTACTGCTGCTGTTGCTTATGATGATGATGAAATAGAGAGAGGACTCATTTCGTTTCTCCAACGGGAAGAAAAAAAGAAGTGGTGTGAGAGAATAAGAATGGGGACAGAAGAAAGGAAGGATGGAAAAGGAAGAGAAAGGGGAGAGTGCAAAAAAGAAAAAAAGAATTAAATTGAGGGAAAATTCTACGACAAAAGGAGAGTAAAAGGAAAAAAGAAAAACAGCTCTGATGAGTCACCCAATAGAAGCTGTCACAATTAACGTCTTTTGGCAGCATGCCCTGTTGGAGGTGGGCCATTAAAACATTTGGAGAAGGGGTGATCAATGTCACCTTTTGTTGGGTAGGAATCACTAAAAAGACTAAATATACAAAAAAAAAACGATACAAAGGGAGTAATTTAGTATAAACTTACATTGCAAACTATTGGTCCGTACTAACAACCTATACGGGGAGAATTTTTGTGGACATAATAAGGAGTAAATGTTTGGGTTTTCAGCCCTATAACTCCATTGCTGCTGCTTGTAGGTACGGTACATACATAGCCGGTCAGCCAGCCGAAGCAACTTGAAAGCTGAGAGAAGCTTTTGTTGACAGCTTTGTTGACAGTTTTTGTCGATGTCATTTCAAAGCTAAAAGGAATAACAGTAGAGAAGGGAGAAGGAAGCAATTGAAAGAACGAACAGTGGCAGTGAGAGAGAGAGAGAGAGAGAGAGAGAGAGAGAGAGGGAGAGAGGGGGGAAGGTCAAAATTAAAGAAATGGTATGTATTGAAAGAAAGGTTGAAGAAAAAGACGAAAAGAGAATATGAATTAAATATGTGAAAGAGAACGAGAGAAAGAGAGTGAGAAAATGATAAAAAGTGACAAAAATAGTTTGGAGAGAAAAATGCGAGCAAAAAGAGTGAAAAAATTCGAAATAGAGGCTAAGAAGAAGTAGATAGTGCCCTTACGCTGACTATAGCTTCAGTCCTCCTTGCTTTGGTTCTGCATATCAGATCGTTATCAACTAGACCTGTTTTCGATATATCAAATAGACTAGGAGGCGACAAATACCCGAATTGGCATCACTCACTACAGTCTGCGCTATCTCTTCCAATAGCCACGGGGAGATGGATTCATGCCCTTCACAAGGACATTTATACGTAATGAAGATCAACTGCCCGAGCTTGGATTCGAACTCGACTCGTTGAGTCCATTCTCCTATCTGCACGGAAAAGGTTGAATTGTGTGAAAAAAACTGGCAAATCACGTGTTGAAGAAAAAGGAATGAGAACAAAAAAGAAAAATGATGAGAAAAGAAAAAGAAATAAATTAGAACGAAGGAAGAAACAAAGGGAGGAATAAACAAGATATGGAATCTGTTGAAAAAGAAATTCTACTTTTATAATGAACGCACCGATCAATGTGACTCAGTGGAAGAGTTCTTGCTTCGGTCTGGTACGTCATGGGTTCAGTCCATGGCCGAACCATACCAAAGACTCTAAAAATGGTACTCCACGCCTCGTCACTTGACACAAGGGCTAAGATGAAGGCTAAAGGTTACAACTCAATCAAGTTCACTGCACAGGATTTCTTAGGATCAGCAAAGTTACAGAACGTCTCAATCCCAGGAGGAAAATCGGAATATTTGAATTTCTATGAGGTAATTGATACTAGGAGACGAACTCCTAAATTTGATTCAGTGGAAAAGTCCATTGTTTCAAATAGAGGATGAGAGAGTTTTTTTTCATCCACAAACTTATTAATTGGGAGAGTCCATGTTACAGATAGAGAAACAGAGGCATTGAGTACCATTTGAAAGTCTTTGGTGTGACTCAGTGATAGATTGAACCGAATCGAACCAGAGGCGAGCACTCTACCACTAGGCCACGGTGATAAGTAAAGAAGTTCGTAATTAACAAAAAAAGAAAAAAAAAGGGAGAAAAAGAACTAATAAAAATGTTAGGGCAATTTGAAGAGAGAGGGAAAATTGAACAACGAAGTATAAAAAAATGTATAAAAACAAGTCTGGTTAGTCACTAAACAGAAACTGTCACATGATCGTCTTTTGGGAATATACTGTGTTGGGGGTGATCAATTAAAACTCTGGAAAAAAGGGTGAATAAATTATTCATTTCACCTTTTGTTGGGACAAGTCGAACTTTTCAAAAGTCAAAATCGAATGCTGCCGTACACATTAAGGGGCCAATTTAGCATATACTTAGATTGTAAATTGAAACTCACTCTGGAAACTTATTTGGGAGAGAATTAAGAAAAAATCAAGACCGTTTTTTCTAGTCATAACAAGGAGTAAATGTTTAAATATCTAGAGCTTTATCTTCATTGTTATACCCTGTACGCATGATACATACATAACCATCCAGGCAGCTAGGCAGCCAGGCAGACAAACTTGAAAACTGAAGAAATCTATGTTGATGTTGACAGTTTTGGTTGACAGTTTTGGTTGACGGTTTCTAAAAATAGAAGAAATAAATTATACATCAAAGACATAGCAAAAAAAAATGTTTTAAAAATGAACAGATTTCAATGTTTCTGATTGGTTTTAATGAACCATTTTCAAACATCCAACTTTTTTTGTTTTTTTTGATTCAAAAAATTTTCTGAAGTCTCTCCTTTGCATCCGGGTTTTATTTCAATTAATCCTTTTTCGGTTGCAAGTTGAAAACAAGATTTGAATCAAAGGATTTTTTTAAACATGGGTTGGGGAGGGGAATAAAATCATTGGTAGAGGGGAAAGAGACCGGAAAATGAATAAAAGAAGAGAGAGAGATAGAGAGTCAAACAGACGGACAGAGACAGAGAAAGAGTGAGAGAGAAAGAGAAAGAGAGAGAAAGAGAGAGAGAGAGAGAGAGAGAGAGAGAGCGTGGGAGGAACGCGGATGGAAAGAGGAGGACATAGAGGAAGAAGGTGAAGAAGAAAGCACACAAAAAATAGAAGAAGAAAAAGAAGAAGAAGAAGAAGAAGAAGAAAAAGAACAACAACAACAACAACAAGATCAACAACAAGAACAAGAACAAGAAGAACAAGAAGAAGAACAAGAAGAAGGAGGAGGAGGAGGAGGAGGATAAAGAGGGGCAGCTTCTTTTCTACGTGGATCAAACAAGGAAGAAAATCCTGAGAGATAAGTAAGAAGGAGAGAGTTAGAGGAGGGGATAGAGAAACAGAAAAGGGGGGAGAGTGTGGAGAGAGGAGAAGAAGTAGAAGTGAGGAAACGATGAAAGAAGAAGAGCGAAGCAAGTAAGTGAGTAACCAAGCAAGAAAGAAAAAGATGAAAAAGGCACAAAAAGAGAAAGAAAGAATGAAAAACTGAAGGCGTAAAACAAGAAAGAAAGATAGAAAGGAACTAAAGGACACAGAAAGGAAGAAAGAAGATCCAGGAGAAAGACTTTACAAAAACATCCCTTTAAAGAGAGAAGGCCAATGAAAAAGCAAAGCATAGAGAAGGAAATACAACAATGAAAAAAAAATTAATCATATGAAAGACGGAGTAAAGAAACCAAGCAAAAACTACTCCACATGTTAAAGACATTTAACAAACGGTCGAAAAAAGAGAAGAAAAAAGTCAGAGAAAAACAAAATACAAAAAAATGACACAGAAAAAGGAAGAAGGGGAAAAGCACAAAAGAGAAAGAAAGGAAAAAAGAAAGAAAGAAAGAAAGAAAGAAAGAAAGAAAGAAAGAAAGAAAGAAAAATGTGTAAAACAACCAAACAAGACAAAGAAAGAGACAAAGAAAATTAGGCCCAGAATACAATGGAGAAAAGAGAAAAGAAAAGAGAAAGAAAAAAAGTGACAAAAGGGTTGGAAGAAGGAGAAAAAGAAGAGAAAGGAGAAAAAGGTTGGGAGAGAATAAGGAGACCTGGAAGAAGAAACACAGAAAAGCGAAAAGAAAAAAAAGACAAGGAAAAGAATAATACCAAAAAGAAGGAGAACAGAACGAAAACCGTGAAAAAGAAGAAGAAGAAGAAGAAGAAGAAGAAGAAGAAGAAGAAGAAGAAGAAAAAGAAGAAGAAGAAGAAGAACAACAACAACAGCAACAACAACAACAACAACAACAAGAAAGAGAGAGAATGAAGTACTGCCGAATGTGATCGAGAGGCGAGTGGGGGAGAGTTTTTAAAAATAATTTCCTCGTCTCACCCTCGCTTCATAATTGGGGAAATTTATAAGATATTGATAGTTGCCTGAAGATGACCGTTGTTAGACATGAAAGGGGGAGGGCTACGTAGAGTTTAAGCGGGGCGTCAGTAACCCAATCTGTGGAAAAAGTTCCCGCGCTGGGAGAAAAATGGCGTAAAACAGACGGGCGTTGATAATCCTCTCTTCCGAACGTAGAACCACGTAAAACAATGATAAGAGGAAATTAATAAGAAAAAAAACTTGCTTGAAGGCAAGGAAAAAAAGAAAAGAAAAAGAAATTGAATATTGAGTTGAAAAACGGGAATTATTTAAAACTTATTCTAGTAGGAACTTGCGGCGTTTTACAGTATGGATAAACGAGTATGCATGTGTATTATTGAGAGCATTTTAAGGATATGCGTTAATGTGGATGCTCGTCTGGTAATGAGTTTAAACCATTGATTCTAGGAAAGAAATAATGCTTGAAAACCGCTGATCAGATTGAATCCAGATTGTAACCTATACAGTCCACCCAAAGGGGGTAATGGTTAGCACGCCTCTCTCACAAACAGAAAGTCCCGTGTTCGATTCCCGGAATGGTTGAAGAGTGAGGGACATCAGGACAAATTTCTCTTTTACTCAGCAGCTAACTGAGTACACTTTTGGTGGCATGATTAGGGTGGTAGTATCCCTTCGTTGAACTGGCATCCTGCCAAGGAGAGGGTTATTAAAAGAAAAGTCTGCTCTCAAACAGATTTGAAAGTTGCATCGATCATTAAGTTGACGAATGCAATGGAAACCGATCTTTTGAGAGACAGGTGTTTTTCTCTAATCTATACGAAATCTGTATGGAAAGTATCAAGCCATTTTGAAACCCGGAGAACCGGTTGCTCAGCATTGATGTAACTTGGCACTGGGGTTGAGGGGACCATACTGCATGAACAGAAACTCCCCTGCGAGGATTATCGCTCAGCAGTGAGTCACCATTGAGTGAGCTTGTATACTGTGTGACTTTCACAAGGACCAAGTATGCATATGAACATATTTAGTAAATTAGTTTTTTTCGGGAGTGTGACTAGGACCTAGGCACTACTAAGACTGTTATTGTTGGTGTATTACTCTGAGGGAGTAGAAGCGTACATCTGCTTCTGTCGGAGAGTCTGTGATGTGAGCTTAAAGTTGCAGACAACTGTACTGTCCTGATACTCCTTCAAATGGACGGTAGAGTTCTTTAACCAGCTCAGGCATCCACTGATTGCGGATTGTTCAAGTCCTGTGGTCTAAACACAAGTCTTCCATACTCTTGGAATATCAAGGGGCGGCAGTACCCCAGAGCTAGCTCAAGACACTCCTGTGAAACTGACGTCCTAGAGGTCCTGCTCTATTCGTGCCACCTCGGTGTACCCTATGATACAAACCCTTGGTTCAACGGGTTGGGCCGGTCCTGAGAAAACCGCACTTCAACTTAAAAATCTATTGCTCGGGCCTCGTCGTTTATGGTCACGCTGTTTTGGAAAACCCTTTAAAAAATCTTCGCTCGCTATTCATGTATGGGGGTGGTCTGGGACGTTTCCAACCATTTTGGACATCTTGAAAGCCGGTTGTGCAGCATTGGTGTAACTTGGCAACGAATCAGATAGGGGTTTGCTGCACGTACAGAACATCTCCTGTGGGGTTATTCAGTCGGTAGTGAGACACCATTGAATGAATTTATGCACTGTGTGATTGTCGCATTTGCTGTGACTGAACCTTCCTGTTCTGCACATCCCTATTCGCACCCTGCGATAAAGTTCTTCCTGTTTTTGGTTTCATGCCTCCCAAAACTATTGCATCATATAGAATAGATAATAGAATATTTAGGAATACAGGTATCCTCCATTCTCAAGAAATTCGCTTCACGCCACTTTTTTGCTTTTACGGAAAAAACGAAAAGTGAAATTGCGTTTGTTTTACCGCTAGTCGTTAAAGAAGTAATGCACACTCTCTTCCTCTCTGCTAAACCCCAGTTTCCAGGACTTCGCACCACTTCAACCTCTAACGACTCACACCAACCTATCATCATCACAATTTTTTAGATCTGAGAACGCTCGAATATTTCCCGATGTAAATTAATGGTAATTGCATCTTCTTTACATCATTCCGACTTACGAAAGTTTTTCATAGAACGCTCTACTTTGAGATAGTAAGGGAGCCATGTATGTCTTTTTCATTATTCTAAAAGCTTATTTTAAATGAATTATTCATTACAGCATTGGACACACCGGTTCTCGTACTATCACCAAAGTCTAGCAATGTTGACCCTGAATGGTCTGGCGTCTGAGAATTCTAGCTACAGTAACCAATCTGAGATCATGAAGAAAGCTTCCCGTGACAATCCCATAAATCCTCCCAAGATGGTGACCGATCTTTATTTTAAGCTCAAGAACGCAACGTACCTCCTATCCCTCCGACTGGCCTGGACGCAAGCGGCTCGGAATGAATGGTTTGAATAATCTAGAATCTCATTTCGAAATGAATAATTCGATTTTAATTGTCATCATCGTAACTAGTGATGGCCTGATGTTGCTATATATATCTTTATTTTATTCATATTGATGACGAAGTAGATATTACAATGAAATGTGCTTATTTAATCTTTCCGTGGGATTTGTTTAACTTTGATTACAAAGCAAGTCCAACCTTTAATTAGACCAATGTTTATCAAATCTTCGTACGGTTTGTTTTATGTAACAGTGAAACTATGAAAAAGGAAATATCTTAGTAAATATCTATCAGCCTAATTTCATACGTTTATTCTAAGATAAGTCTACAGTCGGAATAATGAATATAAAATTAAAATCGAATAATTAATTTGAAATTAGCTTTTAGATTAATGCAAAGCATGAAAACTGATCACCATGGACCAGTGGTAGACCTAGAGTGCTCGCTTCCGGTTCAGTGGGTTGTTAGTTCAATCCATGGTTGAATCATACTAAAGGCTGTAAAAATGGCTAAGTACTCAACACCAGTACTAAGACTGAGGAGCCTCTCCCCGAGGTCAAGTCACGTCGGATGTACAGATTCTTCTAAAATCACCAAAGGTATGCAACCTTAAGACCAGTTAGTACCTGGAAAGGAGTGCTTAATTTGTTCGAAGATGTTCCGAACTGCTTAAAACTTCACTGTATGAGCTCTTATAATTTATGGTGATTTTTCCAGCAAATACTTACAACACTATGTACATCAATTCGTTAATTGCACTACATCAAAAGACGAACTAATCAAAACTGCCCTATACAAGATATTCTTGTATTTCGAAAAATTCAGTTATTCCTTATTGCCTTGATATACAATTATTCAAACTTCAATCAAAGTTTATGTCTATCAATCAATATATATAGTTCGACGAGCATGATTACACAGTGTTGCCCGGTTTGGTCTTGATTATAACAAATTCAAATCGGCTTAACATGTCACTCTTTAGTGATAAATGAATGAAATCCTAATCTCTGCGAGCACATCACGTTTCGGTCGGTTAATTTTCTGATTTTCATCGTGGTGAAAGTAACCTCTGTTCATTAGTTTCAAATTGGTAATCCTTAGTCTTTCAGATGTAAAAAATGGTAGTTTAACGCTTCATACATAGACTCCAAACGGTATAACTATACAATGTATTGATCAGATAAATACAGTAATAATAAAGTTGAAGTACATTTATTTCTTCTATATCAAAATATTGTACACCATGAATCAATTTAGGTACAACGGAAACAGTGCATCTAACGTGTCAAACTGTCGTAATTACTTTCTGAGACGCATCTAGAAGTTTCTGACGGACTAGAATCGGATGAACAACAGATTGATGGCTTTCAATTTCATTGTTGTCTTAATATCTGATCAATAGGTTTTATAGTTATACTTTTTGGAGTCTTTTTATGACGTTTTTGAGCCAGTGTTTAACAATTTTTTTAGCAATATTTTTACATTCTTGAGACCAAGGATTACCTTATTATTTTTGATGTATTATTTTTAATGCTAAACTTGCTTAAAATTTAAAAAAATAAAAAAAAAGCTCGGAAAGGCATATGTCCACATATTCAAGATAAGTGTTAAGTCCAGTATTCCTGAAAATGAAGTTTGAAACATATTTTTTACTTCATTTTACAATGAATGTGCAGCATTATAATTTGTTGAATTTTCAGTTGTTTTCTAATCAGATTACAATCACTGTTGCCCCCTAATCAGATTACAATCACTATTTTGATGAGTTAGTTAACCTCACCGAGGGTTTTAACAAGTAGGTTTAGCACTAAAAACTATTTAAGACAAATCAATGCAGGTTACATTCCCCACGAAGAAGAATAATCGAAACTCAAGTATAGCGTGGTAGCAAAGCTCGTGATTCCATTCATGTATCAATACGGCGTAACATGTTGAGTCAGTGGATTTCAATCCATGTCCAATTTCGACAGCTCAAAAAATCTGATGCCCTCTGTCTAAAGAAATAATTATATATAATGTGTCAAATTCATTGAAAAAAAATACTGATCTATCAACTTCATAGCACTTATTAGTTTTGTTGTGATTTCTTCATTGCGTAAAAACGTAATGAGTTAAGCATCAGTTACTCTGGTGTCTAAAAAAATTAGTAATTAATAGTATTATGTAATACGTATTCTGCTCTTGATATCCAGATTCCAAATAGCACTCTGATGTGTTCAAATGTATTTAGATACCCCCTACCCCATCTATCGTAATTGCCACTCTTGAGTTGTTTTAAATTTGCAACTACCAAGAAAGAACCAAGTAATATTGTGTAACTATGAAAAGAGAACTATAGATGCGTATACCTTCAAATATTTGATTGAAGTGTAGAATATCATTTATAAGGGCAATATTTTTAAAAACTTCTAAGTTTGTTTTCTCAAGAGATGTACCAAAGTTGACTCTGACTATTCATGAAAAATATTTGTAAATTTCTTTATTGTGGCATCTCTCAACATATAGTGTTTATTCATCACTTTGCTCAATTTTTTTTTTCAAAGTACGTTTTCGTTTTTCCTTCATTTACTCAGCACGGAGTTGTCACTTCTGAGTTAATATATATATTGTTAATGTGTTCAAAGTTTGCACTGTCTATGAAAAAAAAAAATGCTCCATATCTGGGAGAGAGCATACATAGATACAGAGAGTTTTTTTCCGCGTCACACTATACATACACACACATACATATATATATATATATATATATATATATATATATATATATATATATATATATATATATATATCTTTTATTTCTATTTTATTCATCTATTTATCCATGTTTATCTCTTTTACGATGTCTACGCCAAATGATATATTCAGCGTGCAATAATGGGAGATCATTTCAAATAGAATTATATATTGCGTTATATTACATGGGAAGTTATTTGAGATGATCTCTCGTTGTTACACGGTTAATTCATCACTCGCCCTAGACTACATAAATAGAATAAACAATTAACGAAAATGGGGCTGCCACAGGAGATTCTTCAATTGTTTATTCTAATCCCATTGTCTAGGACAAGTGATATTTTAACTGTGTAACGATAGGAGATTATCTCAAATAAGTTTCTATGTAATATAATGCAGTTTATAATTCATTGTGTCTGACCAGATTGTCTATTTCCTAGTACAAATATATATATATATATACATATATATATATATATATACATAACATTATGTACATGTATGTATAAACATTATATATATATATATATATGTATATATATATATATATATATATATGTGTGTGTGTGTGTGTGTGTGTGTGTATTCACATGCTTTTGCTTTCACTTTTTGAGTATATATTTATGGTGTTAACAGTTGTCCGCTTCTTCAACTCACTTTCGCCCTTTCTATTATTTACACCATTATTTCTTCGTAACTCAGCTGATAATTGCACAGCTCGTGTTTAACCCTCACCGTATTCTTCCCCTATATTCATCAATTATTTAAGCTCCTATCTCCTGTAGATTTTTTACACTCGGGATTATTGTTTTGTACTTTTACTTTCAATTTGACGTTCTCTTTTCTTGTTTGTATTTTCTGTTTTCTCAAATGAAGTGATTGTGAACGTGGGGCGCATCCTTTACAGAGGTGCAATTTAAATATATTGGTGTACTATTTGGAATTCGGGTGTGAAGAGCGAAAAGTGCTCTCAGGCCCAAAACTGCGTCACGTTAAGGATCAATTAATTCCTTATTATACAATACTACTTATTCTTAATTGCACATTACGATTAATTATAAATTTTGCTATAAATTTCATAGTAACAAATGCTCAACTCACTTAATTTTGTGAGGTATCAGAACGATATGATCCAATTGCTTTGTTTTTACAAATTTTCACACCGTATATGAAATAAAAAAAGTTTTAATATGTGCCCTAATGTTCATATGTTAGTTTTCCATTTTTTATTACAAAGATCTAATCTTCATAGATATTTTGCCTTCGATTTAAAACTCTACATTTTGGGAAATTTCTGAATTTAGGATCACATTATTACACCTTTTCAACACCAAATTTGTTCTATTATAGATGATAGGGACATCAAGATTTTCTAACTATCGAGACGGGCCCTTGAACATAAAGATTAAGAACCACTGCCCCATTGATTGGAGGTGTTGTTTTCACCAACAAAATCAAAGAAATTAATGATAATAAATATTATGGTCGAGTAGCTTATTCTATAGCCAGTTTGCTCCTGTGGTTGGTTTTCATCTAGCGTTTCAGCGATTCAGTCGGTGATGACTTTAGTGAGAAGTTTATAGCTGCAGTTGAGTTGGCTAATTAGTCTGCAGTTTTTGAAGTCTATCAGGTTTCCTTTTTTTCGATAACAGCATTAGGATTGCAGTATTCCGATCTTCAAGGATTTTGTTTTAGGCATACCTAAGGCAACGAATCATTATGAAATTTTCAAAAGAACAAGAAATCAAGCGAAAATCACTCTAGGATGGCAAGTTTTGAAAGAACTGTTATCAACCAATGTATAAATTCATATATACATTATGAACATGTATGTATAAACATTATATATAAATAATCATCTATGGTGTTGAAACATGGAACCTAACCAAAAGATTGACTCTCAAACTGAGAACCATGCAACGTGCACAGAAGAGAATCATGATCGAGGAGGGATCACAAATCAGCGCAGTATATCAGAGAAAAACAGGGATATCATAGAGTCCATTGGAAAACTCAAATGGCAATGGGTTGATCATGTTGCGAGAATGTCAGACAACCGTTGGACATCACGACTCACAACGTGGATCCCCAGTGAACACATGCGAAACCGTGACCGGCAAAACATGACACAGCATGACAAACTAAATAAGTTCAGAGAGTGTTGGCTCCGTGATGCTCATGATAGAGAGGTCTGACAAATCCTTCGGAAGGTCTTGTTGCTATGACGCTTAAAGGCTGCTGCTGCTTAATGTCTAGAAATACTGTCTGTCAAAGTTGCCTCTCCATTAACGTATAACTTTCCACTAACCTGTATCAGTGGGGCGCTCCTTTTGCAGACTTAACACTGAAATCAACAGTTCTTTTGACGTTAAAACACGTCGTCATTTTATACTACGTTTCATCTGGTATCCGAAGTAAGCCGAAATGGCATGATGCAAAGAAAAAATTACCATCAATTTATATGGGAATTTTCTTGAATGTTTCCATCCCCTCAAATATATCATATTATTCTCTCTCTCACTCTGTCTCTCTGTCTCCGTCTATCTGTCTGTCTGTCTGTCTCTTTCTCTCTCTCTCTCCCTCTTTCTCTCTCTCCCTCTTTCTCTCTCTCTCTCTACGTATATATGCAAACATTTATATATACAAATATATATATATATATATATATATATATATATATATATATATACAAACATATACATATACGTGAGAGAGAGAGAGAGTGGAGAGAGAGAGACAAGACCCATCATCATCATCATCATCATCATCATCATTCTGTTAACGTCCGTCGTTGGATATAGACCTCCCCCAGGATTCGCCACACCTCCCTATCATTGGCGTTGCCAGTACTTTCTGAATTTGTCTAGTTCGTCTCTCCATCTAATATTCTACTGGCTTCTGTTCCACGTGTGATCTCAAGGGATCCATGTCGTGAGTCGTGATGTCCATCGGTTGTCCGGCATTCGTGCAACATGGCCAGCCCACTGCCATTCGAGTTTTTTTAATGGATTCTATGACATCCCTAACTTTTTTCTTTTCCTGGATGTACTGTGCAGTCTTGTGGTCTCTCCTTGTGAGGCCCAGCATAATTTTCTCATGTGCACGCTCCATGGTTATCAATACGCAGATCTGTATCCTGGTTAGAGGAGAGAGACCAGACCCATTTTCATTTAGCATGCTGATAAAAGACTTCAGTCATAGTACCGTTTTCTATTGAGTGACTAATCATATCGCTTTGTACATAGTTTCAACTTGGATATCAGAATTATTACTTTTGAAGATTTACTGAATGAAGCATTTTTGTCAAGAATCCGCTGTTGTAATCAGCAGGTGCGTTTGTTTACGTGACTTCTTATCAGGAGACATACATCGACGAGCTGAGATGTCCACCAGGGAATAAGTCATTCAGGCATTAGATAACAATAATGCCGTTTATTCCAGCTCTGGAGTAAAAAAGAAACAGACCTCCTTTGAGAGATTAACTTAGATAAGAGAAATCGAACACTCAACTGCAGTACAGTGCTTATCGTACTTGTCTCAAAAGCTGGGGATTGGTGTTTCGATTCTCGCTGGTTGTTTAGTAATTTTGTCTGAACTGATGTTTCATTTAAGTGGAGCCACTTAGCCAAAAAGTTCAATCCAATCGCATGTTTTGTGATCAAAGCATGTAATTTGGTACACTCTTAGCTTAAGGATTGAAAAAATGGATATTGAGCCATCACGAATATTCAATATGTCGCGGAGAGCAGCCATTTTAAAATGGACAGCGACAACTATTTCCAGTTGGATTTTCTTATCAGCGATTGAGATTTGATATTGAGGACCTAATTAGTTGAATTTTTTACCATACAAAGTTCTTGGGATAATACATGCAAGTCATCTAAAATTCAAGATGGCAGTCATGGCTGGTATGGAAGATGTAATTGCAATAACGATACAGATTTAGAATTTTGAATTTTAGAATTGCTCAGAAGCTTCCTTCTAAAACAAAATGCCAGACTCAAAATAAGTGATAACAATGGATGCCCAAAGCTAGGATCTCTCACTGGAAAGTTTATTCAGTGCTCCCCTTCACAGTGAGAGATGCCTGTGCAGCTTAAGGCAGCTTTTTTTGTACTTACACTGCCTAACACAAGCCCTCTTATATCTATAGGAGACACTTTCATAACTGGACTGATCAGCATCTCGTAAGCACCTCCATCTACTAAACTATGTTCATCATAAATAGCTGGGTAAACATTTGGTTGATGTTTAAGTCAGTCTAATTACTGTAAGGTGTCTACTGACCAATATAATATACATAACAAATTTTGTCTTCAAGCCTAATTAGTCTGAATACAAAAGTTCTCATCTGATCATCGAAGTTAAGCAATGCTGATACTGATCAGTACTAAAAAGGGTGACTGCTCAGGAACACCAGGTGCCGTAAGCGAGAATGGTGATGAGCGAGGCCACTGCGGGTCTTTATCGTCTCTAAGTCTATTTCAAACATCGCAAGCCGAGACAAGAGAAACTTATGACATTGAAGGCTCGAATAGCCTTGCCAGCTTGAGGGCACAAGCTGGCTAACAAATTCAAATATACAGACATGGAGAGAATGAATGGCACTTATTCGAAGACTGGATAAAAAGAAGCTCTACTGAGATTAACTTGAAGAAAAGAAATCGAATATGCATCCATACAGTGCTCAAAAGCTACAGATAGAGAGTTCGATCCTCAGTGATTGCTTAGAACCGGTATATTGTTGTTCAAACCATCACTGAGTCGCACCAAAGATTTTTAAAATGGTACTCAATGCCTCTCTGCAAAACATTTAGCACAAGGGTTAGGATTGAGGGAGCTCTCGTCGAGGCTAAGAGGTCACAGTCAAATCACATTGGCTACATCGATTTTTGTAAGATCGCCAAAGTTGAGCAACGTTGAGCCTGGTCAGTACCCAGGTGGGTGACCGTTGAAGAATACAAGGGATCGTAAGAATAACAAAGCTTCGGCACACCATGTGTACATAACCCCGTGGCAGTCAAAATGGGGGCATAAGTGAAGAATGATTATACAAACATAAAATCAAAGTACAGAGCTTATCATACTTGTCTCGAAAGCTGTAGATAGGGAGTTTGATCCTCAATAGTTGTTCAAGAAAGGGGATCAGAAAGCGTACTCTAAATTGACAACAAGAGCCATAAGAATTGCATATTTTAAGAAAGGCCATAGACTGAAATGATAATCAATGAATTTCTGTATATCTGTTGATGTTGTTTCTCTATTTAGAGGATCCTGCAACTTAGACAGAGATCCCAAAGGGACCCTGGTCCAAAAGGCCGAGAATGTCTGCTGTGAATGTTTGGTAGAATAACACTTGCACTTACAAGAGATGTATTAGAGGAAGCTGACCGAGGACCAAGATGATCATCACGTACAGGTATAACTATAATTTGCAGTTACTGCGTATATGTGATCACTCACGCTCTTTAAATTCAATTCACTTTTCTTCTTAATTTACTTCCCTTATTTTTTAATTTGCTCAGGAAATGGTATAGTAACAAGAAGATAAAATATACATTATTGCCGTTAAAAAATGACGGCGATATTCAAGTATTTTTGCAATTGCAATAGTATAAAAGCTCAGAATATAAAGAGGTGTGAAATTATTTCAATTCAAAAATAGTCCCAATTCAAATATTATTGAGTACAATCATCTTTCTCTTGCAAAAATAGAATAAAAAGTTTTCTAAGGCAAATAACTCTTGTGTGAAAATTTGATAGTTATCTCCCTTGGGAGAGAGAATAAGCAAGCAACCAACACACTGAGTATTATGTGTTAGACTTATCAGCAAAGCATAAATCTCTATCAAAGAAGAAGCAAAAGTGTTGTGAGAAAACTAGTTGCATAACCCATAGATATCTCTTGCTGCTCTCTGAGGATGTGGAATTGGGATAAATCGCATTGGATACTCCGGTTCTCGCACGATCACTGACACCAAGTCTGTTAAGTAGCTACATGGGTGACCAACTGGGTACACCAAGCGCTGTAAGCATCTGGGGACCATGAAAACCTTCATGGAGATCCCGTTAACGCTCGAAGGAGGTGACCAATCTTTACAATAAACTCAATAACCCAAGTCAAATACACCCTTTACCGCCTTCATGAACCCTCTGACTTACCTGGCTTCGAGCGACAAGAAATGAATGTCTGAATCAAAGAGGAGACTCAAGTATTGTTAGAAAGCTCGTCACACAATCTATAGAAATATCTTCTTGCTCTGTGAATGAACCTTGTTTCAAAGTTAGCGTAGACTAAACAAATATCTATAAGAAAGTACGCGTAAAACTAGGTATGGCCAAAACTTTCGCATGAATAGGCCAACAAGCTAAAGATACCTCTGTGTATGGATGTAATCGTGTATAAAGCCGATACCTTTCTTTCCTCCTGTTGCAGGTTCCCCACCACGCCCCCTGGCCAGAGTGTGCATCAAAGGATAAATGTTTCTACACATATCGTATCAACATGTGAATCTGTAGAAAACGGGCTTTTTGTCTCAAGATACGGTTTCCTTTGCCTCAGGAACAGTAGACTTGGTAAAGAGAAGACTTCATTTGTGCACATACAAGTGCATACATATACATACTTATCACACATTTGTATATGAATACAACACACACACACACACACACTCACATATATGTATATATATACTTTCTTACAAACGCACACAACGTATATAGTGAGCGCAAAAAGTATCCGATACATTTCAAAAAGTTTATTTATCATCCTTAAAGTAATTTGAGAAATTTCTATGTGTGTGAACAACTTGGCATTGCACGAAGATGATATTTGTCAGATTTGGTCTGTGGGTTGGACATTACAGTGTTAAGTTTGAAGCCGTTTAGGTCAAAGGTTTTTAAAATAAACAGATATTTTTTACCGTTTGAATGACATAGTTATGACGCAGTGTGTCTCTAAACACTTCGAAGATGTTCCAGAATAGAATTGAGGGAGAGAAAGAAAAAGATAAAGATAGAGAGAAGGGTGACAATTGTAACAGACTGCATCACACACCATGTAGTCAGGTCCCTTTCGAACATGCACTTTTTGAAAGGGCATCCATACTTATAAAGGTTAAAATTTGATAGAACTATCTATAATCTTTTAAATGATTTCCATGCTTGTATCTTGAGCCGTTTCTCTCTCTTTGTCTCTAGCTTGTTCAAATGCACGTAGCTAAGATCCATAATCTATAGACCTATAACGCAGTACGAGGCTTTCAATCCTCTGTAACATGTGGTTCGGGCACTCATCGCAGACGTGTATTGGCCGGAATAGCCAGATGGATTCCATCCCTCTTCAGGTTTCTCTAATCCCACTCTTCATGTTGAGTGCTTAGCAGAAAGGCATTGAATAATGTCTTCGATAGGAGTCGGTAATGGATTGAACCCACTATCTATTGAACCGGAGTCTGGCACTCTACGACTGGGACATGGTGATCGGCCGAAGAGAGATATTTTCGCTCAAATCCTTCACATGCGAAACAAACATATTTTCTGCACCTACATCGAATGCACAATGGGTAAAAGAGTTTTCCAAAATGCCTTCATGTTTCGGGAATTAATCTCTTGCTACGATATGTTAATGTTTCACATCATTTGTTTCATAGTCGATATTACCAGAAATTTTGTGTAAGATCGCGCAGTAACTGATTAATTTTTGAAGCAGGAAATAGTAAAAGTTTTCTAAATCGTAATACTTCATTTTCGTTGATTAGTTTTAGTGTTAGGGCCGTCAAAATACACCTCAACATCTTCCTAAGCATGTGTAATTTTCCCAACATGAGATGATGTCTCGCCCTGAAAAATCTTTTCTTTCAAAGATTTTAAATCTGGATACCTCCAGCAACTTTTCCTCCCAAACCAATTACTGCAGAAATCCAAACAAAATGCAAAAACAAAGGAACCCAAATGAATGGAATAAAATAAAACAAATACAATTCTGCACCTTCTACTAAATAATTTTGCGGAACAACTTTTAAAAAAAGTCAGACCATAGATACGCTAGTTCTTTTCTACAGTGTTTCCATCTTTATTTTCAAGAACACTTAGAGACATGTAGATTCTCCGGGTACAGATCTAAAATTTCGAAAATATATTATATATCATTCATTATCATCATCATCAGTCTTTTAACGTCCGTCGTTGGACATAGACCTTCCCCAGGTTTGCCACACTTCTCTATCATGGGCGTCACGGAGCCAGTACTTCCTGAACTTGTCTAGTTCATCTCTCCATCTAATATTTTGCCAGCCTCGGTTGCGCATATGGTCTCGGGGAATCCATGTTGTGAGTCGTGATGTCTATCGATTGTCAGCCATTCTTGCAACATGGCCAGCCCACCGCCATTTGAGATTTTTTATGGATTCTTTGATGTCTCTAACTCTTGTCTTTTCCCGGATGTACTATGCTGTCTTGTGGTCTCTCCATGTGAGGCCCAGCATAATTCTTTCATGTGCACGTTGCATGGTTCTCAATATCATTACAATCGATTAAATGTGACTTGAATTCTCAATATTACTTAATTTATTGCAATTGCAAATACTACTTATTTTATTGCTATAAATTGAGTAAAAATATTACTCATTCATTGAAAATTATCCAAATAGCTATTTCTGAGACATAGACACAACCAAAATGTTAAGATTTAGATGAAAACATACACACTGAGGGCGCGTAGCAAGAGACGTTACTCTCATTTCGATACGTCAACTCGTCCTTCAGTGACACCAAACGATGCTAGCAAATCTAGAAAGAAAGAAATACAAATGAATAAATAGTAGAATGCACTGTATACCCGAATATTTTGTTGAAGGAGAATTTTTTTTAAAATCAGCAACTGAAAGATTTGAGGTGAATGTTATTAAGAGGGAGACAAAGAGAGGGGGATAGAGTGAGATTGAATTGTAAGGTAACAATCATTAGAATGGATATACAGATGTTTTTTCAATGTTGCTAATATACTGGTTTTTTCTTCTTCAATTTTTCGAATCAAAATTTAAAAGATTAAAAAGGAACAAACAACAACAAATAAATCGACAACGCTAAACTCCTAAATTCGAAATTCAAAAAAAAAAAAATCTCAATCCGACTCACTAATTTGAAAAATAAAAATTAAAGAAAAAAAACCCAAATTAACAACACTGTTTCTTTTATTTATAGAAACACTTTTTTGACCACTTTTCTGCCACTTTCTAATCTCAATCTCTCTCTCTCTCTCTTTCTCTCTCTCTCTCTCTCTCTCTCTCTCTCTCTCTCTCTATATATATATATATATATATATATAT
The DNA here is from genome assembly GCA_963457665.1 of Thysanoteuthis rhombus. Lineage (NCBI taxonomy): Eukaryota > Metazoa > Mollusca > Cephalopoda > Oegopsida > Thysanoteuthidae > Thysanoteuthis > Thysanoteuthis major. Next base: position 23,323,082 of record OY735239.1, read on the forward strand.
ATATATATATATGTAATAAGTTTGAAGTCACATCCTGATTTGGAACACATCAGTGCGACCTGTACAAAAAATATGAATGGGTTTATCTGTATGTGTGCTGGAGCATGTATGTCGTGTCTTTTAAAGAGTTCAAATTTCCAAATATAAATACGTATGCATACTCATATATATATATATATATATATATATATATATATATATATATATGTATGTATGTATATATATATATATCATTGTGTTATCCACAGACAGATGTTTCGTTGTATTACAACTCTTCAGTGTGGCTATAGACTATTGATTATCTCATCCAGTATCACAAGGTAGGATAGAAAACATGGCTTCAGACCCGGAGGCTGGTATCCTCCCTGTGCTCAACGGAACTGGACAGTCAGTGGGGTTGAATTTAAGCGATATATTTATTTATCGTATATATTCCTCATCCACCAGAGTGCTCCATTTCACGTTGGAAGAGCATTGCATAAGCTTACAATGAACGAGTTACCTCACTTAGAGAGTGCTCAACCATGATATATATTATAGAAAGTGGATTCGCAACACAAACAGGTTTATGTATCTGTCCTCCCAAGGTAAAGTAAAGAAAACCTAAACAGACTTGTTTGTGTAGCGAATCCAAATCCCATTATATTTCCAGCTCTAATCTAAAACAACTCAACTCTCGAAGTATATAAAGTTGAATGTATCGAGCATCCAATGAAATGAATCCATCACATATCAGACGTTGCTTTATATTACATAATATTATGTTATATTGCAAACCTGATTCGTACTATATCTACTACAAATGTACATATATATGTATATATATTGTAAATGACTGACTATCTTTTAAATCTTTTAGTAAGCTTTTCTTGTTTTTGTATAGGTAAACAGATTTTTGGTTTTAATGAATATAGATATTTTCTAAACGATGAAGCACTTTCGGCAGCACAATCTGCTATTTTCGATATGACGTCACTGGAATACTGATAGGAACCGAAGAAAAAAAAAACATTCCAAGAATAGAAAACTGCAGACGCAAAGTTTAACAATAAATATTAAATAATAAAAAATATCATCCAACAAGATGCAACTCTACCATGAGACAGAACAGTATAACTCCATCCTGATATGGAAAATAAGAAATTGTGCTGCCGAAAGGGCTTTATCTTTTGGAAAATATCTATACTTATTGAAACCAAAGATCCGTTCACTTGAATGAAAACAAGGAAATATTACTAAAAAATTGAAAAGATGTACTTTGTTTGACATTTTCAATGAAAGATGTTTAAAGAAAATATGCTGACAAAGTAAACACACACATACTTATAAATATGAAATCGGAAGTGACACACACACACACACGCATATATATGCATGATACTACATGTTTTACATGAGCACACACATGCATGAATACGTATGTAATTGCGTGAAGCATATGTTTTCATACATGTGCCTACATGTGCATATATATATATATATATATAAATATATATATATATGTATGTATATACATATATATATGTGTGTGTGTGTGTGTGTGTGTGATTATGCAGCAGTTCTATTTTCTTTGATTGTTTATCCCATTTATTTGGTTTAAGCCAAATGGTACATCCACCCTGTAATAATTGGAGATCATTTCAAATAAGATTTTCAATATAATATAACGCAATGTGTTTGTGTCCCTATATATATGTTAGAGTGACAGTATGGAAGCATTTATTCGACACATTTCGCTCTCAGTACGCATGCACTGTTGTTTGCCTGATTCCCAAACAACGTTAAAGACAAAGCTAATTATGCCTGAACTGATACACATTACCTGCTGTCCTTAGTTTCTGTTGAGCATGTCATATTCGCGCGACTAATTGGTCCCCCTGACATTCCTTAAGATGTCTTGACTTCCGTTTCCGCTAGATCAACTTCGTCCTTTATCCCGACGGCAACGTATCCCCATGGAATTCAGATCGATGATTCTGTTTCCCGACAATTTCGGATCTTCAACAGTTCCGGCTTGGCATCACAGAATTTCTTCAACCTTTTTTTTATTTTGTTTGTTCGTCCTTAATTATTACCTTGGCCGAGAGGTAGAACGCCCGTCTCCGTTCTGGTAGACCGTGTTTCAATCTACAGTCGATTCAAACCAAATACTTTTAAAATGGTACTCAATGCCCTTCTAGGATAATCACCCAGCACAAGGATAGAATCGAGGAACCTCTCCTTGCGGCTAAAGTGTTACGACCGATTAATCTTGGGTACATGGGTTCTTCGAAGATCACCGAACTTGAGTAACATTAAATCTGGTGAGTACCTGGGTGACCAAATTTTGTAATACCAGGCGCCGTATGCAGAATGAAGCTTCGAACCAGCCAGATAATCGAAGGTGGGTCTTATCAATGATTGCCCGTGTGTACCTGACCCTGCCACGCTGTCGATGAGGGTATAAGCGGAGGACGATAATAGATGCATGCATGCGTACATACTTTCGGTGTTTGTTGAGTAATGTTCGCTAATATAGTCATAAGATCTCTATGGCGTTGTTTGAGATTTAGAGACTCAATTGCCTATTCGTACTGTAAGTAATAGGAGTCGATTAAGTCACTGTCCTCCAATCATAGAGCCACAAGCCGGTACCAGACCGCATGGAAATGATATGATTCGGCAATATTTCTACGTAAAATGAAAAATAATAAATTTCAAATGGATTTTATGGTATTAGATTTGTTAGATAAATCATTTTAGAAACGAGATGAGTGTATTAGACACTTAGGAGTGACTTATTGTTGAGTTATCACTAATATTACGCTTGTGATTAACAATTTCCATGTCGGCTGATCCACAAGAATGTTGGCAATATTGAATCAGTCCACGGTGCAAAAAAAAAAAAAAAAAAAGATCATGGTCCTCTGGAGTGAGTGCTTACATATGCTCACATTAACACAGATTGAACAAATATTATTCCTAATTTCAATGCAGCATTTTGATAAATATTTCAGGACAGCGACATATGTTTTTCAATTATTTATCTTAAGAAGTGAAACTTAAGCAATATTTCAAATGCAATATATGCAAAACTTCACCTAGCGTTTTATCTACGTGTCATTTTATTTCTAAGTGCCTATGAAGACGTCTGCTAACAAAAAAAATAGCGATATATTCTAGTAGTGACTCACTGACAGTGGGTGGGGGGACTCCCTGTGTGACACCATCAAAGGGATGATACCATGATAATTTTTAGAAAAACCTTTTAATAATATATTTCTTAATTTGATAAGTTGGACTTGTTGATTCTGAAGTGATGAGCAATAATTTGATTTTTCCTCCACGGACCGTGAATTAAAGGTTTTCAAGATTCTTCAAAACGTTTACACAAGGCTATATTCGTAAATTATTTTTCTAACGGGACATTTCATACGTAAAATGGTCAAAATTGTTACCAACCCTGGTGAGAAAAAGGGACTCGTCTGGAGGCGTACGGTAAATAAGAAGTTAGTTCGCTAATTTACTGCATTTAACGGACATCGTTCAGTAAATCCAACGGCAATGCCGTTGCACCTCGTTCAATTTTTGACTTCAACTTACATCGTTCGGTAAATATGTGGAACATGAAAGCCAGGGTAGTGCCGGTCATAGTGGGCGCACTGGGAACTGTCCCAAAGACACTGAGGGCGAGACTGGAGGAGATCGGGATAAAGGGAAGGATTGAGACTGTACAGACCATAGCACTACAAGGAACTGTACTGATACGGGGGAAAGTGCTAGAAATATAAAGACTACAACATTAAATGTCAACAATGACCCAAGAGAGGAAGGGAAATGAAAGTGGAAATGCAAATTGCAGCACTGACATGATAAGCGAAAGGGAGAGGAGACGTTGGCTGAAAACCTGAGGAGACTTATTGTCACTCAGCCTTCAGCAATGACCACTGGGCAACCGGTGTGAAACTGTAAACTGCAGTATTACTGCGACCTATGAGCATTAGGAGAGAAGGGCTGGACACTCTAGGAGACTTGCTGTCACTCAAACTCCAGCGGTTACCACCAGGCAACTGGTGTGAGATTAATAATAATAATAATAATAATAATAATAATAATAATAATAATAATAATAATAATAAGAAGAAGAAGAAGAAGAAGAAGAAGAAGAAGAAGAAGAAAGTCCTTGGCAATATCCTAGTTTCGCAGTCCAGTCTTTTGCAAAATTTAATTTCATATTTTTTTTTATAACATATTAAAAACTAAAAAAAAAAACTCTAACCTCACCTAAAAGTATGATATCTTGCCTTAAAACAATTAAACAACCTTAGAAGAAATTTTATAGGTTTGAGTATTCATGAAGAAAATTCCCCTCGGATTCAATTCAAAAAGGAAATTGTGTGTATCCTCATCATCATCATGATTATCATCATTCCTTTAACATCCATCGGTGGTCATAGACTTTCCTGAGCCCTCTCGATCGTGGGCGTCGCCGAGCCAATACCTTCCAAACTTCTTCTGTCTAGATCGGCACACCATCTCATCTTTTGAAAGCTACAATTTCGTATATGATATTAGAGATCCACGTTGGGGGTCGTGATGTTTTGTGGTTGTCTTACATTCTTGCAGTATGAAAGCCCATCGCCCTATGAGTTGTCTAATGGATTTTTTTTTATATCTCTGACTTCTGTTTTTCTATAGCATACTGTGCTGTCTTGTGATCTTCCGTACGATATTAAACATGAGCCTCTCCTGTGCGCGTTGGATGGTTCTTAGTTTGGGAGTCAATCTTTTGGTTAGGTTCTAAATTTCATCTCCATGGTAACTAGTCTTTCACAACATTCTATTTATTAGAAACACAATATCTGTCTGAGTAATGAATACGTCTCAGAATGGAAGACTTGAGACAGGACCAACCATTGAAAATATGCTGAGAAGTTTTCCAGTTGTTGAGTCAGTCTAGCACAGGGATCAGCTACTTATTTTGTAATGCCCCTCTTCTGATTTTTTTAGTTTGCCCATGGCTCACATGTATATCATATATTATCAGACATATAAGAATTGCCCTGAAGGTTTATAAATTTCAAATGTTTACTCTGTAAATAAAAAGTGATATAAAATCTGCTTAAAGTTGTGTCGATCTTTTTTCTTAGCTTTCTGTGCTTTTTCCGTTTGTATTTTGACGCGTGCAGTTATGAACATTCCCTTCTCTGTATCTGTTAGAACCATCTTTGGGCAATAAAAAAAAATCTTTCATCACGGCGAGAATTGGTTTCTGTTTTATTGTGTGTAATCCATTTCTGTTGTAAAAGCTATGGCGGTGGTTAACTTCCATACAAGGACCCCAAAAGTCATTTGGAGGCTCAAAAAAGTATAATTCCTTCATGAATAAGTATAATTAACGTATTTATCAGATATTAGAACGATAATTAAATTAATCTGCAGTCTTTTGTTCGTTGTCTTATTTCTCACTATGAATTTGTCAAGATACGACAGAGAGAGTGGCTCGAACGTGCCAAACTATCCTTTTTTTATATAAAGAACAAAAGCGGGACGTTTTTCTTTTCATTGTCCCGTTTATTTCTCATGAATATGTTTTTTTGACAATACATCTTAATTTTGGAGCCTTTGTAAGAATTTTTGAGCTTCTGTATATTGGTTAAATGCCGCCTTATGTTTATGTGCATCAAACCAAAGATTTTGTTTAATGTCCAGTGTCATGTGAGTCCGGCAACGAGCTGAGTAGGGATTGAATTCCCGAAAGGTACTCTTAACAGGGATGTGGTGAAGTTTCAACAAGCTGGAAATTAATTATCATAACTTTATCCCGCTTCATACTATCAGTATTGATATTACTATAATTATAACTATTACCATTTTCCATTTAAAAAGGAAGACATCCCTGTGAGCTTGGCGATAAGTCCTCTGTTGACCACAAACGGATTTTCATCATTTCGCGTTTTTGTTTTATTACTTTTGATATCTTTTATTATTCCTTAAATTTAGCATCTTCCAACGTTAACAGAAACGTGAAATTTCATTTTTACTACGTAATCAGAGCATAACATTCTATTTTACTACGCCATTATGTGGTAATCTACTTAATGATGAAATTGATTAATTGTGTCCCGTCATATATATATATATATATATATATATTCAACCCAAATTCTCATCTCGTCTATTCACAGTCTCTTTCGTTCCTTTCAACGCAACAGTATGTATTTGAGAAATGGACATATAGGTCTGACAGAATGAATTATAAATTGCATTATACTGTATAGAAACTTATCCAAAATGATTTTCTGTCGTTACCGCTCAATACAACATTCAAACAATTCAATTCAGACAACGCAAATAGAATAGACAATTTAAAAAAAAGGGGGCTGTTGCAGGAATCGAACCCACCATCGATACGTAGCCGCTTCATTTTCTTTAATTGTTTATTCTATCTACGTTGTCTAAATCAAATGATTTATTAAGTATATACTGTCACGTTGAAAGAGATGAAAAACTCCTAGAATAAACGAGATGAGAATTTGGATTGAAAGCGCAATGGTAAGTGCATCATTATGTTGAAGTGGATATATATATATGCACACACACACACACACACACACACACACACACATATATATATATATATATATATATATATATATATATATATATATATATATATATATATATATATATATATATATATATATATAACCGTTAAGCCAAGTATAGCAATACACATTATATATATATATGTATATATATATATATATATATATATATATATATATATATATATATATATATATATATATATATATATATATATATATATAATGTGTATTGCTATACTTGGCTTAACGGTTAGTTATTCCTACCTATTCTGGGTAAAGCTGAATTGCATTTTATATGGTACAACAGTTTTGAATAGCGAAGAGGAGAGAAGATTATTAGTCTCTATAAGAAGTTGCGCTAACTTTTGATTGTCTTTGCCAATTTTTTTTGTACTCAAAGCAAAATCAGTATTTTTCTTGCACTGAACGCGAAAATAATTGTAAACAAGGGCGTGTTTATCAAAATGTTGCCCGTTAATTGGACTGTACAGGTTGATTAGTAAATATACAAACGAATCTTGTCCGACAGCAATTAGAATAATTTTACGTGAAACGAGTGGTACAATTTCAATTTAAAATATGAATAATCAATCACATACCAGTCAGGTTTGTCACTTATTAGAAACCCTCTTACGACCAATATCTTTTGGTAGAATGTCATATTGATCGTGATCAATAAATAACTTACTTCTCTCATCTTTAGTGAGGCAGTAATCACTTTGAAAAGCCTAAATTTTTGAAAAAACAATCCGGTACAAACACAGGGATCAATTTGACATAAACTAACATTGACAGTTGAACCCCCAATAAAAGCCTACTGGGGGGGGGGGATTTCAAAACAAAACGAAAAGTATTCTAGACAGAATGTTTAAATATTCATACCTCTAGGTCCCTTGGTAAGGCCTGTACAAGTGATACAGGCAAAGCCAGCCAGCCGGCTGGACCAACTTAGAAACTGAAGAAACGTTTTGATAACAATTTTGGTTGACGGTCTCTAATGATCAATCAGATACAGAAGCTGTGGGCTGGCTGAGTGGTTAACGGCTCCGGAAATAGATTCTGCTCACAGGGTTCAAACTCCAACTGGGAGACATTTTGTGTAATGCCCATGGGGAAACGCACGAATCCATGTGAAATGAGTGACACCGCTTCAGGTGCTTTCACAAATCGGAAACGGACCAACGTTGTAGTAATGCGATCTATGAAGCAGGGACACACTAACATTGACATATAAGAAAATATATATATATGTAAGTAATGTTACCAGTGGTAGACTGGTACATGTTTTAATTTCACAAATTACAAGAAAGTATATCCAGTAATACCACTCATGCTGGTGGACTCCTCTAATGAAATTACACTTAACAAAAGGTCCCAGTTGCCAAAATAAAAATCTCTTGGAGAAATAATCCCACCTTGATTTCATTCATAATTATCTAGATTTATATCTAGTATCTAAGTGCTTATTTTTAGATAGACAGACTGGTGGGCGGACAATTGGTGAATTATTGAACCATTATAGCCACCAAAGGTAGCGAAGGGTTCTACCCACCCTTTTTTATACACATGCGTTTGCATGTTTGTTCATGTGTTTTTGTGTTTCAGTGCTCTTGGCCATACCGTTTAGTCTACAAAATTTAAAATTGGCATCGGTACCCCACTAGGCCCTTTCAAAAAATCTTTTTAATTTTTGGAAAAAAAGAAGTTTTTTTTTACCTCGGGGTGGAGATGGGGGGTGGGCTTATTCTGACGGGTTTTCTAAAATCTAGGTATTTTTTCTTAACTCTATTTCAGAAGTTTTCTATTGGAAAACATTTGTGTTGTCATAAACGGAATTTGTTCTAACCATATTTATTCTTTGATGGAATTTTTTATTTCAAATTTTGACTTTACGATTGTTCAATTATTGACAGCAATGGCAAGTGAACAAGTTTAATTGTACTCATACATTGTATAGAAAGTAATCAGTAGGTTTGGCATAATTCACAAGGTTATTACTAAGGTTTTACGGGTCCAATGTCTTTCTTTAGAACTTATTACTGGAACTTATGACTGTGGAATTGATTGTTTCGTTAAGAGACGTACAACTGTATTTATTTAAGCAGAGAACATTATTAGTTCAGAGCCATGAATATAAAGCAAGGATCGAACTCTTTACTGTGTTGTCAAGCTAGCAAAACTTTACAAAACCGTGGAAGTATGAATGTGTCAGATTGGTATAACGGTTACCAGTTCAAAAATTGAATCAGCAAGCCGAGTTCAAATTCAGACCGAGGCTGTTTGTGTTCACTTCGCACTAACATTTTTTTTGAAAGCAATACATCAATTTATTCTTTTCCACTGCTATGAGTAAAATAGACGAGCAGACTGGGCTTCCTAGTCCTGGTTGGTAACCAGTCTAGGAGTTAGACAACTCTGCATTCAAAATTAGGAATCTACCCCATCCCAAGCTATGGGTAAAAAATTCAACGTTTCCCACGAATTTCGAAGGTCGAGTGCGGTAAGTGACCCCCAACATTTCTAGATGTATACCTCTCCATTCTTGTCCGTTCTATTTATTTAGCTTGCGCAGTTTGTTCTGATATGTCAGTATGTCTGTCAGTCTATCTATCGTGAGTACAGTTATATCCGATACACTTGAAAACGTTTATTTCATCATCCTTATGCAGCTCAAAAATTGACAGAATTCAGACCGAAGATTATTGATTTCTGTACGTAACTTTTCGATGTTCAATATTGTTTCAATATTTCATGATTTTTGTATTTTTTAAACTTTGGTCCTAATTCTGTTAATTTTCCAGCTGCATCAGGATCTCGAAATACCCCATCTCTCTATCTATCATCTTTTCCCCTGTTTCCGTTATCACAATCTTTCCGTTCCTTTATTTTCGGATACCATCGAATCCACCTGTCTCCCAGTTACACTGGTTTCCCCTGTAATCAAATCCCTGCATACTTCCCTTTACGTTCTCTCTTTACTTCTAAACATACCCGTACCTTGTAAATTTTTCCTCCATCTCCTTCCTTCTCTCCCAAGCACTTCCTTTTCTTCTCTTGTTATCAATTTTCATCCATCTTGCAAGCCAATCAAATGAATCAATTGTCTGAATTCGGAATTTGACGCCAAGTACCCGGATGATATATATACACACACACACACACACACATATATATATATATATATATATATATATATATATATATCGTGTGTGTATGTGTATGCATCACATAGATATTCGCACTTGCTTATACACACTAGAATATACACATGTACGTGAGTGTATGAATATATGTTTACATGTATACATGTGTGTGTGTGCATATGGAATTCCTTGTTATCCTCATAGGCATGTGTATGAGATGAATGTATATATATATACATATATATACATACATATATATATATATATATATATATATATATATATATATATATATATATATATATGAAATTCCTTGTTATCCTTATAGGCATGTGTGTATGAAATGAATGTTTATATATACATACATATATACATACATACATACATACATACGCACACACACAAACACACACACAAACACATACTCACATATATATATATATATGAAATTCCTTGTTATCCTTATAGGCATCAACGCAACGAAATCACGATGATCATGAAGACAAAGCGATCAGGTAGAAACCGAAAATTATAGAGTTGCAATTTTCTCTGCTGATCGCACGGAGGGTCAGGGTAGGTTTGGGCTGTTAAGCAGAAAATTTAGATCAGGGCATCAAGTGTATTCAGGGTCAATAGGTGCATCGAGCCCCGTCGATTTTTTTGTTGAGAAATATATTTTTTTATCAAAAATCATAGATTTATCACAGCATAGTTTGTGCTCTTCTTTAATTCTATGTTCTTAAACCCGTTTCTTTATTTCTTTCTTTAATATTATTTCTTTCTTTAATGTTTTTCTTTCTTTCTGTCTTTCTTCTTCCTTTTTTTATTTCTTCCTGTCGATATTTTACCCTATCTGTTATGTTTTCTTTCTTTCATTCTTTTCGTTTTCTTCATCGTCTTACTTGCTCTCTGTATCTCTCTCTCTCTCTCCCCACTTAGTTTCTTTCTGTCAGTATTTCTTTTCAATCCTTCATTATCGTTTTATTCCTTGCTATTCAGTTTTCACTCCATTTTCGTATGTAACCACAATGACGGATAACAATGACCAGACCAAATATCAATGACATCATAAATGAATACCAGTGACATTGTGATGTACACAAAACTGATGACGATATAATATGGAACAATGAATCCTGTTTTGTTTTCCCAATTAGGCTTTGATGAAGCAAAGAAGTTTGATCCTAGCTCAGCCAAGGTTATTTACTTGTGATTTTCATTTATTTAGTTTATCCTTATTTTTTTTTTTTTGTCATTTCACTCTTATTCTTTCTCTTGTAAACAATAAAAGATTTCAGCATCAACATAAGTCTCTTCAGCTTTTAAGTAGGTCCAGCTGGCTGGCTGGCTATATATGTATCACACCTCCAGGCCGCACCAATTTACTTCAGCGGTGAAAATCAAATATTCGATCCATGTTACAAAATAAACTTTTTTTTATTTCTTTGTCGATAAAAAACTTGAAAATCCAGACTTTCTTTTTAGTGATCTCTGCCCAACGAAATGCGAGAAAAAGTAATTAATTCTCTATTTTTTTTAATTGATCACTCCCAACACTTCTTGTTGCGAAATGATGTTGGTCACGCGACGGTTTCTGTCAAGTGATTAAGCAGACCTGATCTTTCTGTAATTTTCTCCAGTTTTTTTCCCCCCAGTTTCCTTTCTCTTTTGCCTGAATCAATCTGTTTGTCTCTTCATTTTCTTCTCATGCAATCTTCTTTTCGGTCTGTCTGTCTGTCAGTCATGCCATTTTATTCCCTTCTACCCCTTCCCCCTTATAGTGCCAGGGAACATAATCATGCATCATTTTCTAACACACTCACCCGGAAGGGCTTTATCCATATCTCATCCTACACCCGCTTCAGCCTAAAACCATTCCGACCTTCAATCCTGACACCCACTGATATATCTGTGAAGCCATCTTATCGCTTGTTATTATTATTATTATCATTATTATTATTATTATTATTATTATTATTATTGTAGTTGTTATTATAATAATAATAATATTAATATTGATAATAATAATAAGAAGAAGAAGAAGAAGGATAATAATAATAAGAAGAAGAAGAAGAAGGAGAAGAAGATGGAAACACTGTAGTAATGTACTGGATGACCTTGCTGAGGTTGACAATCAAGAATATACACATGCTTCAACAGAGACGGGGAGAGAAGGGGAGGGAAGAGAGAGAACGTGAGAAGGAGAGGGGAGAGAGAGGAAGAGAGAGAGAGGAAGAGAGAGAGAGAGGAAGAGAGAGAGAGAGGGATACTTTTCTTTCTCTTTTCTTACCGTTCATATATATATATATATATATATATATATATATATATGATAAGTAATGGATATTAGTATCCGACGATGTGAATGAGGAAAGACTGTTTTAGGAAGTAAATTTTGTTTCACGGTTCAAAATTTAGTTCCTGAAAATGACTTTCCTTATATATATATATATATATATATATATATATATATATACATATATACATATATATATATATATATATATATATATATATATATATATATATATATATATATATATATATATACAAAGTTAATCATTGATGGATGAATAGACAGCTGATGTTCAAGCTGAGAGCCACAGGCACACGTTAGGTGGCTTTGGGAATCTGTCGAAGATGCGCGTTCCGTAGCCAAGGCATGACAATCAGCGCGACATTCGATTCAGAATTTTGCTAAGACTTCCTGAGTATAGACCATGGATATTTGCGCACACATTCTTAAACATGAACCCACACACAAATATATACGTTGTGAGTCGTGATCTTCAGCGGTTATCTGACATTGTAGCAACAGGGCCAGTGACTTGTCATTTGAGTTTTCTAATTTTTTTCAATATCCCTGACCCTTGTTTCTTAATATAGTATATCATCTTGTGGTCTCTCCATCTGATGTTGAGCATGATTCTTTTATGTTCATGTTGTTTGTTTCTCACTTCGAGAGTCAATTTTGGTTAGGTTCTGTGTTTCAGATATGTAATCATTAAAGCCACCAAAAGGTTAAGGTACATGCCTGTTAGATTGGAGAGCTTATTGATACTGGGATGAGACTCTGATCCTTCTTTTATAGGCTCCGTGGAGTAGATTCTTGCCGATCAATCGGGGTCTTTATTTTACTTAACAAATGTCACATTTTTTGATCGACAAATTTAACTGTAGTACAATGGCTTCCAAACTTTGAAAACTCAAGGAACCCTCTAATTGAGAAAATATTCTGACGGACTCCTATTTTAGATTTATAGATTTTGGATTAATTAATGACCCACAAATTTGATCTTGCAAAATGATTAACTTTTATGGGCATTGGATGATGCTTCTTTGCCATGATTTTCACAATGCCCGGTTTAGAGCGAAGACTGCTGCAGACTCATGAGACTATTTGACGGACCCCAGTGGTCCACGGACACAAGTTTCGAAAAGAATATTTCATAAAAACATATTGTAATAAGTCAATCATCAGATTGCAAAAACAAAACAAAAAAACAAAGAATCTCACGGGTTAAAGTCTGTTCTTAAAATGTTGTAATTTGATTGTATATGCATTTGATTTTTTTAAAATGGAGGACCAATGATATTATTAATTTATTTTACTTCATTTTCCATTTCTACTTATTCATATGTATTGTCAAATTTGTTTGAATAAAATGATTCTAAAATTGGATAGATAAAAAATAATACTGTATATGAAAATGAATTGGTGGATATTGCTTATGAGGCATAAAGCCTGACTTGCACTTCCTCACCAAATGTATAGATTGAAAAAAATAATTTATAGTATATTATTCACTTGTTGGAATGGAAAAAAAAATTTTTCTATTCAACTGGAGTGAGTTCAATCCTCACTGGGTACCCCCATACTTGTTGTCTTCTACCAGACTCTGCCAAGTAAATTACCAATGGACTAGGAATTTTCAATCAGGAGGCACTCGGCTTCCAGGGAAGGAATCTCGTAAGGGGAGAAATTTTAGCTAAGGAAAATTTAATGGTTTCTTAATTACTAGATGATAATTCAAAAGGGATAGGAATTGCACGAACCTAGGATCACCAGGGGGAGGAATGTGAAATCTGAGAACAACTGCTATAGTCATATAGATATGTTGGGGGGGGGTTGTAATGTCCTCTCTAATTGCTTGTGGTCAGTGAGGGCAAAAGTCTCATGTTGTGCAATTTCTTTGACAAAACTATGTGTGCACTTCTAAATTAGACATATGACAATATATTTTTCAATAAAAACTCAGTAAGCTATATACATTTGAAATTTTTTGTACGCACATTGATTTCTTTTGTGCAATGGTTGCAAAAGGGGTTTTGGCTGAAGTAACTGTTACTCTTGGATGATGATGATAATTATGGTCCAGGTTAGCGATGATGGTAGCGATATTGTCTGATATTGCTGACTCACTGCTTCAGATGATTAATGAGTGAAGGCGACTCTTGCCGATGATGGTCCTATCAGATTTAATGCATTGAGAACGAGGCGAACAACAATGTAGCTTTTGATTGAAAAGATAACTAGATGATGATATTTATTGCAGTGTGGGATCACAAAAGGGACGTAACTCTTGATTTCATGGTCAATGTAATGTTATCTAAAAAAGAGCTCCTGAAAGTAGGGGTCGGAGGCTTCAGGGGAGATGGATCGCGTTCGGATTATTAGGGGTCGCAGAAATATTTGATTTTTTTTTCAAGAATATAAATGAAACTAAAGTTTTTAGATGAATCTTCATACAAAAATGTGCCCCTACCGGTGCTTTTTGTAAAATGGTCTGATGCAATTCACTAAACACTGTTTTGAAAGAAAAGTAATTGATCAATCTCATCTACTTACTATCCTTTTCCCTTTCTATCTTTCCTCATCATTAGATACTATATATTCATCTCTCCCGTTTCAACCACCTACTTCTTGGGTTTGAAAATAATTGAACAAAGTTTAAGAAAGAAAAACGGTCGAATAAGAATTTTTTGTCAGTAATGCAGAAGTTGCAATGTTAAATGATAATAGTAATAGTAGAAATAAAATGCAACAACCATAATAACGATACTACTACTACTAATGATAATCAATAAGGATTATATAAATTATTATTATTATCATTATTATTATCATTATGGAATCTCACACCAGTTGCCTGGTGGTAACCGCTGGAGTTTGAGTGACAGCAAGTCTCCTCAAGTCTCCAGCCCTCCTCTTCTAGTACTCATAGGTCGCAGTAATACTGCGATTTACAGTTTCACACCGGTTGCCCAGTGGTTATCGCTGAAGGCTGAGTGACAATAAGTCTCCCCAGGTCTTCAGCTAACGTCTCCTCTCTCTTTCGCCTATCATGTCAGTGCTACAATTTGTTGGAGTCCTTACATTTCTAGCACCTTCCTCAGTATCCGTGCAGTTCCTAGTAGTGCTGTGGTCTGTACAGTCTCAATCCTTCCCCTAATCCTGATCTCCTCCAGTCTCACCCTCAGCGTTTTGGGGACAGTTCCTAGTGCGCCCACTACGACCGGTACTACCCTGGCTTTCATGTTCCACATCTTCCTCAATTCTCTTGCTAGGTCCTGGTATTTTCCCCGTTTTTCACTCTCCTTCCTTTTTACTCTATGGTCTGCAGGTACAGCAACGTCTACTATTTGGCAGGTCTTCCTTTTCTTGCCTACAATTACCAAGTCCGGTCTTCTTGCCTAGATGAGGTGGTCAGTTTGGATGTCAAAGTCCCAGGGTAGTTTGTGGTTGTCATTCTCCAAGACTGCCTCTGGTTTGTGCTGATACCACTTTCCCACATGGTTGAATCCCATTTGTTTGCTTAGTTCCCAGTGTATCATCGTTGCTACTCTATCGTGTCTATGCTTATACTCCTTCAGGGCGAGTTGACTACATTCACTAGTTATGTGGTTTACTGTCTCATCTCTTTCACCGCACCTGTGGCATTTGCTGTTTGTCTGTGTTCTGTCGATTTTTGTTTTAATGTAGTTTATCCTGAAGGTTTTTATTTTGAGCTGCTATAATGAACGATTCTGTTTCTCTCTTCAGGTTTCCTTTTCGTAACCACGTCCATGATTTCTCGTCTGCTACATCTTGTATCTGTCTTTTAAACTCGCCTTACAATTTTTTCTTCTCTCATCTTTCTTTTCTTGTTTGCTGTGCTGTTCCATTATTTTCTACTTTGTTGCTTGTTGTGCGTACTGTCTCCTCCAGTCCTTTTTCCTAGTTGTTAGGCAATTGCTAACAGCTGGAGGTCGTAGATCTCATATTTTCAGTACTCTCCCCAGTATTCACGCAGTCCCCACCAGTGCTGTGGTTTGGATAGTCACAATCTTTTCCTCTTATCCAAAGTTCCTCCAATCTCGTTTTCAGTGTCTTTAGAGCGTTTCCGAGTGCACCTTCTATTTCTACCCTGACTTACATGTTCCATACTCTCTTCAGTTCCCTTGCTAAGTCCACGTATTTTCTCAGCTTTACACTCTATTTCATATTTACTCTGTGATCTGCAGGCACGGTCACGTCTATAATATGGCAGGTTCCCCTTTCCTTGTCCATGAATACCAGGTCTGGACTCGATTATTATAACAGCTAAAGGACCACATATTCATTCTATATAAGGAAGGCAATTAGGTTAAATTGATTGATGCCTAATGCCTAACAGACAGGAATATTGAACAGAAAGAACACGAAAAAGTAGAAAATTTCCCAAACTTAGAACTTCAAAATTATGGAGAAATTGATTAAGATCGTATCAATCGTTATTGGAGTATCGGGAACAACAACTACAAATCTGAACAAAAATATCTCCTGAAACTGAACATCAAGGGCATTACCATCAACAAAGTACGAAAGACATTACTTCTGAACATATCAAATAGAATCAGATGACTAGAATCTTGTTGATCTCGATAATCCGTATCAAAGTAGTGATACCCCAGGATGATGATGATACTACTACAACTCGACAGTGCAATAAGAGAACGAGATGGTGTTAACAGTTTTGCTATGGTTACTGAGACTTGTTTCAGGCATCACCTATAGGCTCACCTGACCTTTCCATTGGTTTTGCGAATTTGAAATAAAAAAACTGTGCCGCCAGCAAATACTGAGAGTCTGTGGAACTGCCGTTGTCGGTATCTCAAAAAGCTAGACCAGCTGGTCCCCAGACTTGGAGCCTTATATCGCTGAAGATCAAAAAGGTATTACAAGGGGTCTAGTAAAATTCAAAATTTGCGGTGTGAAATGTATAATCATTTACAATAGAACTGAAAAGAATATACTCTTAGTAATCATGTCAGCGCAGAGCATGAAGATGCTTACGGGAAATCAACACCAGACGAAGAAAAAATCGAAAGGAAAATAACGTCGAACACATATAAAAGATAAATTTATCTTCAGAACATTTGTGTCATAAATGAAAAAAAAAAGATTTGAAAAACATCTTATATATGAAAATTATCTATGCACACCCTCTAGAACGGATATATTTTTTGAAAATAGTGTAAATTGTTGCTACATTGTAAAGAAAAATATATCTTTGACCCTTGTTTATTCTCTATTATGTGCAGTCAGCTGTTAGATTGATGTAGACACTGTTTTGAAGGGAGAGTGTCTTGTATGATCAATAGCAAAGGTGTGCTGTTCCATCATAATGGCGCGCAGCCTACAGCAACGATCAAATCTGAAAAGATTGAAGACCACGGCCCAGAAAAAAAATTCCACACACTCCTTTTTCTCAAGATCTTGCTTCGGTTGATTACTGCTTATTCCTAAGTTTACAGAAGCATCTTGATAAACCAGTGCTTACAGTAAACGAAGAGCTGGAAACGTTTCTCTCAATATTCTTTTACTAAAAACCAAAATACACTTATTAAAATGGTATTATGAAGGTTGTGGTAGATATGCTTATCATTGAGTCTTGTTAGATTACATGTCTTCAAGAAATTTCGCTTGACTGGTGTCGTTTGAGATAATTTTTCAAGGGCCAGTCAGACCTGGGCCTTTTCTCTCTTACCCACCCCAAAGATAACTTCCTCTTAACCTTTCATTTTCCATCCTTTCCTCTTGCTATTCTTTCTCGATTTTACTAACAATAGATTTGTCACCCTTCTACTACCTACCTAAAACAATCAAACACAGATTAAGACAGAAAACAGTTGAATTGAGAATTTTTTAGTTTTTTTGTAATGGGAACGGAGGAGTTGAAATGGTAACGCTAAATAATAATGGTAATAGTTGTAATAAAAGTATCAACAATAAGAACAAAAATAACAATACTACTAAAACTTTTACTACAACAACTAATAATAATAATAATAATAATAATAATAATAATAATAATAATAATAATAAAAATAATTAATAATAATAGTAAACCTTAATTCCAACTTATGCGTCTCTACGTGAAACTCTCTTTCTATTTTCTTTTCTTGAATCTTGTATTTATTTAAATGCTCTAATCATTTATCTCTGTTCTTTATTCCTGTCAACGCCGAATGGACGGAATGAATAATAGAGAAAATCCCCAAAGAAAGGCATACACCAGAGAGAGTTGCTGACACCCCTACGGAAAAAGAAAAAGCTCATATACTAACTTCAAAAGAAAAAGCACAGGAAGAAAAAATGGCACTGCC
This sequence comes from Thysanoteuthis rhombus, assembly GCA_963457665.1. Classification (NCBI taxonomy): domain Eukaryota; kingdom Metazoa; phylum Mollusca; class Cephalopoda; order Oegopsida; family Thysanoteuthidae; genus Thysanoteuthis; species Thysanoteuthis major. The sequence continues at coordinate 23,341,443 of OY735239.1, forward strand.
AACTCTAAGGGACAAAGACGGGAAGAAACTGAAAGAAGCAACCGAACATGTCAACTGCCTTCTACAGCATATCGAAACGAACGGCCGAATGGAGCTGAATAACCCAAACTACGCTAAAGCAAAAATGGTAATGGAGCCCTTTACAACGCAAGGAAAAACCCAAAATTATAGGAGGGAAAAACAAATTGGGAAAGAAGATTAGAAAGACAGATCTCCCAACTTCAGAGAGGTGAAGGTCTACTGAGAAATGCACTATGCATGAACAGACCACGTTTAAGACTATGGGACAAATACAAAATAAGACGAAAAGGTGTCCCCGTGGTAGTGGAAGGGATACACCAGAGAAGACAAGCCAAAGAGGCAAGACTGAAGAGAAATAGACAAGTGAGTGTCCAATACGGACAGAACTGCACATTCCAGTACAACGAGAGAAAGTTTCACCAGGATCTGAACGGAGGAAGAAAACAGTACGTAAAGCCAAACGCCTCAGAGATAAAGAATTTCTGGAACAGCATATGGGGACACCTGGTGAGACACAACGAAGTTAGACAGCATAAAAGAAGAACTCAAGGACTTAGACAACCGAGAACCAATTCTACCGAGTGAAACTGCATTGAAACATGCTTTCAAATCAAATAGCCAACTGGAAACTGAGAAGACTGGACCTGGTAATCGTGGACAAGGAAAGGAAAACTTGCCAAATGATAGACGTGGCCGTGCGGGAAGACCGTAGAGTAAACAGGAAAGTGAGTGAAAAACTGGAAAAATACCAAGATCTGGCAAGAGAACTGAAGAAGGTGTGGAACATGAAAGTCAGGGTAGTTTCAGTAATAATAGGCGCACTAGGAACTGTCCCAAAGACACTGAGGGCGAGATTGAAGGAACAGGATGAAAGGAAAGATTGAGACTGTACAGATCACAGCATTGCAAGGAACCGCACGGATACTGAGAAAAGTACTATAAATATAAAATCTACGACGCTAAATGTTAACAGTGGCCGAACAGATGAGGAAGGAGGGGGGACACCCAAATAGTAGCAGAGGTGTGAACCACAGCACTGGTGTGATAGGTGAGGGAAAAATGAGGTGTGGGCTGTGTAATGACCTTGTCCTGTGCAAGGGTCAAACTCTGTTGCTTCATTAAAATTTAAAAGGTGAACGTAAACAATTCATTTCTCCATACTGCACAATTCCAAAACTAAGTGTCACAGTTCAATGTTTTAATCTCTAGTCTGCGTAAAATGATTTTCAAACTCAAGCAAAACAAGTAGACCTGAGTTGAGTGAATGAATTCGTCATCAGTTTTTGCGTATGTCAATCTTAATCGTGCATGATGTCACTGGCTTTTGGTGTGGTCATTGTCATCATCGTTGTGGCAAACAAAAATAGACTCAAAACTCAGCAATTCTAGGGGTTTTACACTAATGTTAGACACAGCAATTAGAGAACAAAATAGTGGTAAGAGTTATTATACTTATCGTTGGGACTTTTTCCGGACATTGCTTTTTGGCTCACATGATATTTCCATTGGTTTTGCGATAATATGTGCAGCTAGCAAATCTGAGAGGCTACAGAATTCAGTACGATCGAAGGGATTTCAAAAAAGCTAGACCAACAGTTCCCAAACATAGGTCCTCAGTCCCCGAGGTTTAACAAGGGCCTCACGTGATCTAAGTTCATAATTTCAAGAAGTGTCTACGTAAAATTACTCATGATAAGACTGATAAAAATATTCTTTCAATAAACATGTCAACGCAGTTCGTAGACATACTTACAGAAAATAGATACCTGACAGAAAAAAAAAACAACCAAAAAACAAAATAAAAACAAAAAAAATCGTCAAATTCGTATGGAAGAAAGTTTTATTGAAATCTGGATGTCATTAATGAGTAGAAAGATTTGGGAAAGATCTAATGTAAAAATCATTTGTGTATACCCTATAGAACAGGAGATGCTATTTGAAAATAGAATTAAATCGATTTTTTCTTACAATAATCAATTAATCAACATAGAAACTCTTAATGGATTTTCACATGTTTTTGGAGACCATTTTGGGGTCTGTTGGGAGAAAAGTTTGAAAACCGCTGAGAATCAAACTCAAAGGACAATATATTCAAAGCGCCTTCAAATTCACTCAGGTGTTTCTCACAGGCCTTTTGCCAATTAGATGAAAGCGTTAGTTTCTGATCACAGTTTCGATCAATCATACGATTTTGATCTCAACGTTGGACATTTCCTCACCTCTTTGGTGAGTGGGTCTTTCAGGAAATTGACGGAGCAAATCACATTATAAAAGAAGACTTTATTCCCAAGAGTGAATCTTTATAAACCTAATTTGATAGAATGCGTGTCGTCCTCTTGTGATCGTATGCAGTGACCCCACAAAAAGTACTCATAACACAGGGTAATACGTTCGGTTTGCATGTGCTGCTCAGAATCTCAGAATTTCGGGTAGCACCACACACACACACACACACACACACACACTCATATATACACACACACACACACACACACACACATATATATATATATATATATATATATATATATATATATATATACACTCAGTATATGTGGTACAAATCAAGCAAGCAGTATAACATAATATAATAATATATCAATAATATAAAGCCACTTCTGAAATGTAATGGATTTATTTCATAGAGTGCTCGATACATACAACATTTAAATCATGAAGTTAAGTTGTTTTAGAGTAGAGCTGGAAATAAATAGTAGATTGTGGATTCACTACACAAACTAGAACTAGTTCTAAATTATAAAATATCAACAAAAACACTGAAAAAAAGATGATCTCGAAATCGCTATGAACATTTTAAAAATAAAACAATTTCTTTACTCGAGTTTTACAATATTTCAATTGCAATACAACGATCAAAATCGAAAACGTAGAAATGGAGAAAGTAGACCACTGCATCTACGTAGGGTTGCGAGTCTCCATTAAACCTTCAGAAGAGGACATCAAGCGAAAAATCACCCCAAGATGGCAAACGTTCGGTAGAGTAAGCTCCACTTTCAAAAACAAGAAAATCCCATTAGTCCTTAGAAGAGTATACAACCAATGCATCCTCTAGATAGACACCTGTGGAGCTGAAACATAGAATCTAACGAAAAGACACTAAAACTGAGAACCATACAATATGCCCATGGAAAAAAATCATGCTCAACCTCACATGGAGAGAATGCAACACAACACAATATATTAGGGAAAAAGGAGTCCATGACATTATAGAATCCATTAGAAAACACAAATGGCAATGGGCTGGTCATGTTGCCTCACAACTCACAGCATGGATTCCCAGAAATCACATGCGTAACTGAGGCCAACAGATTACATTCAATCAATTATCTCCGCTCATTGGTGTTGACCCTATACTGAAGAAACGGTATTTTAGGCCGGGGTTTCCTTATTGACTAAAAACGCCACTTATCATCAGATAGATGAACTAGTATACCATGTTACTGGAGGAAAAAAAAACTGCCGGATAAAGCAGATTCAGGTTTACTTATGGATGTTTTAATACGTGGTACTTAGAGCTCTCTGCTGAACCGAAAGGGTTAGACTCTTTCCTTCTTTCTCTTTTCTTTTCTTCGGCATGGTGATGCCAAATGAGTTCTGCTCCCTGTCTCTGAATGCCGGCGTCCGGTCTTTATGAACTTTAACAACGTCCTCTTAATCATTATATAAGGTGTTGGATAAGGGTGTGGCTTTCCTTAATGTAGTCGGGGGCAGGGTTGCTTGATTCGGACAGAAGTGGAGATAATCAAACCAATATCTCAGAAAGAGACTTTCCCAACGTAGGTAATGGAATAACGTCAAATTTGGAAATCGAACTAGTCTGGAAACAGAGGTTCAACACAAGCCGCTTGAGACTGAATATTATTCTTATGCCTGCGTTGGATGATTCTTCATGTTGAATCTCGGATGACCTCCCCTTCTGGCCGAATCTGGCCACCCTGGTCACGGAAAGGTTTTTTGGTTGCACTTGTTGAACAGAATACAGAATCTGTTTTCTTGTACTCCCGACTCTGGCATATTAATTTCATATCCTAACCATTGATATTTTTCAATGTTTGTTTTGATTCCTTTTTTTCTTCACTCTTGGTCACCTTTAAACAAGGCTTTTCGGCCATTATCACATCAAATAGTAAAAAAAAGAAGTCATTTATACCACAAGATTAAACTAAATAAAATAAGTTAGATTAGCTTATCGGTGATAAAATTGTGAAAGTTGGAAACACTAAATCTAAAATGTTCAAAATAAAGACTAAAAAATGTTAAATGACTTACAAGTGATAGAAGAAGTTGTCAAGATATTAAAATGACTTATCGGCTTCAAAATTATGAAAACTAGAAACACTAAAAATGAAATAGTCACTAGAAAAGCAATAAGAGATTTAAAAAGGACTGATATTGGGCGAGACACTTGTTCATCCTAGATTTGAAAAGATCGATATTGTATCAATCAGGAAAGCATTAGGAAAGGAGTTCATTCACATGAATTGCTAGTACTTCGTTATTTGTGGCATAATCGTTGGTACTTAGGATTGATTGTAGTTTTGCTTGGTGAAACCTCTCGAAGTATTCTATGTTGATATGTTGTCCAAGTCTAGAAACCGTATCGCAATGTTGAAAGCACAACAGCTCGACATGATATTGATAGTAGTAAATATAAAATATATTCTGTCCCTATATCTTGGCTTCGACATACCTGACTAGAATCGGATAATCCTCAACAGACAAAGGAAATATATCAAAATCGAAAACAGGCTGTATTGGCATGGATCTGGCACCTCACATTGTGACATAGCACCAACAAAGTCTCAAGATATCGTGAGGTGCGGCTAGGGTGTCCTTTGAGGTAATAATGAATTGACCTGATGAAATCTTTATTTGTGGCACTACTGCAGTTTTTGTAGCAGGAGTTATATAAATTTATTTTATGCGTGGGTCGCTAGAGTAGAGCGCTCTTTTGGACTCCATCAAACCTAATTCCAGAGAAGCCGATGCCTTTACCAATTGAACAATAGCATTTCCCGTTTGATCAGTATTCAATTTAATCCGTTTTCCTGGGCGCATCTGGCGTTGGGAATTTATCAAATTTGGGAGATCAGCAAAAAATCGTTCAGACCAAAAGAAGAGAAAACCATTTTGATTATTGTCTGGAAAAAGGAATTTACTTTTGTTTACAATTATTTTTGTACTGCTTCTTTATAGCAGTTGTTAATGGTCTTATACATCAAAGACAAAGGCTATTATTCCGTTATTTATTTGCTAAATTAGCATTTAAACTCGTCCACATGGCCATCCTGATGGCGCATTCACATCCGGACACACACGCAGACCACATACAGTGAGCGCAAAATGTATCCGATACATTTACAAATAACCTTTACATCTTTATATAGATCCAAAATAGGAAGAATTTTAACTAATTCTATCTTTTTTAATAACTTTTCAAAGTTCAAACTTGTTTCAATATTTTTTTTAGATTTTTGTATTTTTTAAACTTAGCTCCAAAGCAAATTCTGTTAATTTTGAAGCTGCATAACGATGTTGGAAGGAACTTTATGGAATGTAATGGATACAGATATTAACTGTATCTGTAAATACGCAGATGGAAACACTCAAGAATAAGAGACCACACATAGTAGGTCCGTACAAGAAGTATCCAGCAATTCTTAACATTCCGATATCTGTTTATACGGACTCGATGTAACTTGACAGCCATGGACAAGGAAACTTACTGCGCATGCGTGAACAGGCACTATCCTCTGTAGTGGGACGACATTAAGTGAACTTGTGTACCCATTATTTTTCCAAAACATTACATCACCAAGATATGTCAGAGCCCCTCCACATCGTATGCACGTGAAGACACAGACATAAAATCTTGGCCGAGTTGAAATTTTACATACATTTGATTTGTAGAAAATCAATTCAATTCTTCTTATCCTAAAATAACAAGCTATTTAAGTAGAACTGAAGAGATCTACCCGAGTTTCAGAACAATCTGTACATTATGACTAAAATGTGAAAACAATTTTGAAATCCCATTACTGATGACTATAGATAGGTCCCCAGAGATTTTTTACATATCAAATACCAACTCTGACAACAAAAATATATATATATATATATATATATATAGACAAAATAAACAACTTTTCTATTACAAGACACTTAAAATCAAATTAAAATTTCTTAGAAGGAGGGTATAATCAGGAGTTGCTACTCTATTCTAACTTCCTCTTCGGAATGGGCTGTCCTCAGAACCACGTTTGAAAGTTAAATAGAGATTAAGTAAGTCAGACGAGTTTTTGCTGTAGTATTTCAAGTGGAATAAAGCTTAGATTACGAAAATAAGTGTCTGGATTTATTACAAGGTTGTTGCAAAATCTCACGGCTCCGGCTTTTGCGCTATGTTAGGCGAATTTTAGATGCGTATTTATTGTAGTACGTCGTTTACAAACCTTACGAAAACTCAGGAGATAGAAAAATGAGTTCACGAGATGGGACATCGGTTAGCGTTCAAAAACGACTTTTCTTCTTGCTTGGAGCAAAACAAGGAAAAGAACGAACATTGTTTATACAGATTTTGACTGCATTTAGCAACATGTTTCTGTAATAAAACTTTGTTTCAAAATGATTTTTCAAGTTAATCTAGTTGAAACATCTGAAACTAAATAAATTATCATTGCATGGAAAATGGCTGAGGTAAATAAAACGAAGTCTAACATCATTCACAGAAAATGAAAAAAATATAAATATATATATATAAAGTGCATTCAATAACTATCCACACGTATAATAATTAGCAATTTGCAGATGTCTTCTGTTACGCTAAGGGACGCAGCTGACATAGTAATATTGAATTACATTCATGTACTAATAACTGAATAGGAATGCTGAATTCAAATAATGATATAAAATAGACCAAATGATGAAAACAAAAACAGAAAGGAATGAAAGAATCTATTTATGGTCAGCAGAAAGTTATTTCCCAAGATCACGGCAATCTCTAACATTCCTACTTATAAAATGAAATATACATCCATTAATTTCATATATGCCGTCATATCTGACAGCACTTGTAACCTAGTGAATCATAAACATTGTTTAGTCTGCTTTCTCTCTCCACCTTTTCTTTCTTTCTGTACGTAGCGTAAATAATTGCTTCTTTTTCTTCTTCCCTTTTTCTACCCCCTCTTTCTTATGAGCACTTTTAACCGATTCAAATTTGGTCTGAACAAAAAAATCTTTTGAATTTTTTAGAAGTGTCGACCTTCGTCGCAGTTAAAAGCCATCCAGGATAATAATATAATGATAAACAGTTTAATTATCTTGGTTCTCTGTCCGTCACTCCACTTGAAGGTCGCTGATAAAAATATCTCCTACCTTCTATTTTAAATAATGGACTGTTCCACTGAAACAAATTTCTTTTGATTTCTTTTCTAAAAAGAAAAGCATCGAATAGAATTCAAAGACACACTAGACCTTTTATATGTATTCCTAGCATTTTGAAAGTTTGAATTATGCCACTTTTTTGCTTTTTTCGGATTAAGGCAGAAAACAAAAATAACATTCAGGTTTTTTGTTTAGCAGTCATTATTGAAGCAGTGCACACTTTCCTCACTTTTCTGCTTCCCAGTCTCCTAAACATCCCACCACCACAACCTGTGATCACTCAGCCTAACATACCATCATCACCATTTTTGAGGTCTGAGGACGCTTCAAAACATAGATAAATGAATGGTAATTGTTTCTTTGCTTTACGCCAATTTGGTTTACCAAAGAATTTTATAAGGATTTTTCACTTTCGGAAGGCGGGAAACCTGTGTCTCCGTAATTTTTTCACGATGATTAACTAGTTTTTTTATTAGATAGGCGCTGTTGGGGTATATAGAATTATTACGATAATCTAAAAGGAAGACTATCTTGATCAGATCCTGAACATCCTTCAATCTCAAAGGAATCCATTGTAAACATCCAAATACAAATCAACTTATCCAACCCCATGGACTGCTAAGGCCATGTTGCCTCTAGCCATATGACCAGGATGTATAAATACATAGACGCGTGACTATATCACTCTTTTCCTTCACAGCACCCACAGGAGAGTAGGTGTCATGCTGGGGCCATGAATTCCAGGGCCAGAGGCAACGAGACAATACCCCATGCGTTAAATAAAGGCCAGTGCGTACAGGCATACTACCAGTAACAACATGCTAACACCTCTCTTGTATGCAAAACACATAATACCAATATATATATATATATATATATATATATTCTTTTATTAGTGTTATGTATTTTACATATAGTACTCTTAAGTAGGGAACCCATCAGCAAAAGGCAAATATGCAACGTTCTTCCAACTTTTGAATTGAGCGCTCTGCTAGATGGTGAATTATGCGTAAAAAACATATCACTTAATTTGGTCCGACTGACCGTACAGTTCAGTGGAGGGCAAGGCTAGAACACCAGACTCCAGAATGGATATCGAGTCTATAGCTACACTGAAGAGTCGCAATACGGCGAAACAGCTGTCTGTGGATGACACTATCATTATCAAATATATATGTATATATATATAACCGTAGTTTTTAATCCTCATTATATTTGGCAACGATATATCACATATCGTAGAGAGAAATTTCTTACCTTTATTCTAAGTTAAGTTGCTGTTTCTCTGCAATGCTATTGTGATGAAGAGGCTTGTTCAAGTGACACATTGAACAAGAGAAAGACTTTCTTTTGGTAATATCCACTGGTGATTTTGCAGCATAGCAACGGCCGTCCTCAGATAAAAATACCATACAGCGTATGATCTGGGACGAGAAATTCTTCAACATGCTGTTTATTATCCTGGTCAGTCTTTGGTCCAGTAACTCCGTACAGAGTTTCCTGCCCATTTCCATTGGAAGAAAAAGCTGGGCTAGACTCTCTTTGTCTCCAGCTTGCTCAAATCGATTCGAATAAGATCTGCACTCCAATCACCTTTGACATAACTTAGATTGATCGCGCGACCTACTGGGTTGAAGGCGAGCATTCTACCACTAGGCCAGGATGATCAGACGTGTCACCTTCATCTTATCACCTATTTTACACCATGCAAACACTCTTTGTCTGGTTAGGGGATCTAAAACTTTCAAGATACATGAAAATAACCTGAAGAATCCATCGAATCTAAACCGGAATCGTTCTTTTATGATGAAATGCATAATTGAACTGAAAGGTAGGCTCAAAGAATACAAGATGCTTTTGTGATTGAATTATGCTATGAATTCAAATGGATTAAGTATCTTATTTGAAAAGCGGTAAACTTTTGCAATGGCCTATTAGAGCTTTATTATATTTATTTTTTAAAATTTTGGCTGGTATTTCGCTACATTCTGACAGTTAATGTTTATTTTCGAATAACATTCTCTTTTCCTCGTGGCTCCCTCAATTCATGCGACTTTTTCGTTGTTTCCATCGTCTTATTCCATTTAAATTGGCATTATGATATTTATCACATTGCATACACACACACACACGTACACACATACATACATATACAAATACACGTAGTCCAGAGGTAAGATATCAACCTTCAGGTCTGAAGTGAAGGTTTCAATTCTGCCTCGCAGTACTGGATGGAATAATGGAAAGTCTATTGCCACACTGAAGAGATGTAATACATCAAAACAGCTGTCCGTGGATGACACAATGTATATATATATATAGTAGAATGTGGATTCGCTACACAAACTGCTAGCCTGATTTGTACCACACACATATATATATATATATATATATATATATATAAATATATATATATATGCATATATATCCGGCAATATAAAGAAAGACAATTTAGGAACTAAGTTTGAGCTGGGACCGAATTATTCACGGTAATGAGCCAAATAACGGCGATGATCGAATATAAAGAAATGAGACCCAGGAGGGTATCGAACCCACACCCTTTTCCCATGAGAGTGATTATGTAGCCTGGGTCTGCTCTAACCGCTTGAGCTACCACTGAGCCTGGCGATCAGACCATCAACTTCATCTTTTCACTTATTTCTAACCATGCTACACTCATTGTCTGGTCATGGGATCTAAGAATTTCAAGATGCATAGATTGAGACCTTTGCTTACCGTGAGAGGCCCGGTGGCAATTTAAAATATTTCAGTTTTTAAACTGCTCTGAAATATAACCTCTTTGTAATTCAATGTTTGCTTTCTTTATATGGCCTTCACATATAAATTTAAAAATATATTTACAAATGAAATTAGGATATAAAAGGTTGGGGGTCTTCCCATTCATAGTTTTTTAATTATTTTTCTATATATAATAATATATCTATCCATCTATCTATCTATCTATCTATCTATCTATTAGTTTTTAGCACACATTCGCACACGGGCACACACACAAACAGAGGCACACACACGCACACACACACGCATATATATATATATATATATATATATATATATATATATATATATATATATATATATGTATATTTGATATATATATATATATATATATATATATATATATATATATATATATATATATATATGTATGATATTTAATGTAAAACAACATCTATATGCAATACGTTATGATAATACACTATATAAAATAACAGACAGCATGTATGGAATAGGCTGTATATCAAAACATAGCTGAAAGGTGGGGGGGTGATTTTGATCAACACTGCTGGGATACCATGTTCACATAACAGTTTTGCTTTTTTTAAATCCCCGAAATGGTTACATGGTTAAATACTGATGATCCCAACAAAAGAAAATTTATACATTCTTCCATAATAACAAAGTATATGTAAAAATAGGGGGAAAACACTGAAAAGAATTAGATAAATTGTATTGACAGATATAGGGAAATATGTTATTGGAGTGACAAAAAATGAAATGGTTGCCAAAAAAATTGAAAAGGTTTTTAATGTTTTGTGTTTAAAGCTCTAAAGCTTTATAGAATATATATATATATATATATATATATATATATATATATTGAGAGAGAGAGAGAGAGAGAAAGAGAGAGAGAGAGAGAGATGCACACGAAGAGACATGTATATGGATGGAATGATAAACATGTTCCTATCTATCTCATTCTGTTCACATCAATCTATTCAACTCTCTACATAGGTGGTTAATATCTATAGTTTATGTATACGTGCATGTGCGTGTATGTTTGTGTTAGCTTAGAGCATATTGGAATCAATATCCAGCTTTCAGTGTATACATACGTGTAAGTATATATATATATATATATATATATATATATATATATATTATCTGTGTGTGATTGTATGTGTTTAAAAAAGAGAGGACTAGATAAATTTGTGAGAATAATCCTCACGCAAAAGTTAAGGCTTATACACACACACACACGATCGTGCACTCAAGTGCACACAGATATAAACATCACCCCCCCACACACACACACAAATATGCACACACAGAGACACGTACATAAGAACACACACACAATATAATATGTGCCATTTCTGCATCCAGTAATCCTTTGCCAAAATCACCCATCATTAAACAATTATCTTTTAGATCATGCATTTAGCGCCATATATTGCATCATAAGATGTCTGATGTCTGCATAAAGAGACTTGGTGGTTCGTTGAATAATTAGGAAATCATTTAGGCAAGAGACTGACAGTGACAGAGCCATCGACTTTATAACCGATCGCACCAGTCTTAAACTCTCAAATTCATACAAAGGAAATAGAAAATCAGTCTCAAGGGAAATAACTTCTGATTGAAATTATTTCCACATAACCTTTTAGCGATTATCTTCATTTTTACGAAATTCAATTCAATTCACAGAAGAGTTTCACTAGTTTTTATGCTATTCATTGAAGAGTTCCATTGTCAATTACGAGTGGTTTCAAGTGGTTTATGCTTTTAAGAGTTGAACCAGTCTATCTTAAACTAGTCTAACTCCTTAAAGGAAGAATAGTTGAGGTGGCTGATATTTCGTCACATATAAATGTATTTAAGAAAAATTAAACCAAAAAAAAAACAAACAATTTTCTGTTTTATGTCGGTAAAGTGAATAACTTAGGTGGAAGCTACTCACACTTGGCAAATCAAAAATTATGTATATTTTAGAAATTGTTTGAATTATTAATTTCCGTTTCCATGTTATTTGATTTTACAAGCACGTGTTGATCGTCCTGGAGTTCCAGATAGCGGTTGTAAAGAATTTTACTTGGTATAGCCAAAATAATACCTTACCTAATGGAGTGTTATCATTTTGAAGATGTGCAGTTAAGCTACTTGGTGTTAGTATGTATTTGGCTCAAGGCATTGCATAATGTAGAGCATGCATTCACAACAGGGGTAAGAGTAGAGCTGGGGACGCATTAGATTTTTAGTATCCAAAACGAGGCAATACGGAGAAAAAAAGGTTCAGAAACCCTACTTTAAACTGTTCCACCTATGTTCACACTTACAGATGTTTTTTTTAATCTATAGCATCAGATTTTTGTCGAAGAGGTGACCTACATGGATGTTGGGAATGACTAAAGTTTACTATACAGCAATGGTCGGTGGGGAGCGATAAGAAAGATCAGAACTTTGACTATTTATTCTGGGTTCAAAAGAGATCGGTAATAAAATATGATTGTGATTAATGTTTCAGTTCTCCACCCTCAATCCATAGTGCCATTTATTATTCACAGAGTGGTCAAGAAATGTCGGATGCATTTCAAAAAGTACATTTTAACTTCCTATCTTAAAAACTAACAGAAGTTTCCACATTATTGTACCTAACTTTTCAATGCTCAATCTTGTTTCAATATCCTTTTGAAATTCGATTTCTGGTCCAATTTCTATCAATTTTTAAGCTCAATAAGGATGTTAAAATTAACTTTTTGAAATGTATCGGATACTTTTCGTACTCACTCTGTGTGATCATTATTTTGAATCAACGTTTTTACGTATTTGTTTAATATATCCTACAAGTGATATCATGGGTTCAACTAGTTTATATGTCACTCATCAACATTCAATCTCTTGACAGCACCGTTGCCGAGGAGACTTGAGGGCAAAATAAGCTGAACTTCCTCCTCCATGCTGATTTACCTGCAGGTTACATCAAGAATCCTATTTATTCGATCCTCTGCAAGAACAGAATTTAACCCGAGGTCGGTTAAATGTAGGGATGTCACACACGTGAACGTTTGAGTAAGTTTCCCATAGTCTTCGCAACGATCCACGCAAGGACATAAGAACGCTGGTCTTGAGGTCTCGGGAAGAATCCCGAACGCCCTGAACTTAACTACACAGAGCAATATTCAGAACCCCCCCCCCCCCCCCAAACAATCAGCTATGGGGGTGTTTATTCGCTGTCCCACTACAGCAAAATATGACACAAGGTCGAGCTTAACGTGGGAAGAATAGGAAACCATCCGTCGAGTAATAATAGGAGAACCCAAGGACAAGTCCAAAGGCCTCCAATGCACTTAGCAGTGGCAGCCTCAGTAAAACCTCATTGGCTGACGCACTGCACCGGCGCACTCAGTCTTTGACACCAGCCACATGCCAATCAGCTATGGCACCACATATGCGACTGTCTGATCTGAAATGATCCGAACTCTGCACGAAAAATTCCGGCATAGTCATGTCCGGTGACTCTTTCACATAGTCAAATCGACACTTCCGTTGCTGGCCTCGTCTGAGCCCTCCCTTGACGGCACTCTGCATAATGGTCTTTCATGGGATGAACTATCGTGTTGGGTGATCAAAGTATGTTAACTTCCGTCGCTTCGTGGTAGCGAGGAGAGGTCATGGGGACCCACGAAGCTTGTTCCTCATGTACACATCGATCTTGTCTTCCAAGTAGATGTGAAGCAGCTTCTTCATACATTTCGTTTCGAACGCCTGGAGTCGTCTTTCAGTCCTTGCAAGCGATATCTACTACTTTCAATCATATAGTTGCGTGGCGAGCACCACAGATTCGAAGAGACCGTATTTGGTGAGGAAGCCTTTCAACTAGGACATTGCAACAGTGGCTGCAACAATCCACATATAAAGATTCAAGAAATTCAATTTTCACTCCTGAATCTATTGCTGTAAAAATGCTTATCAAAACAAGTTTTATTTCAAATAGTTTCCTTTACTATGGTCATTCACAGATTTATTCGAACTAGTGCACTTCTCTTGGTTGTTAGTGCCACAAGATTTCGGCCGCTGCGTTCTCCAGTCTTTTTCAAATGTCTGTCGTGCCAAGTAAGTTCAAGGAAATTTCGAACCGAACCTTTTATTCAATCTCTGGGGGTAAATTGTTCTTGTTCCATTGTCCATTCCGGGAGAGGACATCTTTTATCAGTGATTCTTCATGGTCTATTCAGTCCTACTGCGTCGCTAGTCCGACTCTTCAACTGAACTGCTGCACATAGGTTTTCGGCCCTACTCGACCCAGAGATTGAAAACTTGGTCGATCAATGAATAAGATATTTGGCTCGCCCTCTGATGGACCAGTGATCATTAAAAGGTTTGAATTTTCAAGAAACGAGCAGGGGTCAATATCGAATGAATTGAACCCCTGTCTAAAAGCTTATTTGGTGGGAATCAAGAAAGACATAATGTGGAGTAAATGTTCAAATTTGCAGTCTTGTAGCTACATTTGTGCGTCGTTTATGCTTGTTACATACATAGCCGACCGATCAGCCAGTCAGCTGGACCAACCTGAAAACTGTAGAAAACCTTTGTTGACAGTTTTGGTTGACAGTTCCTTTAATTGACGGTTTCTAACTATTTAGCTTCATGGTTGACGTTTGATGAGAGACTGTTACGTTTAATAATAATAATAATAATAATAATAATAATAATAATAATAATAATAATAATAATAATAATAATAATAATAATAATGATAAGAAGAAGAAGAAGAAGAAGAAGAAGAAGAAGAAGAAAAGACTGGTGAAGGATGAAAAGGGGGAAGGGAAATCGATAAATAATGAGTGAGAGAGAGAAGGGAATAGGGTAAGAAAGTGATGGATACAGAAAGGAGGATGAAAAGAAAAGAAAGAGAGAGAAAGAAAGAAAGAAAGAAAGGAAGAAAGAAAGAAAGAAAGAAAGAAAGAAAGAAAGGAGGAGAGTTGGAATAGCAGGCAATAGATAGAGTAATAGCATAATATATATATATATATATATATATATATTGAGAGAGAGAGAGAGAGAAAGAGAGAGAGAGAGAGAGAGAGAGAGAAGTGGAAACAATCAAGGTACAGAGGTACGAAGATAATAGAGATATGAACAAGCCAAGATAGATAGATAGATAGATAGATAGATAGATAGATAGAAAGATTTCTTATTACTTAAGACTTTAATGTGTCCGACATATTGCAAAACCATCCGGAAACCTATTCACCCTGATAATCCTTTAAAATTCTATGGCACCCTCTTTCCGATTTTTCAAACACTACATCTACAAATCCCCGTGCAAATACCCTCAACCTAACCTAGTCTTTCTATAATCCCCTCTTAAATCCATAATCTTATGCAAATATGGGAGATAATCCTGTACTTTGTTTCTTTCTTACATGGCTTCCTTAACCGACACAATCGACTTTTGCCTGTTTATGTATTTCAGTTGGTTTATACAGCTTTGTCTTGCCATTTTGATTACGTACTCTAAATCGTATTTAACGTACTTATGTAGTAGCGAGCAGAATATTTGTAATGGCTACAATATTAATATATAATCCATTGTTATTGCTGATAAAAATACACTAGACTGTTAATTTCTCGACTATATGGCAATATTTCGTGTAAGTTGTGGCTTAATCGGGAGTAAATAAGTACCAGGACTTATATTTGTGCAACAAACACGTGGATCAAAAATTGAGGAACGAATTGAAAACTTGAACAAAAATGACACTATTTCGGACTATCCTGATCTTGGTTGTTTTTCAGACAACGTTTCGGCCGTTGTACTCTACGGCCTTCATTAGTTATCATCTGGTAGGTGTGGGGGGTGTAACGAACCGAACCAAACTCTTTATTTAACTCAACGGGGTTATATTGACTGGACTCCCCTCTTAGCATTAATAGTATTATTATTTTCTCACACTGGGATTGAACCTAGAACCATTAGATTACTTGCAGTAATTCAGTCTGATTCTGTAACCACTACGCAATGTGTCCATGTGTCCGATTAATAATAGAAATAATAATAATACCTCATCTCAAAAATTCAGAGAAAAATGACACTAACTACAGAAACAGTATTTTGCACAGCTACCATTCTCCTTTGTTACTTGTTAGCATCTGTTTTTACTTGAATCGATTATTTTTCATTCAAAATTCCGGAGAGATCTAGTTCTGTTCAGTTCCAATCTTCTCCCAAAGATATGCATTTTTTTTCCTAATTTAAACGTTGGATACGCTCTCTTATCAACTTCCATACATTTTTCTATTGGACTGAGATCAGGAATTTAGGTGGGCACGGTCATCATTGAAACTTCTCCCTGATTCATGAAGGCCTTATCTTTCTTTGCTGTATCACAGAATGCGTTATCTTGCCTGAAAATTGGCGGTTGATTCTGAACTAAATGGAAGTGTGGGACAACATGCTGTCAGACTTCAGTATTCATGTTACTAGGCAGACAAACCAGAGGACTATCACCAACTGAAGAGTTGACGCTCCAAACCATCTCACTACCACCTCTAAGCTTCAAACTTGCTCTAACACATTTGAGCGTCAGCCTCTCGCCTACCCTGCGTTTTGGGGCTTTTTACAATCAGATCACTTTTGGTTGAACTTGGATTCATCATTAAAGCGAACCTGGGTCCATCATAAAGTAGTCCAAAGGGCATGATCTGTAGCATACTGATTACGTAGCCAGTGGTTCTTACTCTATCTACTATGGAAGTTCTGACCATCATGCGGTCTTCCCTTTTTGTAGTTCAGAGAGAACGTCCGGCCTTCTTTTTGGATTCTAACGCCCAAAATAATTTTCAGTGGCTGAAATTGACATCCCACTCTTCTACAATCAACAAGAGTACAGCTTATTTCCCCAAAGGACCAACCATGTTGTCGTTGATATTGGTTCCAATAATACGTATATCAGAAAATTAGGTAATTCATTATAGTTATTGAACACTTCTAACACTGATGCTTATCAACAAATGGGGAAAAATGAATACCGTTCTTTAACTTTTGATCATCTTAAATGAAGCATATGCTTTTATGGTCATTTTGGGCTTTTCTTTTTCCCCAATCAGACTATAGATTCTTCACATAGATTGTACTAAGTTGCCAAAAATATTTATCTATGTAATTTGTTTAAGCAATAACAATCAATATTGTTGAAAGAAACTCATACAGTAGATATAGAGAATGAATAAACTAAATAGGAATTTGGAGTTGAAACGGTTATTTGGGCCTTTGAAACGGTTACCGTATCAACTGCGGGTTCAATTCCGGGAGCAGACCGATTTTCTTCGATTGTTTATTCTATCTATGTTGTCTATAAATACATTAGTAAATGGTGGTAGAGTGTTTGTCTTCAGTTCTGTAGGTCATGGGTTCAATCTATAGTCAAGTCACTGAAGAATTTAAAATGGTATTCAATGCCTCTCTGCTGAGCATTCAAAAAAAGATTGAGGCAGCCTGAAAATAGGATGGACAAGGTCAAGCAATCGCGCCCAGAACGAACCCATGACCAGACACTGGAGACAGAAAACCCTGTACTGGATTTTGGAATACGTGCATACAAAATGTTTGCCATTTGAAGTTACGTAGTAATCTCCCTTCCGTCTCCTCTGTCACATATATATATATATATATATATATATATATATATATATATATATATATATATATATATATATATATGAGAAAATGGAAGGCTGATAACTAGCAAGATTCAAATGGCAACACATTAAATTCAGGTATTTTGGGTTTTTTGATTGGGTTAATTCAAATATTGTTTGAACTGAAATTTTTTAACGTCATCAGTCGAATGAAAAATTTTGTTTACAACTCTTGAAAAATGGTTTAACCATGAAACACGCGTAGAGTCTTTCTATCTAACCTTTTTTAATTATTGAATACTGCTCTGTTTTGATTTTTTAGTACATTGAGCACTCTACATTTTATAAACATTAGATCTTTAAATTTCAACTACACTTTTTCAAAAATATTTTCAAATAAAGTAATATTATCAATATTTATGCATATATAGAGATATATAGATAGATAGATAGATAGATAGAGAGAGAGAGAGAGAGAGAGAGAGAGAGAGAGAGAGGGGGGTGAAAAAGAAGAAGACACCGTAATGAATATCAATTCATATTTTTGTATAAAATCCGATGTAGAAGTTGACATTGCTGTGCGCTATTGGATCGAAATAAACATTCTTCAGGGACAGAATGAAAGAGTGAATTGAACATTTGGAAGAATGTGTAGCATAAAAAGGTGATTATGTTGATAGATATACTTGTAATTCTGTTGAGATATGAATTCACTGCATCCTGATACCCGTTTCGTTTTTCTGGTCTAAAAGTTGTTTTATAGGATTGAAACCCTTATTTATCAATCAACCCTTACATCTCTATATCAGTTATGATCTATGCTTCGCTTTCTCCATCTTGGTATTCTCTACATCCGACACACTCTCCTGTTTGTACTTGAAGAATCATAAATCTTATACTTCGAATAAATATCTTAACGTAAAAGCCAATCCTTCGTCCCAGTTGAGGTGATTGACAGAGATTGTTGTCTTTCTCTCAAAGTTACTGTCTGAAGATTATGTCAGTTGAGTTCTATACATTTACAAACTGAAGTTCTCTGACAATGTAAACCTCTCTCCTTATTCATCTATGTGTGTTTATGTGCATGTGTCTATATCTGTAAATGCATGTGTATGTATGTTTATATGCGTGTATGTGTATATCTATTTTATACTTGCGGAGATACCCGGCATTGCCTGGAGAAAGGAGTTCTTCAGAATAGACAACACATTGAAGAATATTATTTTTTTCTTCTTGCCAATGCAACGAATAGAAAAAATACTATTTACACAGAGACCCCAAGTCTTTACTTCCAATCATTGGTACTTACTCGCTGTCAATCTACATTGATGGCCTTACGTAAGTTATGACGAAAATCAACCAAAAATTAAGATGAGAGTAAATAGTACTACAACATTTTTTGTCGTAGATTGATGGCTTTACTTAAGTTATGGTGAAAAATCACATAAAAATTAAGATGGAAGTAAACAGTTGTATAAAAATAATCATTGAGGTTTACGATACTTCATGCAAAAATGTAATAGGATGATAACTTTCAACTATATCATAAAAGATTACTTGATTTAGCAATAACACAGTCATGTGTCCTTCTGATCCACCCCTCCACCACCTCCCCATTCAATTTTTGTCATCGAGAAATGGGTAGAGGGAAAAACAAAAACATTCACGTGTTTCTTTTACTCTAGCGATCCATTATTTCATTGCCATAAAAGCAATGTATGACCAAAAATGTGAAAAACCTGATACAAAAATTATTTTTTTCGAATGTTTAGAGTGAAAATTTGGCTAAAGAATGACCTCTGGTAAACTTGAATGACCTCAAAGATTAATCTGTGATCATCCACGCTAAATATCATGTCCATCGCCCTTTTAATTTTTGCAGAGAAGAAGTACGAACGAACAAACAAAAGGCTAAAATATCAGGATAGATCTGTACATGAATTATGGTTGATAAATTGCAATCGTAGATAAATTGTCAGAGATATATTCGCAAGACTCCCTTTACCACTTATATAAGGTCTGTCCAGGAAGTACCCAGCCATTTTGAATAAATCGAGAACTGTTCAAGCGACTTTGAAATGATTTAGTGAATTATTAGAAGGGACCTTATTGCACATGTGCAAATATACACCCTGTCTTTGGGTTACTTAGTTAGCAATGAAATGTAATGTAATTGAATTGGCTCGTGTACTGTGTGACAACAGCCTTCACAATGACCGAATGAGTAAATCCTTCGTGTCTTTTTTCTTTTTTTTTTTCTTCTTCATATCATCGCATCGCCCAGGTCTGTCAGTAATCCATTTAGTTCAGAGTTGTCGCCGGTGACTTCCAGCATTTGCCAAACGGATTTCAAACTGTGGTCGGGATTGAGAAGAATGCAATGAAGCAATTGGTGATAATCCCGAAAGAAGTCTTTACAGACTGTTTTGAAAAGTGGAAGGGGCGTTGCAATTTAGAGCCTTTATTCCATCAGGAAAGAAAAGTCAGCAAAAATGATACTTTGAAAATTGAATTTTGATGATTGCTTGTAATTTCAATCATTCAAATAAGTTACAAAAATTCTTTATACCAGTAAAAACGATTTAAAAAAAAATTCAAACAATTCTTCAATAAAAATCTTCTTTTCAGATAATCGATTTTAGGCGTTGGATGTATCGATTTGCATTCTTTGTTCCTTCTCTTCCAACATCCTTTTTCATCGAGTCGCCTTTGAATCCCCCCATCTGCCAGTGCACCAAGAGCCCACTTTGGGAATTACTGGTTTATATCTATCAATGGATGCTTGCAGCCACTTTTACAGGTGTGTTTGTGTACATGTATGTGTATCTCTGTGTGTGTTTGTGTTTGCGTATTTGTGTATAGGTGGAATACATAGAAGGGGACAACGCATTTAAGGGGGGTAACAAAAACATACATTTCCAAGGCGCGAGAGTATATTCAGAATATATCTTAGTGGAAACCCTATCTCACAATAGGTATTCCACTCGCCATTATTGATGTAAGCCAATGTGATCCACCATATGAGCCAGATGTCAAATGGTGCACTTGGTCGTTGATGGAGACACATGACCTGTCCCAGGAGTGACCCGATGGAAAGGACACCGTAAGGATACAGTCTTTTTATATGGGAAGATTACATTGAGGTTACATAGAACAGTTATATTACACCTCTATCTTTTCCTTGTGTACAGGATACTTTTAAAATAGATAGATAGATAGATAGATAGATAGATATAAAATAAGATAAAATGCAATATAAATACACAGACGTATACTTGAAATCGATATTCATTCAAATAGGTCTCAATCTATGAACAGAAACTATATAAAATATAAATAAATACACATACACGTGCAAGCACGCATGCACACATACACAAGCACACACACGTTTTTCGATGATCCCCAGTTGTACATACATGCTTATTTTCTAGGTTGCACCGGAAAAATATGACCAGGAGCTCCCGGACACATACACGCACGTGCACGCACACACACACACACACACACTAGCAGATAGAGGAGAATCTATAGCTCACTTGGCTGGTTGGTCGGGCGATTGGGGGTTTGCAGTGATTCAATAGATCGATAGATATTGATAGATAAATAGATATGAATAGACTAAAATACATAGATTGAAAACTTGATATTACTGTTCGAATCACAAAAGCCGAAAATACTTCGCATTTTATACATACACACACACACACATATATATATATATATATATATATATATATATATATATATATATATTGTTGAACAGACATTGGCAGGTAAATATGGAAAGAAAAGATTAGTAATGTATTTTGTGATTAATTCTCTAATTTGTTTACATTGCATTCAAATTGAGACTGAGATCATTTTCCAACGTCGTTTGAAAAACTAATGTACCAAATACTCCAAAAATAAACACACAATTTCGGTTGCATGTTGGTACAAAGCTGCATTTTTTTTTCAAAGTGTATCTTTTTGATCGATCACCGTGGCCCAGAGGTAGAGTGCTCGACCCCAGTTCGATTGGCTATGGTTCAATCCACTGCCGAGTCATACGAACTCGCCTAGTGCTGTCTACTCATTCAGTATGTAATCTCATGCTGTGTCGTCAACATTTCGTGGTTTAAACTTAGATAAAGGTAGGTTTTCAATACACTAGAATAGCCTTTTTAAAGCTTCTGAAATTCAAAAGTTTCCTGCACCACTAACCATGGGATACTTTTTCTAAGGAAATCTCCCACGCCCCGGGGAATTTTTAAATCTTGGCAGGTGTGGACTAGGATTGGCTGGGATTGAGGAGCTTCTGCCAGAGGCTAACAAGTTACGGACAAATTATATCGGATAAAACGGTCATTGCAAGTTAAACAGCACCCACCTTGGTCAGTATCTAGATTGGTGACCTTCGGGTAATACAAAGTTCCGTATTCTTTCGGGCCTGGCAAGTCGGGCATGGGTTTTTCTATCAATTGTCTGTGTGTATCTGACCTCGCCATAACCTAGATGCATCGAATAATGATTCATACAAATATCCAGCATAAAAACTCGAATTCGACAAGTATTGCTCATTTTTACTGGAAAAAAATCTCCAGATTACATATAGCGTATCGTAAGGTTGATTTTACCTAGAATCTTGAAAAAGATTAACCTAGCTCATTCGGAATAAAACGCACATATCAAGCAATACCTTCATCTTTTCTTTCAGTTCAGTGGGATAAATTCCAGCAAATAGGTCTCTGGTTCCAGAGTGACTCTGAGTTCTGATAGGGACTTTGAAAACGCACCCTATGCCCCTGATGAAGGAAGATCCAAAACTTTAAAAAGAGTGGTTCACCTATTGCATTTCTATCGACAAATCTCACTAAAAGCCACCCCTGGCCCCCCTAATCCCCCTGAATCTTTAGCTACGCCTTTACAGATTGAGTTATTATATCATTGTTGCCTATTGAAGTCATGTATAAAAACAAAAAATACACACACCAAAAAAAAAAAAAGAGGAATGAAAAGAAATGTGCTGCGTGCTTATCGAGCATTTGAGGAATGAAAGCCGGACCATTGTCAGCCAAGGAGCATGAAGACACCCACTTCTAACAATCTGAGCGACCCGCTTGGTTAGTTAATCGCTCTAGCGGTCCGATCTAAAGCTCCTGGTTTGCAATAAATAAAGCCAGCTATTGATTAGAGAACACCACTTCCTTCCGTGCTCAAGAAAATCGTTTGGTTCTTTGGTTGTTTATATCATTTGTATTTTTTCTTTCCCGCCTTTTTTTTTTTCAAATCATTCGTCAGCCTTAAAAGAAAGAAGAAGGGAAAATGCGATTAGTTTCTTTTATTTGCGGTTATTGCCGGTTTTCGTTGCGAGTTTGGTGATTACAATCGGTTGGCCGAGTTGGTGGACGGCGGCCATCTTGTGCAGAGGGTCACGTGACCGGTCAATGTGAGCGAGCGTCTCACCTCATCGTGTCGATGCCTCATGGTTCTTTATTACTTTGATGTCTTCCCTTGCAGATGGATGATATCTTTATCTTGAGCTGACACTCCACAAAGCCGACCGACATATTATATCGGTGGATGTTTGTTGACACATCATGCCTGTACACGTCGGCCTGTTCATGTCTACATTCGGGATAATACGTGGATGTGTTATCACTGTATTTTTCATTTTCTTAGAATGTGTCAACGTATTCAACTACTCACGTATATATATATATATATATATATATATATATATATATATATATATATATATATATATATATATATATATATATATAAATACACATACACGTATATATTCATATATATCACGAATGTCTTCATGAATATGTAAGAATGTATTGGAACGATAGATGTCCGTGGATGAGGATGCATTTTAGCCGAAACACTTTCACACACTTGTAAACACACGAACTAACAGTTCTCATATATATATATATATATATATATATATATATATATATATATATATATATATATATATATATATATATATATATATAAGTGTGTGTGTGTACAATGTTTTTTTTACACGATATGATTAGATAAAACTCGAATACTTCTCTGGAAAAATACTTAGAAATCCTCATCAAGACAAGTTGCAATTTTATTTTAGTATCATGTAATTTTCTCTTAGGTCGAATAATGGGTTACATGCACGTTGAAAATTTATCAATGGCAATTTGAATTCAAGATATCCTTTGTGTTGTCTACTTGTTACAAGAGTATATATATATATATAAACACAGATCTACATAATTTACAAAGCAACCGAAAATTCTTGTGAAAAACCAAACAATAGTAAATTTTACATACTTGTTCCAAGATCAAATTAAGCAATCATAAAATATCATTCGAGAATGAAAGATATCAGATCGACACGACATCGTCCAAATACGTATTGGAATCTAAAAATAGCTGAATGAATGAAACACCTATGATAAATTGGACTCTTGAGATTCCACATGCAAAAAAAACAACACCCGAAAATGCTTATTATGCCTAGAAGAAAAACTATACATAATAGAATTTGCAAAAGAAAGATCACTACTAAATGAAGAAACGAACTAATAGGAAATAGTAAAATACAAGATGAGATTCCTCCTAAAAAAACTGCGACAAAGAAAGCAATGACTTGATTAACATCACAAATCAAAATACGAAAGATATTTTAAAAACGACGAATAGAAAAAAAAAGTATAAATAAACCCAGATTAAAATAGATAAGATATTGAAAAATTAAAACAATTATACTCCAAAAAAACTATCAAAACAAAATTAATTATGAACACTCTCGGGGAAGATAAGAATTTTAAAAAGTGCAAAATGGAAGCACAGAACATCAAATGCAGAATTTTTGATATGAAAAAAGTAAGATAGTAAATATCACAAAATAATAAGTAAAATAAGTCGATCTAAATAAACAATGAAACAATAATAAGAAATAACTAAACTAAACTCAAATGGAAAAAAGGAAAAACGGCAAACACCACCAAATATTACTAATAAATGCAATTTAGGAGAAATAACGAGAATTTGAATTGAAAGAAGGTAAAAACTGAAAGTGAGATGATGAAACAAAAAGCAAAGAATGTGAGTTAATTTTTAAAGACATCCACATGACGATCGAAAGACGCTAAAGAATTTGGTATGGAAACCATGTAATGATTATATATATATATATATATATATATACATTTAAAAAAATGCAAGGATATGTACTTGGTGAATGTTAGCATTTCGTACCGAACGCACTCATCAGCAACTGACGATATATTTTGTGCTCATAATTATGAAAATAAAAAAGCCCATTTACATTTGAATATTGTTTTTTCCTATTATTGAATTAATTTCAATTGTTTCTAAAACCTAACGATTCCAATTAATAATTACTATGTATGTATTAGGACGATCCATCAGACTTACCTCCCTTTTTCCTAAATTACAAAAAATATGTATGCAGCCATTTTCCCTATTATCTTTCCTTTTCCTTATGTATGGCTATAGTTTATTCTTGTGAATTCCCTGTATTTAATAGTATCACATCATCTCTAAATACTTTAATATCAGTTTTCAGCAATAGAAGTTAAGAAGAAATTGGCTCACAAGAATCCTTAATTCAAATATTTTAAGCACGTATTATAGCAAGTAAATTATAGGAATTTTAAAGCAGTATTCACGGAACGTTAACATTCACCTGGTATATATCATTGTAATTCTTTTTTTTTTGTATATTGATAGCTCTCTTTACTGTGATTAAACATCTACGACGGATAAAATCTGTTTTCTATTTATTTGTCTTTTTAGTTTTATATTTACTGAAAATACATCATGGACTGTATATATTCATATGTGTTTGTGTGTGAATGTTTATACATACACAGTTAAACCATGATTGTTACAATCAATTTGCTCAAGAATATTCCTTACTGTTCCTAACCACACTATTCATAATGTTATGCGCTTTTCTCAGCTTATACTTCGTTATACCGTGTTGTACAACGATACCTTAACCTTACTACCCCAAAACCTTCACTAATGAAAACTGCACTCTTCAAGGTGTATTCCTGTTTATATATATATGATTTCAAAGTC
Organism: Thysanoteuthis rhombus; assembly: GCA_963457665.1. NCBI lineage: Eukaryota > Metazoa > Mollusca > Cephalopoda > Oegopsida > Thysanoteuthidae > Thysanoteuthis > Thysanoteuthis major. Next base: position 23,367,342 of record OY735239.1, read on the forward strand.
GAGGTGTTGTTTCTATTATACAGTAATTCTTTGATAGATAGATGGATAGATAGATAGATACCAGTATACTCTTACACTAACACATTCTTAAACACACGAACTAATGGACAATTTACAAAGACTCAATTCAAATATATAATCATTTTGCGGCGGTAACCACGCCTTCACATTCAAAATGAAAAAGGAGAGAAAAAAAGATATTCCACTTGCGTTAATGGTCGAAGAAGAAATTATCGAACCGTCCAATTATTATTGATTTTCAATTACCATTGATTTTTTGTTACTTCGGCTCAATCAAAAATGAATGCTTTTTTTTTCAACATCTTCCCATCAGGTATTTTGTCGTTACTAACTCCACGACTGCCCATCTTCAGAGTAATTATTATCGTTATCATTAATTCCACGGCTACGACGGCGAGAACTGTTGTAAGCTCTAGTACTTCGAAGATACTTGGTCTTATCTTGGGTCACAATTCTTTCACTGTAACCATTATCATCACTTCATTACCGCAACTACGAGACAGCCACTGTTATTTCCAATAATTGTGCCCACGATTGTGAATATATATAAAAAATATGTGTACACCTATCCATCTTCGGAGTAATTATCATCGTCGATATTATCTCCACGGTCACGACTGCAGAAGTTGTTGTTAGCGAAAGCTCTTTCAAGGCTCTGGTTCTCGTCGTAGGTCATAATTCTCTCACTGTGACCATTATCATCACTTCATTACTACGACTACGAGACTGACAATAGTCATTATTATAATTTTCATTAGTGACGCCACTAATAGGAATATCATTGACGAATCATTTTTTTTCTCTTCCTTTAATTCTGCAGTTTTCTGTAATATCGTAGACCATCAGCCGATAGCATTTGTACTACTTAGCCACTTTTTAGACACCCTTTTTGACAAAGTGATACTTTTTGCCGACTGCCGTTCCATCGAATACTTTTTTGTACCTTAGATAACGAATCTCCATGAAATCCTCAAAAAAAGATGAAATCAAGCGATTAATCATACTGGGATGGCAAGCTTTCGGTAGAGCAAGCTCGACTTTCAAGAACAAGAAAATCCCATATCCTAAAAAAAGAAGAGTATACAACCAATGCATCCTTTCCGATAGTCACCTATGGAACTGAAGCATGGAACCTAACCAAACTATTGGCCCTCAAACTGATAACCATGCAACGAGGACATGAGAAAATCGTGTTCAACCTCACATGGAGAGATCATAAGATAATTCAGTATATTGAAGAAAAGACAGGAATCCGAGATATCATAGGCACCATTAAAAAACTCAAACGGTAATGAGCTGGACATGTTGCAAGAATGTCAGACATCTGCTGAACATTATGACTCAAAACATGGATCCCTAGAGATCATATACGAAATGATTACCGACTGGAAGTAAGATGGTGTGACGAGTTAGACAAGTTCAGGGAGTACTTGCTCTGGGACGCCCATGATGGAGAGGTCTGACAAATCCTAATGAAAGTCTTAGTCCAACGATGATGATGGTGATGATGATGATTCAGGGTTAAAAAAAGAAAAAAAGTAATGAAATCATTATACATTTTCAATAACAACAGAGAAAGAACAGAAAGATAAAACATAAAATGAATTTTTTGAATGATCAAAGAAATAATCCAAAGGCAGATATTGTCTCCTTATGTTTCAAAATAGTAATTAAAATTGGGAAATATTCGTTCTGGAGGTTTGTTCTTTTTTTGATTTGCTAGAATGAAAACAGCCCAAGTATCAGTCAAAAGAAACGAAAAGCAACTTTTCATTAATTATTAAGTATATCGCTATGTTTCGAAATGCTTTTTTTTATTTACTTTCTTTTGTTATCGTAACATTCAACACTAATATATCATAGTCAGTTATTTGAGAGGTTAATTAATTAAACTTTTATATGCAAGTTTTTTTTCTGGCGAAAATTTTCTCTGTCATTCCATTAAGTTATTTATGCATTGATTACTTAAGCTTATTCGTAAAGGAGGTTTTTACATCTTTTTCAATAGCAACAACAAATAACTTCACCGAAAGACGTTCCCCCTCCTCAAAAGAAAAATCAAATTGCTCTGTCAAAAAAAGTTTTTTGAGAAATCTCTCAAAAATGAAGTAGGCCTCCGAAAATTAATACAAGAAATCAGTTCATTTAATGATCAAATGATTGGATTTTGGAAAACCCCCAAAATATATTGAAAAATACGCCTGTTACGACAGAGGTGTCTGCAGTATCTCAAATTTGATATGTAGATATTTTACATCTAGATTTAAATTATTTGGTTATACTTCTAGATGTAAGATATTGATATTGCTACAAAAGAATCCAGTTGGTGGAAAGCCAAGCTGACAAAGCATCACTTCGTCAAAAAGGTTTTCCACTAATCGGCTGCGTGGTGAAACTAACGTAGTCTGACTGTTTCGGTGATATGGCGTTGAACAAAACGACCGGATACAAATTCAGTGGTTTCTGCAATGTATATCAAAAGCCTACTGGTGGACAATGGCTTTTCTGATCCCTTTCCATGACGACTGCAATTTCGCTGACATCAGTCATGTCTTAGCAACAAACCCTTTTATTTCATCTCTCAATTTTGTGCCTGGTCTTTTCCCACTGCTTTTACCGTTCCATGGCTAGACTTTTCCTCTTTTCGCGTAGTTTCCAGCTCATTTTTGTTGCTTAGTTATTTGTATATCCTTCGATCTAATCTTTACTTCTGATCCATGAGGATCTTTTTTTATACGCTTAAAGTTATCACTCGCATTGCTCTTTCCACGGCTCTCAGCGATTCTAAGTTGGTTCTCGGTTCGTTTTGTTAATTTCCATGTTTTGCACCTTCAAGTCAAAGCTAGTATTATGCATTCATTGTATACTTTATGCAAATTTGCAAGGGGCTCTTCAATATGTTCCTATTTATACCAAATCGTTTCATTTCGATTTCATGCTTTTTAACTATATTACTTCTCCGAGGTAAACGATTTCTTCAGCATCTTCTGACGTCCCACCCGCAATTATTATGCCCATTTTGGGGACTCTATTGTTGACTATTGCTTTCGTCTTTGTTCGGTTCATTTTCATACTTTTTTTTTACTTCTCCTTTTTAGACCAGTCAACACATTTCATAATTCTTCCGATGATTCTAACGTCATGGAAACGTCGTTGGCATATCCCAAGTAGTTGAAATATTCTCCATCTATGTTCATTCCCATTCTCTTCCAGTCAGATGCTTTCAAGGCTCGCTTTAAATTGTTCAGGCAATATCGTATCTCTTTGTCTTATTCCTTTTTCTATCTTTATCTTGTTTGTATCTTTATGTTGTCTAATCATTGCAGTGCCATTATTGCATATGTTTCGAATGACTTATATGCAATTCTTGTTATCATATTGAATTGGAAACTACTGTATGTTCTATCGAGTCAAATGCTTTCTCATATTCTACAAAGGTCAGGCAAAGTATTTTGTTGTATTTTGATAACTTTTGGATAAGTTGACTTATTGTATGTAGGTGGTCTGTTGTTGAACAGTTACCTCTGAAGCTTGCCTATTGCCGTGGTTGATTTTAATGTAGAATGCTTGTTTTTCTGTGTGTATTTTTGAGAGGAGTTTGTTTATGTTAGGTAATGGTGTAATAGGGCTGCAGTTGTTGAGTTCGCGATTTTTTTCCTTTCTTGAGGAGTAGGATCGCTATTCCTAGGTAGAAGTTCTGAGCTACTTTTCTTTCTCGTATGCACTGAGTAGCTGCGCTAATCTTTTGAGAAAGATCTCTCCTGCATCTCTTTAAGATCTATCGTTATGCTATCCTGGAGTTTTTCCGCGTTTCATATCCCGTAGTGCCAACACTATTTCTTCCTTTGTTATGTCTGGGATATCCGGAGTCTCTATTGGCTTACTAGCTTGTAATACTTTTATTTTTAGAGCGTAACCATTTTCATAGTATTTTTCAGTTATTCTTGACAGCTTGTCCCTACATTTGATAATTTTGCCATTTCTATACTTTGGTGCAAGCATCTGTGGTTTGTCAGTATGATCTGCTGCCCAGGAGTGTTTTGAACCCTTCCCTTTTAACAACATAAAGAAGGTAGTTGAGACCATCAGAAGGAAGATCTTATCTATGTATGTGTGTGTGTGTGCACATAAACCAAATCATTACGACAACCTGCTGTGTTAGTCCTCCATCTGTCTGCAAAACAGCTTTTACAGGATCAGGCATGAATTCAAAAAAATTTCTCAAAATTTGGTGCCAGGATGTAAACAGCGGGTCCTTCAGCTTACATGGTGGATTGGCTTAACACATCCCCAGATTGCTGAGTGGGAGATCTGGGGTGTTTGATAGCCAATGCAACACACAGACGTGTTTCTCATGTTCTTGAAGCCAATCCCATACAATAAGTAAAGTATGGCTGGGGGGCATTGTCCTACTGAACGATGCCACCAACATCGTAGAAAACTATTGGCATGAAGCGATGTACCTGGTCTTCAACGATTTTGTGGTAGGTGATACGCAACAAAGCATCCTCCATGTCAATGATAAGAAATAGTGTTTCTAAGCAGAACGTTGTCTAAACCATCGCACTGCCTCCACCGTCTTGTTTTTGTCCCGACAGTTCATCCTGAAGCCATCGTTTCATAGGAATAACAACGCACGTACTCTTTCTTCAACCTTATTCAAGAGGAAGTTAGAGTCATCGGACTAGGTAACTTTCCACTGAATTGGGCTTTAGTAACATACGCTTGAGAAAATTTAAAAAAATGTTTGTATTTCTTTACCTCGAGAATCGATTTGAAGAAAGAAATGATATGACGTAGTGTGACGTAAAAAAGAAAATAAATATTCTTCTGTCTTAGCCCACTCTCTCGGTACATTATAAGCGTTGTGAACCTATTCAAATTTGGTCTGAACGAAGTTTTTGGCATTTATAGACCTGTTGACGTTCTTTTCGGGTAAAAAAGAGAGTCATCAGATATTTATATCAGTTTATACGCACGTGTGTGTGTGTGTATTGATTCTCTGTTTACTACAAAAATATCAATTTCATACGAATCTAAATGAATACATCAATTCATATTATCAGCGAATCTAAATTTCAAACATATGCTCATACCAAAGTATGTAACTATATATAGTGACATTAATACAATAACAAATCTCCATTAAATCCTCAGAGGAAGAAAAAATCAAGCGAAGAACCACTCTGAGATGGCAAACTTCGGCTGAGCAAGCTCAACTTTCCAGAACAAAAAAGTCCCATTAGTCCTAAAAAGATGAATATACAACCAATGCATCTTCCCGGTAGTCACTTATGGAGCTGAAATATGGAACCTAACCAAGACACTAGCCCTCAAACTGAAAACCATACAATGTGTACATGAAAGAATCATGTTCAACCTCACACGAAGAGATCACAAAACAGCACAATATATCAGGGAGAAAACACGAGTTCGTGACATCATAGAATCCATTAGAAAACCCAAATGGCAATGGGCTGTTCATGTTGCAAGAATACCAAACTCGCAACTCACAACATGGATCCCCAGCGATCACACGCGTACCTGAGGTCAGCAGAATGAAATATGGAGAGACAAGTTCAGAAAGTATGTGCCCTGTGTCGCCCATGATAGAGATATCTGGCGAATGTTGGGGAAGGTCTATGTCCAACGACACACGATAAAAGACTGATGATAATGATGTATGTAAGTATGTATGTATGTATGTATGTATGTATGTATGTATAACCACACATATTTTAAACGTACATACACTAAATAATTCATGCAATGAAATATACGCTGAGGGACTAGATATGTTCATTTCAGAAACATAAATACAGACACACACATGCGACATTTTACCAAGCAACACACGTATATAAGCCACACATACATATATATGTGTGCATCATCTTTCTCCACTTCTCATCAAGGATATTACATGGTTAGGAAGATAAGGGTAATTGTAAGTAAGACCTACTTCGGGCTCGACAGGCGTTTAAGCTTCGCTCTGCTTAAGGCACCTGATATTCATCAATGGTAACCCATCTAGGCATTTACCAGGCTCAATGTTGCTTAACTTACGATCTTACGAATATTGGTGTATCCAATGTGTTTTGGTAACGGGGAGAGGTTCCTCAATCTTAATAGAGAGTGCTTAGCGGAGAGGCATTGAGATCAAGTTTTAAAATATTTGGTGAGCACTCTATCACTTGGCCACAGTGATTGGTATTCACATATCTGTATACACACATATACGTACATGCATATACGTACACGCATATACGTACACACATACATCTGATATATGCACACGCACATTATCTATAATTACTTGAACATTTGTCTTTGTATGTATGCGCACGCGAGTGTGCTTGACCTATACACACTGATGCATTTTAGATACAGACGCATACATTCAGAAACATAATCACACACACACATGAGCCACACACATATAACGCAAACATCCATATGTACATACACAAGTGAGTACATGCACAACACAGATACATACAGACGCAAACTATCTATTATAACCAACACGTTTTGGTGTGCATGTGTGTGTGCGTACGTGCATGTATGTGTACGTGTGTGGATGTGTAAGTGTGCGTGTAAGCGTGTGTTAATGTGTATAGGTCACTATCAAACGTACGTGTGCACTGCTAACGATACTGTGGGTTAATGTCGTGGAAAATCTAATGTAGGTAATAAAATCATTGGGTGTGAAACGGAAAGGTTACTGACGATGTTGATCGTCGGTGTTGTTAGGGGGCAGGACAGCTGGGCGTGGCCACAAAGGAAGTAAAAACAACATCAGAAAATAAGAAAAACAGACCCTGAAATTAGAAATAAGTTCTGAAGTAGTGAAATGGAAACTTAATTGCTCACCTAAGCGAGAGAAAAAAACTTCATGCACGTGTATTTGTATTTATTTATATATTCATACATGCATATATGGGTATATATATATATATATATATATATATATATATATATATATATATATATATATATATATATATATATATATACTAGCATAATACCCGTCAAAAATGAGAGGACTTTTATGCTATCTCGGGATAGATTAATATCTTATCATATTTCTATTTATAAACAATTGTTTCCATTACAAGCATCACTTTCTCCCTCTCTTCAAACAGCTTTAAAGGGGGGTGGGTATATGAAACTTACGTTTCCCTGCTAAACTTTCATATAGACAAATCTAACTCTGTCCGTGTGACATTTACAGCAATCAGTTACACAATGTATGTGCGTGTTTATATATATATATATATATATATATATATATATATATATATATATATATATATACAAAGATTATAATGTCCCATTACAACGTTTGCTCGATCTGTTATATTTTCAAATGGGCGTGTAATTGACCATTGTATTTCTATTGAATTTTAATGAGTAAAGCTTACTTTTGTTTGGTTAGAAGATTTAAAACAATGGAGTTATCTTTATTGCATGCACAAGGATGTAAGGAATTAGTGGGGACATTGGTTTCATTTTCGCTTGATGCTATTGCCGTGGTTGGTGGCCTAGCTCACATTTTAATCATCTGTCTCTGAATTTATAAGTTTAACTTGAGTTTAAATTGAGATCGCGCTGTGATGAAACATCAAACTCATTATAAATCTAATTTATTCGCTCTACATCATAGTATTTAAGGCTCTATGAAATGTCGAAATGTTTCATTTGTATTCATCATCATCTTCTTTCTCTCTCTCGCTCGCTCTCTCTCTCCCTCTCTCTCTCTCTCTTTCTCTCTCTCTCTCTCTCTATATATATATATATATATATGTACTGAGTGCAAAATATACCTGATACATTTCAAAGGTTCATCCTAATGATCTCGTACAGTTTCTAAATGGACTGAACATAGATTATAAAGATTGGAAAATACAAAAATGAAGGATTTCGAAACAAGTTTTGACGCCGAAAGATTATCTGTGAAAAGCAGAAATCTTTGATTAAAATTCTGCTAAATTTGAAGGAGTATGAACATGTTTGAAAAAAATCATTTGAAATGTATCGGACACTTTTTACATTCACTCTTGTATAGCGTATCTGTGTATGTAATGTATCGGATAGTTTTTGCATCTCGCTATATATAGAGCGTGTGTATATGCCTGCACTCACATAGATAGGTGGGTAGATAGATATCGGCATATATATGTACATAGACACGAGAGGAGTTTGCAATAAAGATACACATACTATTAGGTGAATTGATTTATGTATATATATATATATATATATATATATATATATATATATATATATATATAAATGTAAAACACAAAAAAGTAGCGCTTCCTACTTTAGCTGTCACTGCTTTAACTCTACTTGTCACATTACTCCGCCCGTGGGTGATAGAAATGGATAGATATAGTGAGTAGCCGAAGAGGCGTCACTCATTTCATCCTGTGCTTCTTTTAGCTCATAACTCCGGTTCTGCATCCATACCTTTTATCAAGAATTCAGAACGAAGTGAACACGAACTGACTCTGCCGGAGTTAGAACTCGATTCGCCGAATTTATTCTGTGAACCATTACCTGCTGGTGTACCTGCCCTACTAATGAGGAAAAGTTAAGAGAAAAGTTTTTCTGTCGGTCTAATGTTAAAGTAAAGATAAGGATAAAAAGGGTTCGTTTGGCCTGCTTCGTGGTTGAGATAGTTGCAGTTTTTTTAAAATTTAATTTTCACACTGGAAAAAGTGTTTCTTTGAACAAACTGAAAAAATTCTTTGTTAAAACTAAATCTGTTAATTTATCTCGAAGTAAATTTTGGATTAAAGATGATAAATTTTAATTTGAGATTTACGTGTAGCATATTTTTAAGAGGGTCTACGAAACACTTTTTAAGTGCACTGGTTCGAGTGATCCGTGTTCTAGCCCAGGAAATTCCAGGAATTTAAATGCTGATTCTCAAGGGCCCCTCAACTTGGAAGATTGTTGCAACACTTCCATCACACCTCATATGGCCTTGTGTCGTATTAAGGTTATTTTGTTGTTTTAGAACAAGAAAGCAACCAGGGAGAGCACACCTATACCAAGGCTCTCACGAAATTTCATTGAAATTCATGGAGAACTTCGGAGACTGAGAGAAATACAGACAGACGGGAAGACAGACATGTGGTTATACAAATACCTCTCCAACTTTGTTGAAATAAATAAATAAATGAATAAATAAATAAATAAAGAAAGAAAGAAAGAGAGAGAGAGAGAGAGAGAGAGAGAGAGAAATGAAAGATTGGAAACTAAATAAAGATTAACTAATAGATGGATAGAAAGAAGTGCAATAAGAGACAAAGGATATCAAAACAGCAAAGAGAGAGAGAAAGAGGTGGTGAGCAACAAAGGAGGGATGAGAGAGAGCATATACATAAATCCGAGAGAGGGTGAGAGAGAATGAAAGAGAGAGACACACACACATGTGCATAGAAAAGATTGTAGAGATCGGCAGCATTTACAATAATATAAGAGAAATAGAAACAATAAAACAGAGAAAGAGAAACATAGAAAAATTAGAGGGAAAGAGAGAGGGAGGCATACATAGGTCGGAGTGAGAAAGAAGGGAGGAGAGAAAAACAGAAATTTAGAAATATAACAGAGAGAGACAGAATCAATATACATCAGAGATAGAGTGAGAGAGGGGAAAGAGAGAGTGTGAAAGAAAGCGTTTACATAAATAAGAGACAGTGATTGAAAGAGAGTTAAATCTAGAGAGAATTACAGAGTGTATTTACATAAATCAGACACATAGGGGTAGAGAGAGTGAAAGAGACGGCAAAGAGAAGAAGGACATTAAAACCGTAGAGAGATAGGGGAATGGAGGGATAACTATAGAAAGAATAACAGAAATAGATAGAGAGAGAAAGAGAGTGAAAGAGAGAGGGCAAAGTGTGTCAGAGAACCGGTTGTTATAAATGGTTCTAAGATGGAACGAATCCAGAACGTTCCGAACGAATCTTCACTCGCGTCTGTAATTTGTCCTTGTTTAATATGAACGCAGTTTCGCAGCGAATATGGCGGCGTAATTTTCGCTCGACGAGAACTGATGGTTAGTTCCTTAATTATAGGAACCACACGGAGAGCTCTTTAGCTGGAGAAGAAAAAATCGAATAAAATAAACAAACCAAAAAATCAAATACGATAAAATAAACACACACACACACACACATACACACTTACACAGAAACGTGTAGGTCACTTTAATAGTATGCGTGTGTCTATATCTGGAAAATGCGTGTACTAATATGTCTGTATACTTATATGTGCCGCTTACGTGTATGTGTAGTTTTATGCGTGTGTTTGGCCTGTAGTGAGAAATCTAAAAAAAAAAAACCCAAAAAAAACAAAAACAATTATGGTTAAATAAACATTGCAATGCTTCTCTCTCTCTCTCTCTCTCTCTCTCACTCTCTTACTCACTCACTCCTTCCCATTCTAACCCCGATCCTTTTCTTTCGCTGTTTCTTCTTCTCTCATCCACCCTCTTGCTCTCTTTGAATTTTCTCCCTCTTTGTCTTTCTTTCGTTAGTCAGCTTTCTTCCATACCGTCGGGACATACATACACTCTCACACCCTTAAAGATAAAAGTACACACACTCACGCACACTCATAGTCATTGATACACACACATATAGATACGCACGCACGCACGCACGCACGCACGCACGCACGCGGAAGCAAATGTTCTGAATTACACATATTTTACAGAACGCACACGAACTTACACATTGAGAATGGAAAAGTATTCATGGTGTAATTTTCATTAAGGTACAATTAAGTGTTCAAATATTAATCACATTGATTTTCATATCTATCTGACCCAGTCTTTTCATATCTATCTACGAAGATGCATCAATAAATATTTAGCCTAATGAGGAAAAGAGCTGTGTCAGACTGCTAACCTATTGACCCTTTCTTATCTATCTATCCATCTATGTTCATCTTTCTCTCTCCCCCTTTCTCTCTACGCACACATACACATATACATATATGTTGATATTCACTGGGTATCTATCCTTGTAATTCCTATGTATCAAATAGAGCAGATATAGACCGTGAATCAGCACAAGGTGAGAAGTGACACAGTCATTCGGGCCTTTGCATTACCGGCGGCTGTTTCGCTCAATGATAAGAGGAGCGCTACGTTGAAGCAGCTTTCCAATCGGTCGCAGGTTCGATTCCTGCAGCAGCCTCACGTTCTTTAATTGTCTATCACATTTAAGTTGTCTTGGCCAAATGATACATTCACCATGTAATAACGAGAGACCATTTCAAATAATAGTTTCAATATTCATCATCATCATCATCAGCCTCTTTGCGTCCATCGTTGAACACAGACCTTCCCCCAAGATTCGCCAGACCTCTCTATCATGGGCATCGCAGAGCCAGTACTTTCTGAATTTTTCGCCCGACTAACCAGCCAAGTGGGCTACGGATTCTTTCTATAATTCTCCCTCCATCCCCCTATCTCTCTACTAATAGTAGTACATAAAATAACAGAATTTTTTTGCAATATGTTCAATGTGCCTGTGTACTCATTGGGGCAACATGGTGAACGCATACATTTCGTTACATATACAACAATTATGTAGTGTATACTACACACACGCACACACGTGACTCATTCTCTGTTTAACAAAGGAATGTCATTTCAAATAGAGTTTTAAATGCTTGAACGCATATATATATATATATATATATATATATATATATATATATATATATATATATATATATATATACATACATCCCCCAAACGGTTACATGGTAAACAACTGATGATCCCAATAAGAAAAATTCACGTATAATACGATAATATCTAATTCTGTTCAAATATAAAACCCTTTGAAACTCTTACGCTAATTGCGTTAACAGATATTTAGAAATCATTGACTGAAATGACAAGAATGTTTATATAAAATTCTATTACATATTTGGAGTTCAAAGTTGTAAAGCTTTACCGACTATACATACATTTTTACCGTGAGAAGTGAAGGTGGGTGTAGATGCAAAGTATTTCCGGATCTCTTGTGATTTGAAGAGTGATATAAGTTTAAGAATCGTAAAAGATATTTCCAATGGATGTATTTCAGTTTGATCATACCAATCTATCTATTTATCAATATCTATCTATTGAATCAGTGTGACCCTACAAATCACCCGACTAACCAGCCAAGTGGGCTAAGGATTCTTCTTTCTCTGCTCGTCTGTGCGTGTGTCTCCGGGAGCTCTTGGTCACATTTCTGAGGTACAGCCTTGAAAATATGCAAGAGTACGTAGGTGGGTACCATATAAAAATGTTTTGTCTTTTTTTTTTGTCGAAAAAGTGTATTTTTGTGTCCCTATGGTCAGTTTGAGACAAATAATCCTTGAACATTGTGGTATTTTGAGATAATTTTACAAAAAAGATCTATTCTCTTCCGATAGTTTTAGATAATCTTTTATATGATAAACGATGGCTACAGTGATTCATTTATATGAGATACATATATCTCTCTATGTCGGTAAGTAGGTGATATATATATATATATATATATATATATATATATATATATATATATGTGTGTGTGTGTGTGTGTGTGTGTGTCTGATTGATACTTGTTTGGCACAAGGACGCCTGACAAATATTCTAACAAACTATCGTTGGAGATACTCTGACGATGGCACTAAAATGAAACTCTAGTCACCAGGAAGCACTTAATTTTCTATGAACACCTATGTAGATATGCTCTATTCCGAGCACTCTTTATCCATAGATACCATTACCCTCCAAAAGCAATTATATATGTGTGTGTGGTTGTATGCAATTGAGTGTTTAATATCGGTTATAGCCATCTTTTCACCATTCGATCGATATTGCCAAGTTTATATATATATATATATATATATATATATATATATATATATATATATATATATATATATATATATATATATGTTTACTTATGTCATGTGATACTTCAAATATTTGTTTTACATATTAAAAAATTTGTGCAACTCTTTGACAGCTTTCTTCTTTCTTGGCATTCGTTCGTGTGTCCATTCAATTTTGAAAACCAAGTTGCAACAAATGTGCGCCATTTTTTCATACGCCGGAGACTCTTTAAGTAAAATCGAAAACATCTTTAACGTTTCTTCTTCACTGTAAGAGCCTGATGTTGGCTTCAGTTCAGTTTAGTATCCTTGAATCACTCCCCTCCTATCATTTTAGCCCAATAAATCACTATTTTAATTTGGGGCTGCTATTTTTTGTTTTACTTCTGATACCATGATGCTTTTTTTTTCTATTTTAATGAGGAATTACAAGTTGTTATGATTTAAGCATGTGTAACCAATAAGACTTAATTTGTTAACCAAGAATGAAATAATTAAAAGGGTCGGACTTACTCCATTTTGATTGGAAAAGTCATGCATCTGAAATATCATATTTAGTAACTATACTAAACTGAACCCAAAACATAATGTCTTTATCACATAGATTTGGGGCTCTTATCTATCATGAGAGATTTTACAAGAACATAGATGTACACGTAACTAATTGGGTAAAAATCTTTTACTTATGCCAACGAAGTGGAACAGAGGTTACTCACCCATGTTCTTCTGTCTGTCTCTCAATTTGTTTGTTTGTCTGTTTCTCTTCACAATATCTCAAAAAGTTTTCAATGACATTTTGTAGAAGGGTTGACCAAGGAATGCTTGATCAAATTTCATGGCAGACCCCAAAATCTTTTTGATTTCGTTAACTTTAACCTTTCAGATGTAATAACACAGTTATGGCAAAGTTACTTAGTCTAAGGGAAATAACCAAATGTTGAAATTAATGAAGGTTCAAAGGGATTTCGCTGATGGATAATTATCACAAGCTTTCGTTACGATATAATTTGGGATCTGTAACTTGATCGCTTATTTTTCAGTGACAGTAACTTTCTTGGAGGTATACGCTCTCGGAGTGCTTTCTTCTTCGAGTAAATGGTGATGATATTTGCTTGCAGTGCAACATAAAAAAAACTTTACTTGGAATCGAACTTTGGAAGCTTCTGCTGCTTTCTTCTACACATCCAGGTTATTGAGGACCACAGGATTTAGGAAGAGGCATACAGGTTCAAGATGATGAAGTTGATCAGAAACATTTGTAAATTTCTTACAATCGTTTCTTCATTTGGAGGTTTGCTTTTTGGGAACGGCTCAGAGAGGTAACTTCTTATAAACCATAATCACGCAACTCAGTAGAAAACCTTCAGTGTCCTGTGCAGAAAGAAAGAAAAAAGAAATGAATACAATGTGAATTATTTTTTATTGGTCGGGGAGCTTAATGATGTGTTCATTACGTCTGGTCAGTCACTGAATAGAAACAGTCATGTAACTTATGCCTGCCGTAGCGTACATTATTGGGAGTAATCAATTAAAAAACTGGAAAAAAGGGGAGATGAATAAGTTACTTCTCTCGCCTTATGTTGCACAGCGATCACTGAAAAAGTCATAATTTTCAAGAAATGGGCGTAAACAATATTGAATACAAACTAAGGGACCAATTTAGCGTAAACTCAAGTTTCAAATTGAACCCTCGTTTAAAACCAGGGGGAAGGGGCTAAAATTTTGTTGTTAAAATCTTCAGCGCTCTAGCTCCTTTTGGTGTGGACTGTACGCATGATTCACACATAGCCAGCGAGTCAGCAGGATTAGCTTTAAAATTCAATATATCCACGTCAACAGTTTTAGTGAGAGTTGTGGTTTATAACGTATAACACACACACACACACACACACACACACATATAAATATATATATATATATATATATATATATATATATATATATATATATATATATATATATATATATAAGAGAGAGAGAGTAGGGAGTGATATAAGGTTGCTACTCACAGAAAAAGAGTGAGTGAAGGAGAGGAAAAGGCAGAGGAAGGAATCGATTTGTGCCGCTCAATTGAATAGAAATGTCAAAAGGTTGCTGATCACGTGGTGTCCCTCTTATCACGCAATATGGTGACCGATCGAAAATTAATCGATTCATTCTTCCACAAAATCAATTATCGTCTTAATTTCAGACAATTCACTTCTTGAATTTCGACCAATTTACATTCACAATTCGCATTTGATTACGTGACACGCCGGAAGTCGCGGAGAAGTGCGAGAACGGTGCGAAAGGGCGAGAAAGGAAACAGAATAAAGATTAGGAATGGGGTGATTAGGCTGTGTAGAAAGGGTGGTACGTGAAGAACGATTTCCTTGCCTACTTATCAAGGTATACAGAATGATAGATACGAACAGATTGAAGTAGATAGATATGAACAGTCTGAGATAGATAGATAGATAGATAGATAGATAGATAGATACATTCATATATACATAATAGCAGGTTGGGGTAGATAGATTCACGCATATGAATAGATTAACATAGATAGATAAATAGATACATAGATAGATATATAGATAGATAGATTGGCTGGTTGATAGATAGATAGTTAGATTTTTAGATATTCATAGATAGATAGATAGATAGATAGATAGATTGGCTGATTGATAGATAGATAGATAGATAGATGAATAGGAGTGGTAAAACTTGATCGATTGTTAGGTATGAATACTTGCTAACTCTTCAATGGTGAGTCGGCAACCTCGCAAGTATAATCGTCGAGCATTACTAAAGATGATGTACGAATTTCTGTACAGGCATTTTTTTTAGGTCAAGTGGCATATTTTTCTACGAAAGAACAGTATGGCAAAAGAGTGAATGGTGCAGTTTTGATTTGTGCAAGTTTCGAAATAGTACGATCAAGGCATTGCCGTACACATTGAACAGAATGGTAAATTCTGGAACGAAATAACCGCACAAATCAAGGCATACCTTTAGTTATTCATCTGTCACGCATTTCTTCAGATATTTCATTTTATTTTATGTTATGTCCTTTATGAATCAATAAACTATCAATAAATAGAACAATAAATCCTCGAAGAAGTTCAGTCGATACATTCCACATTTTCGCCCGTAGGAAATATCAAAATATTTCTCAAAGGCATATTTTTGGGGGCCCTTAAGATCTTGCTGCCCCGTGCAGCTGCACTGATAGCAGTGTCTGAAGTACAGCCATTTCCACCCACTTAACTAATGGATTAGACGACATTATTATCAGACAAGCCTTGTTACATCCTCTGGTGATAAGCCCTGACCGTTTACCCTAGCTCCCTCGTGTGTTCCCAATGGGTAAATAAGCGATCGAATGCCCCCTTCCCGTTCATATTTACTAGCGTCTATTGGTCAGTACGGGGTTATCGACCGAAGATGTTGCGGTGGGGAAAGGGTTTACAAGATTGCGAGGAATTAGTAAGAGATGTGTGGCTGAATGTTCTATGGACCTTTTCCAAATCTTCCGTCAATGCCTTTCCCCTCGAGGACGAGTCACGGGGAAGATAGAGGAAGGCGAAGAGAAAACTCTTACAAATAGTTTCCCGTGCATTTCTCCTATTAATCATGGTCATTCAGGCTCAACTCAAACTTGTCGTTACAGATGCTGTTATCGTCAATAGTGTTGTTGCTGGTATTATTGCCTTTTCTGGTCTTATTGTTGCTGCTTCTGCTGCTGCTGTTGTTGTTGTTTTCCAACTAAATGTATTACTGCTATTGTTACCAAGTTTGTTTTACTTTTCCAAATACAGTACGAGTGGCATAGTGGTTAACGAGCGGAGTCCAAACTCTGACCAAGGCTGATTATGTTCACTTTGAAATAACGCCAGTGGGAAAAGAATGATTCCATCTCTTTCCACCTTATGGGTAAAAATAGTAGGTCAGACTAGGCTTTGGGGCCTTGGGAAGCAACCAGTTTAGGGAAAAGACAATTTTGAATCAAAATAAAACAGAGAGAACACAAAAGGAAACCACTCCAATATCGAAAACAATTAAGGTAATGCATCTTTCACAGCTTTGGCGAGCCATGATCACCGACGTCCTGAAGGGATATGGTACTCGGTAAAAGTACATGAATACAAACCGTAACGTTAGTTGTGGTGATGGTGGTGTTAATGTTATTGTTTATTCCAAGAATTGTTGTAACTATTGAACTGCTTCTTTCTGTTATTTTTATCGTTAATGCAATTGTTTGAATGATAGATAGTAAAGGTAGATAGATATGAACAGAGATGGATAGATATAAAGATAGATATGAATAGAAAGACAGACAGACAGATAGATAGATAGATAGATAGATAGATAGATAGGAATGAAAAGACCGGATATATATATATATATATATATATATATATATATATATATATAGAGAGAGAGAGAGAGAGAGAGAAATGAACATACAATATGTAGACAGATAGATAGATAGATAGATAGAGATAATGAATAGGCAGATAGATATATGGATGTGAATATACAGGTATGAAGAGAATGAGACAGATAGATAAGTAGATAGAAAAGATGAGTCAGTCATTCTATCGCTCGTTTGTTCATTGGGAATATTCAAGGATGCTGGTGTATACAGGAAGAGCCTTGTTCAGTCGTATACCACGTAATAGGAAAGAGCAATCTCCTCAGTTTTATCTTAGAAAGGGGTTGCGATCGAAAAAGGAATGGTGGTTAATATGCCGATCAGCTAATTCAGAACAACGTCACAAAGAGACCACTTTTTTCCTGATGTATTGTATAACTAAAGAAGACTGTAGGATGGATAGTTCGAAATATTGTGATAACAAAAGCAACATAAAGATTGAGTTCAATTGTCCTAACAACCCTTTGAATCATCATCATCATCATCATCATCATCATCATCATCATTATTTTAACGTCTGTCGTAAGATGTAGACCTTCACCAGACCTCTCTATCATGGGCATCGCAGAGCCCATACTTGAACTTGTCCACTTTGTCTCTCCATCGTGTTTTCTATCGGCTTCGTTTACGCATGGGATCCATGTTGTAATGTCCATTGGTTGTCTGCCAATCTTGCAACATGACCAGCCCATTGCCATTTGAGTTTTCTAATGGATTCTATGATGTCTTGGACTCCTGTTTTTCCCTGATATATTGTGCTGTCTTGTGATCTCTCCATGTAAGGTTGAGCATGATTTTTTATGTACACGTTGCATGGTTCTCAGTTTGAAGATCAGTCTCTAAATTAGGTTTCATGTTTCAGCTCCATAGGCGGCTATTGGGAGGATGCATTGGTTGTGTATTCATCTTTTTAGGACTAATGGGACTTGAAGGTTGAGCTTGCTCTGCCGAAGGCTTGCCATCTTAGAGTGATTCTTCGCTTGATTTTTTCTTCTTTTGAGGATTTAATGGAGATTTGTTATCCTCGGTAGACGTAGGGGTTTACTTTCTCCAGTTCTGCGTTTTCGATTTTGATCGTTGTGAGTGTGTGTGTGTGTGTGTGTGTTTCCAATGTAATTGTTGCACATGGCCTAAAGATTACAGGTGAATTATAATAACTCCTCGCAATTACAGATGGCTGTTGTTGATATTGTTTTGACATTAGTCTACACTGTCAACGAACAGGTATATGAATTCGGTTGCGTCTGATCACCTGATCGTTAGTTTGTCCACACGATATCTCCGAAAGTTCTCGATGAATTTCGATGAAATTTTGTGGAAGGGTGAGCAATGGGGTAAGAAAGAGGTAATACATGGGCCGATCAAGGATTTTTTTTATGATTGAGAGATATTTTCCCATTTTTTTCAATTACATTTACGTGAACCCTGATGACTTTCCACTAACAGTTATCAATTAATCTCTTTGATTTATTTCTGGGGGACGGCTGGACAATAGACTACGGGAGAATTTATTAGATTTGGAGTGGATCCATGCACAATTATATCCCTCTGATAATGGCGTTGGCAGGGGCTTGCACCCTATAGTGCTTTCTAGTTTTTATAGTTTTTGCCAATGTAAACAGTAAATTTTGTTGTGAGTGTTCTATCGCTTACAGGATTTTTACTTATGTTCCGACAATTTCTGTATGGCTGGAGTTGTTGCTAATGCTAGTTTTTGTATTTGTTCGGGGATTTTTATTGATAGAGTCTTCGATGAAATATTTGCTTGAATTACCGGTGCGTTGATGCTAATGTGATTTTTGCGCCTGTTTTAACGATTCTTTATAAGGATATCGTTGTTGCTATTGCTATTTTTGCTTATGCCCCGTTGCTTATGCTGGTTTGGGCTTTATAATGATAGTCTTTAAAAATTGATTGCATCGCTGGTGTCTTGTTGCTAACATGATTTGTTCTTTTGTTTTGACAATCAGTGTATGATTGTGTTGGTTGCTAATGCTGTTTTGGGATTCTTATTTACGAAGACTTACATTTAATCATTGTCTGTATTGCTGATACTGCTGTTGTTAATTACAGATAATAATCCAGGTGTATTGTTGCCAAAATTTCTGCAACTTTTGCAGCATTGTTGATGCCATAGTTGTTCATTTTGGTTGCTATTTATATGCTTATAGGTGTGGATAATTGGCAACTAATTTTACTGTTCTTAATACTGGCGTCTTATTGCTAATATAGTTATCATTATATTATTTACTGCGTTTTTAATTTGACCATGGTTGTTTTCGTAGACGTTACAGCTATTTCTAGATGTAGATGAACAGAATTAGATCAAATACGTGAACTGTAAAATGCATATATATATATATATATATATATATATATATATATATATATATATACATATTGGTATGAGGACATAAATACGCACCTATATATATAAGTGTGTTGTGTAGATGTGAGGTGATCCGAAAGACACATACACACACACACACATATATATATATATATATATATAATTAGAGAGAGAGAGAGATAGAGAGAGAGAGAGGGGGAAAGAGAGAGAGAGAGAGAAAGACATGAGATGCTGGCATAGAAAAATAGAGAGATATGCGAAATTGGCCTACATACACACACATAAACACAAACACACACACACACACACACACACACACACACACACACATATATATTCTATTGTGTAGATGTGAGGTGATCCGACATATATATATATATATATAGAGAGAGAGAGAGACAGACAGACAGACAGACAGACAGAGAGGAGAGATAGAGAGATGAGTGATTGGCATACATAGAAATAGATAGATATGAAAGATGGGCATCGATAGATAATGAGTGATTGGGATAGATATGGGAGATTGGCATAGATAGATAGATAGATAGATAGATGGATAGATAGATGGATGGATAAATTGGCCTAGGTTGATAGATAAATAGATAGATACGGAAGATTGCCATAGATAGATATAAACAAATAGAGATTAAATATTTGATGCTCGTGTGTGTGTGTGTGTGTGTGTGTGTGTGTAGATGTTGGAGTCTTTGCACCACTGTGAACGTGTATTAACGACGTGTTCTTGCAATAATTCGGAAGAATTTGGATGGCATTCACGAAAATTTTAGCCAATTTCCTCTAATCTGACCCCTTCACCATTTCTCCAGCCTATCCATCCCGACTGGCCCAGGATTTATTATCTCATAGGATAGGTGTTTGAGTGCAAACGGGGTCAGAGAGAGAGAGAGAGAGAGAGAGAGAGAGAGAGAGAGAGAGAGAGAGAGGAGAAGAAGAGGAGAAAAAGAGGAGTAAAAGAGAAAAATTATTGCTCAGTGACCAAAGTAAATGAACAAAAGTTAGATATTAACAAAAAATGTTAATAAAGATGAGCGCAGGCTTATTTTATTCTAATAAATAAATACATTTATACAAAAAATATATATTGATAATTTTTTCTATTTATTTCATACACAATACAAGAGTAATCATTTCCAGTCAGAATAGTAGTTAGAGTGAATATTGACCCAGCAGCGAATTGTATCTATATTATACGCATACTAAGTCCACTTATTGAATAAAATAACTATAGATAAATGCTCCAGAACAAATCATTGATAAAAAAAAAAATTGCACATTAACTTTTTTAACTTACCAGATCTAATCGGCTGTCGTCTATCTTTATGGCTAAGTAGGAAAAAAAATCAGCCAGATGTAGTCGTAAAACGGCTAATTCGGCAATCTTTTCAAAAACAGACAGATTTAATAAAAGTAACCATAAATGTTGGATAGACTTTGTGACTAGGAGAAATAATCTATGCCGTTTCGATCACACAATTTGTAGCATTGATGTGGAGAGTAACGTGTAGACAAGTGATTCTGAACGTGGGGCACTCGTCCCACAATGGGGCGATTTAAATATAAATGGGGCAATTTCGTTGTGAAAAGCGAAAAGCGTCCTGTGGCTTAAAACTGAGTTGCGTATATTGCTAAAACGTTGGGAGGGAGCCGAATATAGCTAAAAAGTGACTAATTAGTAACCCTGTCAAAAAAAGATTTGATTCATCATCATTATCATCATCAGCAGCAGCAGTAGTGTCCGTCGTCCAGGATTCGCCAGAATTCTCTATCATGAGCGTCGCAGGGCCAATACTTAATAAACTAATCTATTTCGTCACGCCATCTTATATTTCGCCGGCCACAGTTTCGCACATGATCTCTGGGGATCCGCATGGTGAGTCCTGATATCCAGCGGCTGTCTGACCTTCTCGCAATGTGACCGTAACATAAATGTTGGTTGGTCACTGTGACTGGTATAAATAATCTACTTTGCAACAATTTTGAGGGTAACGTGTCGACAAAAGAAGAGTCTTTTTCATCCCTCTAGATCTTTCATTGGATATGACTGCATAGTTCTTAAGACTTATTTCCATCTTTTTCTGCATTTTACGAATATGTATACAATTTGGTGAAATTGATTACTGTTTTGGTAAATGTATTTACCTTTATGGGCATTATAGGTATTCATGACGCATCTAAAAAGATTACGGGTCAATGAACTCTTCATTACTTATTAATCCCCGTGAAAATAATTCTCAGGTGTATTTTAATCTATACTATTACTGAACTGGTATTATCAATTTTTGACTTCTTATTTTTTCCTTCGTCTTTTAAAAGAATTTCTTTCCATCACTACTTAACTCAGGCCATCAATCAACGATTGTAAGTGAATAACGCAGGTCAGAAATTAAAAAAAAGATAATCTGGGAAATTCTTACCTTCAAGTGGAAGAGTCCAGTGTTACAGACAGCAAACCATGGAAATCATGCTCTTAATTACTAAAGTCGATTTTTGGCTAGACCGAAAATTTCGTTCTGTGTTTATACTTAGTAACATTTGGAGTGGTAAGTTTTAACTGAAAAAAAAACAAAAAAAAAACAAACAAAAAACTTCGTTCCTCCATTTTGTTATCGAGAGTGGCTGAATAACCCTTCACTAATAGTCGTCCTTTCCTGTATTTCAGTAATATGAATACAGGTGGGTGAAAACGATTTCCATCAGGATATTTGTCTTATAGTAACACTCGAAATTTTCTAGATGTGTCCACAAATCGCTATTAGACGCTTCTCGCTCGGCCGGTCTGTCGGTCAGTCGGTCTCAGATACTGATTGAACATAACTTCATTAGGAATCGTTCAGCGTTTGTTCAGTAGGTTTAAGTATGGTAATATGAAAACAAATAATTAACTTCGACGGCGATCAAAACATGTTCCAAGAAAAGAATTACCATCTTAAGTAGCTAACGAACAATGGTTTGGGCATTGTGTGGAGACTTAAGACCTTCAATGGCGACCATATCAAGCCATATCATGACAATGAGGTTGCAAAATTGGAAAAATGAGTTCCACATGAACTGAATGAAATTCTCCATGGCGATTCCCAACACCTAAGCCTAGAGGATTGGGATTTGAAGTCCTGTGTATCCTTCCATGGATAATAATCTTTTCAGGCATTTTGAACTTCATACCCGTAAAAAAAGGTTGAACAATTGCAAGTGTATGATGCGTGCTTTTACTGAATTTGTGACCACTAAATCTAAAGAGGATAGTATAGATAGACTCTTAAGGTCAAGCCATAAAAAAGAAAAGAGAAGTCCTCGGATATCCGAGTAAGGTTGAAAAGGAAGCAAGACTCCCTCGACAAAAAAACAAATGGTTGAATTCTGAATCTAAAGAATTTTATAGCAAGGGCATTATTATTAGAGGATCGTTTAAAACAGATTATTCCTTTAAATGGAATACATTTTGATAAAATATTTATTTCCTGTTGTTGGTATCATCCTTCGTCTTACTTTAAAAAAACAATTGATATGTAACGACCTGATACATAAAGTATGAATCCGTCTTTTTCTAATCCAAAACTGCAAAGATAGATTCCACTGGTCCTGCTAGTTACACGGATACGATTTCACGCCCGTTGGAGTATGATCGGTTATAAACTATTGTAGAAATTCCTATTGAGTATCCATATCAGTGGTCTTATGCCACACTAGGCTAAACGGGTTGAATCTTTAAAAATACGTAGTCAATTATATTGGCGATATACGCCATTTTTTAAAATTTTATGTGTAAAATTTTCAGTTATTTTCCATCAGAATGTCTGCTTCTTGGAAAGTAATTTCAATTTTGAATTTAAAAAAAATATGAAGAATAAATGAGAAAAGTATAGGTTTGACCGTTCGTTAGATTAAATTGTTTTCTATTCGTTTCTTTTTTTCTTCCATTGGTATTCAAGGTGTTGTTGAGTAGTGGATGCATTATTTTGCCAGTCTGTTTATATTCTCTTTTACTTCACTTACTACAATCCACTTCTGGTTTACTAAGCTCGTCAAAGCTTCATCGTATATTTTGGAAACACATTCCCGACTCTATCCACTGCTAGCCTCCCACTATGTTGGACAAGTGATTGGATTTTCCCAACTTGAATTCAGTTGTCCGTCTCCCAGAATTGTAGCAAACCAAGGCTGAAGAGTTGAGTCTATCCTGTTATTTACTTGAAGGAATGCTAAGTGAATGAAATCTCAACCGGAGTTTGAACTCGATCCGCTGATTCCATTCACAGTGTTCTTGACTGTTAGACAAAACGCATTTTTAATTTTCATTTGATCGTAGTAACGTGAAGGACATCTTCTTTATCGATGTAGCACTCAAAAGAAGTTAAAAATTAAATTAGAAACGGTCTAGAAAATGATGGCTGAAAAAAGTAACCTTTCTGGACTTCGCAGACGACAATTATATTCACAAAGAATGCAGCTGTATGGATCTGTGCCAAAATTTGGAGCAATCGCAAAGCAGCCATATTTTGTTTCTCTTGTATATATTCATTCTTTTCTGTATTTTTTCACGCCTTTTTTCAATCTTTATTCGTTTTTATTCAATTTTTCGTTCGCCTTCTGCTGTTTTTTTTCCACTTATGCTGCATATAACGAACCCTTTACGTTGATCTATTCTTTCATTCATCTGGACTTTATTCATTCATTTTCTCTCTTTCTTTCTTCCTTTCTTCTTTTCCTCGATTGACTTTTTCATTCCCTTTTTAATCAGATTTTGTCTTTATTCATACCCTTTTCCTTCTTTCCTTCCTCCTTCCTTTCTCCAGTGTAATATTTCTTTTCATTCCCTCTCTTCATGTTTCAATCCATTTTCATCTATTTTCATTCCGCTTTCATTCTTTTTTCTATCTTGAACGTTCTGCCATTTTTTCTACTCAACTCTTTATACACTCACTCCAAGACCTTCTTCATTCTCCATTGTTGAATACACGTTCCATCACTTCCCTCTCTCATTCCTCTCTCTCCATCTCCCCCTTTCTTTCAGGTTTCTTTTCTTCCTTTCTCCTTCCTTTGCTCTCAACTCTAACTTAATCTGCCTCTTTCCTTTTCGCCCTTTCCTTCTCTCCATCAGTTTTCCTTCTTTTCTCCCTTCATCTCTTCCATCTTTTCCAATTTTTTCCTTACCCTCTATTTTCTTCCCCTTTTCCCTTCCTTACTTCCTTCTTTTCTTCCTTCCCACCTTTCTTCCTTTCCCAACTTCCTTCCTTCCATTCATCTTTCCTTTTGTTATCCCTTGCTTTCATTCCTTTTTCTTTTATGCTCAGTTTTCCTTTCTCTACTTTTATCATTTATTTTTTCCTTCCTACCTTCCTTCATTTTTCGTTTTTAGACTTATTTCCATCTATCCTTGCTTCTCCATGTGCACACCTAGTTCTTTCTCATTTAACCTTCAAATTCTGTTTCTCTCTTCTTCTCTTTCCTTCTATATAGTTTTCTTCATTCTATCTATTCTTCCTTCTTTTCAACCTTTGTTCTTCACTCTCTTTCTTTTCTTTTCTCGCTATTTTTGATCACCCCTCTCTCTATGTATATTCCTAATTCTTCCTTATTCAGCATCTTCAATTTCTCCTTCTTTTTTCCCAATCTCTCTCCTTCTCACACACTTGATTTTATGTCCCTTTCTTTCATTCATTCCTCTCTTCATTACTTCCTTTCTTTCCTCCTTCTTTCCTTCCCCGCTATTCCTGATGCCCCGCAGTAACGCAAGTTTCCGATCAAAGAACGGAAGTAAAGGCAATGGTAATCCCGGGAAAAGCGGTAAGTCTTCTCCGGAAATGGTGGCGGGGTTGGGGGGATCGAACACATCA
>OY735239.1:23397878-23412878 GCA_963457665.1 Thysanoteuthis rhombus
TGGGATGCGTTTCCATGTTTTTCATACCGGAATACGCTGATTTCATTCCTTGTTGTCATAGGAACTTTGCAACGTTTCATTTTCTTTGATATTGTTGTGTGACGTTATCTATGATCTTTAGCCCGAAAGAAAGTATCTATAATTTTTCCAATATTGTCATTTAATTGTATCTTGTTGGAAAATACTTTTCCTCCATGACAGAAAAATATATTTATGTGACGCCGAATCGGTGATTTTGCCAACTTGGCGAAGTTTTAACATTTTTTACGAAAAATAGATAAATACATAGTTTTGATTTGATCAAAAGTTTATTTTATCAAGACAAGGATATAAAATAACTATTTTTTACAATCAAAATTTTGTGCAATCAAAGTTAAATCGACCTTTTTATATAAAAACGAGTGAACATCGCCAATAGGCAATTTCATCAATTCGGTGTAACTTATACACACACACACACACATATATATATATATATATATATATATATATATATATATATATATATATATATATATATATATATATATACATATCGGACCAGTGATACTTTTCCCATCCCGATATTGACCGCAACACATTTTTCATTGACACCGTATAATGTCATTTACAAAGGTGAACAAATAACACATATTTTCGGAAGTTACTTTACCTTTAAAAAAAAGAAGTGTTTTTTTTTTCATTCATAAAAGGAATGTTTTATGCTTTCAATCCAAAACATGTCGAATTAAAAAGTTTCGAAAGTTACTTACAGTAAGGAAAACAAAAAAAATACTATTCACTATCTTTTTTTTTTAAACTAATACATTATTTTCGAAAATTACTTGCCCTAAAAAAGTATTTTTTGTGCTTCCAATCCAGTTGCATAAAGAAGTCGACTATTGGATATAAACAATGGAGAGCTATTGAAATCACCAAATGATAAATATAATCAATGATAGGATGTGAGAAATCCCATTCGAAATACTATCTAAATTTATGTGGCGTGAAAGACTCAAACATAATGATTTTTTTCAAATTTTGTGAGACGATTTCTGCACAGTATCCTTTGAATAAGTCTTTTTTCATAGATTTGTGTAAAAAATAATAGTTATCTGTGTTTTGATCAAATTAACTCTTGACCAAATTGAAACTACGTTTTCATTCATTTATATGAAGACAGCGATGGTTAACTTATAACGCAGAAGTTTTACGTGACACGCAGTAGAATTTGAAGAAAGAAGATTTGATTTTATTATCCTAGTATTGTTAGTGCAATTTGAAATATTAAGTAATATTTTAGCATTAGTTTTATGAATATATCATTTAAAAATCCCTAAGAACATACCTAAAACTAAAATGAATTTAATGAATACTCAGACTCAATGATAAGATTATTTTAAGAAAATTCAATCCATAAAGACTTTTTTTACCCCCGTAAGGGGAAAAATTTTTTAAAGGTCTTCTAACAGCTGAATTGAAAGCACAAAAATACCTTTTGTTTTTGTTGGTAAGTAACTTTCAAAACTACTTTTTTTCTATTTTTCGTCTAGTATTTGACTTTTTTACGCAATTGAATTGTAAGCACAAAAATACTTTCTTTTTTTTTTTGGTGGGGTGAACTTTCGGAAATAATGTATTAGTTCTTTTGAAAACTACCTTTTAGAGAAAATAGAACATTTCTTTGTTTTTTTTTCTGATGGTTAGTAACCCTTGAAACTTTAAAAAGAAACTTCATTTTTTTCTCATTCGATTCTTGGAGAATTGTAAGGACAAGATATTTTTCATATAAGAAATTACTTGTTTTTCCGGGGTTGACCTCAGAAAACACGTATGATTTTCCTTTGTTAAATGGCTGACGTTTGAATGACGTCAGGCGGTGTCGACGCAAAATGCGTGTGTATCATTAGAAGGAGAATTTGGTCAGCTTTCAAATGATGTATCTTGTTAATTTGCAACTGTTGTGCAAAAGAAGTTGCAGATAGGAGCGTGAAGGTAATTATTTCAGCATACTTTAATGAAATTATTTTTACAATATATTCATGTGTATATACATGCAAAATTCAATGTGCGTACAGAAAACATGATATATCGCTCGAAAGAGAATTGTTTGGACATAAGGCACTTATTAGGGCCTCTAACTCACCAGCTAGCAGATTAGCTCAATGGTTTAAGCAATGTCGCATAAAGACGGCTTTTTGTCAGCGCATTTCTCAATTTGTTCAATTTATTTACGCTGTTTAGCCAATGGAAGCTCAATTCAAATAGAATTTCAAATAAAAATAACCTATATATATATATATATATATATATATATATATATATATATATATATATATGTGTGTGTGTGTGTGTGTGTGTGTGTGTGCATTGTTGGTGAAGATTACATTATATATCGTTGAAAAGAGAATAATTATGTCGACTTTCCATCGCTTTACCTAGTTAATTTGTATCTATTGTGCAAAAGAAATTAGGGACAAAAACGTGATGGTATGTATTCCAGCACACTCCAATGTAATTATTTTTCTAGCACACACACAGACTCTCACACACACACACACATATATATATTATTGTGTCATCCAAAGACAGCTGGTTCGTTGTATTACAGCAGTTCAGTGTGGCTATAGACTTTCCATTATCCCATCCAGTAACAAAAGGCAGGATTGAAACCTTCACTTCAGACCCGAAGGCCATTATCCTACTGAGCTACGGAACTAAGGCTGAATTTAAGCGATATATTTATTATAGGTTAAATTCCCCGTCCACCAGAGTGCTTTATTCCCATGGAAGGGCATTGCACGTATATATATATATATATATATATATATATATATATATATATATACAAAACCAAATGTTTGTAAAGATGATATTGATTTGGAAAAAAAGATTTCTGCTAGCTTCGAAACGATGTATCTGGTCAGTTTGTACCTGTTGTCCAAAAGCAATTATAGCAAAAAGATCCGTATGTATTCAAGCTTAATCATTACAATGTTTCAAAAATCATTTTACATAAAATAACTTCATCTGCACAACAGATACTAATTGATAAGATACATTGTTGGAAAGCTGACAAAAATGTGCGGTGACGGTACACTTTTATCTATACATGTATACTTACGCACATACATATATGTGTGTGTGCATATGTGTCTGGGTATAGGAATATTTGTTTGTATACATGTATCTATATATATATATATATATATATATATATATATATATATATACATATATATATATATATATATATATATAGATATATATATATATATATATAATTCTGAATTTACTTATATATATATATATATGCAATGACACAACTGAAACGTGTTTCTTTTTTATTTTACATTGAATAATGTATTCTTGTGTAATTGTGAGTATACATATATGTATATATTATATCTCATGTAGGCGTCTGTATAGTAATACTCTTACTATTGTCAGCAGCACTCCCTTGCTGTCTCTTACCATCTCTTGTGTCTTCTGTTCTGCAGATCACAGAGACTCAGAAGAGAAATCCCTTCGGCAGTTCTCTCCCCTCTTCCTCCCAAGCTCGCTCCTTCCGTTTCATGTACATTGTACATTGCCATCGTTCTTTCGATTGCTTCCTCTCTTCTCTACCCTTTTCACCCCACCAATAATTTCTTTTTGCCCAACCTCCAGGATGCTACCAAAATTATCATGATTTACCACTGCCAACGAAGTTGGAAGTGGTATATACATTCACTCATGTCTATCTATTCAGAAAATATCTCCAAAAGTTCTTAATATTCCAATGACATTTTATGGAAGATTGAACCGTAGGTTAGGGAAGAATTGATTAATTTTGGAAGCGGATCCAGGGAAAATATTGATGCTACCCAAATCATTATGATTTACCATTGCTGATGATATATATATATATATATATATATATATATATATATATATATATATATATATATGTCTGTCTGTCTGTCTGGTATATGGACTCACTCATGTTTTTTCTGTCTGTTCACACAATGTCTTCCAAAATCCCTGATGATTTCTTATAACATTTCGTGGGGGTTGGGCAATGCACTAAGGTAGAAATTCGATTTGGAAGCAGATCCAAATGCTACCCAAATCATCATAATTTACCTCTGCCAACAAAGTTGGAAGACGTATATGTATTCACTGGTGTCTGTTCACACCTGTCTGTTATATATATTCATTCTTATCTGTCTATCTATATCTGTCCGTTCACAAAGTATCTCTAAATAGTTATCAATGTATTTCAATGCAATGACATTTTGTGGAAGTTTGGTCCAAGGTATGAGGAAGAACTGAAGCTACTCTAAACGTCATAATTTATCTCTGTCAACGAAGATGGAAGAGCAATACGCATTCATTCTTGTCTGTCTATCTATGTCTCTCCGTTCAGAAAGTATCTCCCCAAGTTCTCAATCTATTTCAATGACATTTTTCTGAAAGGTTGGTCCAAGGCCTGAAGAAGAATTGGTGCTACCCAAATCTTCATGATCTATCAATGCCAACGAAATGGCATAAGATATATGCATTCACTCATGTCAGTCTGTTCATACAATATCCCCAAAAGTTCTCTGTGAATTTCACTGACATTTTGTGGAAAGATGGGCCTCGAAAAAATTGATATTACCCATATCATCATGATCTGTCTCTGCCAACGAAGTTGGAATACCGATTATCGTGGCCCAGTGGTAGAGTGCTCGCCTCCGGTATTGTAGACGGTGTTTCAATCCAGCACCTTTCATACAAAGGACTTTTAAAATGGTACTCAATGCCTCTCCTATTGGTGCTTAGCACAAGGATTAGAAGTTAGAAGAATCTATTGCCAAGTCTAAGTGGTTACGGCCAATTCCTGTTGCCGGTTCTTAAAATATCATTGAAGTTGAGCAAGTCCAGTCAGTACGTAGACCATTGAAGAATGTAAGATGCCGTATACAAAACGAAGCCACGTCTGGCCTGGCAAGCCGAAAGTGGGTTTTACTCACAATTTCTCGTGTCTGCATCCTTGATGAGGATATAAACTGAGATAGTTCATGCACACAACGAAGTTGGAAGAGGTACATTTATTCACTCATGTCTATCAGTTCGTTTACACACACACGCATATATATATATGAGTATTCAATGACATTAATATCATTAGAAATGCGCTATTTTTATTTGAAACTAGATTTGAACCGATATCCACTTTTCACACGGTTATTACGCCGGTTGGCTCAGACTGCATAAATATAATAAACAATCTAAGAAACTGACCAATGTTTATCTTATTTACGCTGTCTCTGCCAACTGGCATATTAATTGTGTAAAACAGAGACGACAGGAGAAATATATATATATATATATATATATATGTATGAATTATGTATTTAGGTTTGTGTATGTGCATACGTCAGCCAACTGGCATACTCACCGTGTGAAAACAAGATGTCGGTTCAAATTCATGATTATATATATAAATTAAGTATATGCATATAACAATTTTAAATGTATACATGTATATATATGCATGTATATATGAATACATATATTCATTCATAATTACATATGCATATATATATATATATATATATATATATATATATATATATATATATATATATAGTAATGTGTATTTATATATTTTTAGTGAGTAACCTAATGACGCTGCATATTGCTAAGCAATTATCATGATGGCAATCGTTGTCTGGTAGCAACAATCTAAGAACACGAAAAATATTTGCTTTGCACGTAACACATTTCAATATGTGCATAGATACTACACTTTGATCCTAGATAAAAGTAAATAATCCAGTCATTTTTCAAGTGTGTGGGGGGATTATACTCGTATATACATAATGTGTGTTTATGCATTTGTGTATGTGTCATATTTTGCTACGATTGTCATGCTTTTTTTTTTTAAATATGAGCATCTTTAGTAGAGTTAACCGTCACTGACACTCTCACCACCTCTCGTTTCCATTTCTGTCTTTTACATACATCTGTTAGTGCAAGGAAGAGAATCCACGTTGATTGCGATTTTAGAGACATTATTTTAACTCATTTGACCGTCTTCAGGTCAGTGTGGCCAATTTAGCGCTTTTCACGCGTTCAAAAATATTGACCGTATTTTGGTGTGTTTATGGCTGTTTTCAGCATTTTTTTGTTCATTTTGGCAACTTTTGGCGTTTTGAGCAATCATTTTCATCAAACGCTTTTTATCGGTAAAACTAGGGCAAGAACATTTGTTGGCAACCACACTCCTACAACACCAATCCATGAGATCGAACAAGCGCATCTATGGTCTGACTTTCAAGCTTGTTTTTATTAGTTTCTGTAATGGTAATGCTTTGTATTTACAGTCCTGATTCAAGTGAAAGTCCTTTTTACCGTCTCATCAGTGTTGTCTTTGTTGTCTAAATGTTCCCTGCAGAAAACATTACTCGGGTCTTTGCATTTCATTCTGATGTCCTTCATCTTGAATTACCGAATGTAATGAATTTCCATCTGTTCTGCTTTGTCTCTTCAATTCTGCCCAGCGCAGATCTTCACAAACAGACATTACCAATTCCAATTCTAAGGAAATGGTAACGCATTTAATGATATCCTCTCAGATAACGCTTAACTAATCATAATGAAGCGTGAGTGGTGCATATTTCGTACTGTTTTGCATACTTGCTATGTGTTCCATTCACTTCTCGTCGCTTGCAGCCAGGCCTGTCAAAGGGTTAAGGCTTCATCATCAATCTTTTATTGTCCGTCGGTGGACAAGATTTGCAAGTCGTCTCTATCATTGGCGTCGCGCAGCCAATATTTTCTGAACCTATCCAGTTCGACACGACATCTCATATTCTGGCAGCCTCGGTTCCGCATTTGGTCACTTGAGGTCCATGTTGTGAGTAGTGATGTCCATTGTTTGTCTGCCATTCTGGCAACAAGACCAGCCCATTGCCATCTAATTTTCCTAATGTTTTCTATGATGTGTCGAATTCTTGTCTTTTTCCCCAAGATACTGTTTTGTTTAATAGTCTATTGAATTTAGTGTAGAGATCGATCTCCTCTTTGGGAGGAGTTACATGATCAGCACTAGATGCTCTCTAGATGATCACCAACTGTTTATAGCACCTGCTATTCCCAGATGGTCACCCATGTAGGTACTGACTGGGCTTGACGTTGCTCAACTTCTGATGTGTCCAACGTGATTTGACCGTAACTTTTCATACTTGATGAGTGATTAGATTAATAGTTCTCAAACGTGATTAAAAGGAAACATTTGATTCGAGCGACACGCCCACTCTTTATTCCACTGAAATATGAATATACATTTGTATTGTTAGAGACACGTTTTACCGTTTGATCAACATCCTGCTTCCACATAACAGTAAACATTGAAGTTGCTATGGAAGAGTGAACTGTAAATGACATACTGTAGAAATGAAATGAATTAGACGAGAACACTTCAGCAGTTAATGAACGATATATATATATATATATATATATATATATATATATATATATACTAGAGTGCAAGCAGTGTATATGTTATTGGATTGTGTATACTTGATCCTGGTAAAATAACACTGGCTATTTAGTGTGCATACTTGGTGTATATAATTAGTGTCACTTGCTAAGTGGTTCGAACAGTGGTTCTCAAACTGTGTGCTGCGGCGCAATAGTGTACCACAACTCCTGTGTCAAGCATAATTTTTTCCAAGTATGCAAACGCGTATTTGGAGCCTTGAACGTCTTCTGCCGCTGAGTTGCTATTCTTATGGTTTTATAAATAGATTTTGTGAGAAGGAAATCTTTTTAACGAAAATACTTCCTTTGAATCACGGGGTCGGGGTGATATATTGCTATCATTCTTTTAACTATTAAATTCGTTGCCCCTCCGTTGAAATTTCAGAAGTTGAAATCCTCAGTTCACTGTCTTAATGTCGTTCTGACTTATCACTGAAGCAGTATACACCAGTTCCTCAGTCGGCACCATGGTTAGGTTATGTAAACCATGAATGAATATAATTGAAATCGACTATACTATTGGCAATTATATAAATAGGGGTCACAGTAATTATTTGTGTATGATGCACACTCGTGTATAATATGCACCCCAAATTATTTGCTGGATAAACATCTCTTGTCTATTATATGCATCGACTTTTCGGAATTTGTAACAGTCAAATTCAATTTTTTACCTGGTTCGTATCAACTATGAATATAATTATATAATTTACATTATGTTTTAAAACATGAAATTTACAGTTTTTCTGGCAAATTCATAGACATGTTTATATGAATTTACAACAAGCTAGCTGTGAAAATGAGCTCACAGTGAGCTGAACAAAATTGTAGATAAAAACACATTCCAGTGGTCCATGGTTATTTCTATGTGGCATTAACTGGAAATGGTTACTACTACTACGTCCGTTTGTGGCTTATAGCGATCGTTGATTTATTTTCCTCACTAAACTCAGTCGGGTGCCATTTGTCGTAAAGTAAACACCCTACTCACGAGCGACTCAGTCGACTCTCTTGATTTGTGGTAGTGAAATTTCCAACCATCTTATGTGGAGTCAGAAAAAAATCACTTTATTCGCGAACCCACCAACAATATTTATATTATCGTATATCTATATCTTTTTTTGTTTTCTAAACAACGTTAAAAGGAAAGGGCGTTAATCGGGATTTCTGTACAACCTGACCCAGGAATAGAACTCATGTCAGGTTGTACCGAAACATGGTGATGAAGACAAGGAAATACAAAAGAATCAATGTATATGAGGATAAATTCAGGCCGGATTTCCTGTCTTTCTGACTCATTCTTTGATTGTTATTCTTGTTTTTCACTCTTTACACTGACGGCATTGATTCTTCTTCATATTGACCTTCTTCTTCTTCTTCTTCTTCTTCTTCTTCTTCTTCTTCTTCTTCTTTTTTTCTTTCTTTCTTTCTTTCTTTCTTTCACGTTTCTCTGTCTTTTGGCCTTTCTTCTTCTTTTTTTCTTCTTCTCACATCGCTCTTTCTTTCCTTCTTTTGTCCCTGTTTCTCTTTTGATCTTGCTAATACTTCTTCCTAACTTCTTTCAGCTTTGTTTTTTTTGTCCTTCTTCTTTTTCTTCTTTTTCTTCTTTTTCTTCTTTTTCTTCTTCTTCTTCTTCTTCTTCTTCTTCTTCTTCTTCTTCTTCTTCTTAATCTTCTTCTTCTTCCTTTAGCCTTGTTCTTTTTTTGCTTTGTTTCTTCTTCTTCTTCTTCTTCTTCTTCTTCTTCTTCTTCTTCTTCTTCTTCTTCTTCTTCTTCTTCTTCCTTTAGCCTTGTTCTTTTTTCGCTTTGTTTCTCTTTCTTCTTCTTCTTCTTTCCTCTTTCCTTCTTCGGTTAATTTATCCTTTATCCCAACATAAATACCAAATCATGACTCATTCGATTTATGCTTTCCTTTGCTCCCGATCTCACTGACTTAGAAAAAAAAAATTCTTTAATCTTCAACATTAAAAAAACACACTTTCCACTTCAAAAGATTCGATCTTTTCCATTAATATTTTTTAAATAAACATTCGCATAATTGTATCGTATGGATATCGTTGTAGGCTGAGGAACAGATTTATTAGCGTACGCAACAACTGCATGTTATATACAACAACAGATTACGATTACTTTCTCTTAAAACGACTGCAAAAGACTGGAATCCTGAAGAATGTGAACCATGCTCACACACCACTTTTCCCTCAGTCTCTTTCCTTCTCTTTCTTGCCTTTCCTGTTTCTCTTCATTTACATTAATGGCTTGGTGCAAAAATAATTACGGTTTTTGTTATTTCAAGCTTTGATGCTTATTTCGGAATCAAGTATTAAACTATGTTCAAGAGATATACCATTTTAAAGGGTGAACTTCGCTCTATTTATCTAAGTTGAATTTTTTCTTTCTGGTTTATTTTAGGGTGTCAAATTGAAGATGGGGAAAAATTAGATTCGGGTCTTTTTTCAACAAGTTCAAAATATGACGTATATCAGCAGAGACTGCTCACAATATCAACCAAGTAATTGAAAGAGTTCAGCTCGACGTTGGTTCCAAAGATTTCAAAACAGAGACGAGATCCTTGAAGACGTAGACGTAGAGATTGAAGAAGAACTAAATGTTGTCCATTCAAAAGTTTTTCGACCTTTGTACTAAATTGTAAAAGTAAAAAGGTCGACATATCGCGTGAATAACTCTGAGCGGAGAGCAAAAAAAAAAAAAAAAATGCGTGTCGTGCGAATGACCTGGCAGAAATCGAACAGACAAGGCAATGAAACTTTACCTCGCCTAGCTTTCTCACCTGACTAATCTATTACCGAAAATCACTTTTTCAAGCCTTCGACCACTTCCTGTAACGGGAGATCTTCAACAACCAAACAGCAGCTAAAAACGTCAACGAGGAATTCATTGGTTCCAGAATTCCAGAATCCTGTGTTTCCAGAATAGATTAACTTGTTTCGATTTGGCAAAAAATGTGTAGATTATTAAGGTTCTTATTTCGATTGATTAATTTTATTCCAAGCTGAGGTATACTGCTTTGAGGTTGATGGTAGATAACTGCAATCGTTTTTGCACCAACCAAATTGAAAACATCAATCCAAAATGTTGCCCAAAGTGTCAACATAGATTTCCCAAATTTTTAGGTTTGTCTGTCTGTCTGGCTATGTATCATGCGTACAGGCTGCTTCAATAGATCATGAAAGCTGGAAAATTTTCTCTCTCCTTCTTACTCTTTCTCTCTCTCTTTCTCTTTCTTTCTTTTCCTGTTTTTGTCTGTATCTTTTCTCTCTTCCCACAATCTTCCTCCTTTCTTTCTTTTTTCTTTTCTTTCCTTCTTTCTTACTCTTTATTTGCTCGCCTTTTCTTCCTATCCCCTACCCACTACCGTTCTCTCTTTTCTTGCTTTTACTTCTCTTCTTCTTTTTTCCTTTTTCCCTTCGTTTTCTTCTGGTTTTACTTTTTTAAAATTTTCTCTCTCTCTCTCTCTCTCTGTCATCTTCCGTTCTTTCATTATTTCTCTCTCTGAATTTTTTTTTTTTCTTTGTATCTTTTCATCCATTGTTTTTCTTTCTCAATGACACATCACTGCAAACTAAGTAACCAACAGGAATATCTATTTACACATGCGCATTAAGTACTCTTCTGATAGTTTGCCAAGATACATCAAGGCCGCGCAACCGTTTTTCGAGGTATTCAAAGTGGCTGAATCTTTTTTTTGGAAAGGCTTCGTGTACACACACACACACGCAAACACACATATAAAATTGATTTTATAACAAGTTTTTTTTTTACTGCATTTAATTATCGTAGTGAATATTATCATTTTAGCTGTTTACGATTCAAGACTTGGTGGTAGGAAAAGTTTTATCCGGCCGTTGAGTCATACTCAAATGCGTGCACATCATGTTCGTTTGATTCCTTTTTTTTTTCAAATAATTGCGGCGTCTGCTCATTGTCTTGTCTTTTCCGCTCAATAAAACCAGCCTCGATCTGACACCTTCAACTTTATCGCTTTCAGTCCACCCGATTCGCCATTTTTTTTTGTGTGTGTGTCCGAGAATGTCAGCCATTTTGGATCATTTGAAATTACTACCGTTTTTATCCGGGTCTTAAGCCCTTGCATAAATTGTTGTGCGTTAGAAATTTCTGGAATTTTTCCTCTTTGATGTTGTCGTCAGTGGCGGCAGTCTGCGATAAACAGGGCGGGAAAATGACGACGGGAAAACTGAGTGAAGCAGAAGGTCATCCATTTATGAAACAAATGTTTCTTTTTGTGGATACGCGCGTAATGTTAATAAGGGGGTTTGGAACTCATTCGCTACTTTTATGTGGGGATGTTAACAAAAAAAAAAAAGCGACCGCAAAGTGTTTAATAATTTGATGACATTATAACTGCTTTGTGGGAATAAATCACTCCAGGGTGAACGTGTCAATGCATGTATATGTTATATGTGTATATGATCGTTTTTGCAGATTGTTATATTGTTACACGAGTCACTGATCGTGGTAGAAAATGTACCGATATAAGTCAAGTTCATTGGCAAACGCAACTGTAATTACATGCCAGATCCCCCCCTCTCTCTCAACTTTCTCTTTATAAAGTGAGGGGAAACACGTATTTGGACATTTACAAAATATTCATTTGATATGCTTCTGATGCTCACGTCTAATTTAAATTTACACAGGTAATGTACTTTGATAGACCTTTCTGTACCTGCATAGAAATTTCTGGAATATTCCGGCAATGCTTAACTAAATTGTAATTTCATCACAGTCGTCGTTCAATACTTTTACCTACTTGAACCGAGGTAGTCATGGTTTAAGTAAAGGAGCTCTCAACCGAACAATACTGTCGTAATTAAGCAACATGATTAAGGTTTGAGCTGAAGGGCCATTGCTAAAATGTCAAATATCCCTGTCAGTACCATTGGATCGATTATATTGGTGTGGAAGAAGTTTGGTTCCGCCAAAAACCTCCATCGAACTGGTGCTCCTAGGAAGATTTTTCTGCGAGCAACTCGAAAAATGCAAAGAACAGTCAAATCGAATCCAATGGTAACTCAAAAGCAATTTTTTTTCAATACATGTTTGCTGAAAAATGACAGGCAAGATTTTTTTTAAATTTTCAATATTTCAAAAAGTTGAAAAATCATTCCTATTGTACACAAACACACACACGCATACTTCAGTACTTTAGGTCAAAATTACATTACAACTGACAGAGAGAGAAATCTACACCTGCAGGCTTCCTACAAAAAGGAAGTGTGGGTTCACTTTTGGATTATAAATACATTGTAAATAGAACCTCCTTTAAAACCTGAAAAAACATTTTTCATCATAACTGACGAGTTTCCGAGGGGATTGATGATGAAATAGTTTGAAAGCATATTGAATCGAATGGAATAAAAATTAGACTTACTCCATCGAACTTTTAAGTTGGTCCGTCGGTTACGTTTTCCAAGCCTCTAACCTCCCAGCTACTGAACGACCGTGGCTTTGAAACGAATGAATTAGTCCAACGAAAAGAAATTTAAAAAAAAACAAAAAAACATTGAAACCCCCCCCCCCTCACGTGTGTAGTTTCAAATAAATGATGAAAAAAAAAACTTCTCTGGACTGACTTTCGGAGGGCGTAAGCGTAGATGCCATTGAGATCGACGAAATTTCTCAGGTAATTCGAGACTTGCCGATTTCAGATATACCTTTATTTTTCCTCTGTGATGCGTAATTCTCTACATTGTGGAATATAAGTACATTTTAGTACTTTATGATACATAGATATATGTCTGCGTGTGTGTGTGTGTACTGAAGGAATCAGAGAGAAGGGTAGACTTAGAGAGAGAGGGCAGGGAAGTAAGGATAGAGAGAGACAAATGGAAGGACACCTAGACAGAAAACTTTTTACTTATCAAAAATCTATAGTTATGTATTAGCAACTTAATGAGAGGAAGACAATGTAGCAGTATTCATATTCATCAGTTTACAGTATTCCAAAAAGGTCATCCACCCAGGTACTGACCAGGCTGGATGTTGCTTAACTTCAATGATCGTACTAGAACGGGTGTATTCAACGCGATTTGGCCCTCACATAGGGAGGTAGAATGTACTGACCATGATAGAGAGATAAATCAATCTCAGTCTTTACTACTACTGAGGTAAGTAAACTTTTGTGTGCACGTATATTTTATTTGCACCCTGGTTGCAAAACATGTGTTCACGTGCACAAGCATACAACCGTGAGAGAACTGTACTCATAAATAATGTACGTTATCCTCATTTCAAAAAAAGATTACTGCAAAGATATTGTGAGTCTTTTCACGGAAAATTAGATAGACAAGCAAACCATGTTAAATATTTTTGTATGTGCAGCAGCAAGCCTCATATGCCAGATTCTGGATCTGTAAGACTTCTTTGACCGTAACCCGTTGTGCGAATACTACTTGAAATCTGGTATTTATCCAAGATCGATCGCTGACTGATGGATCTGAAAGCAATAAAATTGAGCGTTACCTTCACCCAGACCAAAGGAAAACGTCGTAGATACTCTGATCTACTTATTTAATTGAGAGTTCGATTTTCTAAGCCCTTTGTCTGTAACCATCGATTATTCTACTTGAAGTTAATACATTTCAAATTCTTGAATAAATACAGTTTAAGGAATGAATTCAAATATATTAAATTTGAATAGGAACATTTGTCCAATAGCTATTGTTCAAACCAGCAAACTAGTATATATATATGTATATATATGTATGTATGTGTATCTAACTGAATGCGTCTGTGAGTGTATGTGTGTTATATTGCATCGGGATTCAAGGGCTGCTTCGATACTTCTGCGTGTCGAGGAGTCATCTCATCAAAATATACATGACTCCTCGACACGCAAATGTATTGAAACGGCCTTTATATCCCAACGTGATAGGATAACACAAAGGTATGAGCATTTCCAGTTTGCAAACCATATATATATATATATATATATATTGAGTGAAGATTTTTTTGAATGGTTCATATCAGATTGCACAAACTGTTTCACTGAAAAAAAAATTTTCAAATGAAACGGTTCATTTGAAAAAAGTTTTTTTAAGGGAAACAAAATGTTAAATCTTTCAGTGTCGCTTGTCCGTCTCTTTCATTATATTGCATGTGAAATACCCGATGCCCAAGTAATACAATTAAAAATTAAAAGGTGTTTATTCCACTCTTATCTGGAGGAACGAAAGAGGTTTTTTGATTCATTTTTTTAAGTTTTGTGAAAGGATCAAGTAAAATTTCTTATCAGAAAAAGTAACCGACACCTTCAAGTAGAAAATGGCAAACAGATAACAGAATTATTCTCTTTTACCCCGTTTTAGTATCCTGAATAACTAACACTTCCTATCCCTATACAAACGAGCACATACACACATGGACAGAATTCTGGGAACGAAAAAGAAAAGAAATAAACATTAAAGTATACGCGCCCTTTTGATTACATCTAAAATATGCGAATGTGTATGACCTTGCATATATATATATA
>OY735239.1:23417878-23465378 GCA_963457665.1 Thysanoteuthis rhombus
TATATCAATTTACACAGGATATGCAAAAAAATGCAACTGCCTGAGTAAATATTCTATTATTAGCATTAGTCTCCAAGATGTAAAAAACACAATCAAATATAACGACCTTATACATATATATGTGTGTGTGTGTGCAAAAAAAGTAACTGATACTTAGTAGAAAGATAATTTTGATATACTTAGATATCTTCAAAACTGACATAGTCTGGACTCAAGATTTTTTATTTTCGCACATAACTTTTCAACAATCAATCTTTCTTCATTTTCTGTATCAACATTAATTCTTGATCTAAATTCTAATTAATTTTTAAGCTTTATGAGTATTTAAAGTGAACTTTTTGCTATGCATCGAATGCGTCGAATCCATTTTCAACTCACTATGTATATATATATTTCATAATATATTTCCAGTTCGTAAAACTACAAAAAGAAAGAAATAGAAAACAGATTTTTCCGTTGTAGATGTTTAATCCCAATCCTCAATATTTGACAATGAATAGAACTATTAATACATAAAAAAGAGAATCACAAGGATATGTACATATATCCGGTGAATATTAACATTTCGCGCCCAACACACTCATCAGTAACTGGTGATAGGTTTTTTCCCAATATATATGTGTGTGTGTATGTGCATGTGTGTGTGTGTGTGTGTGTGTATGTGCATGTGTGTGTGTGTGTGTGTGTGTGTATGTGCATGTGTGTGCGTGTGTGTGTGTGAATCTTTGGCTTTTTGAAGCAAAACTGGATATATTAGCTAAAGCATGCTTGATATATATTTCACATCTGAGAGCCACATGTCTATTTGGTCTGCTGCTTTTGTAAAATCTGATTAACATTTTCCATGAAACCCAAAAGTTTCTTTACCCAATGTAGATGGACGCGCCGGTGCGTAAGAAGATGGCCTAATCAATCGCGTAATTTGGTATTTCCTTCATTGTGTATTTTTTACGATCTCTGTAATTCCTCAACTCAATGTCTGTTCGGTTAAAAACATATACTACTCAACTTTATGTGTATCATTTGGTTTATATCTTTGTGTATATGTATATATTTGTGTGCGTGTATGCATAGACATCACACAACAACGTATATTCTATATGTATAAGTGTCGATGTATTTATGTCAGTCTTTTAAAGATCTATAAATCCATTCCTATCTCGCACATTATATAATACCAAACAACATATATACAAAGCTTGTAATGTTATTTTACATTAGTTTGTGAGTATCTATTGCTAAAAAATTGATGTATTTTTCTCATACGTTTTAATATATCTATCGCAGCATATATACAAAATGTGGATATATATATATATATATATATATATATATATATATATATATATATATATATATATATATATGCGTGTATGCTTTATGCGCGTGTGGGGATGTGTATATATATGCCTAAGTGAAATATATACCACAAGTCGTATATTCTATCCCGAAAAAATCTTTATTCCAACAGTGCCCAATACTTATACCAGAGACAATACATCGATGATACATAAATTTTGTCTATGACAATGGTATTGTATGTATACATATGCATATATTATGTAAGTTGGTATGAATGTATTTCAATATCTGGTTTTGTATACTCATCTCTGTCTTCCTATATGTATATATATGTATGTTTGTATTTCTTCATCTCTCTCTCTATATATATATTACCCAACAATATATATGAAAATGTATTTATGAATGAGTGTGTATATTGCAGTGAATACACACACACACACACATAACGGATCTTCATTTTTTGAAGAATCAACCACTGTCAATGTTCAGCAAATTCTGCAGACATGCATCGCAACATAAACATAAGATAAAAGGCATCCCGTAAAGCCAAGGCTCCGTGCCGTCGCCAGACCTTCTCCTGTAGCCACAGCGGAGAGAACTTTCAGTGGGGCCTTCGCTGACCATCAGAAGACCTGTAATAGACGTGAATCTTCGTCTGCAAAGCCAAACCATGGTGATATGTAAACTCTTGAAGAATAACTATGGTCTGTGAGTTCAAGAGCTGTATTCATATGCATTTATTTGTTAGGGAAAGCTAGTCAGAGGCTGCTTAGGGTGGTTAGGTTATACCTCCAGGAAGGATAATGAATGACAAAGTAAAAAGCATTGCTCTATGGTGAATTGGCTAACGGAACCTGACCTGTCTAAACTACACATCAGGGACACATGTAAAAGTGCTCTAAAATGTGGTTGTGCCGTGGGCCAATGGAGAAAAAGTGGATAATCGGTATGAATGGGGATATTCAATTCATCGCACTTGCAACGGGAAAAGAATAGCTGAATGAGAAAAAAGTAGACGGAAAGAAAACAAGACTGGATCAAACTCCATTACAAATTCTATTCCGACTGCAGATGATTTGTGCGTCTTTTGTATCATTCATATCATAGATAAATAATATGAAGATGTTTTTTTCTAAATGTATGTATTTCTGAAATAAGTCCACCAGTATCCGTCGGATGAACTTTTGCTAATAACTCAAATTTGTCAATTTAGCTGAATCAGTAAGATAGCATTGTTGATCCTGAGTTCAAATCACGTTAGGGAAACATGGGTTTCACATATTGGTTTACACATCTCATTTTGGTGAAGATTGTTCTTATAGTTCTTTCAACTCTTGTTACAGTATGACAACAAAGTCAAATCGAGACAGAGTTGGACAACAATACAATAATAATTTGTTAGACTTATTCTGTATATATTCTCTGTCTAAATGCTAGATGTTTCTTTCGCGTTTCTAGTTTGAGGTGAATATTATATTGAATGTGTGTGTGGAAGCATGTGTTTACTTGTGTTAGTCCATTCTGGTTCAAGACTATAACAATCGGGTATATTCCAAGAATCAAACTCAATAACAGTTGTATGCTGCATTTGTTCACTAATCATCGTTCTACCGGAGGCACCCAGTGAATATGTGAGTGTGTATTCGTGCGAGTGTTTATATATTAGCACTCAGTAATCTGTACACCAATCTATCCTTTAGTGTGCGTATACAAACATATATATCGGAAAGAGCAATATCAGGAATAACTCTTGGATCCAGGAGAGGATCAGGGTGAGGGATATCGTACAAGTCATTAGGCAACATTAATAGAATGGTGATGGGCAGGGCA
Source organism: Thysanoteuthis rhombus (assembly GCA_963457665.1). Taxonomy (NCBI): domain Eukaryota; kingdom Metazoa; phylum Mollusca; class Cephalopoda; order Oegopsida; family Thysanoteuthidae; genus Thysanoteuthis; species Thysanoteuthis major. The sequence continues at coordinate 23,421,014 of OY735239.1, forward strand.
TTTAGCAAGAAGAATGATATATATATATATATATATATATATATATATATATATATATATATATATATATATTATTGTGTCATCCATAGACAGCCATTTCTGTCTCTCCAATGCCCTAGTCTCCAGAATCAATAATCACCCATCCTCAGACTTCTGCAACTAACATACCAATTTTACCATTGGTCTTGGAATGCTCAAGAATTTCCTCGTTTCTGGATTTTGTGCATGACTTTTCAATTACTTTTATTTATTTATTTTAATTTTTGGTCCAAATTCTGTTCATTTTAAAGCAGTATAAGGACATTAAAATGAACTTTTTAAATGTATCGGATACTTTTTGCATTCATTGTATATATATAACACGACTGGCTGCAGGGGCAAATTTCACTCCTATTCCTATTCCCACTGAACATGATTACCTCAACTTTCGTATTGTACATAATAATTGTATATAAGTAATTAACAAAAAATGAATAGTGTAAATGTATTTATCTATTAAAATAAGCCCTATTATATCTTTTAAGATTGGTTCAGTCGGTAAGGAAATCGGCTAACAATCACTTGGCTGAGGCTCAAAATCATGGTATGGAAATGTATTTCTTTACAATAATGAAATAATTCCTTACGTACTTGTGACATAGATTTTGGCCCCTCAGACGGTATGAGACACGGCTCTCAATCGGTTGGTCGTGATTTCAATTCACGAGACGAAATTTATTTTTTCTCCCTTAATTTTGGTGAGGATTGTTCTTGTATTTCTTGCTTTTTTTAGTTACTGTAGAAAAACAAAGCCAACTCCAAGTTTTGACAATGATATATATATCTACACACACTCTAGCACAAAAGGGACGAATACGTATCTCTTTGCTTATATGCGTCTGTGTCGTTTTTTTATCTGTGTGTGTGTGTGTGTGCGTGTGTTTACAGTGAATGCAATAAGTGTCCGATACATTTATCCACCTTAATACTTGCAGTTTACTTTTTTCACAATTCCCCTCCCTCTATCCTAACCTCTATCTCTCTCTCACAACCTCACTCTCCCAATCTCCCTATCTATCTATCTATCTATCTATCTATCTATCTATCTATCTAGTGACCAATCATATCTATCTATCTATCTATCTATCTATCTATCTATCTATCTGTCCCTTTTCTCTTGTGTACGCGTGTGTTTAAATTGAGTGCAATAAGTGTCCGATACATTTATTCTCCCTTATATTTTCTGTTTTCTTTTTTTCACAATACCCCCTCTCTCCTAATCTCTGTCTTTCTCGTAATCTCTCTCTCTCGCAATCTCACTCTGCCAATCTATCTATCTATCTATCTATCTATCTATCTATCTGTCTGTCTATCTACACCTTTTCTCTTGTATGCGTGTGTGTTTACAGTGAGTGCAATAAGTGTCCGATACATTAATCCTCCCTTATATTTTCTGTTCTATTTTCTCACAATACCCCTCGCCCTCCTAATCTCTCTCTCTCTCTCTCTCCTAATCTCTCTCGCAATCTCCCTCTCCCTATCTATCTATCCATCTATCTATCTCGCCTTTTCTTCTTTCTCTTGTAAATGCGTGTTTATATATGCTTATCGGACCCCGAATGAAAGAAGGAGTTGGGAAAGGTCTTTGTCCTGCAGTGGACATTTTGATGATGACGACTGATACTGCTGATGATGATGATGGTGGTGGTGTTAATGATATATTATACATGGCAGGATACTGATTTATATCTACACACACTCTTCCAGTACACGTGTTTTTTGTCTGTACGCGTGTGTGTGTGTTTCTATGTGTTAATCGGGCCCCGAGTGCACCTGTCTCGTCGAATCTATTTCATTACACATGTCAAATAAATTGCTCGCTCAGGCGTGAAACTGTTTTCCCGTGTCTGTTACACAAACCTGCTCTTAAGTGAAAACAAGATAAAATTTCAGGAAAGTCATGGATTCGGGCAACGGAAAAATAATTCCTAACACCAAGTTGAAGCTTAAGGGAATCTTCTTTTTCTTTCTGCTTTCCATAGTGCAAGATGTTAATCTTGACCCCCCTCTCTTTCTGTCTGTTTCTCTCTTTTCCTGTAGACACGAGAGCGGACATACACTTACGAAGAGAAATGACCTCATGGTAGAGTGCTGAACTTTGGTTTGGTAAGCCGTGGTTCAATCCACCACCGAGTCTTACCGAAAACATTTAAAATGCTTTTCCTCTAAGCACTGAGGATAAGGACTTGGAATGAGGGGACATTCCTCCAAGATCCAAAAGTTACGGCCAAATCCCGTTGGATACACTAGTTCCTAAACAATAACAAACCAGGGTAGTACTTAGATGGGTGATCATTGGGAAATACCCGGTAACAAAAGCAGAATGGAACTTAACCAGGACGTCCAAGTCGAAAGTGTGTCTCACTAACAATTTCTTGCATGTGCCAAACACACAATGTAGTATAAAACGCACTCGGTAGAGGGGGCGGAAAAAATTCATAAATTATAGTTCACCTACTGTAACAACAATGACGGGTGACAGTGACCAGGCCAAAAACCTGTGAAGTCATGCACAAATAACAACGACACTGTGACGTATGTAAAAACTGATGACAAATTCACTCCCACTTCAAAAGCTTAACTCGGGTCGACTTGTTCTGCTAAAGTTTGCAAATCCTATTTTCAGAAACTACTAATAAAGGAGTTGAAATGGAACTCGTAATTTTGGAATAATATTTTATATAGAAATAAATTGTTTTGTTTACCTTTTAGATTTTAATGAAGCAAGGGAGTTCAACCCTAGCCAAGCTTACTCTTCCTGTAATTTTTTAAATGCAAGATGTTAATCCAGCCTCTACCTCTGCTTCTTTTTATCTCTGTCAATATTTTGACACGCGACCTTACGCACACAGAGACAAATGAGGAACCTTTGGGCACACCTACAAGCATGAAACGTGCACATGAGTCCTAGATAGCATAGAATCCATTAGAAAATTCAAATAGCAATGGGATGATAATGTTGCAAAACCAATGATCATCACGACTCACAACGTGGATCTCCAGAGATCACATGCAAAACAGTGGGCGGCAGAATATAAGATGAACTAGACAAGTTCAGAAAGTATTCGCATCGCGATGCCCATGATAAAGAGGTCAGGCAAATCTTGGGGAAGATCTATGTCCAACGACGAACGCTAAACGCTAAACGAATGCTGCTGCTGCTGCTGCTGCTGCTGATGATGATGATGATTACTAGCATACAGCCGATCAAAGAGGCCCAGTGGTAGGGTGCTGGTGCGGTAGATCGTGGGTTCAATCCATAGGCGATCCAAAGACTTATAAATACTCAAGGCTTCTCTGTACAAGTATTAGGGAATCCCAGGGTTACGGCCAAATCGCATGGATACACCGGTTCTCGTTATATCACTAAAGTTGAGCAATGTCAAGAATGGTCACTACTAAGTGACCTCCCAGCTAAAAAGTTTACGATACTCCAATGTTTTTGCAATGTTACATAACTTCTTGTTGCGTTTACAACAACGTATCTTTATGGACATCCCACAATGTTGCAGATAACATTGCCATGTAACATTATATTAACGTTCCTCTGTAGAATCTCCACAATGTGCCCGAAACATTGCAGACAACGTTGCCTTGTAACGTTACATTAACGTTATACTAACGTTCTTTTGTAGAATCCCCACAATGTCACTACAACATTGCAGACAATATTTCTACAACATTTCTGACAGATATTGGAAGAACATGCATTATCTAATTCGTGCTTCTCAAGTATTTTAAGCTCAACTCTAACTCAACCTAATCTTCATTGTTGAATGTATCGAGCACTTTATGAAATAAACCCATCACACATCGGATATTGTGTCACTAATTTGTACTTTGATATATACATATATGGGTGAGCAGATGAAAGGCACACAAACAAGAATAAGTGTCAAAATAATTTTTTTATAACCCGACTTCTTTCCTCTTATTTGACATCCTCAGGGGAAATGTTTTGTTGTTGTTGGTTTGTATGAAAAAATGTGATAAGAATAAATTGTCACTAACCAACAACTAGGAAAAACGCTTAAAATAACGTTGACCGAGAACAAAAAGCTATTGAAAACAACGTAATAACGATTAAAGAAAGATTATGAAAATACTTTGTATTACCAAATCTACATTAGAATCCCACGAGGACTGATGGATATTGTATCTAGTGAATCGATTCACAAATGACCATAATGATGATGAGCATTCATTCAACTCCATCTGAACATTCAATTCAAACATTAAAACAAATTTTAGCAGAGTTAGTAGAAATGAGTTTGAATAATGAGTATTTAATATAAAAATCCAGTGAATCCAATTTATATTTGAATTTAGATTAATTCGTACATTCAAACGTTTCAGCATATGGGAATGGTATAGAACAGCAGTCATCTGATATGTACATACACACACGCACGGAAATGTACACACACCGGCGCATGCGCATACACACACACACACACATATATATATGTATATACAAGATGGCTGTCTACTTTTGATACGGGTATAAAAATTGCTCACTGCAAAGTTCTCTGATTAATTTTCATTCATAAATATACACAAACTTAAAACCCTGCTCATTTTCACTTCTCGTACATAAATGAACTTTGACATGAACACGTTTTCTCCTTTTAACCAGGAAAAGATGAGAAATTTAGAACAATAATAACCACACATTATTCCCTGCTCTGCTCCGGACCTTGTTTTTACGCGATATTTCATTACTTTCCCGCCTTGACATTTCACTAGAGGAAGCACTCTATCAGAACATGTAACAGGAATAAATACGATCCATTTTCCAAACATTTGTGTTTCCAAATTGTCAATTAAATTCATCGTTCATTTTATACGTTGTTGTTATCAACAATCTCAAGTTGTGATTGGCAATGCATATAAAGGACTGCAAAATTCCGCGATTATAAGACTGACAGTGGGTTTTATAGCCCGCCAGGGATTTGCAGATCTTGTTGACCGCAAACAGATAACTGTTGGTTTGTTTTTGGTCAGCTTTTCACGTTTGCACCTCGTTTTTTATGGTGTTTTCATGCGTCTGGTGAGCCCAGAACGGCTTGAGCAAGTGCGCCTACAGATCTCACATTTGAGTTCATAAGATTGAAACATATAATCTGTCTTGGGCCTAGCCGTGTGATTATGAAGATGGCTTGTGGGTCTTGCTTTAAACATATTCTCTCTCACATATATTACATTTCAGCTGAAGAAGTACAGGATTTGCTTTTTTAACAGCACGCTTGATTCTGGCCCAGCTGTCCGCTCCGCCATGAAATGTATACGTATACATATGAATAGTGGGTGTGGGGAGTTCCTCAATTAAAATTGTTTGCACATAGACGACAAATTATGAAAAAGTCTCTTTGATTTAATTAACAAAATAACATAGTTGCTTTGCATAATTGTCTTTCAATTTGTTTCAATTTGTCCTCTTTGTTCTGCTATTTGGTATAATATTTCACAGCGTTGAGGTATTAATTGGAATGTATGAGTATGTGTATGCATGTTAGAGAAATGGATACAGATCCGACAACATGATGTGAAGAGAGTTGACGATTTGGAAAAGGAAAACTGGGGGCATTAGCACATCACAATTTCTTTATTTGTCATGATAGCAACCGTGTCGTCTAGAAACTCCAGAGAAATCCAAATTTGGTCGTAATCTCAGTTATCATGACCAACAAAGAAATAGTCTTTTCTTTTCCAAACTGTCGACTTCTTTTACATCATATATATATATATATATATATATATATATATATATATATATATATATATATATATATATATATATATATATATACATATATATATATATATATGATTAAATTTGATTCCCACAACAACCCCATTTTCTTTGATTATTAATTCTATTTACGTTGTTTAGGTGGAGTGATATATCAACAACGTAACGACTGGAGATCACTTCAAATAATATTTTTTGTATAATATAACGCAATTCATAATCATTCTGTCGGATTATATACATCCATTTCTGAATATATATATATATATATATATATATATATATATATATATATATATATATATATATCGAGACGAACCTTTTTTTTAGTATTATTATGTATTGCTTTTTGATGTTGTTTTCATTATCATTAATTCCACATTAATACATATCTATACAGTCAGGCCGCCGCGTAATGTGAAGTGAATTCCTTGTCAAACAATTGTGGATAAATCAACTCTTACATGGATGGAATACCAACTATCAATTATCTATGAAGTGTTAGATAGATTGATAGATAGATAGGTAGATAGATAGGAGAAGAAAGAAAGAAGGAAAGAAAGAGGAAAAGAAAGAAAGTCAGAGAGAAAGAAAGAAACTTGGACAGGAAGAAATGAATTCCAGTATTTTGAAAATAGGAAGCATCAAAAAAAGAAAGCTATTAAATATTAAACAAACAGAAAAAGCCGTTAATAAATTAACAAAGCACCGGATGCAAGGATAATTTACAAACATTCGCAAAATTCCAGGGAAATAAAATAACACGCTCTCAACTCCACAGATAAATATCTCTGCATACAGACACACCCAACATAAGATATTTCAGAGAAATGTTGTTTTTTTTAAATGAGGACATAGAAGGTCCTAATCTCAAATCGCAAATCCAAAACCATGATCGTTAATCATGGATTGCGTATAATTAAGAGAAATATCATTAGCTCTCATTAATGAGTCACCGTAGCCCGCACGTCTACCAGAACTAATCATCTAAAAAATGATCTAAAACCATCAAAAAATTATCTAAAATCATTTAAAAAAATGATCTAAAATCATTAAAAAAATTATCTAAATTCATCAAAAAAATAGATCTTCTATCTTAAAATTAACTTGAAAAAATAGATGTTTTATCTAAAATCATATTCAAAAAAAGATCTTTTATCTAAAATTATCTTTAAAAAATAGATCCTTTATCTAAAATTATCACTAAAAGTACTAGAGCAAGATTTCAGCATGGTTGGTCCCAAATGGCCATAACGATTCAAAAAGCACTTTCTTGAAAGAAAACCAAAAAAAAATCGTTTTTAGATTGTACTTAGCATTCATGATTGTAGCCCCAAAAATGTGACCACGGGCGCCCGGACAGACATACATATGCACACACACGCGCACACACAGACTCAGACACTCAAAGTGAGAAGAATCTGTAGCCCCTTTGGCTGGTTGATTGGGCAGAACATTTGAGGGTCTTCGGTGACTGGATATAATGATTTTGAACTGCGTGATGGTTTGCATTAAATGACTAATCTGACCTGTCTGGGTTTTTTTCATCTATGTTTGCTAGTCTGTTAAGATTCCAAATTAATTAACGTTTGATGATGATAATAATAATAATAATAATAATAATAATAATAATAATAATAATAATAATAATAATAATAATAATAATAATAATAATACAGCACAAAACAGAAGCTGCCCTGGAGAATGGGAACCACAAATTACTCTGGGACATTGAAATCAAAACCGACCACCTCATCCAGGCAAGAAGACCGGACTTGGTAATCGTAGACAAGAAAAGAAAAGTCTGCCAAATAATAGACGTGGCTGTACCTGCAGACCATAGAGTGAAGAGGAAGGAGAGTGAAAAACTGGAAAAATACCAAGATTTAGCAAGAGAACTGAAGAAGATGTGGAACATGAAAGTCAGGGTTGTACCAGTAATAATAGGCGTACTAGGAACTGTCTTAAAGACACTGAGGGCGAGACTGGAGGAGCTCGGGATAAAAGAAAGGATTGAGACTGTACAGACCGCAGCACTGCTAGGAACTGCACAGATACTGAAGAAAGTGCTACAAATAAGGACTGCGACACTAAATGTTAGCAGTGGCCTCACAGAGGAAGAAAAATGGAAGCGGAGGTGTGAACCACAACACAAGTGTGATAGGCGAAGGAGAGAAGAGATGTGGGCTCAAGACCTGAGGAGACTTACTGCTCAGCCTTTAGCAATGACCACCAGGCAACTGGTGTGAAACTGTAAACCACAGCATTGCTGTGGTCTCTGAGAATGTGGAGAGGAGGGCTGGAGATTTGGGGTGACTTGCTGTTGCTCAACCTCCAACAGAAAACACCAGGCAACTGGTGCGAGATTGCAAATAATAATAATAGTAATAATAATAATAATAATAAGAAGAAGATGTAGCTGACGAGAAATCATGGACGTGGTTACGAAAAGGAAACCTGAAGAGAGAAACGGAATCGCTCATCATGGCAGCCCAAAACAAAAGCATTAGGACAAACTACATTAAAACAAAAATCGACAGAACACAGACAAACAGCAAATTCCGCATGTGCGGTGAAAGTGATGAGACAGTAAACCACATAACTAGTAAATGTAGTCAACTCGCCCAGAAGGAATATAAGCATATACACGATAGAGTAGCAACGATGATACCCTGGGAACTAAGCAAACAAATGGGATTCAACCATGTGGAAAAGTGGTATCAACACAAGCCAGAGGCAGTTTTGGAGAATGACAACCACAAACTACTCTGGGACTTTGACATCCAAACTGACTACCTCATCCAGGCAAGAAGACCGGACTTGGTAATAGTAGACAAAAAAAGGAAGGCCTGCCAAATAGTAGACGTTGCTGTACCTGCAGACCATAGAGTAAAAAAGAAAGAGAGTGAAAAACGGGAAAAATACCAGGATGTAGCAAGAGAATTAAGGAAGATGTGGAACATGAAAACCAGGGTAGTACCGGTCATAGTGGGCGCACTAGGAACTGTCCCCAAAACGCTGAGGGAGAGACTGGAGGAGATCGAGATTAGGGGAAGGATTGAGACCGTACAGACCACAGCACTACTGGGAACTGCACGGATACTGAGGAAGGTCCTAGAGATATAAGGACTGCAACAAATTGCAGCCCTGACATGATAGGCGAAAGAGAGAGGAGACGTTAGCTGAAGACCCGAGGAGACTTATTGTCACTCAGCCTTCAGCGATAACCACTGGGCAACCGGTGTGAAACCGTAAATCGCAGAATTACTGCGAACTATGAGTACTAGGAGAGGAGGGCTGGAGACTTGAGGAGACTTGCTGTCACTCAAACTCCAGCGGTTACCACCAGGCAACTGGTGTGAGATTCCAAATAATAATAATAATAATAATAATAATAATAAGAAGAAGAAGAAGAAGAAGAAGAAGAAGAAGAAGAAGAAGAAGAAGAAGAAAAAGTTTTCGAGAAGGAAAACATGAAGATTTTAATATTCAAATTGATCATCCAATCCAGAACCGAAGAATACATCTAGTCATCAAATGTATTGGTTAAAAACCGCCCTATATCTAGGAAACTTTAAAAGATAGGAGCATGCAGTTTTCATCATTTGATAGCATGTGATTTAAAGATGAAAACGACCCAACCGGTCCGCCCCTCACGCTTTTTAAAGATTAATAACTTGGAAACTAATAAATAAAAACGTGAAGTTTTCACCGATCTTTAAAGATTTATTACGTGTGTGGTAAGTGTTGGAGTCTTTATCACTTGGGGAATTCTAGCACTTGGGGTTTTTTTCTGAAGCAAACCATCCTTGCTTCTATGAAAGTAAAAAAAAAACGGTAGCTTATCACAGCATGCAGGCAACGTTATTCTATATTCTTATCAGCAATATTTAGTCTATCTCGGGGATGGATCAAGGATTCTTAGTTAGAAGATTAGTTTCGAATGCAATCGCCGGTAAATTTGTTTCTCGACGGGTACTCAATCAATGGCTGTCTCTCCAACTGACGTATATAAAGTTAGTGCAGAAAATACGTTGAAAAGAAAATCATTTCAACATCGCTATACACCTCCAAAATTGGCGGAGTTTTGGACCAAAAAATGTAGTACTTTTGTACATAAACATAAATGTTCAATTCAGTTGCGATATTTTTTAATTTTTGTATTCTTTTAATCGATGGTCCAAATTCTGTCAATTCGAGCTCTATAAGGAAGTTAAAATGAACTTTTTAAAAAAAGTATCAAATACTTTTTGTATCCATTGTATCATGTGGTTATCGTAGATCTTACAAGCACACTGACTGTTACGTGACTTGGAAGTTTGTATAGATCCAATAATCTTATATAGAAACCCTAGCCTAAATTCTAACTTCTGCATTCATATTTTATAATTTTAGCTAGGTACCACAAAAAGTTGTAGGAGGGAGAAAGACGAGGAAAGATTGTGTTACACTGTTTTGACAAATAAGCCTGTTTACCGTGAAAATCAACATCCAGATTCCAGACTTGAACCACTGGCACTGATGAGAGATAGACAAGATCTTACCAACAAAGTAGGTTGTTATTCTCCTTTCAAGCTCGTTTATTGTCTGCAACAGGACTGGCTAAAATCGAAGCAATATTGCAGGATTTCTAAGAAAAATGGTCACAAAAGGCTACAAACGCAACAAAACACCGAGGAAAACCGATACTTTAATCATTACAGGGCCTGAGAATTGGAGTTTCATTTACTCCAATGAAAAATTACGGCAAATTACGAAAATGCCCGATATCTCGACTTCTAAAATACATTGCGTACATTACACATCTCGAAAATTATTCATTACTAAAACGACTGCTGTTTAAAACGGATGTAAAAATAAATATTACCGAGACTTATGGAAGAAATATGATATACAAACATCTTTGTCAACTATACATCTTCAACTGAGATGCAAAATAAAGCAGGGTTCGATTTTATGGTGACTAAAATATATAGAGTTTAGAAAACACTCTCTGAATTCCCAGTAATCAAAACCAGAAAAAATATAATATAAAATTCTTTCTTTCATTCTTTCTATCTGACCCTATATCTATATATTTCATTCTGCTCGTATCTATCTCTTAATCTCAGTCTTTTCATTATCTATCAATCTATCTATCTATCCATCTTTCTATGTAAATGTGTGTGGATGGATATACTTAAAGGCTTTAATGGTATCCAAGTGCACTAGAGGCCGTGTGTGTCTCTTGATCATTTTGTGTCCCTCCCTTGCCAGCACAAGCCACCCCCTCCTCTCTACACCTATTTACCCCTGTTCATTTCGATCCCAAGGGCTGGATTACAACATTTAACTATCCCTTGCTCAGTGTTCAGCGAAGCGTACAGCTGCCAACGCTACCTCTCCCTTATCCCTTCCCTTCTCTCCCTTCCACATTCAGTTTCCAATCAAACCTTACCCACCCATTCACCCGCACCGCAGATTGGCAACTGACGTTATATTTTCACTATATCCACAATCACCGCCCACATATGCCCTTCCAGCCACTTTTCATTCAGGGTTTTCCCTACCCCAAACGTTTCCCTTCTATTTCCCTATTCAATACTCCTTTTGCCTCCATCTTTCGTCACTACGAAAAAAAAATCTAAAGCCCCTTCTGTGTTTCTTACACACAACATCTAATAACATTTACCCACGAGTTGTTCAGTCTATTATAATTCGTCCTTGTTAATATTTCACCCTTTCCGGTTCGACCGTTCCATTCTTCGATCTTCTTGATTGCCAGAAATTTTGACATCAGCCATTATCATCGATCTGCGAAAAGTTGGGATTCACATATTTCATCCTTGTATCTCGGTCGACGCATTCTTCGGCCAACTTTTCAGAACTTTTATCAATTATCATTAATCCACGAATTGTTCGAACTAATATATTTCAATTTTGTTGATATTTCATCCTTTCCGGTTTGACCAATGCATTCTTGGACCTTCCTAATTGACTGAGATTTTGACATTAGTCATTATCGTTGATCCACGAAAAGTTGGGATTCATATGATTTATCTTTGTGGTTCGGTAGATGCATTCTTCGGCCAGCTTTATTTTCTGAACTTTTGATATGAGTCATTATGATCAATCCATGAACTATATATGACATGTATCATCCTTTAGGTCTTATCATGACGGTTCGGAAGATGCATTCTTCGACCTTTCTCATTTTCTGAAAAAAAAATTGACCAATATCGCATAGATCAGCACATGAAACGGCGATTCGATTTTTAAAATACAAATTGTCACTGTAGAAACTGTCAAGCGACTAACCTCTTTTGGCAGTATGCCGTGTTAGGAGTGATCAATTAAAACAAATTGGAAAGGGTGATCGATGGATAAGTTACTTCTTTCGCCTTTTGTTGTGTGGTGATCAAAAAGACTGAAATTTCAAAAAAGCATGAACACTGCCTGTACAAACCAAGAGGCCAATTTAGCGTGTGCATCGTAAATTCAACCCCCAACAAGAACATTTTTTGGTGGGGGAGGGATAAAAAATTTTTTTTAGACAAATCAAAGAGTAAAAGTTTAAATTTTCAGTCCTCTAGCTCCATTGATGTGACCTGTACGCGCGATACATACATGTAGCCAGCCAGCCAGACTAAGTTAAAAATCCAAGAAACCGATGCTGACAGTTTTGGTGTTTGGTTGACGGTTTATAATGTTACAGTAGTCCGATGTCCTGGTATTATGACTACGAGGTCGTCTACCGAGGCTCAATATGGACAGTTACACGGTTTTGATGACTTGTATTGAGCGACAATCCTCCAAGAAAATGCATTAGATATTTTACTTATCTAGATAATACAATTATTTCTATTATTATTCAGACTATCCTTATCTTGGTTGTTTTTCATACAACGTTTCGGCCGTTGTACTCTACGGCCTTCATCAGGTATTATCTGGTAGGTGTGGGGGAAGTAACGAACTGAACCCTTTATTTAACCGACGGGGGTATATATACCACACTCCCCTCTTAGCAGTAGTAGTATTTTCAAATTATTATTGTTTCACACTGGGATTGAACCTAGAACCATTAGATTACTTGCAGTAATTCTGTCTGATTCTCTAACCACTACGCTATGTGTCCATGTGATAAAGGTTGTAGAGTACAACGGCTGAAACGTTGTATGAAAAACAACCAAGATGAGGATAGTCCGAATGATAATAATAGAAATAATAATAATACCTCATCTCAAAAATTCAGAGAAACATTAGTTCCTACAAGTTGATAATTTATATTTAGATGGGATTGGCTCCATTATTATGCAAGATCAGAAACTTAGCTGTATCAAAATGATTAGTTAAATTTAATAGAATAATCCCCTAGGGAACCATCAACAGCTTGCAGTAAAATCTCATGTTAGTCATGCTGCAGTGTAATAAAGTTTCTTCTCCTTTTCATCCATATCAATTAATTCGGAAGAGGTACTTTTTGTATCATTGATATTCCAAGATTTGAAGGTTTTATGGTTATTCAGAAATACATACATTGTCACTGTGGTCTGGTGGTAGCATGCTCCCCTGGTTTGGTGAGCTGCGATTCAGACCACCACTGAGTCATACCAATGACTTCAAATTGATACTCAATGCATTTCCACTCAGCAATAAGAATGACGAACCTCTCCCCAAGACCGAATGGTCGTGACCAAATCATGAATATTCTGGTTCTTGTAAGATCTCTATAACTAGAGCCCTCCAAATACCTGTGTAAACCATTCGGACTTATATCTCATCCATGTATGTTTTATCATGGTGGTTTGATGCATTCTTCGGCCAACCTTATTTTCTGAACTTTTGACATGTCATTATCATTAATCCAGGAGTTGTTAGGACTAATATATCTCATCCTTAATACATCACCGAATTTTTGAGATGAGGTATTATTATTATTTCTATTAATATTCGGACCATCCTCGTCCTGGTTGTTTTTCATACAACGTTTCGGCCGTTCTACTCTACAGCCTTCATCAGGTATCATCTGGTAAGTGTGGGGAAGTAACTAACCGAACCTTTTATTTTAACCGACGGGGGTATATTGACAGCACTACCCTCTTAACATTAGTAGTATTATTACTGTCTCACACTGGGATTGAATCTAAAACCATTAGATTACTTGCAGTAAATTTGTCTGGTTCTGTGGACACATAGCGTAGTGGTTACAGAATCAGACAAAAAAAGATGAGGGTATTCCGAATAATAATAGAAATAATCCTTGCTGGCTTAATTCCTTACCTTCCGACGGATACAATCTTCGACCCTTGTCAGAAATTTTGTTGAGTCATTATCATCAATCCCTGGAAAGTTTAGACTAATATATCTCGTCCGTGTTGGTTTTATCATGATTGTTCGACTGTCTTCTAATTTTCTTTTCTTTCTTTTTTCATCGAATTTCTTCTCCTCGGTCCGTGTCTCTTTTTTTGTCTCCTTCCTTCTCGTTCTCTTCTTCTCAATTTCGCATGTGCTTTTCTTTTTCCTAATAGCATGTACAAATTACTTCTCCTCCTCCCCATCCTTCTTCTTATCCGCCTCCTTTTCCTTTTCCCTGTTCATTCTTCTTCTTCTTCTTCTTCTTCTTCTTCTTCTTCTTCTTCTTCTTCTTCTTCTTCTTCTTCTTCTTCTTGTGACCTCAGCATATCTTTACAACACGTACTTATGTTATTTCTCCTCCTCCTCCACTTCTACTTCTTCTTCTTCTTCTTCTTCTTCTTCTTCTTCTTCTTCTTCTTCTTCTTCTTCTTCTTCTTCTTCTTCTTCTTGTGACCTTTGCGTATCTTTACAACATGTACTTCTGCTATTTCTCCGTCTCCTTTTCCTCCCCCTCCTCCTCCTCCTTTCCTTCTCTTCTCCTTTTTCTTCTCGTCCTCTGCGCCCTTCTGTCATCTACTTTAGGGGATTCTACCTCTACCTACGAAAATCACCATCAATCCCCCGCCAAAAAACATGGGATTCTTCAGTTGGTCTGATTGGCTGGCTATGGCTATATATATATATATATATATATATATATATATATATATATATATATATATAACGTGTACAGACTGCACCAATGAACTTGAAGAGCTGAACATTTGATTATTTATTCCTCATTATGTATTGAAAGAAAGGTCTTTTGTTTTCATTGAAATCTTCTCTTTCTTTCGTTGAAAACCTATTTTTCGGGCAGTGTTTGAACTCAATTAACACTGCCAATAAACCATTGTCCTTTCGTGTTATCATCCTGTCTTTGCCCTATTAGAAAATAATCGACATTTTAAGGTCACTGGCACGGCTATTGAAGCCCCTACCACTAAGACTAAGATCCTTAGCTGTACCACCAGGATTATTTCAACCTGACCTTTTCTTCCCTTCTCCTTCTCTCTTTTGCTCCCCTACTACGTAGCCAGATAAGGGCATGTCCGGTAGCGCTAACGTGAAATAGAAATTATACACATCATAAATCAATATATGTATATATACATACATACATATATATATATATATATATATATATATATATATATATATATATATATATTCATATATAAATATATATATGTATATATATATATATGTATATATATATACATATAAATATATATATGTATTTTTTCTTATATATATAAGTATATTCATATATATATATATATATATATATATATATATATAGCGAAGGTTTTGATCCAACCTCTTGGTACTAGGGGGATGTTGGATAGTCTATAGCCACACTGAAGAGTTGTAATACAACGAAACTGCTGTTTGTGGATGACACAATTATTAATTCTCTCTCTCTCTCTCTCTCTCTCTCTCTATATATATATATATATATATATATATATATATATATATATATATAAACCTGTTCATATCTGTCTATCTATCGATCCATATACACATGAACACATCCACACACACACATGTATATGCACATATGGATAAATAGATAGATAGATAAACTCTATTTGACGGGGACACACTGAGAATGGAGCAATTCAACCCAATTAGACTGCTTCTATGGTTATTTGAAGTAACATATAAACATTTTCAAGACGTACATCAGGGTTACCAATAATGATGTGATTTTTTTGATTCTAGGTGTCACTCTCAAATTGGAATTAAAAAAACGTCTCATAGGCAACAATGGTCTCTAAAACATGTAAACAAATTGAACCTAAATATTTTCAACGCTGGACACTCAAATTAAAAAGAATGAAGCAAAAACATAAATTGGCAACCTTGTATGTGTGCATGTGTGTGTGTGTGTGTGTGTGTGTGTGTGTATGTATGTGTGTGTGTGTGTGTGTGTGTGTGTGTGTGTGACCACTAAAACTTCACTTTCCTGTGTGGTCGAAGCTCACCACATGCCCCACCATAAAGATATAGTCCCTTTGGTAAGAAATAAAAACTGAGTGTTATATATCAGCCAGTATTTCAAAATTGTAGAAAAAAATTCCGAAGCCTAAACATCTTTGATTTTGGGTGGGGATGGATTCCCCATTAATTTAGCAGAAACTAGGTTAGTTGTTTTGAAGTATGCGAAATTGAACGATCGGCCTGGAGAGATTCTTGACGGAAACGTTGACCACTTAGCTACACCGGAATAAATTCTTGTGACAGGAAGTCGTAAATAAGGCACTTCCGCAACTCAATGCGTTTGGAAAGGCCTGCGTTGAATATTTCGCATATGTATTTTTGTTTTGTTTTTCTTTAATAGTAAGGAAACACTTTAATCTTAGGAGAATAAAATATGGCTTCATGCGGAATGTGAAAAATATCATGGCTGCTAAAAGCTTTTCACATTTATATTTTTCCTTTACATTTTCTTTTTTTTTTTCTGACACCCTCAAACACTAATAAGTACGTTCATACACGACTCTCTCTGTCTGTCTCACATTCACACACACATATACAACATTCTCTCTCAATCCGTCTCTCCCAATCTGTCTCTCTCTCAATATATATATATATATATATATATATATATATATATATATATATATATATATCACACTTCCTCTCTCTCATTCTTTTACTTAAGTTATGTTTATACATATATAGAGAGAGATATGTATACATGTGTGTGCGTGTGTGTGTGTATGTGTATGTGCGTGTCGATTTCCCAGATGGTGTTAATCTACTAATATAGATATACATAGATATTCATACGACTTATTAGTGTGAGGTCTAAAACACATGCTAATACATATATATATATATATATACATATATATATATATATATATATATATATATATATATATATATATGTTGGATAATATACATATAAATATGTATATTATATCATACATACATATATGTGTGCGCATATGTATGTCTGTGTGCGTGTGTTTGTGTTTGCGTATGGTGGGGAGGGATAAGTGCATCTTAATACGTCTTCCTTGATTACAGAGTCTATTGCTAGGAAAAAGAAATGGCTGCTAAAAGCCTCACAAATTTCTTTTTTTAAATATCATGTGGGTGTGTGCATCATATACGCCCTTTTCCCCCTTTCTATCTCTTTCTCTCTCTCTCCATACCCATCCATACACACACGCACACATATGTGTATAGTACTGTCAGAATTGACTTATTTCATTCTTAACCCCTATTCAAACTTCAAAGATGTAAACAGCAATTCATGTTCTTATGCATTTTAGATTCTGCATTCTTTGCAGTATTTTGCGCGAAGAGAATTTAAACCATCGTTGGCCTCATATGACTTGAGGTTGACCTCAAGCGAATATGATCTCATCCAACCCTAGAATGGTAGTTTTAATCCCGGTGAACTACCCCACCCTTTAAAGACTTCCTGTTTCCTACTGTAAGTCCATTTTACCTCATTTATAGAAGTATTAGGTCTCAAATCGAGCATGTTACTGTACAATGTATGCTTGTCCAATATTGTCTTCATGAGATCTGATAACGATTTGAGGCAAAGGAAAAGGTACAAAATCAAGGTTTATCTGAAAGATACCTCCTTGAGCTGTGACAGAATTGCAAAAAGGAGGGAATATGAAGGAGAAGTGTATTCAACATTAAAAAGAAAATGAATAATTGGTGAATGTATCTCCGCAGCGTCTTGCAAAGTGTAGGTTCTTTCAACTCACAGACAAGAAAGAATTTTGGTTGCACTTTGCGAAACTACGATCAGTATCATTTAAGGCCTTGGCTAACCCATACAAGACCTGCTTTGTGCATTACAGTTCAAGTACTGTAAGAACAACGGATTGTCATTTTGGTTTCTGTGCTTGCTGACCCCTGAAGATGTCTTGACTAACAGAAGCAATGACTGGCTTGGGCGAAGGCCAATCAACACTGGACATCTAACGTCTGGATAAAGGTAATTATTTATTGCCTTGCATAAAAGTGTATTCGAATCACTATTGTAAGATTAGTTGTGATTTTTTAAATTTTATTTCGACTCATCATTTCAATGAACGCTGGAATATTAAACACTGATCTTAGGCAGAGGTCCGGGGTAACTCTTTCCGTTGTGTAACGAGAGAGAGAGAGAGAGAGAGAGAGAGAGAGAGATGGTACGCAAATAAATGGTACGCAAAATGACTTTGAATAAATTCTATTTGTGACATTATTGGCGTTTTCCGCTGGAAAACAATTAAAATAGAGTAAAAACAATTGCCTGGCTTCATTAACATCTAAAATGTACACAAAACAGAATTCATTTCTCCATACAATATTATTCCAAAAATACGTCTCTCATTTCAAGTCCTTTATAAATAGTTCCTGTAAATGGGATTTGATAACTTAAGCAGAATAAGATTTTAGGCTTTAGGGGTGGGTGAAAAATCGTCATCGGTTTTTGCGTTTGCCACTGTGTCACTGTTATTTGTGCATGACGTCACTTGTTTTTCTTCCGGTTTACGGAAAGAAAATACCGAGAGCTCAGAAACGCAAGTTGACACGACATGGCGTCACGGAATCACTCTTTCTTTTCCTCTCTCTCTCTCTCTCTCTCTCATTCATGTCTGAAATTCATCATCATCATCATCATCATCATCATCATCATCATCAGTCTTTTAACGTCCGTCGTTGGACATAGACCTTCCCCAGGATTCGCCGCAATTCTCTATCATGGGCATCGCAGAGCCAGCATTTCCTGAATCTGTCAAGTTCATCTCTCCATCTTGTGTTCTGTCGGCCTCGGTTTCTTATGTGATATCTGGGGATCCATGTTGTGAAACGTGATGTCCACCGGTTCTCTTTCATCCTTGCAACATGGCCTGCCCATTGCCATTTGATTTTTTTTATAGTTTCTATGATGTCACGAACACCGGTTTTCTTCCTTATATACTGTGCTGTTTTGTGATCTCTCCATGTAATGTTGAGTAAATTCTCTCATGTGCACGTTGCATACTTCTCAGTTTGTGAAGGGTGTATAACCAATGCATCCTCCCAATAGTCACTTATAGAGCTGAAACATGGAACTTGACCAAGAGATAGACCCGTAAATTGAGAACCATGCAACGTGAACATGAAAGAATAATGCTGGGCCTCACATGGAGAGACCACAAAACAGCACAGTACATACGAGAAAAGACAAGAGTTAGAGACATCATAGAATCCATTAAAAATCTCAAGTGGCGGTGGGCTTGCCATATTGCAAGAATGGCAGACAATCGATGGACATCACGACTCACAACATGGATCCCCCGAGACCACATGCGCAACCGAGGCCGGCAAAATGTTAGATGGAGAGACGAGCTAGACAAGTTCAGGAAGTACTGGTTCCGTGACGCCCATGATACAGAATTGTGGCAAATCCTAGGGAAGGTCTATGTCCAACGACGGACATAAAAGACTGATGATGATGATCATGATCATGATGATGTTGATGATGATGTCTTAAATTTCAGATCTAAGTAATTGCGATAATAAAGTCAACTCTGAGAGTTTGATAGAAAAAAAACCTAGTAACATCAAGATCATGGAGGATCTAGAAGTTATTAATAGACCCATCAAATAAGACCCCCAAAAGGTCAAGAAGAACTTTTGTTTTTCCAAAATGAAGTAAAAACTTCTCAGAAGGGGGGATCTAGTCGTGTAATGATGCCAATTTTCAATTCTGTAAACAAAGCGGCATGACCAGGTACGTTGATGGAACCCTTCGCCACTTGTGGTGGCTACGGTAGTTCAACATATTCAAATGTTTATGAATTCTAACATATTTTAGTGTGTTCAATTAACATGAATAAAATAAATACTTAAGAATTGAGTTAATCTTTGCTATTTGTTCGTTATACAAAATTAATTATGCATAACATTTTACACGAAGGAGAATAAGATGAAAAATGATTAAAAAAACATAAGGAAATTCATTCACAGATGAATAAGATTTTGTAATAAAGACTTGAGAGTGGGTAACACTTAAATAGTTTAAGAAGCGCTAAGTAGACTCGTGACCTGACATTTAAAGAAACCAATAAATCAGTTAATTTCTTTCTAAAAAAATATAGGGTGGGATTAGAAATAGAATTCGAGACTGACATCGTTTCTGAGTCGATATTTAGTAAGCTAGGTTCAAACTGACACAGTACTGCAATAGTTGTAAACTCAATAACAATCAAACTCACTAGCAACGGCTTGTGTGACTGCTCTACGGCTAGGTGCTAACGTAGATATTAACTAAGCTTACTAAAGTCTGGCACAAGGATATCTAAAAGGGTTCTCATTAGTAATGTATTTCAAGTCTCGCTTTCTAACTCTCAACGTACGGAAAACGTATGGCGTTATTGTAAGGCAAGGGTTTGGCAAACCTTAGGCAGGGGTTGATAAAAACATTTTCATGTATTACGGGCTCAGATGATGAAAAAATGGATCAATGATCGTACAAGACTACAGAGTGTGTTTATAATTACCTGATTTTTTGACTAAAGGTATATATACCTGAATAAGTTGTAATGTGCAATCAATGAATGTTTTACTAAAATCAAATTGGCTAGCGATCAATTTGACCTCAGAACAAAATCAACATACTTCATTCCTGAAAAAGTTCTTCCCATGCTAATAAAATGGTATTGACGTTTTTAAATACAATACAAGTGTGATTTCATTCTATGAAATTAGGTATTTAGTTATGATTTTAACTTTTTAGTAATGACTTTGAATCAATTTGTTCATTTTATTGTTTTATCAAGTAAAAGATCAATGAGTATTTCTCATTTTTATAGGATGCAACATCAAAATAGATTAATATCAGATTATTGTCAAACTCCTGCTAAACAGGTCTTACTTTATTTTACTTTATGACGGATGGCGATGACCAGACCAAAAATAGTGACGTCATTCACGGATAACAGTGACACAGTGACATATTTCGCTAATCCCATTTACCAGAACTACTAATGGAGAAGTTGAACTGTGATACCTAGTTTTAGAATAATACTGTGTAAAGGCATGAATACTGTTTTGTTTATTTTTTAGATTTTAACGAAGCATGGGAGTTGGACCCATGCGCATCAAAGCTCGTTATTATTTAAGTTGCTGGAAATAATTATATAAAACTATAAAGCTATATTATTTTAGGTAACTTACCTTATGCGCACGCATAAATTTCCTGTGCGCTGGTTGCAAAATGTGTGTGCGCGCGCGCATGCGCACAGCTTGAAGGGAATTATGTCTACACCTGTGCGTATGTATACGTAAGTCCACATGTGTACGTGTATGCAAGTGCATGTGTGTGTGTGTGTGTGTGTGTGTGTGGTTGGGGTCATATTTCTATGTGATTTTGAAAGCTTCCTGAGCAGTTAATAACATTCCAGTCGGTGACACCCGATGCTTGCAAGGATTAACAAGTCACGTGACTTAATCTCCCGCCATTTCTGAGAGCTGTTCGGCCATTCTAGAGGATTAGTGGATAATATTTTGTATGGCAAGAAAGAAAGAAAGAAAGAAAGAAAGACAGAAAGAAAGACAGAAAGAAAGAAAGACAGACAGAAAGAGAGGTATAAGAGTGAAAGAAAATAGAGGAAGAAAGAAATTAACAGAGCGGAAGTTGGGGAGAAAAAGTAAGGAAAGGCAAGAAAAGGAACACAAATAAGAAAAATGAAGAGGGAAAGAAAATGCAAAAGAAAGAAAGGAAAGAACGAAGAGAGAAGGAAACAGGAAAAAGAAGAAAGAAAGCAGAAAACAAAGAGAACAAGAAAAGAAACAAGAAATGAGGATAAGGAAAGAAAGAGGAGAAGACGAAAAAAGACAATAAGAAAATAGTGAAAGAAAGAAGTAACGAAGAAAAAGATTGCTCGAAGAAGGCAGAATGGCTAAAATACATACATACATATATATATATATATATATATATTTATATATATGTATATATATGTGTGTGTGTGTGTGTGTGTGTATGTTTGTATTAATGTGCAAAAGCTCAGCGGATGCCGGATTAGGAACAACTAAATACGAGAACACGTCAAGGGAAATCGGTAAAATGAAGACACAGAAATACTTGGGCTTCCAAAGATAGTTTACGAAGTCAATTTCTCAGTGGCAGAAATGGGAAGGAACGATAAAGTGTAATCGGTAATCTGAGAGAGAAAAAAAGTTTAAAGAATAAGAAATGAAAAGGTTTCTTTTCGGTGGGGGGGGTGAGGGTCGGTTGGATTTGACAGATGGGGAATTTCTACTTCTGGATGTTAGGAAGAAAAGGAAGAAATGTTACACCTTACTGAAATATGATGAATAGATAGATATGAACAGACTTATAGAGATACATAGGTAGATAGATAGGAACAGAGTGAGATAGACAGAATGAGATAGATAGATAGATAGATAGATAGATGAAAAAGAATGGGCTGATATATAGAGAGTGAGTGATAGAGAGATTGAGATATGAAGAGAGTGAAGTAGATTGATAGATAGATATGAAGAGAGATTGATAGATATGAACAGAGTGAAATAGACTGATAAATAAATATGAAGAGAGATAGATAGATAGATAGATAGATAGATAGATAGATAGATAGATAGATAGATACCTTGGTATGAATAGAGTGAGATATATAGATAAATAGATATGAAAAGACTGTGGTAAGAATAGACTGATAGATAGATATATAGATAGATAGATATGAACAGAGATAAATAGATAGATAAATAAGAATTGATAGCTAGATATGAACAGAGTGAGATAGATAGATAGATAGATATAAAAAGACTAAGAATAGACTGATAGATAGATAGATTGATAAATAAATATGAACAGAAATAGTTATGAATGGACTGCGATAAAAAGATTGGTAGAAAGGAAGAAAGATAGATAGATAGATAGATAGATAGATAGATAGATAGACAATAACTTATTGAGATAGATGGATAGATGAATAGATATGAACGAAGTGAGATAGATAAGAAATATACAGGTATTTGATAAGAAAAAATGTAAACAATAAAGAAATCATTTGGAAAAACTAGAAAATGAATTTCAAGTTAAACGTGGGATCTCGACATTTTAGCTTAAACCTTGCATTCGAGGTTTTACTGGAGCCATTCGCAAACTTTCCGGATATGACTCCCTTAAGAACTCGATATGATAAGTACATAACACAAACAGATAGAAATTATGATTTCTTTAATCTACGACCCCTTGAAATGTGCCAGGGCATCAAGTGGGTCATATGGCTCCTGTCAAAAAATGGCCTTTCAGAAGTTTCTGATTAGTTAGCCTCATGCCAAACTTGGCTGATTTCAGTTAATTCAAGACTTCTTGTGGGTATTTTCTCCTTAGCTTGCCTTTACATCCAAACCTCATTCATTTTCGCCATACCTATGTCAGTGATGAAACGTTCTTCTATTTCTGTTAAGCTGTTGATTCCGTATTCTGGCACACCGCATCGGGTGGTCTTGTTCACAATTTCCATAATGAAATTGTGGTTAGATTTGTTAAATGTTGACTAAAGGTTACTTGCAAGACAAGTTGGTGCAGAAACACCGGGTGCCAATCAGAATCCCGAATATTGAAATCCTGAAAGATCAAAATCCCCAAAGGCTGATCTCCCAAAAGATCAAAATTCGTAATGGCCAAATTCCTGTAAAGCTGAAGCCCCGAAAAGCAAGATCCAGACAACTGCAACTCCTATTGAAAAAAAAAGGCTTAGTTAGTAACTGATGTGATTGTTTATAGAGATCGTTTTTTTTTTCTCTTTCGTTTGGTGCTGTATATTTAAACACTAGTATATACCCGTCATTTTCTTGCTCTCTTCATTTATATCCTCTATCATTAGTTGGAGGTCGTGTAGGTTCTCTGCAAAAAGGGCTATGTCGTCTACAAATCTTAAGTTGCACAGGTACTCGCCATCTATTCTAATTCCTTTACCCTCCCAGTCTATTCTTCTGAAGATCATCTCGTGGCAGGCTGTGAAGAGTTTGGGTGAGCTGGTATATCTTGTTTCACTCCTTTCTGGAGCTGAAAGGGGTCCGAGTCTTTATGTAGCCTGAAACATGGAACCTAACCAAGAGACAGATCTGCAAATTGAGAACCATGCAATGTGCACATGAAAGAATTATGCTGGGCCTCACATGAAGAGATCACAATACAGCATAGTACATCCGGAAAAAGACAAGAGTCAGGGACATAATAGGATCCATTGAAAACCTCAAATGGCAATGGGCTGGCCATGTTGCAAGAATGGCAGATAACCGATTGACATCACGACTCATGACATGGATCCCTAGAGATCACATGTGCAACCGAGACCGGCAGAGTATTAGATGGAGAGACGAACTAGACAAATTCAGAAAGTACTGACTCTGCGACGTCCACAATGGTGTGGCGAATCCTGGGGAAGGTCTATGTCAAACGACGAACGTTGAAAGACTGATGAATCTATATACCTACCATAATGGTTATTTATGTATGGATTGGCTCTAAGTTGTATAAAGCTATCTTATTATGTAATTTATTTTCAATAATTCAAGTGTCATAATTTCAAGCTTTTTTCGACTCTCAACTCAATATCTAACACTTCTTTCCGTCAATTACTCTGCTTTCTTCATTTTTTCTAGTTTTAAACTTCCAGCCATTCCATGACGTATTATTCATTAGTGTAATGTTACAAAAACTCACTTTTATTACAACCCTATAAATGTTTTTATTAGCTCTGTCAATCTATTTCACATGGACTAATCCATTACAACTTTGAGCTTGTCTTAGAAATCAGACAGGACATACGATTATACAATCAAACAAACTAATTTGTATCTATCGATTTCATATGGATAGATTTGTATGTTATTCTTTCTAACAACGCAATAGTTCTTTCATACTGAATTTCTAGAGGATTAAGGTTAAAGTTGAGATTACTTTTTAAAGAAAATGTGTTTTTATATGCTTCCTAAATAAATTATATTTTATTTTTCAAGAGATTTTTAAAAAGATTCTTTCCTTTATTATATCTTCAGTATTTCTATCTTTCAGGGTTGTAGTTTTCGGGATTTCAGACTACATGTATTCTGATCTTTCGGTATTTCAACATTCGGGATTTATAGCATTCTGGATTATGCTGCAATCCACAAGAAAAGGTACGGAAAATGTCTTTGAAATCGACGACCAACATTATGCCAATAAAAACTGTAATATAGAAACTGATATATGTATTAAGAGATGGATAGATATGATCCGACAGAATGATTATAAACTGCATTAAATTATATAGAAACATTTGAAATGATCTCCCGTCACTACATGGTTAATTTATCACTCAGGTAGAAGACGTAAATAGAATAAACAACTGAAGAAAATGGGGCTACTGTAGGAATCGAACCTGCCACCGATAGAATAGCCACTTCAGCATAGAGTTGCTCTTACCACTGAGCTAAACAGTCGCCCAAATACCTGTTTTGACACCAAATTCTCACCTCTTCTATTCGCTTCTTCCAATGTGACAGTTATGTATTAAGAAATGGTTGGTGTGAAAGCAGGTATTTGGGCTTTTGCATTACTAACAGCCGTTTAGCCCAATGATAAGAGCATCGCTATTTTGAAGCGGCTACCCTATCGGTGACAGTTTCGATTCCTGCTCCAGTCCCATTTTCTTTAATTGTTTATTCTATTTACGATGTTTAGGGTGAGTGGTGCATTAACCGTATTGTGACGGGAGATAATGTCAAATAAGTTTCTATATGATATAACGCAGTTTATAATCTGATATATGCATCTTTCTAGGTAATGATACGTTTGTTTGCACAGTTATGACTAGACGAAATACCCACCCTAACGAGCGAGTAAACTGATGTCCAAAAAATGAATTTCTAAAATCGAAAGATCGATAGATGATTAATCATGATAATATAATCCGATGCTTATATACAGTGAGTACAAAAAGAATTCGATATATTTCTGAAGGTTTTTTAACAACTCTATATAGATTCAGAATTGACAGAATGTCTTATTTTTGTACATAACTTCTCAATCTTCAATTTTGTTTTAATATTTATTTTTTCTGAATCTTAGTTCAAACTTCTGTCAATTTTGAAGCTGTATAATTATGTCAAAATAAGCATTTTGAAATATATCGGATACTTTTTGCACTCACTGCGAGTATTTTTCTCTATAATGTATTTGCACAGTCAATATTACATCCAGATTTTCTATCGAATATCGGTTTGCGTTGATAAAACTTTGACATTTAAAAAAATGTGATAACTGAAACTATTATTACTTCTACTACAGCAGGTAGTAATAGAATTAATACCATCGAAAAGCATAATGCCGTCATTATCTTCCGTAGAAGCAGTCACCAGGTAACTTCATATATTATCAGCACTATCCAATCAGTAGCGAGGATGTACATAAAGTTTTAGCCTTAAAACTATATTTTCCCTTTGCTTTTTGCTATCGAAAAAAATCTAATACCTCATAATTCGATAGACTTGAAGACACTGGTAGGATGCAATTTGCAAGGAAACAGTACCAAGCGATGTATGAAGGCATAATTATTTTTATTATTTCACTTTTCCTGGCGGCCATTTTGTCGTCTGCCTTACTTCCAGTTTCATTAATTATTAAGAGCTGACAAAGAAAGAAAGAAAGCAACAAAGAAAGAAAGAAAGAACACGTTGTCACAGGAAAAAACAAAAAAAAGAAAGAAGGAAAATATCCATACAGTAATAAAGAAAGAAAAAGAAAGAAAGGTTGAAACTGCTGATTAAGTGAGAGAGAGCACAAGTCTATCGTCTGCCTTGCTTCCAGTTTCATTAACTACAAAGAGCTGATAAAGAACGAGAAAGAAAGAAAAGAAGAACATACTGTCACAGAAAAAAAAAACGAAAGAAGGGAAATATTCACAAAGTAGTAAAGAAAAAAAGAGAGAAATTGCCAATTAAGTAAGAAAGGAAGTCCTGGTTATTTAAGAAAAGAAAGAAAGAAAGAGAGAAAAAAGATAGAAAGGAAGAAAGAGCTTAATCAGAGAGAAAGAGAAAATTCAGACCAAAAAACTAAAAATGCTGTCAACGGAAGAAAGAAAGGAAAAACAGAGTGACGAAGAAAGAAAAAAAGAAGGGAAGAAAGGAAGAGCTGACAAAGGAAGAAATAGGAAAGGAATGAAAAAAAAGAAGGGAAAAAGAAAGAAATAACGAAAGGAGGAGAGAAATAATGACAGAAAATTCTGGTAAAGAAAGAAAATACGCGTGTTCAGTGAGTTGATATTAGATGGCCTTAATAGATTATGAAGAAGTGAACACGTTTTTACTACCTGGGGTTATGGATTTCAGTCGCATTACGCTTTTGACCTTATCTGACGAATAACAAGAACCATATTGTAATTACAATTTTTTAAGGGTATATTCACTGGCATTTTGGACATTTCTAAAGACGAAATGAATTTCCGAGGAAAGGAAAGGTGTGAAATTACAGAAGGGGAAAAAAGAACTTTCCGAGAAATTCGTCAAATTACTTTTTTGATTTAATTATATGAATATGAAAGTTTACCACGCCACACCGACAATAATATGGGCCAAAGAAATACGCCGAAGACTAAATATGAGAATATCGAAATGATGTTTTCGAAGAATTTCAGAGTGCGTAAAAAATTGAATTAATCAATGAAAAAAAATCAGTTGTGTCTATTCAGGTATGAATAAATACTTCTTGAAAGTTTCTTCTGAAACTTTTTTGATTGCAATCCTGAACACAGAATTTTCTCAGCTTGGTGACTCTTAGGGCTGACATAATATTTCAGTGTATTTTTCATTTGTTTTTATCCCTTAAATTTTACAGAATTTTATTCTAAATCGATAATCAAACGCAAGACGTAAACAGTGCGAAATACACGCTTTATTATTCTTTTTTTAGATGATCCACAGAGGCTGCTGAATTTTTGATTTTTGTTCTTGACAGGCAACTATGACCTCACCATTTTACAGTTATACCTGATAAATCTGACACCAGAATTCAAAAGGTTTTTTGATTGCAACGTCTCATCATTGCGCATCTAAAAACAAAGACTCAGGACCGTCTTGTATTAAAGGCAAATCTTAGATATACGCTTATCACAACAGAACCTAAGATTTGGAAGCTTTTCAAATACAAATGTACTTGTAATAGTTAGTTGTCAGTTACGTTTGCGTTAATTCCTGACTACCGATAATCACTTCTCTCCTAATTTGCGATGCATTTCTATAGTAAAATCATTAACAATACATTTACATTATGTATAATTTAGTCTAATTATGTATAATAGCCCCATTGAAGAAAGCGAAGAAAAGGGAAATCTAAAAAAGAGAAGGAAATGAAAGAGACCAAGAAAGAGAGAAAAAAGAAAAAAAAAACTAAAAGTAATGCGTTTTCATTATTCGTATAACTGCCCAATTCGGTCAGTAACACATTAATTCCTGACCACTGACAATCCCTTTCTATCTGTTTACAACAAACAAATCAGTCTCAAATTGAGACAACTCTCTGGCCAAACATCGCGAACGTTTCTGCTTAATCATCAATTCTGTTTGACATTCCATCAGGAATTTTTAATTAATTAGCGCAGTGCATGACTAAACAGAGGAGTGGTGAAGGAGCTGAAATCTTGCCTATGTATGCCGGGTTCAAATGCAGTCAGCAGTAATTAGAATCATTGCTTTATTTTCCTTCTACAGCTGGAATTAGCTGTGTCACAAACAGAGCTAGCCAAAAATGCCGGCAGCAGGGTACGTCGTCCGGGGAGCCAGTTTTAGGGACGCCTGTAATGTGTCTGAGACAATAGGACTTTTCAAATACAAATAGGAAAATGTATAAATCAAACATAATAAAAGCCAAAATGTCACAAACTTCCTAATATTAAGTCTTATTTTCAAGGAATATCTAAGAGTTAAAGTCATTCTGCTCTGATGTCACTGAGACAAACTACTGGCAAAGAAATTCTCATGGCGGATGACAAGCTCATTCAAGTTTAAAGGGCGCCAAAATTTAGTTTGCTTGCGACATCAGGAACCCTAGAACCGGAACTAGTCAATAACAATACTGCCTCTATCTTCCTAGTAGTCAGAGTACACAAAAAAACTCATGTTGTGTAGTATGAATCCTTGTCCGAATATAAACTTGAAACTGTTTCAAGATAGTTTTGACACATCCTATATTTCATGGCTAATAAAACTATTTTAATATAATGCAATATGTACAATATGATGGCATTTTACAATGTAATGTATTTATTCAAGATTTTATTCTATACTTTGAACTACTTCGTTCAGTTTGTTGTCCCATTAAATAAAACATCAATGAGTATCCCTTTGTTTTATGTGATTCAATGTCAAAATAAATTATAAAAAATAACACCCATCAATTCACAGATTATTGAAGTTGCTGGAAATGGTTCTTTTGAATTCGACAAAGAGAATCAATATTTTTTCAATAAAATAAGAATATAAAAATAGAAAACCCAACAATCTATTCAATTTGAATCAGATCTTTGTAAACTTCACAATATGAAAACTGTCTGGCAAACATTCACGCTGCAGTGATGTACAAACTAGAAAGTGGTATTTGAAAACCTGACAAAGTAGTTAATAGACACAGCTAAGAGGATCACACTGAACATTTGTAAGGTCTTTAGCGGACTGCATTCGAAAAAAAACTGAAGGTTTTTAAATACAATTATTTATACTACTGTAATATTTGGTATACAAGGGAAGTAACAGATGAAACTGAATTTGATATTATGTTGCTTCATAAATGTTGCTGAGCAGTTACTCAGACTCTTAATAAGATTTATGCATTTGCACAAAATCCTATACCAGTTTGTTGCACAATGGATTCGGCATGCTTGTAGTAATTTCGTTATAAATAGAGAAAACTTGGGTTTGTGAGAAGAGACTTGGTCTTTGATTAGTTAATGTTCATACAGGAAGGAGCCAGTTCACTATCATCATCATCATCATCATCATCAGTTTTCAACGTACGTCGTTGGACATCGAACTTTCCCAGGATTCGCCGCACGTCTCTATCGTGTGCATCGTGATTCTTCAAATTACTAAACTTCTTTGTATTGAATTATGCGTAGAATTCAGTCAGTTTCATATTCTTAAAACTCTTCTTCAGAGAGGGAAAATGCTCAGTTGTTTAGAGAAGCGTGCTAGTTTCACATCATCATCATCATCATCATCATCAACATCAGTCTCTTAACGTCGTCGTTGAACATAGCCCTTCCACATGATTCGCCACACTGTTGTGGGCATCGCGGAGCCAGTACTTCCTGGATTAGTCTAGCTCGTCTCTCCATCTAATACACTGCCGGTCTCGGTTCTCAGGGATCCATGTTGGGAGTCACGATGTCCAACGGTTGTCTGCCATTCTTGCAACATGGCCAGCCCACCGCCATTTGAGATTTTTAATGGATTTTACAATGTCCCTGACTCCTGTCTTCTCCTGGATGTATTGTGCTGTCTTGTGGTCATTCCCTGTGAGGTTGAGCTTTGTTCTTTCATGTGCATTTTGCATGGTTCTCAATTTGCAGGTATGTCTCTTGCTTAGGTTCCATGTTCCTAATACCCTTGACTTGTAATTTGATGTTCAGCTCATTCAGTTTGTCGAAAATGTCAACTACGAACACTAAATCGCACACTCGTTCTTTCATTCTCATGTTAGTTGAAAATTCAAAACTAATGCTCTTCATTTCAAGAAAGAAAAAATTCTCTTCTCAGATTCCTCACTCTTCACAAAATATTTCTCAGGCTTAACCAGCGTACATTGCTATGATACAGTACATCTGAATATTTGCACAACATATCATCCAGAAAACTCCTGAACTGTCTGCAATGTGCTCTGATCAAGCTGATGACACGAACCATCACACCATGTATTTGAAATACAGGACAGATTTACACAGACTTTCCTGATGAATATTGCAACGGAATAATAACCTTGTGAAGTGGATGTTCAACTTTCACTTTGCCATTAAGCAGCTTTATTAGGCTAACATGTTTTTCTGTTAATGCAGGTGCACCGTCTGTTGTAATGCTTGCTAATCTGTTTCGAGGTTAACCGGATCCATCCAAGCAGTTTTCAACACATTCATACAAATCTGAGCCAGTTGTGGTTTTCTTTAATGGTTCAACTTACAGCAACACATCAGTAATTACAAAATTATCATCAATTCCTTTAATAAATTCCTCATGGACGTCAGTGCTCTCATTTAGTCTCGATGGAACTCAGATGATTTGCGAGTCTCATGCAGCTGTTCTGTCAGATGGAATCAATACAACAAACTACAGTTCTCTTTGACAAAGATATAGCTTCAAGTTTTGTTTTGACTTCTTAGTATGCGATATCAGTAATACCAGCAGTAGCAAGCAAACAGGCCTTTAAAAATTCTGCTTCAGAAAACACTTTGTTATGCCTAGAAATTTTATAAGCGAGCACAAAGTTGGCCTTTGTGACAGTCTTTTGTATAATTGTTTGTTTAACAAAAGTAGTTTGTTGTTTCCCTGGAGTTCACTTTCTGATAAATGATTTGCAAAGTTACTTCGCTCAGTTTGAAAAATTCTCTTCAAATTATACTCCTTGAAAATAGCAACGTTGTCATGGCACATTAAGCACACTGCTTTACTTCCAACATCTGTACCATAAAATACTTGTACGCACATTCCTTGTTAAACATACGGCATTCATTTTCAATTTTCGTTTTTTTTTTGTTTTTTGTAGTTTTTGTAGCACTCATTTTTAGAACAATATTTGGAATGAGATAAATTAAAAGACTTTAAAATAAATATTAGTCCTTCGCTATCTTACGTTTTTGTTAATAACATGGCCACGGAATCCCATTGAAGTCTCGTTAGTCGCGTCATCTTATGCGAGAATTTCCGGGATTACACAAATTGACACCACCCTGCAAGAACGTTCGCGGGGACAGCTTTTGACTCGCGTACCGTAGTGAATTGCTTGCGAAGCGAACTGGTTGAATGTTTTCAACGTGAATTGAATAAAAGGGACGGTTTGAAAACCCTAGAACGTTACTGACTATGTCAGGCACTTGAAGAAAGCAGGAGAGTACGACAGCCGAAACTTTGTGACTATAACAATCAAGATGAGAACACTAGTCTGAGTGAATCAGAATTCATACAATGATTCACTTAGACTAGCGCCCACATCATAGTAACAATTCATCATATGAGAAATTCAGACAGAATGTTCTCACTAATCTTGGTGAGTGTGCACAAAAATTGTGGTTGTTCAAATCATTTTCCTGTGATGACAGTATGGGAATGCTTGTGATACAGCATATGTCTCATGGCTAATAAAACTGAACGGGTATATTTGTATACGATACAAATATGATTGCATTCTATTAGCGAACATATCTAGTTAAAATTTCAGTCTATGCTTTGGACTACTTTCTCCAGTGTGTTGTTCCATCAAATGAAAACGTAAATAACTATTTCTTATTTTTATGAGATGCAATGTCAAAATAAATGTGGCATTTGAAAAATTGACTATCTCGTTTACTGAAATACTTAACCAAAAATTTATTTCATTAATATAATTATGATATATTATTATAAGGCCCATCACCCCGCCAATATCTTTCTCTGAAGGGAAGGTTTATTTTCATTAACATACCTAAAAAAATGCAAACAATTACACAACAACTTATGAACTTATGCATTTGCGTTGATAAGTAAACATAGCTCGCAATCAATGTACCTTCGAATGTTTAGTTGTCTCGCAAAAATTTAATGTTGCACAATTTTTTCCTGTGCTAAAAGTATATACGCACTGAATGCACGTGCGAAATAAACATGAGATTGCTCCAAGATATTTTTGGAACAGTCTATATTTCATGATTAATAAAACTATATCGACATATTTTGATATACTACAAATACGATTGCCATCTTCAAAGTAACCGACTATCTAATTAAGAGAAACAGCTAGCTAAAAATTTCAAAGTATAAATAGAATACTATCTATCCATATAAAAGTTACATGTGTAAATTAGTATGTTTAATTTTATAATTGTATGGTTGTAAGTATCTTTGTTTAGTCAGATTCTTCTTATAACCTAAAAATTATGATGGATTGGTCTTTGTTTGATAGAGTAACACAGCTAAAAAACAATTAAAGGGTTCTATTAAAATGATATAAACCGTTATGACATAACAAAGAATAATATGTCACAGAATCGCTGGGCGTTTGAAATTTTTTTTAAAAAAAAGAGTGTGCAAGTGACTGACAGAAATGTTTGATATTGAGTTGAGATTTTAAAAGAAACATGAAATTAGAAAACTTAAATTACTGGGAATAAATTACCAAATGAAATAGATTTAGGCTTCTTAGTACCGATCAATACATTAATAACACCGTCATCTTCAACGGGTATATGCTAGTATTTATAATAATAAGTGTAATCATTAAATTCTCTGTTAACTAACTTTATAGGCGCACATTAATTTCTTTTTTCTACTGGCTTCAAAACGTATGTGTCTGTACACACGCACACGGCTTTGATGGAACTATGGTCATCGGCATTGAAACTCTTTTTCAGTGCTGTTGTCACGTGGGAATTCTTACTTCTTTCAACTCACAATCACAATGTCCGCACATCTGGGGGTTTTGGTGTTATCAATGTTAACAGCTTCTCATCAGTGATTCACTTTGGTCCCCTATTCTTTAGTCAGGTCTTTCGTAGAGTCCGCCATGTTGGAACCAAGTGAATTGGAAAGGGCAGTGCAGTGTGATATAGAATGACTGAACCGATTTTCCAGCCTGGTTTCAAAGACTAAAATGGCGCCAGCGGTTGTTTGGCGAAATAATAGAGTGACACGTTCCCAAA
Organism: Thysanoteuthis rhombus; assembly: GCA_963457665.1. NCBI lineage: Eukaryota > Metazoa > Mollusca > Cephalopoda > Oegopsida > Thysanoteuthidae > Thysanoteuthis > Thysanoteuthis major. The sequence goes on from OY735239.1 coordinate 23,455,082, forward strand.
TAGAAAAAGCTTCAGAAGGGGATAATAAAGGAGGTTAGGGAAGAATGGGAATATAACGACAAAGAGAGGAAGTGGGGAGGGAGGAAGGAAAGAAGAAAAGAAGGAAGGAAAGAAGGAAGGAAGGAAAGAAGGAAGGAGGTGAGGGGGAAAAGGAAAAATTGATGGATGGAAGAAGTAATTGAAAAAGAGGGAAATACAAAGAAAAATGATAGAAAGAAAGAAATGAACAAAAAGTGAAAAATGGAAATTATTCAACATGAAAAGGGAAGAAAAAATATAAAAGAAAGATAAATGAAAAAAAGGAAGAAAGATAAATAAAAAAGAGAGAAAGATAAATAAAAAAGAAAGAAATGAAAGCAAAAAAGAAAGAAAGGAAAGCAAAAAAGAAGGAAGGGGAAATTACATTGTAAAGGCGAAAATGCGTTGAAAAAATGAAAGGAGAGAGGAGAAAAGAGAAGGAAGAAGAAAAAGTGATAAAAAAAGACTGAAAGAGAGAAAAACATACGAAGGAGTTTGAAGGAAATAAAAAAGTAGAGAGATTTTATATTTTAATAAGAACGGGAGGACACACATAATAGACGAGAAAGAAAGAAGAAAGGAAACAATTGAACGATTAAAAAAAGGCAGGAAAAGACGAAAGAGGAAAAGAAAGTCAAATTAAAAACAAATTGATATAAAAAAAATAAAGCATGAAGGAGAAAAAAGGATTCCGTTGGGTTATGTACACACAGGCAGATGTTAGTCAGACCCACTTCCGGCTTACCAGATCTGGTATTCTCCAATGGACACCCATCAAGGTACTGACTACGCTCGACGTTAACTAACGTATCCAACGTAATTTTGCCGAACTCCCTTAGCCTGTGGAGGAGGTTCCTTTATCTTAAGCCTTGTGCAGAGAGTAAAGAGGCATTGAATAACGTTTTTAAAGTCTTGGGTATCCGTTCAGTAAATAGCCATTGAGTACCATTTTTAATGTCTGGTATGATTTGACAGTGGAGTGAATGCTGGTCTACTGATCTAAAAGTGAGCACTCTACCATTGGACCACGGCAATCGGTCATGAATGGTATACAGACCAGAAAGATAAGAAGGCAATAACGGCGGTAAACTTTAAGGCATAAGTTGAAATGAAAAGCCTTCTGTCCCAGTAGACAATGGAACGACATTAGAGCAGGGTTGCCAAGTTAACCATTCTTTGGCTAGATCAGCCTGATTTGTCTCCAATTTAGCCTGTACGCCTGGTACATACATGGCCAGCCAACCAGCCTGCCGGACCAACATAAAAACTAAAAGAAACCTATGTTGACGGTTAGCCGATAAAAATCTGCGGTTAGTAAGTCTAATAAAAGGGAATGTACAATTAGAAACCGTCAACAAACTGTCAACATCGGTTTCTTTCACTTTTCAAGTTGATCCAGCTGGCTAAGTATGTATCAGGCGTACAGGCCACACCAATGGAGCTAGAGGGCTAAAAATATCAGCATACTCCTTATTATGTCAGCACACCTCACGTTTATTTTAAATCCCCGTCTTGATAGTTTTTAGTTTCAGTTTGCAGTGTAAGCATATGTTAGATTGGTTCTTAGTTTGTCACTTGTTTTTTGAAAATTCTAACTTTTCAGAGATCATTGTCTAACGAAAGGCGAGAGATTAACTTATTCATTGTTGAAGGTGATCACCCCTATACGACATACTGCAAAATGAAGTAAGTCACGTGGCAGTCTCTACTGAGTGACTAACCAGACTAGTTTTTATTAAAAATTTGTTCTGGTGTCTTTGTAAATAGTTATCTTACAGGATAACTGGGCTTTAAATGAGTAAATATAACACTTTTAATAATGAAGTTTGCTGGAAATGGACAATATAGCCGATTTAAATCACTTTTAAAGACAGTTGTAGCTATGAACTAAAAAAAGACTATGCTTGGCAACACTGCACTGATCAGACCCCTCCATTGCACAAACCTGGGCGTAACATATGGCGATCCTAAAACGCCTTCACGGTCGAATCCTCTCTCAGTCTGATGTAATGATCAAAAAGAAACTGAGGTAATTCATTTGGAATCATCTTGTCTACAGAGGCTGTAGTGTTTACATCCAGCCCCCTCAAGCGGGGGCGGGAGGCTCCTCTCCTTGGTTTAGGACAAAGATCAGTAACTCCTTTTTGTAATGGCTCGCTTATGATTTCTTTTAGATTTCCTTCATGTTTAAATTTTTTCCATACAGAATACTCATTTTATATAAAAATTCATTCATAAAGTGAAAAAATAGTGAAAATTTCATTGAAATTTTGCCGATTAGGTAATTTTTGGTAGAATATTGAAAAAACTTTTGTATTGACATGATTTGTGAAAAGTCCGTGGACATTGTTCTAGCAAACTAATTATAAAATGCAATATTTATGTAAGCAAAAATTAAACAAATTGTTACACAAAAGATTATTTAAGAGCCATCAACTGCCCAATGGACATTTAAAGACACAAAATTCGGAAAGCTTTTTAAAAAGGTCTGACGCCCATGGAAAACACTTCAATAGCTAATGTCGACCCCTGGTTTAGAATTAGAATTGTCATTTTCCTAAAGGCATTAGAGCGAAAATGAATGAAAATTGTCTCAGTCGGAGTTTAAGTTTAGCCGGAATTTGAACTCAATTTACCGATTCCATTCTGTTAACCGTTACACCATCTGCACCTCCAAGAGGGAATAAGTATTGAATAGTCTACAATATCAAACGATAGAAGAAGACAGAAATTTGAAGTGGATGACTTGATATAATGCACAAAACAAAAAAAGGGTTGTTTTTTGTCGAACAATAGTTGTACAACTTCGTTGAATATTTGAAACCAGTAATAACTTCAGTTTTTTATTCAAATGTTAGCAACTCCCCTCAATACTCCTGCATTCTCTTAGCATTTTTATTCGGAACTGCCAACCAAAACTGTCACTATATGTTTCTCTCAGTTTTTAAACTGGTCTGGCTGGCTAGTTTGCAATAGCTATGTCCACGGACTTTTGACAAATCATGTCGATACTCTCAGATTTGAAAATTCTATCAAAAATTACCCAGTCAGTAAATTTCAATAGAATTTTCACTATTTTTTCAATTTATGAACGAATTTTTATATAAAATGAGTATTCTGTAAGGGAAAAAAGATTGAAAGATGAGAGCCACGAGGAAAACTAAAAAAAAATCAAAATTTGACCATTCCAAAAAGAAGTTGCTGATCCTTGTTGCTGGTTGGCTATGTATTAATCACGCGTACTAACAACACCAATGTAGATAGGCTGCGAATTTTAATATTCACTCTATATTGCGTCTAGAAAATACTTTTTTAAAATTCCCCCTGGGTTTTTAGTGGGGGTTCAACGTGCCATGTAGGTTTATGCTAAATTGATCCCTTACTTTGTATCCACCTGTTTTTGTTTTTTGTTGTTGTTGTGTTTTTGTATTTTTTAAAGACATTTTAGTGATCAATGCTCCATAAGACGAGAGAAGTAACTTATTCATTGATCATTATTTTTCCGAATTTCTTAATTGATCATCCCCAACATAACATGTTGCAAAGAGACATTGATCACGTGAGAGTTTTTATTGGGTGACTAACTAGACCTGTCACTTATACTCTTTGAGTTTTTTAAAGTTTTTTTTATCAATTAATAACCGGTGGCTTTCACTAAAGATCAAGTAACAGCAGGTCACTCTATTTACTTCTGCACAATACTCAGTATTCTTTTTTATCTATACTCATAGAGCTATCACGGCATTAGTATACGGTGTCTGTCTCTGGAGATCAAGTGACAGCAAATATCCGTATACCCCATCAGTAGTTTCATGTACTGGTTTTGATAACACTACTTTCTAGATGGTTTCAATGCTTCCTAAAATTTCCATTTTTTTCCAATTTCTTTGCAAGGTTATTTGGAACTGTTTTTCTTTTCATCATGATCATCATCATCATCATCATCATCATGAAGATGATGATGATCATGATCATCATCATCGATATGAGCAGAATTAGTCTGATAGATATAAACAAACTAAGACAGATACATAGATAGATACGAACAAAATTACATTGATAGATATGAACAGACTCATAGATAGATAGATAGATAGATAGATAGATAGACAGATAGACAGACAGATAGATTTAAACAGAATTAGATCGATAGATAGATTTAAACAGAATTAAATACATAGATAGATAGATCGATTGATAGATTTAAACAGAATTAGATACATAGATCGACAGATCGATAGATAGATAGATAAGAACAGAATTAGATAGAGGGGATTACATTGAGAAAGAAAAGAAAAAGTTAAAAAGGCGAGGAACAAACAAGAAAGAAAGACAATTCTCGACTGGTTAAAAATGGTTGCAAGTGTTGAAAACTTATTTTGACGGACGGTAATGGAATTTTGATCAAACGAAGAATTTCAGAAGTGCCGGACGGTTAGGAGCCACCCTATTATCACAGCCGACGGGAAAAACAGGATTTGGGGAGGTACAGTTGTGTTCAAAAGAATTAAGGGGAAAAAGAAAAGAAACTGAAGTATAAATGAATGTTGATAACGTCGACGAAATTCTTCGACTAAAATGGGTTTTTCGTCCGATTTCTTTTCTTTTCTTGTTTTCATTAAACGAATTGAAATTGCTCGTTTCCTTGAATCCTCACTTTATTACTTCATCCTATTCTGTGCACATGATCAGATCGTTTTACGATAAACTAATTCCACTGAACTGATCCCCCGTGGCCCAGTGGGAGAGTGCTAATCTCAGGTTCTGTAGGTCGTGGGTTCAATACCAAAGGCTTTGAAAATGGCACCCTCAATGACTCTCAGCATAAAGATTGGGATTGTAGAAGCCTGGAGAGGCTTTTGCCCCGACAGGTCATATCGCCGAAGGCACGGGGTTGAAAACATGGTCGCCCTTACAACACGGGACTATGAAATTCCACTGATCTAAAAAAAACTCTCACATATATGGACGGTGTATACAAGTTTGTTTATACTTATTACTCAGTTCGGCGTGAAGTAATGGTTATCAATCTAAACTTGCTTATCACTACTGATGTAAAGGGTTCAACCTTCTGAATGCCTTGCACCTTAAAACCTCAATATATAATGCTTTATAAATATCAAAGTATAAGGTGAAGAGGCTTGACCCCTGGCTGAGATTGTTACCTATTTCACAAACAGAGGTGGGTGTTTGAGACGGCATAAGCTAAGTTTTTCAAGACAGGCGCAACCAGAGCAGAGGTATGCCAGTTGGAATGGGCCCGCAATTTGGATGGGGCAACAGAGAGCCCTCATGAATTAAATCATACCTTCGGCCCACAATGATACAAGAACATCTGAATGTATCCGATACATTTCAAAAAGTTCATTTTAACATCCTTATGCAGCTTCAAATTAGATAAAGTTAAAGGATGCAAGAATAAAATTGAAAATTCATGCACAACCCTCTCTCTCACTATATATATATATGTGTGTGTGTGTGTGTGTGTGTGTTTGTGAAATGGTCAATCTGACAATATGAGAGTGAAATGACAGTATCTCAAGGCCTGCTAAAACAAATGATTCTTCATTTCAACGTTTCGCCCGTATCGATATAGTTATTTCACTTAATATACACACACACACACACATATATATATATATATATATATATATATATATATATATATATATATACATACATACACACACACATATATATATATATATTATATATGTGTGTGTGTGTGTGTGTATGTGTGTGTGTGTGTGTGTGTGTGTGCTGATAATTGAAAATATTCGTTCGCAGGGCCAAACCATTAGATATACTAGCAGGGAATCCCAGCGTAGCCCTCGGAAGAAATAACTTGAAATTTAACAACACAGTCACGAAATATGATCCGTAATAATACGTCTTCGAACGCAACACAACCTGGTTGGTGTGGATGGAAAAGGTTTTAGCATATTGATTACGGTGTTAGGGTTTGAAAGCTGAAACAAAAACTTAGGGAAATTATATGTATGCATCTTTATTTTTTTTTTTTTCCAAAAATTGAACTAAACGGAATTTTTCACTGCGAATTAATATTTCAAATTAAAAGTTTCCAAAATAAATTAAGGTCAGAATCAGTATATTTTTTTAGAAATACGAAGTTTTTTTTTTCGATTTATACTCAAATACGTATATATGCAAATGTTTTTTTCCAAATACCAGTTTAGAGACAAATTATTCGCTTCCTCTTTAAAAGTAATATTTTCTCTAAAAACTATCCGAAAGAAATGAAGTTCAGATTCAGTCAAAGCAGTTCTTATCATGACTGTAGTGTGGCTACAAGTAAAGTTTTTGACGGCCAACAATTTGAAAATCGTTTGCTTAACCGAATCTTAACCAAAATAAAAAATTTAAAAAAATAGGCAATAAACGTAAACATTGAATAATAAAATGGAGGCAAAGGATTTGCATTTTTTTTTCTTGTATTCGAATAACCGAATTTAGTCGTAAATCTAAAACAAAATATTCCTCCAAAGACTGAATCTGATCTTCATTCCGATGACGTCAGGAAATCAGAGTGATATCATTTAAAATCTAAAGATCATCAAGATAGCCAACACAATGAAATCAGGTTTGTTTTCAACTACAAAGATTTAAATCCACAGCCATGTCCTTCCTTCCCTAAGCATATACGTTATCTCCCAAACCGGAAGTATTTTATTAGTTGTTTTCGCACTGGGTCTACTGCTGATGAAAACCTATCTTTGAATTCAACCCCATTTGCATGGACGTGTTCTTAGGTCAGTGGTTTTAGTACGGATCGTACTTCCGTGAATGGTCATGAATAATTTTGAATATCTCTTTTCTTCTATTTGGATCGTTTACGCACACAAACATACTTATAAATAATCAAATTTATATATATATATATATATATATATATATATATATATATATATATGCATATATATATATATATATATATATATATATACGTGCATCCCCATATATATGTACATATATATATATATATATGTGTGTGTGTGTGTGTGTGTGTGTGTACAGGATTGTCCAGATGTAATAGGTATGCGCCGTTATACTTGCTTACCCTTTTACTTCTGGTCTTCTTTGTTCATATGCAATCTTATAAAACTGACGCAAGCAGACACACTTGTTCATGTCTATACCGGGATGAAAGGGTCAAGCTCTTTGAATATATAAGTGCCAAACCGTTATCAGTCTACAAATATCATACTTTGAAGAACTGGACATCATTTGATGTTATGCAGTTACCGAGGCCATTCTCAATTGACCTTTGGTCTGCAGATTTTTTCTTCTTTTACGAAGAATCTGAAACGGTTGAACCCTTACGGCTAGACACTGTGTGGACTTAAGGTTGGCTTAGCGAAGTTCAGTCAAAAACAGTGGTTCTTAACCTTTTTTGCTTCATATCCCACCCTGACAGTTGAACAGAAATTGATGTCTCCTTTACGATAAAGAAAATCATATATCATGTGGAAAATTCTTTGTAAAAAAGATACTGGTTTATGAACTTAACTGCAATGACTAAAATATTTGTAATCTGTTTATAGTGTGAACTTTAGTATCAACAACGCAATTACTTCATCGCTTTTATAGTCAACTAAGTTTATAAGTTGAGCATTAGTTACCATGAAATCTATCGTAGTATTAGTAATCAATACTATTGTATGATTATGAGTTAATATTATTGATAGTTATTTTACAATTGGAGATTAATCAGTCAAGTCTTTACACGACTCAATTTTGAGCCACGGAATGCTTTTCGGTCTTCATTCCCGAATTCTAAATTGACCCTAATGTATTCAAATTACCCCAAAGATACTCGAGTTGTCCCTTTGAGAGGTGTGTGCCCCTACGTTCAGAATCACTTTGGTGGACTTTAGGCTGGTCTCGCAAAATTTTTTTGATTCCAGCTGATATTTACGTATTTGTGGTCACTTGATTCAAGACTGAAAACCATTTTCCTCCATCAGATCCTATTTTGGCATGAAAGGCGTTTTTTAGTTGAAAATTTTTAGGAAAATGTTTTGATTATTTCGGCCAATTCATCCATTTTCAGGGGTATTGGATTAAAAAAATAAGAACCTTTTTCTCTCCGTCATGCAATAGTTTTTCACAAAATAGTTTGTTTTTTTACTTTCCAATTATAGGTTTTCATATGATTTCCGGTAATACATAGGAATAACTTGTTTCAGTGACCATGTTTGAATGTAGTACTTTTTGATATCAAAATCCACTTTTAAAACATGTCTGCCTCAAAAAAACAGGAAATTTCACGAGCATTTTCTGTGATTTTAATCCATAAGATCTTCTTTTCATCAGGGAATATGTCAGTTTAAAAATAATCCTAGTTTTCTAATGATTTTGGTCTATCAAAATTCTTAAAAATTTATAATAAAGAAAAAAATTAATCCTTCTTGTTCGACCAAAGTTTTTTTTTTAAATCGCAAGTTATTGTTTGTGTTCTCCTTAAGGTTGAAAACGTCGATAAAATAATGAATAATTAAGTGAATTCATCGAAGAAAATGAGAAGTAAATACATGAATTGTATTATTACAGCTTTACTTCATAAATCTTCGTCAAAGTATGTTTATCTGCGTGATACAATGGGAGACAATTTTACGCAGCTGAATCATACAAACACCTCCTCCTTCTCATCATCATCATCATCAGCCTCTTATCGTCCGTTGTCGGACAGTGACCTTCCCCTGGGTTCACATTTCTCTATCGTGTGCGTCGTGGAGCCAATATTTTCTGAACCTGTCCAGTTCGTCTCGTCATCCCATACTCTGCCGGCTTCAGTTCCGCATTTGATCTCTGGGGATCCATGTCGTGAGCCATGATGTCCATTGGTTATCTCCCATTCTTGTAACATGTCCAGCCTATTGGCATTTGAATTTATTAATGGTTTTTATGATGTCACAGACTCTTGTTTTTCCGCTAATATACTGTGCTGTATTGTGATCTCTCCATGTGAGGCAGAGCATGATTCTCTCATGCGCACGTTGCATAGTTCTCAGTTGGCGGGTCAGTCCCTTGGTTAGGTTTCATGTTTCAGCTCCATCGGTGACTATCTGGCGGATAATTGGTTAGATATATTCTTCTTTTTAGGACCAAAGGGATCTTCTTGTCTTTGAAGGTTGCGTTTGCTCTACTGAAGGCTGAAAGAGTGATCTTTCGCTTGATTTCTTCTTCTTTTGAGGATGTCATGGAAACTCGTGGTCCTAGGTAGATGTTGTGGTCTACTTGATCCAGCTTTGCATTTTTGATTTTGATCGTTGCGTGTTTATTTTCAACATGTTTGTTGTACATGATTTTTGTTCTGCTGAAGTTCATGTGAAGGCCAAATTTCTTGATTTCCTCATTCACTTCATCTAGTCAGAGGTCACGGAAGTTCTCTGCAAAAAGGACGATGTCGTCTGCAAATCTGGGGTTACTTAAGTCTTCGCCGTCAATTCTAATCCCTTTGTTTTCTCGGAGTATGTTTCCAGAGATCATCTCAGGGCAGGCTGTAAAGTGTTTGGGTGAGCTGGCATCATCTTGTCTCTCCTTTCGAAGCTGAAGTTAATCCAAATACCTGAAATGAAATGAAAAAAATCAATTGATGGTAAATACTGAATCAACAACAACTATTATTTTTTCTTCACAAAAATCTATACGCGATGTATATTGTAAATACTAAATTTTATCATAAATAAATAGTACATTTACAAACTTTACAGTTGATGTTTATATTTCATAAATTGTAAACACACCCCCTTTGCACCAATTTCGGCAAAAAAAGTTAACCGATGTTTTTGTAAATAATAAAGTAAGGAAGAAAGTCCTGCTCAGCTTTTCAAATTGTCTTCCTTTGTTTTTCTGAAAGAGTTGGGATTTTGATTTCCCTATATTTTTCTTACTTTTCTTTCCTTCGTAATGTCTCTCTCTCTCTCTCTCTCTCTCTCTCTCTCTCTCTCTCTCTCTCTCTCTCTCTCTCTCTCTCTCTCTCTCTCTTCCTCCAAACTAATTCTTCCACAAACGTCAAAATGTCATAAATATCAAGTCTAGGCAGTGGCGAAATAAATGTCTCCGTTTGACAATGGATTATTTTTGTAAATCGAACACCCCCTAAGAACAAGTGAAAAAAAGACGAATTTCAGAAAAATAAAGAAGTTGTTTTTAAAAGGTGTTTACTGTACTATATATGTAAATTTTCAAGGCTCTATGCCAAATGTGACTTGCAGCTCTGAAACGAAGAGACAAAAGGGTGAAAAGGGAAGAATAA
>OY735239.1:23472878-23475378 GCA_963457665.1 Thysanoteuthis rhombus
TTCGGATCGCAATTACTTTGTAAATATACCACAAACTAAGTAAACAAATTAATTCTTCCCAGAAGTGGCACATTCCCAGAGGTAAATACGCTGTTAAGAATTGGAGTAAAAAAAAAGTAGTTGTCAAAATATTTGATTTTCCATCTCATATAATAAAAAAAATTATATGTGTATATGATGATCCCTACATGAGAAAATTTGTACATTGTACCATGATAATAATGTATATGTAAAACGGGAAACAACACTGAAGAAAATTAGATAGATTGCATTGACAGATATTGGAAAATAAGTGACTGAAGTGGCACAACATAAATAAATAAATAGAGTAAAAAATTTGAAAAAATTTTACGTTTAGTGTTTAAATCTGTAAAGCTTTCTAGACTATATATATCAAAATATATGTGTGTGTGTGTGTGCATGTTTGTGAAAAAGGAGAAAAAGGAAAGGAGAGAAAAAGAAAGAATGAAAGCATGTGTCAGGATATAAGCATATAAGCTTATATAGAGGAGACCGTGGCTAGTTCGTACATTAATCACTCAGATGACTACAACTTCCGGTGAAATTAATTCATTAAAACACAAATATGACCATAAGTTACAAAAGGAAAGAGACTTCCTTTGGATGTGTCATTTAAGTCTGAACCATTTGTCAAGTTTATTAAATTATCGTTTTCGGAGAAAATAGTCCATCTAGGACAGTGGTGCCTTAGTACTACAATTTTAGCTTATTTACTCTGACACTTCCAGAGACACGTTCTTTCTCAGCTAAGCTTAACCTGATTGGGGGCGACAATAGTGGTGTTCATTGCCAAGAACAATGAATATGCTCCTTATACTGCTTATCTTCAATTTAATGCAGGTGAACAATGTATTAAAAAAACCTCTAACAAAACTCTCAGCATAGGTTTCTCTAAGTTTTTAAGATAGTCCAACTGGCTGGCTGGCTATGTATCTATCACGCGTACAGGCCGCACGGGTGGACCAAGAGGACTGGGAATTTCAACATTTACGCATCATATCTGGAGAATTTTTGTTTTTGTAAATAGCCCCTCTCATATAGGTTTTTAGTGGGAGGTTCAGTTTGAAATGTGAGTTCATGTTAAATTGGTCCCGAGTTTACTTTTTTGAAAATTCAAACGTTTTAATCTGGCGAAAAAAACCCAGAAGTGGGTCCTCTGTGAGGATCCAACTTATTACACTAAAGACTTATGTCACGAGAGAATCTTGATAACCACTGCACCAATGTCAATGCAAATTTTCACCAGTGAGTACGAAAAGTATTCGATACATTCCAAAAGTATCCGATACATTTGAAAAAGTTCGTTTTAACATCCTTAAGCAGATTCAAATTTGACAAAACTCGAACCAAAGATTAAAGATACCAAAATCTAAAAAAATTTTGGAACAAGATTGACAATGAGAAGTTATGTACAAAAATATGAAATCTTCTTGTACGCACTGTAAGTACACTTGTTTGTTAATACGATTTTGTGTGTACGGAATTCTCAGAAAGTACTCCCCTCAGTACATACTTATCCTAGTGTCTGTTCGACCTTTCAAAACAGTCTGCAGAGTTCTTTTACAGGATTACCATCAGCTGCCTCGTTGCGTTTCCCTCAATTTCGTCCACGGTCTTGAATCTCTTTGAAAGAAACAGAAGTTGGAGGGAGCCAAATCTGAACTCTTTCGCTACATCTCTACAATCTCTACACGAGACGTGAAGAAAATGACTTGCTCAATAATTGTGAATGCAATGATTACATAGTTCACAAACTCACTCAATGGCACCTCATTGCCGACCGAGTAACCTTAGGGGGGAGTTTCGATTCATGCACATGCAGTAACGTTCCTTCCAATTAGTGGCCAAGTTACATGAAGGCCATGGAACCGGTCTTCGAGATTTTCAAAATGACGAAGAGAACACTAACAAGCTCTGTTAGATCTCAAAATCGATTTGCTGATACAGTATTTCGAGCAGTTAACCGTTACATCACTCCACAGCTCCCCCAAAAAATATGTGCACATAAACATACACGTCACTCTTCTCACCCAATCCCAAAATACAATTAAAATTCCAGTACCTCGCATTAATGAATCACCTTAGTCAACGCGTGTGCCAGAACTGATCATCTAAAAATTATCTAAAGTATTCTAAAAAAAAAGATCTTTTATTTAAAGAATATCTATTTGAAAAAATACCAGCAAGAGATTTGAGCATTGTTGGTCCAAAATTACCACAAAAACTTCGAAAACCACTTTTTTGAAGAAACAAAAATAGATATTTTTAGAAGGTGCCTAGTAGTATACTCATTTAGATTTTCAAGATTGTAACCCCGAACATGTCATCAAGAGCACCCAGAGACACACACACATATGTATAGACACGTATGTGCAAAGAGAGAAGAATCTGTAACCCACTAGGCTTGTTGGTCCGGCAGGCCATTTGTGGGGCTTCGAGGATTCGATATTAATAAATGTAATTATGAGAATAAATTGAT
>OY735239.1:23477878-23532878 GCA_963457665.1 Thysanoteuthis rhombus
CGCAAATATTATACACAAGATGGAGGGTTGAGGTAGAGAGGTTTGATGGTAAGACAGGAGAGAGGTCAGCACAGTCACGGTCGCCTTGGAAGTAGGTTGGAATGGCCTTTGTCCAGCAGTGGGCTTATAATTGCTGCTGATGCTGCAGACGATGATACATCTGTATACATACATATGTACATACACATAACGAAATATATATATATATATATATATATATATATATATATATATATATATATATATATATGTATATATATATATATATATATAAATAGATGTATGCATGTATGTCGTTAAAAAACGACGGACAAATTTTGTTGAGTTAACTTTTCATTTGTTTTTTCTTGTCTGCGTATCCTTTTTTGGTCACAAGGATGTAGACTCAGTCCAAAGTCTTTTATGTTCATCTTTCCCTTCGCGCTTTCGACTGCCTTCAGACATTTTCAAGGAGTATTTTCAATAATTATTTTGAGGTCCAACGATAAGTTTAATTCACGGTAGCATTGAAAACACCAAAAAAAGATGAGCATCAAAACTTTGGACTGCGTCTACATTCCTGTAACCAAAAAACTAAACAATCGATCCGTTGACAGGAAAAAACTGAATGAAAAAAAACTAACACAATTTGAGTGTCCTTTCAACGGAATATCCTTAAGAGAAAAATACCAGGCCGAGGGTAGCCCTCCCCAGGTGACACCATCAGAGGGGTTTGACACCAAGATGAATGCCAAAAAATTTTCGTATAATTTCTTGGTATTCCTTTTCGTAATATACAATATCTCTGAAAGCTTTCGTTGAATTTCAATTAAATTTTTGAAAGGTTATGTAATTGTGTAAGGAAGTGCTGCTCACATTTTAGGACAGATATAAGAATATTTTTCGAATGAGGGATAATTTTTTTTTTCCTTCTCTTCATTTTGGTATATGCTCATGAATTTCCACCCAATATCTCCGAAAGATCTCAACAGATCTTTAGGCTTTATGCCATCGCATTCAATATGGGAGAATCATGATGAATAATGAAAAGTATTGGTGCAAAAGATCACCAAAATTATTAATGCCCAGGGAAGAGGGCATGTTCTGGAAGGACGGATGACACCATTAGTTACCGCCCTTGTTGACTCCAAGCATAAGAGAATGAGAAAACCTTCATGTTTATCCATGTCACAAAAAGTCAGATTGATGAAGAATCTGGACCGAGATACAAGTGCGATGTTACATTATGTATATGGACATATTCAAAAATCTGGGAAATATTCACAAATCCGGGAAATATTCACAAATCCGGGAAACATTCACAAATCTGGGAAATATTCACAAATCCGGGAAATATTCACAAATCCGGGAAATATTTCCAAATCCGAAATTCGAAATGCATCTGGCCCCAGGTATTTCAGATGAGATGTACTCAACCTATGATATATACTGATAAAGAAAACTAGTTGTCGATAGTGTTTGGCTTGAGCCAACATTTGCACAAAGGCATATTTGTGGAACACCCAGTGAGGTTCAAAATCACTGTCGTTGTTAATATTTATCAATATCATGGTTGATAGATATTTATTGAAATAAGTCAACATCGGCACGAGGCTATGTTTATAGAGCACCCAGTTTGCAACAAACTCACTGTCAATAGATATTTGCTGGATTATGCCAAATATTACATAAGGCTATATTTATGCACGTCAGTGGGTATGTAAACGTGCATAAATTTTATCTATGAGTGAATTATACTCTGAAAACAGACATGTCAAATTTCCCACACATGAAAGCACATCTATCTATTTATCTTTCTTTCTCCCTCTCTCTCGCTCTCTTTCTCTCTCAAAATATATATATATATATATATATATATATATATATATATATATATATATATATATATATATATATATATATATATATAAGTTGCGTATGTGCACAAATGTCAATTGATATGAGCATACTCAAGCATAAACATATACGTGATGTTATAGTATGTACATTCTGTACCCCCCTTTGTGTGGCAGGGGCGAGAATGTAAGTGAATGTGTGTGCTTGTGTACAGAAACATTTCTGATAATCAAAATCAATAAGGTAGAGTTATGGAGTTGGAGATAAAAGCGGGTGGGGAAGGTTGGGGTAGGGGTATGGGGGGAATGGAAGAGTTTATGCTGTTGTTCCCGGTACGGAAAGGGACGGCTATCAGGAATGAGAGAGGATGGGGGATGAAGATAACGGGCGGTGGGGGGGATGTGGAAATGGGTGGAGGAGGGTGTAGGGAATGGAGGGGGTAAGAGGGGGGTTGGTGGCGTTGGGGTAGGGGGAAAAATTCGTTGTTTGTACAGCGTTACGTCTGCAATACATGCCAGGCATTCCAGATTGACATGTGAAAAACGATTGTTGGTTAAAACCGAACGCCTGGCCCCGATTGCGTCATTTCCACTCTGTGTACGGAAGCACGTACGCGCCACAAAAATAAAAGCAAAAATAAAAAGAGACTTTAAAAACAAGGATGGCACAGAATAACGCACGCACGCGCGCTTCGTATTTATTTTTTCTAAACACAAACATGAGAAAGACAACACAGAAACGAAGAGCCACCGTCACTTCTTTGAGCAATCACAATTATTATTATTTTTATTATTATTATCATCATCATTATTATTATTATCATCATTATTAGTATTATTATCATCATTATTATTATTATTATTATCATTATTATTATTACTATTATTTTTTTTTCAACTTTGCCCATTATTATCAGCAATTGGTATAATTCGAATAGCAATATTATTCCTTTTGTATCTTCACACATCTTCGATTCTTTTCTTCTTCTTCTTCTTCTTCTTCTTATTATTATTATTATCATTATTATTATTATTATTATTATTATTATTATTATCATTATTATTAGTAGTAGTAGTAGTATTCTGTTGTTGTTTGTTTCATTATTATTTGCACTCATTAGGTTTTCACACAAGAAATGGCTCATCGATTCTGCAGGGGATCAAGTGACAGAAAGGCTCTTTTTCCCTCAAGGACTCTACTCGGTATTCTTACTGATTTTAGTTGCACTGTCGTCGGAATGATTTCAATTCTTCTTCGAATTCAAATTCCCTCTTATTCCTTTGCTAGGCTTTCTTAAGGTACCGACCACAATTGCTACTACAGTCACGTTCATGTTTCATTTTTTTATTCAGTTATCTGGCAAAGTTTGTATAATTTTGAACCCTTTTTTCTTTCTTTCGGTTTCATCCAGTGGTTTGCCGGAACAATGAAATCCACTGTCTGACACGTTCTATTCTTCCCATCTACTACAACTACTTCCGGTCTTCTGGTCTGGATTGGGTGATTTCAAAGTCCTAGAGGATTTTGCGTGTCTTGTTTGCTACGACAGATTCAGTTCTGTGCTTATACCATTGGTTGGTATGGTAAAATATTGTCTATAATTCGTGACACTCGCTTATAACGTTATTGATTGTGTCATCTCTATCTCTACATTGTCTACATTTTCTGTTCTTATATATATTAGCCTTAACTTAGATATAATTGTTTTTACAGCACCGTTCTGAGCTGCAATTAAGCGTGACTCGGTTTCTCTCTTCAGTTTTCTTCCGTGTAGCCATATCAGGCATTTGCATGTTTACATCAGACGACTAGTGGCCATTGTTGGAGTTTGAGTGACGTTAATATCGATTCTTTTTTTTTTTTTCCAGCTTTCATATCTATTACCCCAGTCATCATGACCTACAATCATTTCAGTTCCAAAACATTTTTCGTTCTCTTTCGTCTTAACTCGTTGGTACTCTTGCACAACGGAGTCGACGATCTGGTGGAATATTAGATTTCAAAGTCCAAGTACATCTTATTGGAAACTGTCACCAAAATTATCACCAGAATTCTGAATATAGGTTTCTTCGGTTATTAATTTGGTCTGGCTGACTGACTTTGTATGTATCAAGCTGTACTAATGAAGTGGTAAAGGACTGAAAAATCAAACATTTACTCCTTATTATGTATCGAAAAAAGTTTTCTATTTTTGTTTTTTTGAAAATTTAAACTGTTTTTTTTTGGGGGGGGCCAATTTGCAATGTAAATTTATACTAAGTTGATCCCTTTTTGTGCTTTGCAGTATCTGTACTTGTCTTTTAAAAATTCAGATGTTTTTAATGATCAATTTTCAACAAAAAGCGAAAGAAGTAACTTATTCATTGATCACCTCTTGTTCCAATTTTTCTAATTGATCACGACTAACATGACCTGCGGCCAAAATAAATTGGTCACATGACGGTTTCTACTGTGACTAACCAGACCTGTACCTTATTTTTTATTTTCTAGGGCAGCCGTTTTTTTTTATCTATACCATTTGTTTACATTGTTGAACTCATGTCGTTTGCGAAATTCTCAGTGTATCACTGTCTCTTACTTGTCTTGTTCGCTTTCGTATCATTATTTGTTCATAGACTTGGAAACCTCAGGGTGTGTATCGAATTACCATAACCTCTGTGTGTACATGCGTGTCCAGGCGCTCCTTGTCACATCCTTAGGGCTATAACCTTGAAAATGTGTATGGGTACACCACTAGGCACCATCTTCTTCAAGAAAGTGCCTTTTGGCGACTGTATGGTCATTTTGGGTTAACGATTCTCAAATCTTGCGCTGGTAGTTTTTAGATCATTTCAAATAAAATATCTATTTTTGAAATAATTTTAGATGAAAGATCTATTTTTCAAGACAATGTTTACGACGATTTTAGATATTTTTTTTTGATAATTGGTTCTGGCACACACGTGGGCCACGCCGATTCATTTATGCGAAGTACGGATTTCATTATTTTTTTCATTTAGTAGAAAACCCCATTGTATGTATGATATCTAGTATTGCTATCGTCATATTCGTTCATCTTCTTTCTCCTTGATTTTTTACCTCAGCCAACGATCTTACATAGGTATATGTATCACCCGTCTTTCCATCTGCTTCATAATCTACGATATCTCTAAAAGTTCTCAAAGAATTTTCATGGAATTTTCTGGAAAGCCGGGCCATGGGTCACGAAAGAAGTGACCGATGCACAATTACCTCCCCTACATCGCAGTGACAATGGTGCTATTGGGGTGTTTTCTTGTTTTTCTTGCAATTATTTTTTTCATTTTGCTGTTGTTGTTTAGGGGTTAATTCACAGGTTTATACCGAGGTTAAAAGGGATGTGTGTTCGAGTCTCACCCAGGGTTTGTTTTTTTTTCTCTCTGGTCTGCAATGTTTACCCGCTGTCGTAAACTAACGATGAAAAGTAATTAGGATTAAACAAAAAAAGATATCTCTTCCATTCTAACATGATAGATTTTTGTGGGTCTAAATAGGCCCTTAAAAATGCTCCTATGGCACCAGTTTCAGACATCGACACGATTATGACATCAAACACGATCATGTAATTGGTTATGACTTAAAAAAAATTTCTCTCATCTGAAAATAGGCAATGGAAGGAGGACATTATGCCCCCACTATCCGATGCCCCCAGCCCCGTTCCAGTATTCTGAACGCTCCTCAATTACAATACCAACCTAGATATAGTCGTAGAATTCAATGACTGAAACTTTGTTCGGGAGACAAACTGAGATGTGGAAAACAGTCCGGAAAAATCTGTATATTGAAAATATAAGTCAAAAATTGATTAAAGATAAATAGGGATCGAGAAAATTCTAATAAGGTTCCGTAGTTTCGATCCGCCATTTCAATAATTATTTGGCAGGTGCAAAAATAATTGCGGCTTTTCGCCATTAACTTAGAAGCAGTATATTTCATAAACAGTTATTAACCAAAATAAGAACCGTCAGAATCTACACGTTTTTGCCAACGAGAAACAAGTTCATTTATTCCGGGGCAAAAAATTATGTTGTCCTGGATCCAATGAATTCTTCGAAGGCGCTTTTGAGATGCAGCTCGGTTATCGAAGATCTTCCCGTGTGATCGAAATGCTTGAAAAAGTAATAGTTGATCGGAGAGAGGCGTGGTTAATAAGCTGAGTGAGTATAGTTTCGTAGCCGAGTTCGTTCAATTTCTGTGGAGTCGTTCACGTGACATGTGGTCGGGTGTTGTCATGGAGAAGAATTGGTCCTTTTCGATTGACCAGTATTGGACCTAAGCGTTGTAGCTCTTGAGGTCGATTTCCTGACAATCCGTTTTCGTCGTAATCGTTTCACCAGGATTCAAGAAGTTGCATTGAATGGTTCCTCTTGCCGACCACCAAACACTCACTATAATCTTCTTTTGATTCAGGTTTGGTTTGAGAGAATGTTTTGGTGTTTCACCTCTATTCAGCCACTGCACGGAACGTCGTTGATTGTTATAGAGAATCCATTTTGTTTTTTTGCTGGATGTCACAATGCAATCAACAAATGAATACGTTTCTGATGCACTAAACAA
Organism: Thysanoteuthis rhombus; assembly: GCA_963457665.1. Taxonomy (NCBI): domain Eukaryota; kingdom Metazoa; phylum Mollusca; class Cephalopoda; order Oegopsida; family Thysanoteuthidae; genus Thysanoteuthis; species Thysanoteuthis major. The sequence continues at coordinate 23,484,290 of OY735239.1, forward strand.
GCGTTGAGCAGATTTCAAAGCGGCGATTTTTTTTAAAATTCTGTTCAGCCTGTGCGACACCCATTATTCGAGCTTTCTTGCACTTCTAATTTTGTGCAAATGTCAAAAAATGTTGAATGGTCATGGTTTAGTTCCTCTGCAACATCTCAAATTGCTCAGCGTAGAGTCGCCTCAATAATGACCCTGAATTGCACGTCGTCCATAACAGAAGGACGTCCACAACCCCTCATCTTCAAAGCTTTCGAATTAATTTCGAAATTCTTGAAACTAAAGTTAAATGATACGTTCATTGACGGTACTCTGGACAAATACTCGGTTGATATTGCGAGTAGTTTCAGCCGATTTACGTCCCATTTTGAACTCACACAACAAAATGCTCGATTTTGCTTTTTTTCATTCGACAGTATTAAATAAACCAGAATAGATAGTGAAAAGGAAACGTTCAATTCAAAAAGAGCAAAATGTTCGCTTCAAATTGATGTATTCCATGAACATAGTTGAATAATATTTGATTCCAAAATAAGCATCACAATTAAAAATAACAAAATTTGCCATTATTTTTGCACCAATCTAATATAACTATTTTCAGTTCTTAATGTATGTTACAACCATATCGCATGGGGCACTCCGGTTCTCGTACGATTGCCGAACTGCTGTAATCAGCTGGAAGTTATATAGAGATCCTGCCGTGACGATCCCGTTAATCCACCCAAGAAAGACTCTGATCTCTATACTACGCTCATTAATGGAAGTCAAAGGCCCTCACCTGCCTTACATTCCCTTTCTGAACCCTCTGATTAGCCCGGCTACGAGCGACGAGGAACGAATGAATTAATAAATTCCTATAAAAATATTTTTTTTTAGCATAGATGTATTTTTCATCAGAATGAAATAAGCCCTTGCGCATCTGTAAGGTACGTTTTTGTGAATATATCAAACTTGTAAATTTAGCTCAGTCCGTAAAAGAGCTGCCTATCAAACAGTTGGCCGTGATTTCTAAATTACAGGAGGAGGATGATAATTTTTACATATCGGCTCGGACAAGCAGTGAAGAATCTATGCCTCTAGGTTTGGGGTGGATCTTTCTTATCCTTGTTACGGTAAAAAAAAAAACGAAGTCAACTCCAGACTTAGGCAGGGGATTGACAAAGTAACTAATATTCCACAGGAAATCACTGCCTCATCAATATATACTGCTTTTTATCTAATAAACTAAGCAGTGATGATGGTAAAATCAAGTTACTTTGATGAAAATACTACCAGATCTGGTGAGGCACTCGATTGGGGAATCAATCAAAAATTAGAAACAAAGGTGACCAATGAATAAATTACTTTTCTTACCTTTTGGGGGGCTGTGAACGCTGAAAGTACTGATTTTCAAAGGAGCAAACGTGTATGCTGCTGGACACAAAATAAGGGACCATATTAGACATGAACATTCATTGAAAACTGAACTCTACAATTAGATAATATTTAGTGGGATTTTTCGAAAAAAATATTTCCTTTCAAGTAACTAAGGTGTGTGTATGTGTGTGTGTGTGTGTGTGTGTGTGTGTGTGCGTGTGTGTGTGTGTCAAATTTCAAATTTCTACTATCTACGGTTAGGGCTGGACAAAATCCGGATAGATAGATACATATAAATTTCAGAACACATGAATAATGTAAACCATACAACATTGATCTAACGGTGATTAAAAACTCCCCCGTCTGTGAACATTTACCGAACATCCAGTGTAAACAAAATATAATGAATATACTGAACATCTTATAACACTGTCAGAAGTCGACCCTTGAATTTAGTCCGGATTAGAGGGACTTTCAAATCATCACTTGCCCGAGTATTGGTGGTGTATTACATTTAAGCAAGTTGATAGGCACAGAATCGTCGGTAGGTTGATAAACTATCTGTTGTACGCCAGGAAATGGAAGCATCGATATTCACAGAACACTGTCAAGCGTGCAAAATCGTAATTCATTCGATACACGCGCGAGTCTCCACAAAAGGAACATCGATAAGTTGAAGAACTGTTTTGTTTTTGTTTTTTCTAATTGAAGAAAAGGCTCGAGAAAGGAGACCATTTTGAGCGCAGAAAATGGCGTTAAAAAAATGAATCATAAATAAAGGCTTATGAGTCAAAACAAAAAAACAATGATACCTAACAACGGCTAAGTAAAAGTTGAAAAACATACATACATACATATTGCGTGTTTGTATGTACAGGTTGGTGTGCACTGATATACGTATTCATCATCCTTTTCTCCTTTCATCTGTCACTAAAAAGGTTGAGATCTAACAAATGTAGTAATAAAACCACAACATTGGCTACTCTGTGGCGGAAGCGGGACAGATAAAATAATCGTACTGGACACGTTAAATGCAATACATACGTGTGCAATTTGAAAGGCTTGATGCGACAAACTCCCTCAAGAACAAAAAAATTCCATTAGTTCTAAAAGGAAGGTATGAAACCAATGCATCCTTCCGATAGTCACCTATGGAGCTGAAACATGGAACCTAACCAAAAGGTTAACTCTCAAACTGAGAAGCATGCAACGTTCAAATGAGAGAATTATGCTCAACATCAAAAGAACGGGATACCAAGATATCATAGACTCCATCAGAAAACTTCAATGGCAATGGGCTGATCATGTAGCAAGAATATCGAACAGCCGCTTGACATTAAAGCTCACAAGGTTGATCCCCGGAGAAATCGCAGCCAGCCGGCTAAATATAATAGGAAGTGACGAGCTAGACAAGTTCAGAAAGAGTTAGCTCCGCGACGCTCATGATAGAGATCTGGCAAATCTTGGGGAAGGTTTACATCCAAAAAAGCTGCTGCTGCTACTGCTGCTGCTGCTGCTGCTGCTGCTGCTGATGATGATGATGATATAGATTGAGAAACACTGATCTATTGTGCAAACTCGTAATTCTGTCGATACACAGGGGATAAGTGAGTGTGTTAGTAAAAGAAATGGAGGTAAATGGAGGAAAAAATTAGTTAAACTTAGATGAATAAAATGTTTGGGAAAAAGAGGCCATTTTGAGAGCAGAAAATGACGGAGATGCAATGAACGTGGAAAGAAGAATTGCAAATAGTAAAAAACAAGTAAAAACGAAAAAAAAAACAGTATCTAGCAAAACAGATAGACAAGAGTTGAGAAACATCCATCCCAAATATATATATATATATATATATATATATATATATATATATATATATATATATATATATATTGTGTGTGTAAGCACGGGTTCGTGTTGGCATACATGTTTATGCATAAATAGCGATGTGTGTAAATTTGTGTTTTAGTATGAATATGTTGATAGCTGTACAGAAGGATGTACATATGTTGCTTTTTATGTGTGACTTCATTTACTATGATAGTGCTCAATACTTTAAAATAGAGCACAGATAGATGTATATTCACAATTTTTTATAAGTTTCACGCGATCATTGCGTTGATCGCAATGACTGCGTGAAACTGATCAGTCAGAACATAAATTGTAAATATCCATCTAAAATTAAAATATTGAGCACTATCACAGTAAAAATCAAGTAACAAAAATCATAAATATCCATTTCTCTCTCTCTCTCTCTCTCTCTCTCTCTCTATATATATATATATATATATATATATATATATATATATATATATATATATATATATATACCAGATGCAACCCAAAAGTTCGGGGAATTTAGACACTGCGCGAGAACAAAATGTAAGGACTTTTGCCGATACAAAGTCAGAAGTAAAATGTATCGATGGATAAACAGAAAAGTAGGTGTCATAGTGAGTAATTCCTTCATGGTCAACTTACTAAAAATGTTGGATTGCACCTCATGAATAATTTTTCATTATTATATATGCATAAATACATATATACATGCACATATACCTTGTGTATATTAGAGATTAGAGACTGATAAGGATATCTCAAATTCTTTATTAAAATTTGAGATGTACTTATCCGTCTCTAGTTTTTTCCTTTCCACATTGTCTTCCTTACACAACATTTTGTCCGTTACATAAATATATACATATATATATACACACATTCTTCTCACATATGTACGTATATATATATATATATATATATATATACACTTATATGTATTAATATTTTTCACGCACACATATATATACATATATATATATGTATGTATATATATGTATATATATATGTATGTATAGAAAGATTTATATACATATATATGTGTTTGTGTGCACACGTGTGTGCGTGCATTTGTGTGTATGTGTTTGCATGCGTCTGCATGTCTGTGTATATGTATGTTAATGCACCTACCTTCATTTCTATCAATCTATACCTGAATGTGATATTAGTTTTTAGGACAACAATATTGAAAGAACGTAAATGGGATGAATACGAAAAAATGATGCTGGCTCTTTTATTTTCCTTGTGTTTTTGGCACTCTCGAAGCCGGCAAAAGGCATCCCTAACAGAAATATGAAAGATTTTTTCTCATTTGTTTATCTTTGACATTTCATACTTTTTTTTGTCCATCTTTTACTCAACAGTTTGAACTCGTCAACCAAAACTGCCACTAATACTCTCAACATCGGAATTTTTTTTGCAATCATTACCAATAAAAGGTGAGAAAAGTAACTCATTCATTGATTACACCGTTTCCATTTTTTTATTGGTCATCCACAATACAGCATACTGCAAAAGAGACGTTGGTCACGTGACAGATTCCATTGACGAACCAAACCAATTTGTTTTATGGTGAAAAAGACAAATGTTTGAGTGAGGAGTGACACAAGGGAAATCTTTTATAAATGCCCATGTACGTAAATAAGTAAGTCAGTGTGTCAGTAGGTAAAAATGGATTTACAGTATCGCCGATAAATTAGTACGCCCTAACACTCTTCTTTTTTTTTTTTTTTAACATAGAGCTAATTTTAGTTCTTAAAACAAATACAAGAATTTATTACTTCTAGGAAACGAATATTATCAGGTATTATTTATGACCAAACTCTACAGAATATGAAATTCTATTACCAAAATTATGAATATGTTGCCCTCCAAAAATGAGTACACCCCAACAAATATTTGTGGCAACAGAGTTACAAATTCTGTAAAACCTGATTGCACCAGTTTGAATGCGTAATGTTCCATTAGAAATGATAAATTCCTGCCATGTTTGGTTTACAAAGAATTAACTTTTTCCTCCAAAAAGTGTGATGGGGTGTACTCATTTATGAGCGGAATTGTACATAGATACATAGAGTTGTTCGTTGCCCAGTTGGTGACAAACATGTGTAGAAAAACGAGATAGATGGATTGATCGATAGATAAAATAATCAAGGATACTAAGGTGGTTCGTTTGCTGTGTCATTAATATTCACCGTTGAATTAAATGCACTGACAAGGAACAAGATTTGTTAGAAAATAAATATTGGTGGTGCGCAATGAATACATTTTTCATCATTAGATAGCGATCTTATTGATTCACATATGTGTGTGTATATATATATATATATACACACACACACACACACACACACACACATATATATATATATATATATATATATATATATATATATATATATATACACACATTTATAGAAATCGTAGCTCTTGGCATATATTTATCGAAAAGGGTCATGAAAAAGGATATTCAAGAGAATCCTTCATTTGAAAAACAAGACAGTGGGCAAAATAAAGTTTTGTTTTTGTCACGTAGCAATGTTCTCAAAGTGGCTGCAGCACTTCGATATCAAATTGTCATGATAAAAACAATATTTAGGGAGGATAGAGTAGATAAGCGACATCTTGTGAACATTGCAGCAGGAATTTCAAAGCAAATCGAAGCTGATCTCAACAAGGAGGTGAGTTGCTGTACCTTAGATCCATGATTGAAATAATATTGATAAAAAAATCGTTCTCGAGCTACTAAACTGATGAGTAAAATGAATAAGAAGGCTAGATTTGATTGTGCAGGAAAATACATCGTTTGGAATTATGAGAATTAGTTTAAGGTTCATTTCAGTGATGAAAGTAAATGTAATTTAGTTGGATCTGACAACAGAGAATTTGTTTGACGTCGTACAGGCGACAGACTTGAACCAAGGTGTGTCAAAAAGTCTGCTGAATTTATAGGAGGCAGTGTTTTGATATGGGGCATGTCCTCTGAATGTATTGAACTTGTGAGAATTAATGGACAGTAGATGCTAGTGTGTGTCGAAACTTGCCACAGCAACATGGTATCCCTTCTCTGCAAGCAAATCCCCACCTTCGAGCCATTTTTTATGCAAGACAACGCACCTCTGTCACGCTGCTAAACTAATAAAAGTTTTTTTTTTTTCAAGAATAGAACATTGTAGTCATGAGATGTAAAGCACAAGCCCGACTTGAATCCCATCAAGAACTTGTGGAAGATAACATAAGGCAAAGTTAAGGAGCGAAACCCAAGTTCTGAAACCGATTCATGGGAAAAACTGAAAAACGATTAATAAAATTAACCCCAAATCTGCATAGAAACTTATTATGCCCTGTGGGCGTCGGTGTACTGAAATTATCGCTAATTAAGGTCTCTACATTAATTGTTCTAAGATGAATTATTCACAAATACTCTTTTTTTTTTGTTTAATAAACTTCATCATAAAAATAATATTGCGTCCCTGTTCTCTTATTTTATCCACTGTATAATTTCTAATGAAGGTTTTCCTTGAATATTTCTTTTTCAATATCCACTTCCTCGTACAAGGAATATATACCAAGGGATATGATTCCAATATCCTATGGCAATCAAAATGTAAATACATAAATACGACTTGAATTTCCTGACGAAGGTTGGGTTTTCCTCGATTATGTGGTCTTTAAACGACGGGAACATGTACGCGAAATAACCCTCCAGACTGCGTAATGAAGTTTTAAGGTGAAGTGCGACGTGTGTTCAGCCAACCCCACCATTTGAACTAAGGGTTTGCACCCAATCGACCACCTCGAATAGGAGAAAATTCTCTATGTTGTAGGTTTGACAGGGGTTTCACCCAACTGGCAGATTCCTGATCTAGCTATGAAGCTCTGTCGCCTTTTTGCAGGAGCATACACACACACACACACACACACACACACACACACACACACACATCAGCTTGTGTACGGTGTAATCGTCGCATTCACGATGACCGAGCTAATAGATAAGCGAATATGCATAGTTTTGATCTAAATATTTATCTTTTGATTATTTGTAATTAGAAGATGGATAGACAGATAAGAGTTGAGAAATATGCATACATATATACACACATATATATGTGTGTGTGTGTTTGTGTTTGTGTATGCATGTGTTTGTGTATGTGTTTGTGTCTGTGTAAGTGCGTAGGTTCATATGGGCGTGCATGTTTATGCATATATAACAATGTGTATATTTGTGTTTCAGTATGAATATATTGATAGATATACAGAAGGGCGTACATATACTGTTTTTAGGTACGACTTCATTTACTGTGACAGCGCTCTATACTTCAAAATAGAGTATAGATTGATGTATATTCACAATTTTTGTTCTGGTTGATCAGTTTCACGCTGTCACCTCGATCAACAGCATCTTCACCAATAATCTGAAATGGATAACACTGAAATGCTTTCCAACACGGATTGTAAAAAAAAAAAAAGGATTACGAATTCTGGAAGCTATCTTTATTGAAACCGAATAACTGACAATCAATAAAATATCATACATGGATGTGACTTTATCAACACTCGATTTAGCGTACTCCAATAAAATTATGAATTAGTACAAAAGTTTCAAGTTTCAAGTTTAAGTTTAAACAATATCACCACTTTGAACTTCAACACGTATTCATTCTTAATAATGACCAATGCTCGAAAGTACTCGAAATAATACTTGTATGAACTTCGGAGAGTTTTTATATTATTTCGTTCTCATTCTAAAACAACTTCGCCAACAGGAACAATTGACTAGAAATTAGATGGATGAACACTGTCCGTTGTATTTAATGATATATATTCGTGAGTATATGTATGTGTGAGTACATGTATGTGTAAGTACATGTATGGGTGAGTATATGTGTGTGTGCGTATGTACAGGTATTATATATGTGTGCGTGTTTGATGTATTCTTTTCCATCATCCAGGTATTTTGCGATGCAAATTCTTAGGACTCTTAGATGGAACCAATGATAACGCCTGATTTAATTTTATTGCTCTTCATTGTTGTAGTGGTGTGAGTAAAGTTTTTTCTTTTCGGATTTTCAACACAAACTGAATTGCAAATCAATGCTCGTTCAGTGAAATAAAATGTGAATAAATGATAAAATAAGACAGTACCAGCAGTGATTTGCAATTCAGTGAATGCCAAAAACAAATGTCGAAACAAAAACGACCTAAACTTTTACTCATACCATAACAATAAACACAAACAATAAACATAAACAATAAACACAAACAATAAACATAAACAATAAACATAAATCAGGCGCAATCATTAGCTTCCATCTAAGGACCCTGAGTGGTGAAATATACATAAATACATTCGAAATCTTGCAACATATGTATATATGTATATATACGTGTGTGTATAAATACAAACATATATATATATATATATGTATACATGGAATGATCTGCATTTAGGCAACATTTCTCACCAAACATGTTTCGTAGAACATTATATATATATATATATATATATATATATATGTGTGTGTGTGTGTGTGTGTGTGTGTGTGTGTGTGTATCCGAAATCCACTGGAAAATTACCAAGAAAATATGAAAAAAATCCTCTTGAATACCTAAGAAGTGCGACAAAAATCCACATGAATGATTACTGTTAAGGTTTGAAACAGTCATATCAACAAATAATTAATTATATCTATTTACCTCTTACTTCTTTAAAATGAACATGATACTTTTTGTTACCACTGCACCCCACACACACACACACATATATATATATATATATATATATATATATATATATATATATATGTGTGTGTGTGTGTGTGTGTGTGAGTGTGTATGATTATGAATTGCAATATATCATTCAGGAACTCTCATTTGAAATGATCACCCGTTATTACATTGTGAATGTACCATTTGGCCAAGACAACGTAAATAGAATAAGCAATGAAGAAAATTGGGCTGTTGCTTCAATTGCTTATTTTAAAAGTTTCGCAATTTGTATTTATCTCGTCGTATCATATATCCAATTCTTAATTATTATATACATGTTTGTTGTGTGGATGTGATCCGATCCGACTGAATATTGATGAAAGTGACAATTGAAAGGTGAACAGAATAAATTCAAGAGAAAAGTAGGTGTTACATTTCGAAAGTTTTCATCATCACACGGGCATGTTTCGATATATTCCGACTGTTGCCAGACATCTTTTAAGAGAAACTTGCAGCAGTGCAGAGAAAGTTGTATGGTATTGACAAGCTTGTGATCGAGGAGAGATATGGTGATATCTCTGTTTTGTGGGTTGTTTAGTAGGAGTTGTTTGTATCTGTGAAAGTGAGAGTCAAGTTTGGACTGAAATAAGAAGGGTCTTGAAGAGGAGCGATCGGAACGTGTTTGTGACTTTCATGCTTGTCTTAGATAAGAAGGGGGTTCGAGGGAGGGGTCAGGATGAAAAAGGTCAGTTCTCAGGAAAAGTTCGGCTGTGGATCCTTTTAAAATGGAGAGGCGGTGTCTATGGATAGGTCCACCCCATTAGATAGCTAGAGTATTACCAAAAATCCTAACCACATTACTAGGCAGAAACAGCCTCAAAAACTACGGAGACCCCATACACAAAATAAAAGACGGATAAATACACTATACACAATGAGAGAGTCAGTACAGACTACGCAAATAATAACCCCAAGGGCTTATAACAACTAAATAAAACTTATAAATGCCACTCAGAACATGTATATAATCACAATTCAATGGCTTCTTACCACCATTATAAAGCCAGAATTTAGCTTACTGACAACTAGGCACTTAATGACCAACCTAAAACAAATCTGCACTCTACTCGAGTAACTACTATCAATTCGATTCAAATATACCTTCAATACCCAAACTTACATTAAGACGATACAATAATGATAACGTTGTTGTCCAGGCTAAATAAAACTTCCACTGTGTGATCACGGGAGATCATTTCAAATAAGAGTTTCAGTATAATATAACGCAATTTATAATCATTCTTTTGGATCATATATCCATTTCTCAATAATAGTATATATATATATATATATATGTGTGTGTGTGTGTGTGTGTGTGTGTGTGTGTGTGTGTGTGTAGTCGCTTGCAATTTACAATTCATTTGATAAGAGAAAATTCTGAGAAACCTCTGTCAATATTTCTGTCAACATCTTCATTAAATTTAAATTCACTAATTAGATACTGGTCCTTTTTTTCCAAACCGTCATAGATACGTCGGAATAAAAAACGTACCTTTTACAATTTGATTTTCAATTATTTCATTTAATCACTTGTTTTTCACGTCTGGCTTTTGTAATGCAGATTCTAACTCGACTCTTTTTTTTAACAACTTTTTTCTCTGTTATTTGGACTGACTATTCTTTGTGTTTCAGTTCTGGTAAAGAGAAATCGTACATGTGATTTAATGAAGTTAATTTAATTAAAGCATTCCATCGATTAATTACATTTTCAAAATTATTTTTTTATCAAATGGCAAACATCAAAATAAAACAAGACTGGCTGCTGCTGGGTCAAACTCAATTTCTGCGCCGATTGAAGATTATTATTGAAACTTTTGTATTGTACATAGATAAATAAATGATCATAAAACATATTTTTTGTAAAAATGTATTTATCTATTAGAATGAAATAAGCCCGTACGTATCGTTATGATAAACTTCCGCTGATATTTAAGCTCAGTCAGTGAGACCGCCCGCTACATCGTGAGTTCAAATCACGGTAAGGGAATGTGGGTTTTACCCATCGGTTTACACCCCTTATTTTAGCGAGGTTTGTTCTTTGTGTTGTTAAAACAAAGTCAAATCCAGATTTATACCGTAGTTTGGCAATTTACTGTTAATAATATTGAAGTAAATATTCACAATATGTTATGTCTGTATGTGAGTAAACATGAAATCGTTAATCGAATTTGAAGCTAAATTAATTAAAGATGTTCAAAGATTTTATAATCACCTCCTACATGCTTGTTCTGCGTGTAATTACTTGTGCAGACGCACGTATGTATCTGGTTACAGAACGCAACATACTTTGTAACAAATATATTACTACTACTCACTCAATTTGTCTTACTATCCATGGATCCATAGCCAGTCAATAACTAAAATAAATCAAGAGAAAGAATGACTTGAAAGAAGAAAAAAATAAGAAAGAAACAATAATCATAAAGATTATAAAAGAGATGGACAGAAATAAAATACATATCTGTAGCTTGCATATATGAATCTCCACAGCCCACACGAGTATGAAAACTAATTAAAAAACGTAGATCCTCTATCTAAATTTACCTTTAAAATTTGATATTTTATCTAGTAGAAAGTACCGGCACAAGATTTGGGCATTATTGCTCCAAAATAACCACAGGAACCCCCCAAAAGCACTTCTTTGGAACAAAAACAAAAGAAATAAGTGTTTAGATAGTGTATAGTGGTATACTCATGCTCATTTCCAAGGCCGAGGCCCTAAAAACGTGACCAGGAACACCGAGAACCCCACCGCTACCATACACACACACATAGATAGAGAGGCAGAGACCATTGAAGAGAGAAAAATCTGAAGTTCACTCGCTTGGTTGTGCTCCTTGCATGATTCGATAGAAATGACAAAAGCCCAATAAACGGAAATAAACGAGCCCATTCCAACGAATGTACGATCAGTTGGCAAAGGAATTTAGAAGAAGAAAACTTAGAGATGGCAGCATGTTGTAGGGTCACTGGAATGATAAACCCAAAAACAGAAGATGAATGAGAATAAATAATCAAAAATATAGACAAAACACCTGAAAATAATCACAAGAAAAGGTGGTCTACTGACCGAAATTGTAGATAGCTTAGAAATAACAGGTCTGGTGAGTCACTCAATGGAAACTGTCACACAGCCAACTTTTTTTTTCTTTCGCTTAGCATCAGGGGTGATCAATAAGAAATTTGGAAAAACGGGTGATCAGTGAATAAGATACTTCTATCGCATTTTGTTGGGCAGTGATCACTAAAAATTCCAGATTCTTAAAAGAAATCATGCATGAACTCAAATTGATAAATTTAGCATAAACTGACATTGCAAACTGAACCCCGTCTAAAGACTTATTATTGGGAGGTTTCCTACAAGTCAATGATTTTAGCCTGTACACGCGACACATATATATATAGGTATATGTAGACAGCCAGCCAGCCAGCCAGCCAGCCAATGAGCCGGCTTGACCGACTTAAAAACTGAAGAAACCTCTGTTGACAGCTTCGATTTACAGTTTCTACAAAATAAAAATCAAGAAATAGGAGAGGCTACTTTCTATTGTAAGTGTCAAATTAATGAAAAAATATTGCAGCATTTATTCTTTTTTAAACCTTTTCACAGTACTGAAGGGAAAAGAGAAACTTACCAGGAAGTGGGAAAAAAGATGCAGAAGTCTCCTTGGGGTATTTGCGAATGTTAGACACGTGGCGCCACCCTGATATATATATATATATATATATATATATATATATATATATATATATATATATATATATATATATATATATCATGATGATTATCATCAGTCAGTTTAAACGTACTGCTGGACGAAGGCCTTTCCCATCTCTATGACGTGCGTGAATGCACTGATCTCTTGTCTTAACGGAAAACTTTTCTATCTCGTCTCTCCATCATGTGTCAGGTCTTATATATATATATATATATATATATATATATATATATATATATATATATGTCTGTGTCTGTGTCTGTCTGTCTGTCTGTCTGTGTTCATATAGGTATGCCTAGTATATGTATGTGCGCGTATTTGTATATATATGTAAGTGTATGCATATCTATCTATCTATTTATTCATGTGTATCTCTGTCATATATATATATATATATATACATACATATATGTATATATATATATATATCTTGAGAGAGACAGAGAATGAGAGAGAGATACATAAATAGATAGATAGACAGATATATATATATATATATACCTATGGATGTACAGATAGATAGACAGACCATCTTAACCTGATCCTTACACGAAAGGAACAAGCCAGCATCATGTTTATGTATGTATATATACATACAAATACCCCCTATATATACGCCCTTATGTGAGTGTGTGTGTTTGTATGTGACCATGTTTGAATGTGTAATATATACATACATACATATATACTGCTTCCGTTGACGGAATACAAGCCTTGAGGCAATTTGCAAAGCGTCAATAAGGTTTTCTTTACTTAGATTTTGTAATTGATATTTACACTACGGGAATTTCGAAAATACATTTGAGAGTTAGATTTTTTATTTACTCCTACTTTCAATTGGGTATTTTCTATTTTCTCGCTTCTCCAGTCTATGTCGATATAAGTGTATTGCACCCCAACCAAAAATAAACAGTCAGTTGCCTAGAATATGTTTCACTAAGTGGGAATTGAACGTTATGATATGACTGTTGGCCCACCTAGATAATCTTATTTTAATCAACTAAATGTCTGTCTGTTTTTTATCCGTCCGTATGTGACGGACCGACACAAAAAACACAAGATGACCCTTTTTTGTGCAGCTGAATCCACACTGATAAAAATGCTTAATTATAGAGCCAATGGTGACTTCGTATCGGTCAATACTTATTAGCCATATCTTTTGATTCTGATGTTATACTATCGTTTACAAGTCTTGAGAATCTGACAATTTTGAGGAATTATTCTGAACTGGTTCTCAAAGCCGGTGGAGCTGCTCGTAGGATTTGAGAAGACGAAGGAAATGAAAAAAATATCTGACCGTTTCGCTACAAACTGGTTTAAACGTTTCAAGGATGGTCACCCGTTTTTTGACATTAGGCCCAAAGGTGGACGATCATCAGTTTTCGATTTTGATGGTTCAAGATGCAACTTAGAGGAGAACCCAACCACTAGCGTTCGGAAATTTTCTGAGGGGATCTCAAAACCATATAATATTGCCGAAATATGTAAAGTGTAGAGAATTAAATAGGTGAAATGAACATACAAGTGCTCTCGAGAGGTTCATAATAAGTAAAGTTGATTCTATTACCTTTGTTGGGAAGTGATAATTGAAAAAAGTCTGAAGCCCCAAGAAACAAACATGAAAGCTGTTGGACACCAGGCAAGGGATCAATTTGGCAGAAACGTACATAATCGGGTGGGTAAAAAACCTTTCTTTTTTTTTTCTTTTTTTTTTTTTGGACATCATCATCATCATCATCATCATCATCATCATTTTTTTAACGTCTGTCGTTGGACATGGACCTTCCCCAGGATTTCTCTATCGTTTTTTTTTTTTTACAGTTATTGTTGCAAAGAATTTCAGTGTTATCCATTTCTGATTATTGGTGAAGATGCCGTTGATCGAGGTGACGGCGTGAAACTGATCAGCCAGACCAAAAATTATAAATATGCATCTCATCCTCAGTCTTTCAACGTCCGTCGTTGGACGTAGACCTTCCCTAGGATTTGCCACATTTATCTATCATGGGCGTCGCGGAGCCAGTACTTTCTTAATTTGTCTAGCTCGTCTCTCCATTTAATACTCTGCCGATCTCGGTTTCGCGTGTAATCCCTGGGATCCATATCGTAAGAGAGTAAAAATCAAAAATTTCAGCCCCCAGCTCCATTGGTACGATCTATATGCGTAATACGCACCAATTTGAAAACTGAAGAAACTTATTTTGACAGGTTTTCGTTGACAGTTTGTAATTGAATAAATCGTTGGAAACAATGGACGACTTAGCACCAGAACGATTTCAAAAATAGGTGAAGAAACAGTTCGTGACGTGCATTGGCGTCAACAATGTTCAACTTCTTCGAAATCCAGTCGACATTCACAAAATCTCTTGAGCCACTCACGTTTGTCGGACAAGTATTCTTCCCATTAACTCCTGTTGACATACGAAAAGATTCGGTTAACTTTACGAAATTCATCTTGATGCATTACTCGATTTTTAAATTGACCATTAGAAAAATGTGTCTGCTTCTTTGAATGCGAAACAGCGACCCAAAGACCTGAGCGGATTGAAACTTTCAGGGATTGTTTAGACTTGACTATTGGTCAATATATATCACATGGTTCGTGCATGCGCACTGTGGTTTGATTTATATAAGCCCAGTCTCATTTTTTTATCACCACGCCTCGTATATACAGTAAGTGCACAGAGTGTATGATACATTTCTAAAAGTTTCTTTTAACATCCTCATACTATTTCAAAATGGACAGAATTTGAACCAAAGAGTTCTGATTTTTGTACATAACTTTTTAATGTTCAATTTTCTATCAATATTCTTTTTTTTATTTTTGTATTTTTAATCTCAGGTTCAAATTCTGACAATTTTGAAGATGCATAAGGATGCTAAAATGATTATTTAAAAATGTGTTGAATACTTTTTGTACTGAATGTATATACATATACATGTATGTGTATGTGTGTGTGCATGTGTGAAAAGAAATTCTATTTTCGATCTTAATATTCCTAGATTTATTATAATCTACTTATGATGTTCACACTTTTTCACGGAAGAACTTCTCCCCTTTTTATGTTTCTTCCTCCCCCCTTCTTTCTTTCTATCTCTCCCCCCACCTTTTATCATCTTATTTTCAACTCAAATTTCTATTCTTAAACAATATGACACCGTCTATGCAATTCTATAATTTAAAACTTGAAAGAGAGGATCCAAATTCAATTTGTTAAAACATATATTTGAATCAACCACGGGTCGACGGATTCGAGAACTAACCGACTTAGGCACATCGAAAGAACACACACGATTATAATCAAGTAATCTGTTAGATTTTTAGTCATAAGAAACTGTCAACTACAACTGTCATTAAAACTGTCAACACAGGTTTCAATAAGTTTTGAGGTTGGTCTAACTGATTTGCTGGCTATGTATGAAATACGCGTACAGATCTCAACAGTGTAGCTAGAGGACTGATTCTTTATGTCAACAAAAACGTTTTTTTTTTTGTTTCTTTCAAATTTCCTGAAAATAATTTTTAAATTGGGGTTCAGTTTGCAAGGTATATTTATGCTAAATTGGCCCCTTGCTTGATCTTTGATAATTCAGATTCTTTGGTGATTCATCATCATTATTATCATCATCAGTCTTTTAATGTCTGTTGTTAGACATACATCTTCTCCAGGATTCACTGCAATTCTCTATCATGGGCGTCGCGGAGCCAGTATTTCCTGAATTTGTCTAGTTCAGCTTTAGTGATTACTGCCCCACAAAAGGTGCGGGAAGTTACGCATTCATTGCTCACCCGTTCTTCCAACGTTCTAACTGATCACCCCGAATCTGGCTAGCTACCAAAAGATGTTGGTTACACGATGGTTTCTATTGAGTGACTAACCTGACCTGTTTTTCATTCTGTTCACAACTACCAACTGAGAAGATTGGATTTTAAAGGGAGGAACATAGATATTTCAATTTTCAAATACATTCGAGTTCGTTTCTGTTGGTCTTGAAGTAAAATCGAAGCTTTTTTCATGAACATTCTAGAATGGTGCACGCGTGTGCATGTGTGTGTGTGTGGTGTGTGTGTGTGTTTGGTGTGTGTGTATGTGTGTGTGTGTGTTTATCCACTACAAAATTTTCTTGTGCTCAGTCACCTGTAAACATAGAAAACCACAAAAAATATATCTATCTATATAATGAATGTTCATTTCTCAGTCCGTAATAATAGACTGTTCTACTCAAACGTAACAATTTTCCTGATTAAATATTTCTTATACACCATTTCAGACAATGAATTCTTCAACTTAGTGTCCTTGTGTGCCATTTTCAGAACTATCCAGATCCAATCGATTCCGCCATATCCTATTGTCCACCCTTCCACAAAATATCATTGAGACACATTGAGAACTTTCGGAGATATCGTGTGAACAAATATGAAAATTAGTGATATTATGTGGTTTGGACATATAACTAGGACGTATAGGTGTAATTATGCATAAATCTGCTCCAAAATTTCATCAGTTTTCCGGTAGATTCTTACCCATCCTCCCACAAGATATCATTGATGACTTTTGGAGATATTGTGTGGATAGTCAGGAACGTATACATAATTCAAATTGAAAAAAAAAACCAGAAAGATCTTTTTCATTCATCTAAAACTCCTGGATCCGCCCCAATATTTTACTATCTCTTTTTTGCGTTGCCCATCCTCCCACACAATTTTATAGAAATACATCCATTACTCTCGGAGATACCGTGTGGACATGCGTAAGATTTAGGCGATATAGCGTGGTTTGGGCATATAATTACGACGTGTGCACGAGTCTGCTCCCAAATTCAATTAGTTCATCCGTTTTCTATTGTTCACCCTTCCACATCATCCGATCAAAATTCATTGAGAACTTTTAGACATATCTTGCGAACAGCAAACAAATTTGGAAGTATTAAATGTTTTTGACATATAACTGCGATTCGGGGGAGATAATTGTGCGTTGATTTGCTCGAAAATTAAATCAGTTCTCGCATAGCCTATAGTTCACCTCTCCACAGAATTTCATTGAAATTATTTGAGATATCGTGTGGACAGTCATGACCGTTTACATAAATATGATAGAGAAAAAAAAAGTAAAAAATATCTCTCAGTCCCATAAAAATTCCTCGATCTGTCCCAATATTTCACCAGCTCTAACGTAATCCCATTGTTCACCCTTCCACTGGATTCCATAGACATTCATTCAGTACTTTTGGAGATATCGTGTGGACAGACGAATAGACGAACGGACGACGTATTCATTCTCTTTATCTCGATCAATATCATCAACAGAAAAAAAACATCAATTTATCATCGTCGATCAACACTACCATCATCATCATCGTTTAAAACCATCATCACATCATCATCATCATCATCCCAATCAATGTTATCATTATTGTGATTATTATCAAAATCATACAGCAATATGATATTTATCATCAACAACAACTTACCACAGTCCGATATCATCATCATCATCATCATCATCGACATCATCTATCGACTGTCCTTTTCTAAGCAGTAATAAACTAGTCGATTGTTATGTCAGATTGCCTGTCAGTTGGTCTATTCCAAGAGGTGAAAGGTCGTGGCAGCTTTTTAACCTTGGGATGATGTTGGCGTCCGATTATGACCACTGACCAGTGTCCACTCTCCTTCTCGTTGCTGTTATTTTTCCATTCTCCGTTCTCGCTTCCTTCATCTAATTTTTGTTGTTCCCCAGTCAAAGTTGGAGTCGACTTTCTTTTTACCGCTTTAGAAGAAGAAGAAGAAGAAGAAGAAGAAGAAGAAGAAGAAGAAGAAGAAGATTTAACCTCCACCTAAAATAAGGGGAGTGAACTCTTCACTGTTTGTCTATCACGTCGCGTTAAACCGAACTGATGTATAAAATTGACATTTTGTTACCATGATTTCAAATTACATCCAAGTGAGCTTAATAGACAAATCTTGTATATTTACAACTTTACTAATCATATATACAATACAAAAGTTACAGTAATCTGTCAGAATAGAAGTACGAGTGGAGTTTGACCCTGCAATAACCAGGCTTTATCTTTGATTTTGGTATGATTTAAAAACCACAGACTTCCCCTGTTTGCATATTGTTTTGTGTTTTTGTGTGTGTGTTTTTTTTTTTTTCTTATCATCTTCCTGGTTCTTTTTCCCTTTTTTGAATAACCGTTGCCAGCAAAGGTGGCAAAATGTTATTTCCCTTCGTGTCTTTGCCTTTATCTGTGGATGCGTTTATGTGTTTGTTTATGTGTTCTAGCGTTTCTTGCCATATTGTATTGTCCACAGACTTGGAAATTGGCATCAGTACTCCACGAGACCCCTCCTAAATATGTTTTTCTGGCTTTTGGGCTCCTTATTTTCCAGAATCTAGATGTTGCTAGATGTTTTCTTTACTCTATTTTAGATGTTTTCCAGTGAAAAGCTCCAATGATGTCATAAATAGAATTTAATCTGACAAAATATATATTTTGATGGAATTTTTTTCACATGACTTCAAATTTCGACGCTACGGCTGTTCAGTTATTGACTGTGTCGGCAGGTTTCTCTTTATTCCCTTTTAATTGTTTTCTCCATTTCTTTCTTGCATTCATTCTTTCTTTCATTTTTTGTATCTTTCTTTATTTTCTACATCATCTTTTTTTCTTTCTTTTTCTTTCTTCTCTTTCTTTCTTTCTTTCTTTTAAACTCTGAACAATTTACTTTTATTCATATTTCTCAACATTTCTTCATGCGTCTTTCTGTATATTCTTTCTTGCTCTCTTTCTTTTCTTCTTCCCTTCCATATCCCCTTCTTTCATTTTCCTTTGTCCTTCTTTTTCTTCCATCATTAAAAACTGTCAACTAAAACTCTTACAAAAACTATGAGAACAGGTTTCTCCAGTTTTCAAGTTGGTCCGGCTGGATAGATGGCCATGCATGTATCACACGTATAGACTGCGCTGATGGCGCTACAGAGCTGAAATTTTCAACATTTAATCCTCATTTGGTCCACCAAATACTCCTTTCAACCCCTATTAGGTTTTTAGTGGGCAGTTTAATTTGCAATGTAAGTTCTTACTAAATTGTTCTTATAGTTTGTTTCCACGTTTGCTTGTTTTTGAAAATTCAGGCATTTTTTATTGATTCTTGCTGGTTGACCAACTATGCATGTATCAGGCGTATAGGCTGCACCAATGGGGATAGAAAGCTGGAAATTTCAACGTTTACTTCATATCATGTCTTTTTTTTTAGTTTTTTGACCCCCATCCCGATATTTTCATCGGGGTCAATTTGCAATACGATTTGATCCTTTGTTTGTGCCCGACAGCAATCACACTTGTTTCCTTTTGTTAAAAATTCATGTTTTCAATGATCACAGCCTAACAAAATGCAATAGAAGTGACCTATTTATTGATCATCCCTTCTCAAAATCTTTTCATAGGCAGGCCATTTTGCAAGAATGAAAGACAACCGATGGACATCATGTCTCACAACATGGATCCCCAGAGATCACGTAAGAAACCGAGGCCGATGGAACACAAGATGGAGAGATGAACTTGACAAATCCAGGAAATACTGGCTCCGCGATGCCCATGATAGGGAATTGTGGCGAATCCTGGGGAAGGTCTATGTCCAACGATGGACGTTAAAAGACTGATGATGATGATGATGATGATGATGATGATGATGATGATGATGATGATGAATACGGTATGCTGCCAATTGATGTTGGTCACACGATGGTTTCTAATGAGTGACTAACCAGACTTGCCCCTTCCCTTCCTTTTTCACTGTTAGTGACTTGTCTTCCATACGGTAACGCACCTCTCAACAAACAGCATGTCCAATTCTTTGAATATTTTCCACGTCCCTGTCCTTCGCCTCTATCCCCATTCCTGCATCCAATTTCCTCTCCGGTCATTTTGACCATGATTCCATCTCTTACCAAAGAAATAAAAAGAATGAATGATTACGCAGCACTTTCCCACCATTATCTTGTCTAGACAACTCAAGAAAATAGCTTTTTGCCATCTAGAATAGTGATTCCCAAAGTGGGTGCTACCACACCCCCTGGGAGCTTTAGTAAATTCAAGCGGGCGCTGGGAGCCAAGGGTGGTTGAGGGACGTTAGAAGTCAAGTTAGAGAGGGCGTTTGGAGTTGAAGGGTTGGTAGGGAGTGTGAGATGTCAAGAGTGGTAGGGGCACTGGAAGGCAGGACATTTTCAGGGGGTGTTGTAAGACAAGGGGTGGTGTGCAGGGTGAGGAACGAAGAATAAAATTTTTATCATCTATAGATCATTTCTAACTGAATCTACGGGGGTGCTGATGGAACATACCGTCTAAAAGTTAGCAGTTGTCCAAAGATGTTTGGGGAACACTGATCTAAGAAAATACTAGCTCTGCGACGCCCGCGATAGAGAAGTTTTGCGAATCCTGGGATAGGTCTATGTCCAACGACGGACGTCAAAAGACTGATGATGATGATGATGATGATGATGATGATGATGATGATGATCTAGAATAGAAAAACATGTTGGCTGTTTACTAACGCGACTTAACAGGTACAGAGTGGCGTAACGGTAACCGGAATGGAAAATGGATTTGGTTCGCTGATTGCATTCACTTTGCACTAATGCCCTTGGAAAGGGCATGGGCCTTACATCACCCATAATTTGGGGACCCACTGTTTGGAAATTATGAAATCAAAAAAGCAGGTTTACATTGAAACATAGAAAAAAAAAAAAATGAAAGTTTATAATTTGACAATGTAAAAAATGTGAGAAATATGCAATAAATTATCATGTATATCATTGGATTGGACAGTTTATGTCGGACAGAATGTGATAATTGTAGAAACATTATATTAGAAAACGTACTTCGTCCGGCACCAGAATTAACCGAGTAGCAAATCGAACAGCCAACCATGTAAATGAATAAAGAAATGAGCAGCGAGTAGGACTCGAACCTACGTCCACCAGGAAGCAGTCTTAACTTTTTCGGACTCCTGGTCACCAAAAATACTGTTAGTTCAACTGGTAGCTTCCTGGTGGACGCGAGTTCAAGTTATATTCGGCGCTCATTTCTTTATTCATTTACCATGGTCGGCTGTTGGATTAGCTACTCGGTTAATTCTGGTGCCGGTCAAAATATGTTTTCTTATACAATGTCTTTACAATTATCACAAAGATAGTAGTAGCAGTTAAATACAAATGTTGAAACAAGGCGTCCCATAGAAAAAAAGGGTATCTTATCTAAAAAATGATGGTTTTTATTCACGTGCGAAATGAATCAAGTACCTATTTCATTTATGATCGATTTTTTCTTCTCCAGAGAGATAGTGATAAGTTCTGTTTAGCATTTTTTTATTTGTAGGCTCCCTCACTGTTTTCGGCCCTACACGGTGGCGTAGTTATTGTATAGGCTATCTGACCCTGGTAGCTACTTGTAGGCGAAAAGAAGCAATGCAGATATGCATTTATCTCATAGCGATGGTATGCAAGTTAGTCTCGTGAAACAATTCAATAGTGAGATCGACACTCATTGAATGTCTGACTCATGTGCCTTCTGTCCAGTAAGATTGACGCAATACAATCTTCTGACCCCAGATCTGTTACTATTTGGATTTTTTCTTTTGTTTCTTCATTTCATTCTTCTGTTGCTTAATCAAATTATTTCCTTTTCTTCTTTCCCCCTTCTTCGCTCAAATTTTCTTCACATTTTCATTCACTTTTATCCCCTCCGTCGTGCCAACATTTTTCCTTCTCGTCTCTTCTACCCTTTCCTTTTTTTCTCCTTCTCCCTTCCTATTAAAACAGTCAACCAAAACTGCCACCAAAAACGTCAGCATAGGTTTGTATCAGTTTTTAAGTTGGTCTGGCTGGCTAACTATGTATGTGTCGCAAGTACAGGCTGTGTCAATGTAGCCAGGAGGCTGAAAAAATACATAATTACTCCTTATTACGTCTTCAAACGACCTTTTTCTAAACGGAATTTTAGAGGTTGCAGTTTGCAATGTAACTTTATGCTCAATTGATCCCTTAGTTTGTGTCCGCTCATTTTTTAAAATTCAGACTTTCTGTTAGTGATCACTGTCCAACAAAAGGTGACACAAGTCACTTATTCTTTAATAACCCCACTTTCCTATTATTTGAACTGATCACCCCCAACATGGCATGCTACTAAAAGACGTTGAACAATTGACAGTTTCTATTGAGTGACTAACCAGGCATGTTCTCTTTTCTTTCGTTTCATTCACTTCCATTCGTCTCTCCCTCATCACCTCATCACTTTCCCTCCCTCTTTCCTGATTGCAATGCGTATCCCTCTCTCTTCTTTCTCAAATTCCATCCACTCCTCTTTCTAATTTCCCTCTCCTCTTCTCTCTCCATTCTTCCTCATCTCCTCCCCCTCCTCTATGTACTCAATCTCCCGCTTTCCCTCCCCTTCCTCTACCATACCAAGACACTCCACCAATACCCCTCTCTCTAATAACCCCTTGACCGTGGTCTGACATTTTCTCAGGGCTTTGCCAAGTTAGGTCGAGTACCTCTTTACATTTATCAATGATGGCCGCCATTGATAGGTGATATTTTCTCGGCAGAAGCAATGCCTTTGGTCTTTCTGCGCCCGAATATATTTATCAGTTTGAAGCTAAGTCCAATTATAATTCATCTCTCGGTTTATCTATATATCTATCTCAGTCTGTCTGTCAATCTGTCTGTCTGCTTTGTATTCATCTCTGTTAATCTATCTTAGTTCACTACTATCAATAACTGTGGTTCGAACTTTTTCCCCGCGGGCCCCTTAATGATCTCCAAAAGTGGGTGCGGAGCTCGAAGTGTTTTTATTTGGACTAGGTGATTAGAGTGGAAGATGAATTATTGCAAATTATCTCGCTAATTTTTTTCTTTACGTCGCAGAAACGTATAACACTGTCTATTTCCTGTTATTATTCCCAGTTTTATATAATGTAAATAAGAAAATCTTTCAGATATTCTTCCAATCTTTCTTCTTATTAATGACACAAAGATTTTAACGATAAAATGAGCTTTTATACGAGTTTGGCCATTCTTCTCGCCTGGTGTCAATTTTCCGTCTGTGTGTCCACGCTGTTCGTAATTATATATTCTACATCGCAAGCTCTTGAAATTTTGAACTGTGCTCACGGACTACCAGCAGTGTCTTCGTGAACACTTCGTGAATTTGTGATGTACAACAATGTGCTCATAATTATCTCAGTCAGTTTATATCTATATTGATATCTATCTATGGTAAAATGTGTCTGGGCTAAAGCATTAGTTTTGTCTTTGTGCCTTGTCAATCATTTGGTATTTTCTAGTTAGGCTTTGGCCAAGTTGAGCCATGTCTTGTCTAGCATCACCTAAATGGGAAAGATTTTTTTTAAATGAACCGACCATGAAAATCAGCTTGTTTTCTCGCTCACGTCCCACTTTTGGAAGGGTCCGTACTTGTACATTTCTTTATTTGATTCTATTCTTGGTAATCCTGAATCAACGTGAGTAAAATATGAAAATTTAACATAGCAAACAAAAGCTCCACATTACACAATCAGATATTCACGTAATCATCACCATCATCATCATTCGTCTTTTTTATCGCCCGTCTCTCCCAAGATTCACCATACCTCTATATTGTTGGCGTCGTAAAGCCAATACTTTTCGAACTTGACTAGCTCGTCTCTCTTTCTTGCATTCTATCGGTCTCAGTATCGTATATGATCTCTTGAGATCCACGTTGTGAGTCATGATATCCATCGGTTGTCTGTCATTCTTGCATAGTTAAAATCCATGAATTTGTTCTTTATCAGAAAATTACGGATCGTGAATCCGTTTTTACAGAAACAGTGCATACAACGTATAGTAATTCCTTTTTAAGGGCATCCGAGATTTTTGACGGACTGGGGTTCTGATGAAGAATGAATTATTGGCTCTTAACTTCATTGTTGTATTGATATCTTATCAATATATAGTTTACATTCGCATAACCAAGAATTATCAAGTTTAGTAGGTAAAAGTCAAAGATATTTATTTATATTTCCAACGTTAATTTTATTGAACGAAATATTCATTCATTTGTTTTTGTTGCTCTATCTTCTCCCATCTTCCAGGGAACGTAATAATTCCACCCACTAACTTTTATGTTTCGTCGATCATAATAAGAGACTTTATGTATCCCGAAACTCTATTGATTAGTCGTGAACTGTTGAGTTTCCCGTCCCTTTCATTCAAACGATGTTTGTTTGCACTTCTTTCTTTAGATGCACGAGCATCTCTTGTTCCGATGACCGTCACTGACTAACTTATGGAGTGAGACAGCAAAACACTCCCACAACCTCTCGTTTCATTCCTCCTATATAAGTCTGAAAGTGCAAGGAAGAGAATTCGTGTTATCTGCATTTTTTGAGCCTTCATCCAGAAACAGCTGACGGACAAGATACATTAGACATTGTAGGGGATACTCAAGTACACCACCATACCAAGAGCTGTAAGAAAAAACATTCAATACTTATTCACAATATTCAGTATACTATAATCCGCTTGGATAGCCTAATGGTTGATGGTTAACACATCTATGGTTCTATTTCCTGTGTAAACGATGAGTGAAGAAAACGGAATCAGATCAGCAGCTAATTGATTACTCTCTAAGCCAGGAGTCGGCAATAGGTGGGCCAATGACGTGTTCGTTTTGGACTTCGGACCTTTTCTAAGAAGAATTCAATTTTAATGTATTTTTGCACCATTGAGTACTTAATTGATTTTATATAGTCTTTTGTGTAATGACTTGTTCAATTTTGCATATATAAGCATTATATTGTATAATTTTTTTTACAATAGGCATGTTCACGGACAAATTGTGACTTGGGTCGATACACCAAGATTTCAAAATTCTACCAAAAATTAACTAATCGCCA
The DNA here is from genome assembly GCA_963457665.1 of Thysanoteuthis rhombus. NCBI lineage: Eukaryota > Metazoa > Mollusca > Cephalopoda > Oegopsida > Thysanoteuthidae > Thysanoteuthis > Thysanoteuthis major. The sequence continues at coordinate 23,509,899 of OY735239.1, forward strand.
GGTTTGGTAAAATTTTCTTTTTACTTACAGGGTAGATTACTGTATGAAATGACATACACATGGACCATGGATTCAACTGGAGAAATCAAAGGTGGACAATTAGAAAAAAAAGTTACTGATCCCTGTTCTAAGCTATGTGATAAAGTAGGACTTACATCCTGCCAAAGGGTTAGTCATGGAAATGAATAAAGTTCTGGTCTCGACCAGTATTACAAGGATCACTAAACTGACTCATGCAATGGAAACCAGTCGTTTGCTCCAATAGTCGTCTCTAAAGTGACGAACGCTTTACCTTATTAGCACATCAATGGCATGACTTTCAGGCTTGTTCCATTAATCTGTCAGTCTTTCGTCTTTTCTACTTGCTCTCCCGCCATTACACTTGCTTTTCCGCTATTCTCTTTGATTTTCCGCCATTTTTCTGCAATCGTTTCTTTGTGTTGATAAAACAACGAATTGCGTTCGTATTCCCTTATCACAACAATTTATCTTCATATCTCGCGTTCTTCTAATCGGCTAATGACTTAAACTATCACTAAACACATCAATTATTTATCTGCGTAGTGAAGTACCAAATCATAGTCAGACGTTGAAAATTGAAGGAGAGAAGGAAGTGAATGCATCAATTTTATTTCTTTCTTTTTAAATATAATTTTTTTCCTATTTTTTATCATTTAAATGTCGAATCATTAAGTTTTTTTTATTCTGATTTTCTCGAATTTATTTTCCATAAATTCCAAAGGAAATTTAGATATGATTATTACCTACGAATAAATCAATGTTATTATACTGAAGCCTTTACTCGACGTGTTTATTTGTTAAATAACATAACACGTTCATAATTATTATGTCGGATTATATATCCGTTTCTTAATGATATAATTGTCCCTATTGGGAGATAATTGGGCAGGTATGGACAGTGAATGAACAAGATAAGATCTGGACATATGACAGCTATTTGGACTTTCGAATTATCAGCAGTTATTTAGCTAAATTGTAAGAGAGCGACGCTACGTTACAACGGCTATCTATCGGCCACAGGTTCGATTCCTGCAGTTTACGTTGTCTAAACCAAGTGACATATTCTCCGTGAAAATAATATAAGGCATTCATGATTAATAGACTGATACATAAAGTAGTTACTTAGGCTTCACGTATCACCTTAATACTTACTCGACCTATTTGCGATATGTGGGTTAGACAAGCACCTCAAATGGTATCACTCACTTCACCTGCGTTATTTTAGGCAGTGCTAATATGATATTAACACAATTAGACTTCAGTTGTAACCAAAATTCGTAAACATAGAAACAAATAAAGATCCAAAATATCAAAAATCACAATGTATTTCTAATTTACAAGTTTTATCGAATTTATTTAGAAAAATATTCCAAAAAGAAAAAAAAAAGATTATCATTTTAAACATGATTAAAACTCGCCATCAAAGTCATATAATATAATCCATCGAAGATTAAATGGGATCAGAATAAATTCTCTTTATGACATCACTGGCGTTTTGCACTGGAAAACATCTAAAGTAGAGTAAAAAAAAGACATCTAGAAACATCTAGATTCTGGATAATCTGGAAAAAATAAAAAATGAAAAATAAACTAAACCCGTCAAAAATAGACCAAAAAATGGATCAGAGGGCCTTTTTTCCAAAAATGAAAATTAAAAATCAACAACAATATAAACATTTTTATAAGAGGTCTAGTGGAGTACTGATGCCAATTTTCAAGTCTGTAGACAAAACGGTATGACCAGGAGCATTAGAACATTCAAACACACAAACACAATCACATGAACTATTCACCACTTTTGAACATCGGTATTAGCATTGGGCCATTTTGCAATAAGCACCGTGTAAAATACATTTTGATAGAGATTTAAAAAAACTAGTTTAATATCATTCTCATTTAAGAGTAGATTTTCGCATATGCAACCCTGAATAATCTTTACGCGACCCAATGGAGGTCTCCCAGCCCTTAATTTGAAAAGCCCTGTGCTAGATCATACCTCGTAGCAGTTAATCTTTCCAAGTTAAATCGTCCTTGCAATACTGCTTTTGGCTTTCTCTACAGATACTATTGCATGAGAGGAAGAGAGGGAATGAAAGCTTCACCGGGAGAGAGAGAGAAATAGAGAAAAGAATGGGTGATAAAGAGGGGTAGGATTATGAAAAAACAGTTTTGTGTCAAGTTTGTATGCCTAGTTTACGCACGTTGGTTAACAAAGAAATCACGGAAAAAGGTCGCTGGCCTTAAGAATAGAAGTAATTCCCCAATAGTATAGTTGAGTAAATTTGAAAAAAAATATGGCGTCTGCTGTCGAATATATTTAGTGAGGAGGAACGCAACTATTGATAAGCGAAAAAGATGAACGCTGTCTATGGTTAATGATGAAGGTAGGCCTCGCTACGGAAAACCGTCTCAACAATCTTCGTTCACGAAGTCAAGCCATTCATAGATACGGATGAATTAAGATAGGAGGTAAGAAACAGAAGGAAGAAGGCAAAGAAAGAAGTGAATGGAAAAAAGGGGAAGAGAATTAGACATGCCTGGAGCAAAAAAAAAAGACTAAAGAAAAAAGGAAACGATGAGAATAAGAAAGAAAAAAATGATACAAGCAAGCCTGGCAGCTGCAGGGTCAAACTCCAATCCTACTTCCATTCTGACAGAAAATGAATACCGCAACTTCTGTATTTTATGCATAATAAATAGATTTTAACGTATATATAGAGTTGTCGGTATGAGATTTGTCTCAGTTGGTAAGAGTACCACGTGGTTTCAATTGATTGAAACGCACCGTTGCTATTTTCACACAAACTGCTTCTTCCTCTTAACTTGTGTACTGTGAACAAACTTCACTAAGAGTGCTTTCCTGCTGGATTCAATATCCATCTGTTTAAATCAAGGGTCAGCAAACCTATCATGAAATTACTTTCATCCTACACCCAGAATCGACCATGGGCTTTGTATAGTATGACTCCAAATTAAAAAAAAAAGTCTCAGTAGATTTCATGTATGGGCCTGGTTTAACGTGACGTGCGAGCCAGAGAGCGATGATTCACGCCACTAAATTTAGTGAGGATTGTCCTTATTGCTCTTGTTACGGAGGATTGAACAAAGTTATCATAGACTTCGTAGGATTGTCTGACAATCATCATCATCATCATCATCATCATCCTCATCGTTCTTTTAACGTCCGTCATTGGACATAGACTTTCCCCAGGATTTGCCACACCTCTCTATCATGGGCGTCACGGAGCCAGTACTTCCTGAACTTGTCTAGCTCGTCTCTCCATCTAATATTCTGCCTGCTTCGGTTTCTTATGTGATCTCTGAGGATCCATGTCGTGAGTCGTGATGTCCATCGGTTGTCTGCCATTCTTACAACATGGCCAGCCTACCTCCATTTGAGATTTTTAATGGATTCTATGATGTCCCTGACTCTTGTCTTTTCTCAGATGTACTGTGCTGTCTTGTGGTCTCTCCATGTGAGGCCCAACATTATTCTTTCATGTGCACGTTGCATGGTTCTCAATTTACGGGTCTGTCTCTTGGTTAGATTCCACGTTTCTACTCCATAAGTGACTATTGGGAGGATGCATTGGTTATACACCCTTCTCTTTAGGATTAATGGGATCTTCTTATTTTTGAAGGTTGAGCTAGCCCTGCCAAAGGCTTGCCATCCTAGTGTGATTCTTCGTTTGATTCCTTTTGAGGGTCTCGTAGAGATACATTGTCCTTGGTAGATGTAGTGATCTACTTCCTCCACTTCAGTGTCCTCGATTTTGATCCTAGTGTTTTTATCCCGGATGTAGTCGTTGCACATAATCTTCGTCTTGCTAAAGTTCATGTGTAGGCCGACTTTCTTGCTCTCCTCATTTAGTTCATCTATCATTAGTTGGAGGCTGTGTAGGTTCTCTGCGAAAAGGGCAATGTTGTCTGCAAATCTGAGGTTGCTCAGATACTCGCCGTCTATTTTAATTCCTTTACTCTCCCAGCCTAGTCTCCTGAAGATCATCTCGAGGCAGGTTGTGAAGGGTTTAGGTGAGCTGGTATCACCTTGTCTTACTCCTTTCTGGAGCTGAAAGGGGTCCGAGTCTTTATGTAACCTGATAAAGGAGCTGCTGTGATTGTATATGTGTTTCAACACTTCAACATATGCTGGATCTACACCTTGTCGACTGATGGCCTCCATGACTCTAGGGATTTCTACTGAGTCGAACGTCTGACAATAGAAAAGGTTAAAGAAGAAAAGAGAATACAAAGAAGAATGAATTGAGAAAATGAGGAAATGAAAATTCATTTCTGGTCAACGCTGTTCACTTGTTGGCATTGACTAATGGTCTGAGTGGGTTGCGATAAGGAGCAACTAAATTCAAAATAAACGAAAATAGTTGTCAAGAATTAATTATAGTGGTCTAATAACAAGAACCATAAGTTCAACGATGCGTTCACCATCTATGGTGGTAGTAGTAGGAGGAGGAAGAAGAGCAAGCAGTCTTTGAGTCAACTGATTCTCATACTTGCAAAATATTGCAACATGGAAATATTCCAAGAGTATTATTTTCAATAAAACTCGTACATTGTATGATTACATCATAGCATCAATGACGTCACGCCGTTGATGGAATCGTATCTTTTCCTTCTTCTCTATTTCTCTTTTTTAATAAGTGGGACCAGTCTGTGCATTGCATTGCTGCCCGGATAGCCAAAGAGATACAATAGGTTGACTATCGTTTCCCGGTGGGGAAATATAGTGCAGTATGCTAAAATGGTTATAGTAAATGGATTTGGGTAGCTAAGGGATGAGGGTTTGTGATCAGCTTGTGTGGAGATAGTGCCAAAAGCAGCTTTGCACCACTTCATAAAAGTTATCCCGGAGTCCAAGTCTCACCTTGGGGACATTCTTTATTTTTTATCTGTGCAGTTCATTCACTTTCCCAGACTATCAAAAGTAAATACACACTGTATCAAGATGAAAGAGAATACTTGTCAGAAATTATTCATTGAATAAAAACTAGTAGAAAAAACAGTCGAGAATTAAAAAAATAGAATAAAAAATAAAGAATTGACAATGAAAGAATAATTAGTAAACAGCTATTAATGAAAGAAAAAATACCCTAAAATTGATGATGAAACAAAAAAGGCAAAAATTATTAATCAAATTAAAAAAAATGTTAAAAACTAATAATGAAAGAAAACTAGTCAAAAATTAATAGTGAGAGGAAATCTTGTCAACAATTTGACAAAACTGCTTCTAACAATTCGCCATGTACCAGACTAACCATGGAAACCTTACTTGGGCGCGGAGACAGCCATGAAGCAATGATGAATATCTGGGCTGAGTCCATCGGAGTCTCATTTAACGCTATCTTAATTAACATCATTTACTCTTGATTACAAATGAAATTAAATTTAATAAACATAGTAATTACTAAATTGTCACACATTACACTGACACACATACGCACACTGCAAACACATATGCAAACTATGAATGCACACATACATCCTGAACACATATACTTGTGTGTACATACACAACGCGCAGACGCATACCCATGAACACTTTTTTATTATTCCGAAATGTTCTTTCTATCTAACAATATTTTTCTTTCTTCCTTTCTTTCCATTCCTCAGTATATTTTTCACTTTCTACCTGTCTTTATGTTACCACCTTTCTTTCTTTCTTTCTTTCCTTCTTTCTTTCTTTCTTTCTTTCTTTCCTTCCTTCCTTTCCTCCCATCCAGCCTTATTTTCTTCCTTTCTTCCTCCCTTTTCTTTCTTTAAACTCTAACCTTGTAATTCATATTACCTTCACCCAACCACTCTCTCTTTCCATTTTCTCTTTTCTTAGCTCTGCCCTTCCTCTCGATTTCACCTTATCTATTTCTAAGAGGCATTTAGATAATTATTCATATTTTCAAACCTGCCAACTGCCACATTTTATTAATTTTTTTTATTTACTTACTAGAAACTGCAAACTAAAACTGTCAACATAAGCCCAAATAGATTTCACCAGTTTTTTTCAGTGATTCTGATAGACTGACTGGGTAGGCGTGTGTGCCATGCGTACCAATATACTCCATAATACGTCTAAGAGAGTAGTTCTTTTTTTTTCTAATTTGAAAATCCCACTCCAAATGAGTTTTTATTGAAGGGGGTTGAATTTGACCTTATTTGATTCCTTTGTTTGTAACCGGAAGCATTCAATTTTTTTTTTTCTAATTCAGACGTGATCACTGCCCAACAAACGATGAGAGAAGTAACTTATTCATTGATTACACGTTTTCCCAATTTTTCAATTGATCACCCCCAACACAGCATGCTGCCAAAGGACATCGTTCATGTGACAGTTTCTATTGAGTGACTAACCAGTCCTGTTTATCTATATTTTGGAACAAGGACCGTCATCGTCTTTCTGATCTTATCTTTTTTTCCAGGTCAGTAAGTGATGCTCAATCAGTTTTGAGGGGGTTTAGGAGCTCCCTTCTCTTCGACTCAAACTGAGGCAACGTGGTAATCTCCGAACACCTGTTCTTGCAATGATCGTACATGGCATATTCATAATTCACAATGTCGCTAGATTTTTCGATTGTGTCTCTCTGCGACAATTGACAGTCTTAACCATACGTCAAATCAAGAGTAAACAAACACAATCCCCCCTCCCCCAAAAAATGATTAATGAAAAAAAATAAGTTGTCAACTAAAGGTAAAAAGCAATCGAAACAGTCCGGTTAGTCGCTAAATAGAAACTGCCATGTGGGCAACGCCTTTTGGCAGCATGCTATATTGGGGATAATGAATGAGTTACGTCTTTCGCATACTGTTGAGCAGTGATCACAAAAAATGACTGAGTTTTTTTCAAAAAGTTAGCGGACACTAACTAAGCGATTAATTAATCATAAACTTACATTGCAAAGTGAACCCACCTGTAAGATGTATTCAGGGAAAGGAATTTTGAAAAAGAAAAGAAAAAAGGATTTCACTTGACATGATAAGGAGTAAATGCTTACCTTTTCACCCCTTTAGCTCCATTGATAGTTGCACGCGTGATGCTAAAGTTTCGAAGACATTTGAAGAGTTTTTCAGACGATTGAACTCCTTCTTGTTACGACGCTTCGGTCGATCCTTTCTACAGCCTTTTTCAGGGGTACTATCCGAATATAATGGTGATAAATAGAAGAAAAAATATCTCCAATAATGGCAACGCTTATGACGTAGGATTTGGTGTGTTCTCCTTTTTTCCCTTGTTAGGCCTGGATGTCCACACCTTGTCCCTGTTAATTGGAGGGAGAAAAAAATATGTTTTCTACCATTCTATTCGAATAGTGCACTTGAAGAAGGCCGTAAAATGGATCGACCAAAACGTCGTGTTAATACCATAAACAGCAAGAAGGTTTCAATCGTCCGAAAAAGTATTTGGAAATTTTTTCCTGTTCTCATTGATTATATACATGACGAAGGCTCAAGAATGGATCAGCCAAAATACAGTAGTGACAACCTCAAAAGCACGAACAAGGATTTCAGTTGTCCAAATAGGATCAGGCCCAACAGAATCAATGTTTCGAAGGTTATTTCTAGATACATGAACTTTTACACGAAAGTGTGACTATGCAATCTTTAAAGGGCATTTACATAAATCAACCAAGCAAATGCTACTACTATAGATGTTAGTATCAAGACTCAACACGCAGGTAAATGTCATCATCAGGAGAAGCAGTTATGATCATTTAATCAGAGGTTGTCAAAACGGACGTTTTCCATGATGGGAAGATAGACACGGGGAGGCATTATAGGTTATTAAGTTATAGGGGGATAATACTGGTGCTGCACATTCTTCTACATTATTTCCCACTATCTCATTTATCTCTTTATTCATAAAACCACAATCTTATCAGCCAAGTTAACCTCATTTCAAACAAATTTATCCGCTCTCTTCCCCTCTTTCCTTTCATTTTCTCTTTATCTTTCTTCGGCTCTTTCTTTCTTTCTTTCCTTTTACCTCTATTCATTTTCCTTTCTTCTTTTCTTTTTTCTCTCTTTCTTTCTTCGATTCTTTCTTTATTTTTTCTTCCCTATATTTTCCTGTCTTTCTTTCTTTTATTTTCATTCTTTCTTTTCATTTTACTTTCTATTCTCATTCTTCTTTGCTTACTTTCTTTCTTTCTCTCTTTCTATTGTTTCCGTCTTTCTTTGGTACATTTCTTTCCCCCTTTCTTTCCTTCTTTCTTCACTCCTGCTTCCTACCTTTCTTCCCTATCCATTCCTACCCATTCTTCCTCTCTCCCCCCTCTCTCTCTCTGTCTTTATATTTCTGTCTTTTTATCTCTAACTCGTTTTTTACCTCTTTCACTTTCTTTAAATCTCCTGATCCTTTTCTATCTATCTACGAGTATGTATTTCCCCTCTCTCTTTCCCTCTCTGTTTCTTTGTCTGTATCTGTCTGTCTGTCTATCTCTCTCTCTATCACATTCTTTCCATCTTCCTTCCAAGTCTTATTCTTTAGCCATTTCTTCTTCTTCTTCTTCTTCTTCTTCTTCTTCTTCTTCTTCTTCTTCTTCTTCTTCTTCTTCTTCTTTCACTTGTGGACCCAATGGCCATCTCGCTAATTATACCGGACATTTCTCCCTTGATAACATTTGAATTTCAAATCGGAAGCGAGTGGAAATATTTTCCATGAATGGCGATGTCTTCCCTAATCCCTCAGAGTCCATCATTCGGAACAGATATCAAAACTGGGATGATTGGAATTATCTTCGCTCTTTGTGAAAAAGAGATGACAGAGAAAAAAGCGATTGAGAGGAGGGGAAAGGGGAGAGAGAGGTGGGGAGACCCGAGGGTGGGGCGGTAGGTCCATCGAAAGAGAAGAGAAATATTGAATCCCATCAGAAGCTGACGGATAATGGGAAGAATAAAGAAGGGTAATGGAGAAGAAAGAAGGATGGAAAGGAAGAAAAAATGAAATAAAGAAAGAAGGGAGGAAAGAGGAAAGAAAGGAAAAAAGGAGAAACTAAAGAGAGGAAGGAAGTGAGAATGAAAGCAAAAAATGAAAGGAAAGAAGAAAGAATTAAAGAAAGAAAGAGAGACAGAAAGAAAGGTTGAAATCAGAGAGAGAGATATTAAGAAAGAACAGAAAGAGAGAAGGAAAAAGAGAAAGATACAAAAAAAGAAAATAAAGAAAGAAGGAAAGAGTGAAAGCTCTGAAGAAAGAAAAAAGAGAGAAAGAAAAAATGAAGAAAGAAAGAAAAGAAAGCAAGAAGGAAAGAGAGAAAGCTGCAAAGAAAGAAGATAGAGAGAGAAAGAAAAAAGGAAGGGAGAAAGAAAAGAAAATAGAAAGAAAAATCAAAAGAAAGAAATACGGAAAGAAAAAAGAAAGTGAGAAAGAAATGAGATAAAAATACAGAGAAATAAAAGAAAAAAAGAAAAGAGGTAGAGAAAGAGAAAAGGAAAAGGAAAAGAAAGAAAGAAAAGAAAGAAAGAGGGAATAAAGAAAAAGGAAAGAAAGCAAGCAAGTACGAAACGATGACTAATGACATCGGCGAAATATGATAGACGAAATGGTGGCAGGAAAAAGTCTAAAGGACATTGATGTAAGAATGATGGCGGAAAAGTAAACGAGTTTTATATGCTCTGTAAGAAAATAAACGCTGGGTAAATATGGAAGGAAATAAGAGACGAGAAAAAAATAATCGAAGAAGAATTATGAAATAAGAAATGGCGGTGGGAAAGCTTCTGTAAAGTATGTTTGATGGGGGAAATCTGAAATGGAGAAGGTGTGGGAAAGATTAGAAAAATATGACGGAAAACTAAGTATGAAAAAAGGCTGTAAAACTTGAGGCTAAGAGGAGATGTACTGAAGGAAGGGGACACGGGAAATTGGAGGAAGGGGAACCGAAAATGAGAATCTCAACGGGTAGAAAGGGCAAGTAGAAAAATGAATGAATGAGAGAAAGGGAGAGAGGAAAGGGAGAGAATGAAAGGGGGAATAAAGAAAAGAAGGGAGCAAAAAAGAAAGAAAGAATGGAAGAACGAAAAGAATGAAAGAAACAGAGGAAGAATAGAAAAGAAGACAGAAGTAGATAAATAAAAGAAGGAAAGAAAAAAGGAGGAGAGAAAGAGAAAAAGGGAGAAAGGAAAAGGAAGAGAAAGAAAGAAGAGATTAAAGGGAGGAAGAAAGAAAGAAGGTACTAAAGGAGGGAAGAAAGGAAAAAAACTAAAATGGCGAACACACGGGGAAGATAAGAAAAAAAAAACGAACAAAAGGGCGGGAAAACAGGAGGATGAGAGATGTATTGAAGAAAGAGAGGACACAAAATGGCGGCGAAGAAACCATAAACGAGCATCTCAGTGGCTAGGAAGAATCATTAGAAAAACTTGAAGTATCACGGGAGAAAAATTAGAAAAAATGAATGAGAGAAAAAAATTCCTAATATAAGCAATGATGGAATTGGGGGTGTGGGTACACAGGGCTACTATGTACACCTAATTCTCAATTTCCAGGGTTTCTGCATGTTCAGTGTCTACTAATGGAGACATTGCCGTATACGAATTTCTTAAAATCTTGTATTACTGTACACCTAGTCCCTAAAACCCATTTCCACCATTGAATATAAGTAAAAAAAAAATAATAATAATGATAGAATAAAAGATATAAAAATGGCGGGTGTATTAAGTGGGGAGTGTGTAGAGATCGACCGGGATAAAAGAAAGAAATAATCGAGAAAGGTGGAAATTAATGGGAATAAAAAAAAGAATCAAGAAATTATTAAATATGGCGCCGATACTGGGCGAAAGAAAAGAATTCAGTGCGATTTTTTTTTGGAGAGAAAATCTGACATTATAATAAAGCGCACAATTTTTGATTGACTGATTAATGGATTTTGTTGTGAGTATAAGACAGGGGTCGGCAAACCTATTCGGTGGTGGGTCGGATAAGAAATGTTTTCATGTCTTGCGGGCCAAGGCCGATAAAAAATGAAACATTGATCAAATGAGGTTATGGAAATAGCTTCTTTTTTTTTCAACCGAATCACAGTGGCCTCATCAATGGCCCGACCAACCAGCCAAGAGGGCTACAGAATTTTCTCTTATTATGTGTCTGCGTCTATGTGGATGTCTACGTGTGTGCTTTAGATAATTTCAGATTAAAGATCTATTTTTTAGACATTTTTAGATAGTCTTGTAGACTATTGGTGGTACGGATATTTCTTCAATATCTTACATCATAAGAGTATTTACCTACATTAATGTCAAGCAATGATAAATATGAATTTTCTTTATGGGACAAAATATTGTCAAATTGTGGTTCAGATTTTGTGTATATTGATAGAACAGTCGGAATGCGTAGTTTTAAGGCATTGATAAACTTCTATAATACATTGATTCGTTTGAGGCTACTGCAAAATTAACTCTCTAACTCAATTTTTCGATACTTGATTTCATTGTTCGCTAACCAAAAAAAAAAAAGGGATGGGCTTTACCATGCTATGCTGACCCGTGACATGTTCTCAGTGACTATTGCTTGTTGGTGCTCATCTCTTTTCCAATACGTACAGGCTGCACCGGGTTATAATGTACCCGAAGCAGATAGTAATCCCTGACCTGACCTGATCACTTATCGACGAGCTAGAAAGAGACTGTGACATTTTAACTTCAATTTCACCACGTTTCTACTTCCTCCCTTCTCTCATGCCAACCAGTCGACCATTGCATATCGTCCCCTCCACCAACACGGCAACGCCCAACCAACCCAATCTAGAAGTGAGAAAGGCAACGGGACAGATTTCTTAAAAGAAGAGCACAGCAATACCTTGACCACCAAACGTTGAATGTGAGAAGGGAACAGGCAAAAGTTTTTAAAGGGATAGGAAATTGAAATTGAGAAAAATCAGGGAGGCAGCCCACACAAACATATCCACTGAGTGTAGGTCAGACAAGTGCAGAATTCAAACCGATGTGGCTTTTGCTACTCAACTGGGATAAAATATGGAAATCCATGCGGAACAAGAAAAAAAAAGATATCATCCGAATCCAATGATGTAAATTGCTACCACTGGAAAAATTCTGTTTATCACCATCACATTCGGATAAAAAAATTGAAGAAGGCCGTAGAATGAACTGACCGAAACTTCCTATTGAAAGCTTAAACAACAAGAAGTTTTTTCTATCGTCCGAAGAACTCTTTGAGATATAATTTTGTTCGTTGATAAACTATTATTAATCCTTTCCAACCAATAAAAACAGTTGTCATTTTTACAACATGGATACTATTATTAATGGTTCTACGTATTCATGAGCGAGACTGTGGCCGTCAAGGTTGATGGCGTGATGAATTGGAAAGGTGCTCAGGAGGGAAAATAAAAATGAAAAACCTTACACCTTGATGTATCACTTGGCCGAGACAACGTAAATAGAATATAAAATCAGAAAATGTGGCTGCTGCAGGGAACAATCCTTCGACTGATAGGGTAATCGCTTCAACGTAGCGTTGCTCTTACTACTGAGCTAAACAGCCGCCGATAATGCAAAAGCCTAAATAACTGTTTTCACTCCAATTTCTCATTTAGTTTATTCTTTGGTCCCTATCTGCTCTATTCGTTTCTTTCAATACGATAGTTATGTACTAGAAATGGATAAATATGATCTTACACGGTTATTGTATCACTCATACCGTCAAGCTAAACAACTGCCGGTAATGCAAGAGCTCAATGGTAAGAGCAACGCTTCGTTGAAGCGACTACTCGATCGGTCACAGGTTTGTTTCCCACAGCAGCCCCATTTTCTTGAATAATTTGATAAAAAGTGATACATTAATTGTGTGATGACGGGAGATCATTTCAAATAAGATTTTCTGAATAATATAACGCAATTTAATATCATTCTGTCGGATCATATATACCCATTTCTTGATACATATATATATATGAAAGTGAAGCGACAATATCGGAAGAAAACTTTCTTGGCAAAACTTGGTATGAGCGAAACGTCAAAATAAAGAATCATTAGTCTCAGCAACTCTCCTAATAATGTCAATTCGTGCAAAAAGCATCCAGTAAATTTCAAAAACCTCATTCAACATCCTTAAACAGCTTCAAAATTGAACGGATCAAAACAATATTAAAACAAGACCGAGCATTGAAACGTCATGTCCGAACAGTATGTTGAAATAAACATTCAAAAAAGTATTGTAAAGCTTTGGCATTCACCACAAATTTGTCAATTTTTACGGTAAAAAATGTATGCAATAAAAATGAAATAAAATAGCTGGTATTGCTGATTGCGGCATTACATATATATTAGGCAAATATAATTGCAGTTTTTCATCATCAAAAAGCAGTATATCTCAGCTTAGAATAAAAGTTAATAATCGAAATAAGAACCTTCAGAACCTTGCTGAAAAGAAAAAAGTTCATTTATCTCGGGAGCATAGATTTATGGGTTCCTGGAACCAATGAAGTCTTCGAAAAAGTTTTGAGCAGCTACTTGGTTGTTGAAGTACTTCGCTTTCAGGAAGTGGTCAAAATGTTTTAACAAGTGATAATCAATCGAAGAGTGGTCTGGTGAATTAGCTAGAGTTTCGTAACCGACTTCGTTCAATTTCACGTGACATGTGGTCGGGTGTTATCATAGAAAAGAATCGGTCTTCTTCGATTGATTAATCTTTACTGAGATGGATCCAATGATTTGTAGTGGATGATTCCACTTGCCAACCAACAAGGAGTGACCATAATCTTCTTTTGATCCAGATTTGGTTTCGAGTGTTTCCGAGCTGTCCAGTCGATTGTTGTACAGAATTCATATTTCATCAAATGTCACAATGCGATCCTGAAATGGATCGTTTTTGTCTTATTTCTGTTCGGCTCATGCAAAACCCATTCGTCAAACTTTTTTGCTTTTCCAAGTTGGTGCAAATGTCGAACGAATGTTGAATGGTTAGCTTTCAGTTGATTTGCAACATGCTGAGTTATTTCGCGTGGGCCCACGTCAATATTGGCTTTCAATTGGACGTTATCAATCATACAAGGGTTTCAACGACGCTCCTCATCTCCAACGCACTCGTCTCTGTCATGAAACTTTTGGAACCAATTATAAACAGTTGACGATACCCTAGCCATATAATTGGATGATATTGCGAGTAGTTACCAATATTTTACGTCATTTTTGAACTCATAAACAAAATTGCTCGAATTTGCTTTTTTTCCATTTTTTATTTGATAGAACCAGAATAAATTAGTGAAAAAAAATTGAGGAATAAATAGAGCGAAATTCATGCTTTGGAATGATAAGTAATAATAATTTTTCTCTTCCAAAAAAAGTATCAAAGTTTCAAATTATAACAATTGCAATTATTTTTACACTGACATAAAATGATAAATATCAAGTTTTAAAAGATATTTTTGTATAAATGTATTTATTTATTAGAATGAAATAAGCCCTTGCCTATCTGTAAGATAAATTTTATATGTACATGTAAGACTTGTCAGTTTAGCTCAGTCGTTGAAACACCGGCCTACCAATCTGTTAGTCATGCTTTCTAATCACTCCCCTAAATTTAGCAAGGATTATTTTTCTTGTTCTAGATATGGTAGAAAAACAAAGCCAACTCCAGACTTGGACTGGAGTTTGACAATCGGTAGTTGCTTTAAAAGATTAAGAGATTATCATTGTAACAGTTTCTTTATCCAGTCGTCCATTTTTTTTATCATCGAATTTCTCGGAACTGTGAAGAATTGTTCATCTCCATTCTTGACGATTATCTACTCTTTCTTCCCTTGGTCTGAGAGGCCATAACCACATTTCAGAGCATTTTGCAAGTGTTTTTATAGCACTGTTTGGGACGCCGAACAGGCCAGGTTCCATTAGCGAATTCACAATACAGCGAGGATATAAAAGACCGTTTAATTAATTTAATCAGCGTATCAATTACTGAGACTTTTATGTAAAGGTTTTTTTCATCTTTAATGTGCGTAACTTTGTGGACATTAAATTTTAGACTAAATTAACGACAAACATCTGAGGACTTCATGTGTATTGTTGGCATATTCGTTTGTTTGCTTTTCTGTGTACGCGTTTGTGGTTGTGTGTGTGCGTATGTGTGTGTGTATGTGTGTGCGTGTGCGTGTGTGTGTGTGTGTGTGCATAAAATCATTAAGTGAAATTTTGACTAAATTAATAACAAACATCCTAAGATTTTATTTGAATATGTGTTTGTAATGTATGTATGTGTGTGTGTTTGTGTGTGTGTGTGTGTGTGTGTGTGCATGTGTGTGTGTGTGTGCGTTCGCACGTGTGTTTATAAGTGTGGAGGTTCATGCCTTTGTGAGTATGTGGGTGCATGTGTATACACGAAATTTCCAAATGCATTTTATAATTAATTAATTCAATGCACCCAAAGACTTGACGTCCATTACTTGCATGCGTGTGTGGGGGAGGAGGTTTCACACACATATGCATATCATTATGTACGGTCCAGAAGTTACGAAGATTTCGCTGCTTTTTGTGCAGATTATATTAGAGAACCAACAAGTGTCAGAGACATCATAGAATCCATTAGAAAACGCAAATGGCAATGGGCTGGTCACGTTGCAAGAATGTCAGAAAACGTATGGTAATCACGACTCACAAAATGGATCCCCAGAGACTGTATGCAAAACTGTAGTTGGCAAAAAACGAGATGGCGTAACGAGCTAGACATATAAAGAAAGTATTGGCTCCGCAACGCGCATGATAAAGAGGTGTGGCGGATCTTGGGGAAGGTCTATGTTCAACGACGGTCGCTAAAAGGCTGCTGATGATGGTGATGATGATGATGCTTGTAAGTGTATTGTATTAACGCGTAGGCAAGTCATCACGCTCGGTCTCTAAATTACGATTACAGTTGATTTAGCTGCTTCAAGAGCAGACATATTCAGGGGCATAGCCGAGGAGCGATGGGGCTATTTGAAAAACCCCTTGGGCTTCGAATGAAAGGAGCGAAAGCTTTACAAATTGTGGTTCACCTACTGCATTTGTATTGGCACATCTTACCAATTGTTCGAAGGGCATCTCAAGGCCCCCAAGATATCTAGCTACGTCTCAGGGCGTATTATGTATTCAAGAATGTTGAAGAAACCGAAAATATCATATGATTATTTCTTTTGTCTTCCTTCACTTTCTCTCACAGTCTTTCTATTTTCTCTCTCTCACTCTCTCTCTCTCTCTCTCTCTCTTTCTCTTTCTTTCACTATTTCACTCTCTCTTTCTCATTCTCTTGCATACATTCAATCACCCAATACCTCTCTCATTTTCTTTCTTTCTCTTTTTAATTCCCCCATCCAGGCCGTGCATACACCCTCATATATTCTTTGTCTTATTATATATATATATATATATATATATATATATATATATATATATGTATTAAACACGTTCAACCATCTCTCACCTTCTCTCTCTGCCTATCCCTTCTTTCTTTCTCTCCCTTATTGCCCCATGCCGGTCATACATGCATTATTTATCTTATTGTCTTACTTTACCTCTCTCTCTCAATATCTCTTAATAAATCTCTCTTTCTCCAACCTCTGTCTCCCTCTAATAAACTCAATCGTCTCACACTGTCCCTATCTCACTTTCTTTATTTCTTCCTCATACTCCCCCATCCTGGTCTCACATACACTTTCAGTCTGGGCTCACTCAGTGGGAAAACGTAGAGTTTTCCATGGCGCATGTATTTACTTATAGTTGTGATAGCAGAAAAGAAACAGTGGAGATTTTAGCCACGTATTCTTCTCTCGCTCAACGTCTAGAACTCTTCCATTCTCTAAGATCGTAACACAGGGATCTTCCAGGGTTTGGCAATTATACTGATAAAATACTTCTTAGCCACCATTTCGAACTATGTACTTTTCGTGGTAAACTAATTCAGTATTTGTCTACAAGGAACGAAAAAAAAAATAGAAAATCCTTCAATACAAATATGTCAGTGATTTTTCACTGAGATCAGCAAGTATATTAGATGCTAATCTCACTAGCTGTTGTTAGCGGGTTCGATCCTTATTGGATCTCCCAATATAGATTGATTGATACGAATTGATGTTAAATTGATATCTACACAAACAATAACCTTTTTGTTCTTCTGTCCGTAAAACTGGACTCTTCCACACAGGATTAGCATTTTGCTGATGAAAATACTTTCCAACCACAATTTTAAACTTTAGACCCACTAACTGAAGGAAGTTGACTATCATTTTTTCTAAAAAATTATTCCATAGAAATTAGATATATCTGTGAATTTTGTTTGTCATGGACATTAACTAGTATATATATATATATATATATATATATATATATATATATATATATATATATATATATATATATATATATATATATATATATACAAACATGTATATATATATATATATATATATATATATATATACATACAAACATGTATATATATATATATATATATATATATATATATATATATATATATATATATATATATATATATATATATATATATATATATCCCATTCCGTCCCTTCCAAATCTTGAATCTGTTTTCGCCTATCATTTTCCCTTTGACGTTTGATGACAGGATAAATAACATCTTACCGAAACATGTCACGAGAATTACCCTCTCCAAACATACATTGTCTGAATCCAATACATGCCAAGTTTACAACTAAACTAATAATGATCAGGATGACATTTTTTGCTTTTCTTTCCGTAAAACAATATTTTCGCTTTTCTGTCCGTAAATTTCTGTCCATAACAATCTTTTTGTTTTTCTTCCTGTAAGACTGGACTCTCCCACACAGGCTTATAATTTTCGTGATAATAATACTCCATAACAACAATTTGAAACTATAGCCTCTTTAACTAAGACAAATTTACTGTTATTTTTTCTTGAAAATAGTTCCATAAAATTATATGAATATATCCGTAGATTTTATTGTCACAGATATTAACTAGAATACATACATATATATATATATATATATATATATATATATATATATATATATATATATATATATATCCACAAACCTTATATCTGTCCCCTTCAAACATTGTATCTGTTTTTGCTGATTCATCATTTTCTATTAGTTGTTCGATAACAGGATAAATCACATCTTCCATGACATGAAAATGAACACCTTCCTCATAATATTGCCTATCAAAGTCGTTTGTATATATATATATATATATATATATATATATATATATATATATATATATATATATATATATATATATATATATATATATGCGTATATGCATATGTGCGTGCGTGCGTGTGTTATTAATAAATGGATATATGATCCGACGGAATGATATCTATATGATTATGAATCGCGTTATATTACACTGAAATTCTATTTGAAATGATTTCCCGCCCCGATACATTAACCGTGTAATAACAGATCATTTCAAATAGAGTTTCAATTTAACACACACACACACACACACACACACATATATATATATATATATATGTGTGTGTGTGTGTGTGTGTGTGTGTGTGTAAACAAATCGATAGGTAAAGAGATTGTCAGAGTGATACGGGGGATATAGGTAGATATGAACTATATCGTATACATGTTAACCATCGAACTCTAACAGGCATACATGTATAACTAAGCAGGAACAGACTGATATGCATCTAGAAAAACATGTTTGCACGAAAATATGAATAAAGATGAAACAACAGAAATTTTGAACAAAAATGAAACAAAAATTACAAATGGAAGGAAGTCAAACCAAAATGGTGGACTTAATTTAAATGTTTGCGAATGAAGGGAAACATTATGCAAAAGATGGTGGAACGATAAAATGATTGTCAATCACGTTTAAGTCTCGAAGAAGGATGGTGTTGGCTGTTCCCTTGTGGTGGCCTATTGGGCCATCAAAATATTCAACACTGGTTTTCTCATCATACCAATCATGGTCAATCAAGTTCTTCTTTTGACTTGCTCATTCCCTTTTAACTTTCTTTTCATTCTCACTCTTCTAATCTTTCTTTTTTTCTTTTTGTTCCTTCACTTTCTTTTCTCTTTTTTTTTTCTTCCCAAAAATGTCAACTTGGTCAACATCAGAATGGCTTTTTTTTCTCTTCAATTTTCAAATTTGTGAGTTCAGTGTTGACAATCTTCAGATGTTTTTAATAAATGTTTTTTCATGTTTTAAAGGCCTGTGTTGCCAACTGAGATATGTTTTTTGAACATTTTTTGAATTCGAGAGTGACTTCCAGAAAGGAAAAATTGAAAGATCGCATCTTGGTTGGCAAACCTGGTCAATATAGATTTCTTCAGTTTTAAAGCGATTCTGGATGGCTGTGTGGTTGGCTATTTGTGCTTCAAGCATGCAGGCTGCACCAATGAGTATTGAGGGCTGAAATTTCGAATATTTACTCTTTATGTCCAGAAAGAAACTTTTTTTGTTTTTTGAAGCTGTCCTCCTAATACTTTTTTAATGGTGGGGGTAAGTTTACAATGTAAATTTACGCTAATTTGCCCCCTTATTTTGTGTCCAGCAGCATTCACGAGACAGAGAGAAAGAGAGAGATAGAGAGAAAGAGAGAGAGAGAGAGAGAGAGAGAGATGTAAGCAATTCATTGATCACCCCTTTTCCTTGTTCCTGAACACAGTATGGCGCCAAAATACATTAGTTACTTGACAGTTTCTATTAACCAGACCTGTTATGTCTTTCTTTATAGAAACATCCTTGGTTATAAGACTATCTCTCTCTTTCTTTCTTGTTTGTCTTTCCTTCCTTCCATCTATGCTGCTGTCTCCTTATTTTTTTCTCTCCCACACTCTCCTCCCAACCCCATCCCTGTTCCCTCTATTTTCCTCTCCCTCACTCTCCATCTCCATCTTTCATTTCTCTTCCTATCGCCTCTTTCTGCGTGTGTATATATATATATATATATATATATATATATATATATATGTGTGTGTGTGTGTGTGTCTTTGTCTTATTCATGCTAATCGTGGACGATTAAGCTCTCCCTTCAACATGCCAGTATTCCTATAAATACCAGAGTTACCACCATCACAGACAGTAACCACAAGGAGATAAGCGATCTCTGTTATCGTTTGAAAGCAAGAATTAGCATCTTGAGATGACAGAACAAACAAACACCACCTCTTCACAAGTTAATGCCCCGTTTTTCCAACCCTCTTTGTATTTTTTTTTGTTTTGTTCTACTTATTTCTTACGTTTCTTATTTTACTTTTAATGTTTGTTTTCATTAAGAGAAAGAAAAGAATGTTACCTCGTTTTCTCCCATTTTCGAATTCATCATCATCATCATCACCATCCCTTAAAATGTATCTTATTTACTTTATTTACGTCATTTTCTTTTCGTCACAATAGTTAAACTGTGTAACCGCTACCCTCTAATAAATCGATGTCACGTTTGTTATGTACTTTAATAAGAGAGGGGGCGAATAGAAAAATGTGTCTGAACAGTAGACTAGTAGAAGGAGTGGGGGAAAGAAAGATTTCGCTGAGTTCAGTCCTTTGTAAAGACAGTTTAGCAACAAATAATGAACCACATTTGGCAGCTCTATATAGAATAGGAAGGATTGTTTTAATTTTTTGTAAAATTCTGAAGAATGCAGAGTTATGTATTCTATTTCCTTTTATTGGGCTTAATATTTTTTTAACCAAGGAATTTTCACGCTTTACTGCAAGTTTTATTATTATTACTAATATCGTTATTTAAATCCCTGATCAGTTACTTGTAAATGATTCTTAGAAATTGCAAAATAAAGAAAGAGAATTTATCTTCAAAACACCGGTAAATCAGGTGACTGCTTCTCTATAATTAGTGCATCGCTGATGAAAGAGGAAAAAACGATGTGTCGACATATTTTTTCATAAGAAAACCGCTAAATTGAGTGTTTTGCAGTTTCGAGTTACATAAAATTATAATGCAGGTGCTGATGTATTAGAAAGCCAATCCTTATACCTGAGCCTCGATCAATTTAGCTGTTTTGGAGCAAGATGTAGTTATTCCAGAGTTGAATCATAGTATTTTTAAGCTGAACAGATATTTGAGGGTTCAACATCAATCTGCGTTTTAAAACGAACTGAGCTATAAAAACTGCGTTATAACGGGAAATACATGCAATGACCAGTAATGATTAATTCTTTTAGATGGAATCAGTACATTTCAACACGACTCACTTAATTAATTCTGCTTCGATCCACATTCACCTGAAATCCTTTGGCAGTCTTTCTTGCTTGATATGAGATCGCCACATCCCGAAAACACGATTCACTTGACCCTTGAGTGTTAGCCGAAATGATTAAAGCAAAGAAGCAAAGACCATCAATTTATATGGGAAAGATATTTGAGCATTCCCATATCCAAAAAAAGGACTTACGTTTGCTTTTCGCACTGCCACTGACAACTGCTCTTTGAATGAGAGCCAGGTCTAGAATTAAACGTGAGCAAATTAGGAAATTAAAAATATTGCAAAATCGAAGTTCCACTCACAACATCAGCCTTGGCCACTCAATGAACTAGTATGGTAGTTGCAATTGATTGTGCAGATTAAGAGAGGTACCAGATCATCAGTTTCTGGGAAATTGGTGATGTACAATGGTCAAAATCGAAAAACGCTCTGCTAAAGAAAGTAGACCACTACATCTACCTGGGACATTCATTCTTCCAAAAAAAAAAAAAAAAGGAAATCAGGCAAAGAGTCAATCTAGGTTGGTAAGCTTTCGACAGAGCAAGCTCAACTTTCAAGATCAAGGAATACCCATGAGTCTCGAAAAGAAGGGTAAACTAATGCCTCCTCTCGATAGTCACCAATGGAGTTAAAATATGGATTGTAACAAAAAGATCGGCATTCAAACTAAGAACCATGCAACGTGCATGAAGAGGTCACAAGACAGCACAGTATATAAGAGAAGAATGTATTATAAAACTCAAATAGCATTGGGCAGGTCGAGTTGTAAGAATGTCAGACAACTGCTGGAGATCATAGCTCACAACATGGATCCCCAGAGATTGTATGCGAAATTATGGTTGGCAAAAAATGAGAAAATATTGGCACCGTGATGCCCACGATCGAGAGGTCTGGTGAATCCAGTACAGACGCTAAATGGCTGATGATATAATGATGATGATGATGATGATGATGATGATGATGATGACGACTTCTTTTTTTAAAAAGCAAATACATAACCACTTCTAAAAATCTGAATGCAAAACTACACCTAGAAAAGCCGAAGAACATACCGGCTGAAATGTTATTGTCATATAAAAACATCAAATATGAAAATATTTGCTTGAAATAAGAAACTATTTCCCAATAGAAATTTCCACTGTACCCAAATTTGACGGTTTCAAAATTTTCCTTAATAGATCAGATGCTGAGTTTTCTGGGTTAGTGAAGTTTCACGTATCCCCCAAATCAATGATACTATACTAAGCTATTTACAAGCATTGATAAGACGTAATACTCCAAACCAGTGATTCTCTCTCTCTCTCTCTCTCTCTCTCTCTCTCTATCCATCTATCTATCTATATATCTATATATATATATATATATATATATATATATATATATATATATGTATATATATATATATATATATATGTATATATATATATATATATATATATGTATATATATATATATATATATATATATATATATATATATATATATATATATATATATATATATATATAACAGCACACACAGAAATACGTTCCACTCAAGGGGTACGACGAGTGTAAAACGTAAATGCAAACAAGCAGTTACACGTTCACAACGCCTCTTTTTCTTTTTATCCGACGCTAAAGAACTCAGATCTCACAAAATGTAGTGATTTTATCTCTAAATTGGCAAATCGGAAGCGGGACGGAAGTGATACCCATACTTGACATGTAAGAGGATCGAATTACACGATTGTGTACGGAAAATAAGATATTTTCAAGACATCTACCAGACCCTATTG